>OY804580.1:31727031-32927031 GCA_963680875.1 Bathymodiolus brooksi | reverse complement strand
GAACATGAGAGACTATCCAACGTTACACTTAAGACATAAATTAAAGTAAAGGAACAGCTTGTAGTAAAATATGATACGGCTTTAAATGAACATGAGAGACTATCCAACGTTACACTTAGACATAAATTAAAGTAAAGGAACAGCTTGTAGTAAAATATGATACAGCTTTAAATGAACATGAGAGACTATCCAACGTTACACTTAAGACATAAATTAAAGTAAAGGAACAGCTTGTAGTAAAATATGATACGGCTTTAAATGAACATGAGAGACTATCCAACGTTACACTTAAGACATAAATTAAAGTAAAGGAACAGCTTGTAGTAATATATGATGCGGCTTTAAATGAACATGAGAGACTATCCAACGTTACACTTAAGACATAAATTAAAGTAAAGGAACAGCTTGTAGTAAAATATGATACGGCTTTAAATGAACATGAGAGACTATCCAACGTTACACTTAGACATAAATTAAAGTAAAGGAACAGCTTGTAGTAAAATATGATACAGCTTTAAATGAACATGAGAGACTATCCAGCGTTACACTTAGACATAAATTAAAGTAAAGGAACAGCTTGTAGTAAAATATGATACAGCTTTAAATGAACATGAGAGACTATCCAACGTTACACTTAAGACATAAATTAAAGTAAAGGAACAGCTTGTAGTAAAATATGATATGGCTTTAATGAACATGAGAGACTATCTAACGTTACACTTAGACATAAATTAAAGTAAAGGAACAGCTTGTAGTAAAATATGATACGGCTTTAAATGAACATGAGAGACTATCCAACGTTACACTTAGACATAAATTAAAGTAAAGGAACAGCTTGTAGTAAAATATGATACGGCTTTAAATGAACATGAGAGACTATCCAACATTACACTTAAGACATAAATTAAAGTAAAGGAACAGCTTGTAGTAAAATATGATATGGCTTTAAATGAACATGAGAGACTATCCAACGTTACACTTAAGACATAAATTAAAGTAAAGGAACAGCTTGTAGTAAAATATGATACGGCTTTAAATGAACATGAGAGACTATCCAACGTTACACTTAAGACATAAATTAAAGTAAAGGAACAGCTTGTAGTAATATATGATACGGCTTTAAATGAACATGAGAGACTATCCAACGTTACACTTAAGACATAAATTAAAGTAAAGGAACAGCTTGTAGTAAAATATGATACGGCTTTAAATGAACATGAGAGACTATCCAACGTTACACTTAGACATAAATTAAAGTAAAGGAACAGCTTGTAGTAAAATATGATACAGCTTTAAATGAACATGAGAGACTATCCAACGTTACACTTAAGACATAAATTAAAGTAAAGGAACAGCTTGTAGTAAAATATGATACGGCTTTAAATGAACATGAGAGACTATCCAACGTTACACTTAAGACATAAATTAAAGTAAAGGAACAGCTTGTAGTAATATATGATGCGGCTTTAAATGAACATGAGAGACTATCCAACGTTACACTTAAGACATAAATTAAAGTAAAGGAACAGCTTGTAGTAAAATATGATACGGCTTTAAATGAACATGAGAGACTATCCAACGTTACACTTAGACATAAATTAAAGTAAAGGAACAGCTTGTAGTAAAATATGATACAGCTTTAAATGAACATGAGAGACTATCCAGCGTTACACTTAGACATAAATTAAAGTAAAGGAACAGCTTGTAGTAAAATATGATACAGCTTTAAAAGAACATGAGAGACTATCCAATGTTACACATAAATTAAAGTAAAGGAACAGCTTGTGGTAAAATATGATATGGCTTTAATGAACATGAGAGACTATCCAACGTTACACATAGACATAAATTAAAGTAAAGGAACAGCTTGTGGTAAAATATGATATGGCTTTAATGAACATGAGAGACTATCCAACGTTACACTTAAGACATAAATTAAAGTAAAGGAACAGCTTGTAGTAAAATATGATATGGCTTTAATGAACATGAGAGACTATCTAACGTTACACTTAGACATAAATTAAAGTAAAGGAACAGTACATTTATTACTGTTCTACATTTCACAGTCACAGTGTTGTGAGCTCTGTAACTTATAATTTTATCATTGAATTGTTGTTTTTGCAGACGATGGCCCATGCAGTGTATATCCACGATATCCAGCATGTAATTGTAGATAATCTACAGTTTATGATGGGAGATGACATGTTTACTCAAGACAAATTTAACAGACAAGATAAAATATATAGTGCCTTCAGAAAATTTGCTTCAATTCATAATTGTCACGTGTCTCTTGTTATTCATCCTAGAAAAGTAGGTGTACATTGAAATTCTATTTATAGTGTGATAATGTCTGGGGGCCGTAAGCCATTAGCATGGATGGAAGGCAGTATACCATAATTCCCATCTTTGACAGGATTGTAAAAATCATTTTCTTGAAGATACCACTCAACACATTAAACATGACAAGTGTTAGTGAAAACAGTTTGATTAAAACTTAATTTTTAAGAGCTATCAGGGATGGCAGATGGTCTAGTCAGATAAAAGTTTTGCGGTCGCATAAAAAAATGTAACGACATCATACCTTTTTAGATGGAGGCCAGCCAATAATTGGTTCACATTGCCACCTCGTGTATATGTTGTGACTTGTGTTAAACATGTTTGCTGTAGAAATATCACTTTTTTTCACGATTTATTATTAGTGTAATCTGATATTTTTACAATTTGATAATGAATGGAATCGCAGTTGTATAAATGTCTAACTGTGATATAGTTTATACAAAAGACAAGACATGTGTATCATAATATTACATGAATATGCCACAATATTTTTTATGCCTTTTTAGCCGAGTTGCGACGAAGTCGAACTCGTCTTATAATATGATGAATGTTGTCCGGGCGTACAATCTGATCTAAATGAAACTTGGTACACACATGCCTGGTGGTGAGAGGAGGAAGCCTATTGATATTGAGGATCGTAGGACAAAGGTCAAGGTCACAACTTCTAAAAAAAGAACAAAAATTTGATACTTTTTTTGTTTCCGCACGATATCTTAAGAACGAAATGTCGGATCTAAATGAATCTTGGTACACACATACCTGATGGTGAGAGGAGGAAGCCTATTGATATTGAGGTTTGTATGTCAACGGTCAAGGTCACAACTTCTAAAAATAGAGGAGAAAAAAATGATTCTTTTTTTGTTTCTGCACAATATCTCAAGTACAAGAAACTAAGTACACACATGCCTCATGCTGAGAGGAACAAGTCTCATGAACTTGAGGTTTGTGGGTCAAAGATCAAGATCACAATTTCTAAAAATAGAACAGTAATTTGATACTTTTTAACCAGAACATTGTCTGAGGGTTCTTAACCAAATTTGGCACAAAAATAGATTCCTACAAGATGGATGGTTACAGAACTTCCGGAATTTCCAATTTGGCTGTGATTTTCAAAATGGCCACCAAAATGCCGAAAAATTGACCTTGCCCGGATTTCAGCGAAAATTGATATACAGGGCAAACATGATGTGACGAGTTCATCTATGACCTCAAAAATAACCACTGAACTGCATTTTCAGAAAGTTCAAGGTCATAACTTTTAAAGAAATAGAACAAAAATAGGCATTGTTCATCCATATGTTCGCAACTCGGCTTTCGCACCTTTGATGCGTTACTGATTTTTTGCATGGATAATACAGTATAATATGTCTAATCCGAATCTTGAATAAACCGGAATCCTGTGTAAGCCAATCTTTAAATACAGTCCTCTGTAGGAAATTTTTGTTAATTTAATCTGTATATCAATGAACAGTCAAAACTTATGGGCCCATATTCGTAATCCATGTTATCCAGCCACTGTATCAGTTAGAAGATCAAAATGTGGTGAATTTTACAGGAAAATGAAGATACAGTTTTAACAACGTCCTCCATATTTGGGAGTGCCAAAGCGACACAAGAAGCAGACAATGTTATACTGTTACAGGACAAGAGAATACAGTCTTTCAAAGGCAAAAAATATATACAGGTCAGGTTAAAGTGTGTCAAAGGTGAAATTGTTTTATTTAGAGGACATACTTGAATGGTTTAGTATCAACATGAAAATAATGTATCGATACAGTGTTTGAAAGTGTGTATCTCAATTTTCTTCTTTTATGCCAAGATTTTTGCAGTCGTATTACATTTAGAAATCAAATTGAAAACCAGGTGAGCGATTACAGGCTCCTGGAATCCTCTGGTTTTCCAATATCATTGCTTGGTAGATATGTCAAATACTTATTTGGTATCAATTTGATAAATTTTGTACTCCGGTTTCCACCACCAATAAAACTAACCACCATGATATAACTGAATTATTGTTGGAAGTGGCGTTAAACACTTGAACCCTAACCCTCAATTTGGTAATGAATGATGTTGGCTGTGTTCTTGAATTTATAGCTTTATCATATTTAATTCTTTGCAAATTTTTCTCCATGAACTTTTGGCAACAAATACACAAACATTGGAATATGCAATACATGGTAACTATTATAGTGAGTGATTGATTGTTGTTTAAAGCCAAGTCATTAATATTTCAGCTATATCATGGGGGAAGAAAAGTAATATTTTTATAATATAATGGTGATGATGATATCTGCTTTGTTTTAGACCAACAAACTTAGTTGGATTTTTATAATAGACATGTTGCTCCACTCCGGCACATTATCCTGAAAACGAGCAAACCAGTTTTTGCTCTAATTTCTGAATGCTGCATTCTCAGTGGAGATGAAGCTAATACCAATTTATTGTCTCAAGTGTAAAAAGTATGGAAACCATTCGTACCAAAATTCAATTGTACACTTCATAACGTTTTGAACTTAACATGAAACATCAATAAGAAAGGGGTAATTATGGGTATATAGTACAGTAGTTCCCATTTTATAAGGCCCCTTCCACCAAAGACCACCCCCTCTTATTAGGCCAGATTTCAGATACACTGAGATAGTAAATTACATGTACTATTAATTGTCTCCCTCAAGAGAGGTCACTGCTCTTATCAAATGAGGCTTACTGTATTATAGATGTCATTCATTGTAGGTAACCATTACTCTCTATAGACTGTTGATTTCTAATATCTATAACCTTCATAGCATTGTTCTATCTAAGCAAAGGATAAATGTACAAGTATCTGATCTTCTACAGAAGATATTTATCTTAAAACTTCTACAGAAGATATTTATCTTAAAACTTCTACTGTTACTACATTGTAGGTTACTAAAAATAGATTTGACGGAGAATTAGGAATGATGAATCTGAAGTTTGACACGGAAAGTTTAACATTTTCTAATGTTAATAAGAAACCAGATAAAATACAAAGTAAGGGCAAGGCCACTGCAGAAGACATTGATATGATAGAAGATGACTGACGAGACAATATTCTGGGGCAGTTTTTCTTTATTATGTACTACCAACGTCTCAGCACATAATGACACTGGTTGTCTGTATTTCTTTTAAATGTTTGTCTTGCAGGAAAATTTCTATTTATTCCTGAAGAACTCAGTAAGGTGTGTCCTGGCAGCCAGGTTGCTATGAAGTAACATTAGCTTACTATGAGACCCAACATGGAGGTTTTACTTCTGCAAAGTTAGAGAGATAAAGCCCATTAAAATTTCTATTTTTGATATGAATGCCACTTGAGATCCAATAATCAAGTGAGCGAGGGTTTGGGATCCAATTAACAGCTTTGACCCTGTCCCAAGCCAGGACCTGGATCAGTTCCATGGGCATATGTCATGGTCTTTTTTGTATTTAATTATTTCAAGGTGAGAGGGAGTTGTTCACTTTGTTGATATTAATGAAATTGTTGACAATCACTAAACATTTTCCCCCATAATTTAGCAAATAAAATGTATTCTAATTCCATGGAATATTATGGGGGGTTAGCATTAGAATTAAAGTGTTTAATGCCACTTTCGATAATATTTCAGTTATATCGGGGGCTATCGGTATTTTTGGTGGAGAACACCAGTGCCCCGAACAAACCATGAAATATTGTGAGAAATATTTAAAATGTAATACAAATGTGTTTTGTGTTTTATTTGCTGTGAAATAAGAGTGAAATCTGTCTAAACTGAACCCCAAATAAAACAGAATTCTGTATCATTTGAAATTTATAATCAATGTTTGGGACCATACAAATCAGGACAAGTTTGATTTTGGGCTATACTGCTTTTTCTGTTTTGAAAATATGCAAAAGGATTTTCTGGAGAGAAAAAAAAATCAGGTTCTCGCTCAATAACTCTAGTTACCCTTTACCAAATTATTTGGAATTTATACACAAGGTCTGGGACCATAAAAGGCTGGCCAAATTTCATACTTTACCACATTTTTCATTCTGGATTTGCCCAAAAAAAAAAAAAAAATCCTCAGAAGTTCTCCTTTATATGCAAATCATTTGAAATTCATGATTCCATATATTTTTCACAATACACAGAACAGTTTGAATTTGGGTTTAATAATGATAGTTACGGTTCCAGCATTATTCCCTTGTTTTTCTTAAGCTGGAAGCAGGGGCATCCGTGTCCTATAGTAGTGTTTTATCTAAAGAAAAATAGAATGGCATGGCGTCATGCCCCTTTTGATAAAAAAAAATGTGGCGCCATGTATTGCCGATGTGCCCTTTTTCGTTTCTTCAAACGATCCGTAAGATCGCTTGGTCGAAGGGCGACAACTCTAGCGAACTATAAAATTTTGACGCCATTGTGAAAATTTTTAAAAATGCCGACTGCCGACAGAAGGAAAAGAAAAAGGGAGAAGATGAGGAAGGCAGAAGCAGCCTCATGCCGAAACCTAATGACATTCTTCAGCAGGTATATAAAATGTTTCACCCGCCGTAAAATTGTGTGAACTTGTAATGAAGTGTCAATTTTTAATCAACATTCATCGGTGGTGGTGATGTTTACCTGAGCTTGGTAATCTGTCAACAATGTTTTGATAGCAGTTTATATGGATTCCCCCAAAACACCTGTAGGCCTTTACTATTCAACATTTGTATAAACATTAATTATTGTAGATGTTTTGATAGCAGTTCTCTTTGACCCACCCCACATGTACCTGTGTCATGTGTGTATGAATAAGGCCAGAAAAAAATATATCTGTTCAAGGTTTCCCTACAGTACCGTCCCTATTTTTTCTGCCTACCCTAGCACATTTTATTGGTATTTTTGTAAAATGTCGCTAAGTCATCACATTTTGGTTAAGCACTGTTAAAGTCAAGAAATCAAAATAATTTTGAAAAATAAAATGGTTTTACCTACCTACCTACCTTATTTTTTCTATGTGCCCTTTTTGGTAAATTCTACACACAAAGTGCCCTTTAAAAAAAAATACCATGCCCCTTTTCAGTCCTAGATAAAACACTATATAGACACATTCTTCTATATTTTTGTTTATAATAATTTTTTACAGCCTTTGAATTTCTTTCTTTAATTTATTGGAAGAATGACGTCGTGTAAATGTTTGACCGTGATTTTATATTTGTGACAAGAGTGAGTGAGTGATTGTTGTTTAACGCCAATTCAGCAATTGTTTTCAAGTTAATTTTCAATGAGATGATGATGAGGTCAGCTTTGTACTAGACCAACATGCTGAGTTGGATTTTTATAGTGCTAGCTCACTGAAACAACAGTCTGCAGGTAGACATGTTGCTCCACTCGGACACATTATTCTGATTCCGAGCCAACCAGTCTTTGCTCTTCCTCCTTAATGCTGCATGCTTAGTGGAGAAGTAACAAATACCAATTTTATAGTCTGGTTTGACCCGACCGGGGCTCGAACCCACGATTTGTGACAAGAACATCAGTATTTTAACTATATGGTTGTTTTTTATGAATTATATACATTTTGTTATAACAATGAGTGTTTCATATTTGTTATCAATAAAGTTATACTTTTTACATTGTACTGTTTTTGTTCTATTATATCATCTCATTAGATTTGATGTTTTGAAAGGGAGTGGAGGAGGGTGGGTATAACAAGATTTTTACTATATTGTGACTACCAGACTTAATGGGGGGGGGGGGGATTTCTTGTTTAGAATTGGGGCCGTTGTGGTCATGGTCTTATGATAGTTTGTAAATGTAGTTATATCGTGGCATCAGTTTTATTGGTGGAGGAGACTGGAGAAAACCACTGACCTGTCACTGACAAACTTTATCACATAATGTTGTATCGAATACACCTTGCCATGAACGGGGTTCGAACTCACAACTTTAGTGGTGATCGGCACTGATTTAAAGCTTAATGATATGACAACAAATCATTGTTTCAGTGTTTATTTAATTTAATAAATACTAATTCACCAATCAGAGCTTAAACAAAAGCAGTCGTTTTTTAAAAAGAAAAGTTCCCTTTGCTTTGTTGTATTTTAAAAAATATTAAATAAAGATAATATAGATAAGATAAGTTTTATGTAAAGTCGGCATGTCAAAACAACAAATACAACACAAGCTTTAGAGAGCTTTTGACTAACACAGGACATAGGACACTGCGAAATTGTTTTAAATCTAATTTTAATCAATTTATTTTCATTATGAATGAAAATTGGACTTAAATGGCCATATTTTCATTTGGTCCTTTTCTGCTGTGTAGTGTTTTCTTGTTAATAGATAGCTACATACTCTCGTAGGTTTTATGTTTTGTTTGTGGTGTTTAACACCACTTTCAAAAATATTTCAGTTATATGGTGGCGGTCAGTTTTATTGATGGAGGCAACCGGAGTACATAGAGAAAACCACTGTGACCTGTGGCAAGTCACTAACAATCTTTATCACATAATGTTGTAGCAAGTACCCCTCGCCATGAACGGTATTCGAAGTCACAACTTTAGTAGATATAGTGATAGGTACTGATTGCACAGGTAGTTGTAAATCTAACTACCATACGATCACGATCACGACGGTCTCCCCTCCACTCTTAACAAAAAACAAAAATTGGATAATATCAAAATATGGCACTTCTTGCAACTTCAGCTGATTTTGTGACTATTTACATATCATTTCCGAAAGTTATGATAGTAAAAACATAACTACACTTTTAAAGTATTTTGTTTTCCAATATTTGATATTGAGCTACCTGATGAAGGTTATTCCAGAAATGCGCGTTGGGCACTAAATTTGATATCTACGTTTTTATTAAAGGTGACTTTTTAATTTATAGTTAGTCAGCTGATTTGTGTTCACCTTTTCGTTTGCTAACTCATTTTACAATATTCAAATCATGGAGGTAAGGAGATAAGACGGGGGAAATAAAAAAAACATCCAATTTTTTTTCCAATTCTTGGACATTACAACAACATTACAACAACATCAAAATTAGATCACTGAACAGTCATCATTTTGTATGAAGATTGGGATGAGTGAGAGATTGTTGTTTAACACCAAATGACAAATTTATTTCAGCTATAACATGGCTGTGGGGAGGTTAATATGGGGTCATCCCAAAATGTCTACAGGTAAATTTTGGCCAATTGGACATTTTTTTCCCAAAATGTCTACTCCCTGATTAAAAGTTATTCCCAAAATGTCTACAGGTAATTTTCTTATGTTACTTAAAATATTTCATGAGTTGTTGTATAAAGTACCATGATAAAACTGCAATATGATGAAAAGTACAATTTTCTCATATTGTTGGTAGTCTTATACTACTTAAAACATTTCATGAGTTGCTGTATTAAGTACCATGATATAGCTGTGCAGTGATGAAAAATACTCAAGTATTCAAATGAGTAAATAGTAAAAACAGTTGTCTTTTTGAAATAATAATTAAACATTTTACATAAACAATTATCATGATTATGCATATCCTTTGATTTTTATTCACTTTTACAAATAAAAAATAAAGTTATCTTTAATGAGGCTTGATTAATTATAAATGTCTACCTGAATGTCTAAATGTTGTGTAAACATTTCAGTTGTCAAATAGTTGTAAGGCTCTAATTTATTGTATAAACATCTAATTTTATATGGAAATTTTATAAAAAAAAAAAATTATGAAAAATGTCCTAAAAATTAAATATGTATGATAAAATAATTATTGTAACATATACAAAATTTTAAAATCTTTTTAGACATTTTGGCAAAAACCTAATATTCTGCAGTAGACATTTTGGGCATGGACCTACCACATTATGTGATAAAGTTTGTCGGTGACTTGCGGCAGTTCAGTTGTTTTCTCTGGTTACTCCGGTTTCCTCCACCAATAAAACTGACCGACATGATATAACTGAAATATTGTTGATAGGGGCGTTAAATACCATAAAACCAAAGCAAACACAAATTAGCCCCATGTATAACTGAAAATAATATTAATAAGTTCTATCATTCTTAAAAATAAAACATTTGAACTGAGCATATGAAGCTATTTTAAAAGCAGAAAGTATGCATGATTTTAATTTAAAGTCGTTATTTTTTCTGGGACTTTTCATATATATATATCCATGAGTCTGTTATTCTGTATTGTTTCAGTTTATGCCATAACCTTTTATTGTAAATGTGTTCGTACACATAAAATATTGTCTATTGTCTATCTGTTTTCGGATTTTTTGAAAATAAAATAAATAATTTTAAAATAAACATCTTTATTTTTAAGGTCGTTAAATAGTTGTAAAAATGATTAATTTATTTATTTTACAATTTATCATATAAAAATGTATCTTTTCAACAATACGAAAAAGACTTGTTTATTTTCGTTTGTATTTATATTTAATCCGTTAATTTTAAGCATATGGCACGCGCGGAAATAGGAAATCGGTCTGTAAACAAACACAATAAACGACATATAATTATTTATTTACTAAATTGTTTTGTAAACAAAATGTAAATTACCAACAATAGATGATACAAATAAAACAAATAAAAAACCATACCTTTCCCCTTCTTATGTTGACATTTGACAAATTTTTACCGGATAACTATTGTCTATATTAAAATGAAACCATAAGACATGACGAGACTTACAATTTGAGAGAAGTATATAAGATCAGCGCTCAAAATATAATTTCAATCAGACCATACAAACGAGTACCACATATGCATATAATTATTTTCAAGATGTTGACCAGACACCGACATTTCCTTATGAAAGTTTTCAAACAGTTAGAATGCCAATATAAGATTGGTTTTCAGCAAGTAGAAGTTCTCAACGAAAGGTACTTAGACCTGGTATGTAGATACAAGAAAGCTGTCGCACAGGGTCACATGACTGCGGCGTACAATTTGTACCTCAGAGTCCAGGTCGTTGAAGAGGTGCGCATAGCCTATTATGATTATACCAAACAGAAAGCGGCTGTGCTGACGAGGATGAGAGATGAAATGTACGATGAATGTTATGATGTCATCGAAGATGAAATAGCAGACGACAGCATGATATCATCTAGAGAGTAGTGGTTAGACAGCAGAAGATGTTGAAGACTTGAAGTCTGCAGAATCATCATTTAAAACAGCTCTTTTAAGAGCTAACAAAATAATTCAAAAAGTGTCTAAATTGTTTTATGGGTTTTGACTGTACCTACAGTCAAACTTGCCTATAAAGGCATATATATATATAGCACATCACTGTCTATAAAGGGCAGGGACCGTCGTGGTCGTATGGTAATTGGATTTACAACTACCTGTGCAACCAGTGCGGCCCATCACCACTAAAGTTGTGAGTTCGTATCTTATTCATGGCCAAGTCAACTCGATATGTACAAGCTTGTTAGTGACTTGCGACAGGTCGTTGGTTTTCTCCGGATACTCCGGTTTCCTCCACCAATTAAACTGACTGACACAATATATAACTGAAATATTGTTGAAAGTGTCGTTAAACACCATAAAACCAAATCAAACTCTAAACATAAAAGGTAAATTTGCAGATTCTCTTGAGTACTAAGTAAGTGATAAATCAAACGAAAATAATTACATTTTTTCCGAGTCTAATTTGCAATGGTGGTGTAAATAAATTGCCATTATTTATTTTTTTATTAAATAACTTAGCATTGCCCCATGATTCAATAAAGTTCAGATTCCGTACTTATTTTACTAACTCTAATATGATGAAAGAAATTTATCTTCGAACCGCGAAACTGTAAAAAAAAAAGGAAAAATATATTTTATAATTGGAACTTCTGTTGAAGCAGTGTCACTTCCACAGGAAAAGACCACATAACTATCACAATAAAAAAAAAAATGAAGACAATATAAATATGGAGAGTACAATAGCAGTGTCAATGAATGCTTGGGTATCTGGGGTCCGTTGTTGAATTTGTGATTAAACTAATCATATGATTAGCCCTGACTACATTTTTAATTCCTAACCACATACTTAGGTCATTCTCTGACAACTTTTACAATAGTGACGGTAAAAACTGCAATTGTGTCTCATTAATATTACAGAAAAACAACAAATTTAAATTTAAATAAAAGTTGATATGTCGGTTGTTCGTGTTAAATTTTATTTATTTCATTAAACGATTTATAAAATACATTAAGGTATACGCCAAATAATGGATTTACAAATTCTCTTTTTTACCGTCACATATAGAATAATACACGTGACGGTAATGTCCCATAACAGGGATGATTATAGAAAAAAAAATATTAAAACTTCAAAAATGGTGTTTTTTTATGTTTTATAGGTTTAAATATTACAGTAAACATTGAATAATAATATGCTTAAAGATTTATATATTTTGTATGTAAAATATTTCCTTTATTTACTCTGAAATGTGTGTCCTACGAATTTCTATCTTTACCGTCACGAAAATTTAACGTTGAAGAACGTCAAATATATACAGGTGACTCTGAAATCGAAGTCACGTTGGTGCTTTCCTTTTTACTTCATCGATGTAAAGAAACGGTATCGTGGATCGACTCTCAGTAGGATTCAAAGAAACAAGCCAGTATCTCCATTAAAATGCATTAGTACCTTCATTCAACGTCTTTACCAAACATAATAGAAGTTCCTCAGTTCACCTGCTACAACATTTTAAACGTCATGTAAAAGTAAAACGTTGTTCCCGATAGTAATGCACATATATTTTCACCTTTGGTAGAAATATTTTCTGTAATACACGGAATCAATAACGAAATGCGGAATTGTCTCTACCGTAACAGTCTTTGCCGTCACAATTTCATATTACAGTCGTGACGGTAAAGACAACCACACTTTTAATCACTTTTATTTAGCATCAGAAATGACTTTGAGCACCGTTTAAGGTGTTATATTCAGCCTCGTGCATTTGATTTATGTTGGTAATTGTTATTATAAACCAAAATGTCTTTACGTCACATACATTTTCTTTACCGTCACAAATTTTCCTTTCCGTCACGAACTCAAAAACGTTTTATGTATATTATATTTGTAATTATACAACATAATTATGCAACCTTAAATGACACTGTAGTAGCACATCTATAACCCAGTTCAGTTATTTTTAACCATTGAGCAATAGTTAAAGAATATAGCTAAAATATATACATCTCGTATCTCAACTTTGAAATTATAACACACAAACCTTTTCAATACTTCGTAGATATAAGAAAAATTATATAAGTAATTCTACACGTATCAACAGAACAATTCATTCGTTTATATTCATATCGGTTTTATTGTTTATGTTGAAGAAAAAGTAAGAAAATATGCGTTTAAGGTATTGTGACGGTAAAGACAAATATTTCCCCCACACGAGAATAAAAGACGTAGAAAAAATATTTTTTTGATAAAACAGTTTAAGCGAACTGTATAAAATGAACCATTTGTGACAAAATTCCCTTTCATACTGACAAAGCTCGGTATTTGGAAAAGTTGTCGGAGAATGACCCACTTAACTAATGCAATGATTAAATTCTGTTGCTGAACTGTTTTTAATCAATGTAGTGAATGTATTAACCAGGCATATTTAATCATTCCATTACCTAATTATGTGATTAGGAATTAAAAATGTAATTAGGGCTAATCATATGATTAGCTTAATCACAAGTTCAACACCGAACCCTTGACTTTTAAGCTAGTTAAAAAATATGAAAGCAACAAAACAACTCAATAGACCTAGCATTAGCATAATCAAGGTTTGTATAGTATAATTTGAATAGTCATGGTTCAGTTATTTGGCGGGGGTTAATGTTTTGTTTGATGATGTTGGTTACATTTCTTAAAAATTCTAGAGAGAGACTTGAATCCTGTTTCAAATGATGGAGTACTATTAGACGTTATTACATCAATTTTCGACCAGAATAACCCTGAAAAATCCGGATAAAGTATTCAGTGTCGTATCCAGATTTGATAATCCTTTGTTTGATCCGTTCATATATTTCGAAATAAATGTAGTTGATTGGTTATTTAAATGACGTAGTTGGGAAATCCCTATAAAAGTCTTTGACAAACAAGGATTCACCCTCATTTCCGCTAAAAACGAGACTGACAACATCAGCATGACAGATCCTTGTTTAGCAAATATACAAGCCGGTAAATTGCACATATCATATATTATTTATACATGAAGCTTAAATGTTTATTGTAGACAATTGGAATCGAGAACATGTTAGTTTTAATTCTGTTAATTGGTCGAAACTGAGTTGTTACATAAAAAAATCACGTTTATCATTATGTAACAAGTTCAAATTGGACTAAATTTATAACTATTTAGTTTAAAATGTTATATAAAGGTTTTAAGAAAAAACATTTGATTTTCTTCCTTAAATTAAGGCTTAATTTGTGCACTATGATAATGTTTCGTGCAATCATCCAGTTCTGTCTGGCTGTACCACAGGGCCTTGTCACTATCCACGTAAATAAAATATACTATCGATGCACAAACACAAACAAGGGCACACACTTTTTTTTACCCCCACTCACTTCAAGTCGTGTTTGTTTTTTAAATTCCTTCTAATATATTCAAAACCCTGTTTGGTTCAACTCCCAAGACCTTATTCTTTTAAAAAAAATATCATGACCTCCCCTCGACTACCACTTGTGAAGACGCAGCAGTCGTTTTTGTCAGGAATTCGCCTGAGTACGCAACTCCATGGACCCAAAGTGAAAGTAACAGCGCCACCTATAAAAAACCGGAATTCGGAACTCTGGGTTTTAGCTTTGAGGTAAGGAAAATACCGCTAAGATTCAAGCAACATTAAGCTTCAAATTGTCCAGCTCGTTTAATGTTGTTTGAATCTTAACGGTATTTTCCTTACCTCAAAGCTAAAACCCAGAGAGTTTCGAACTTCCGTTTTTTTCGGAAATGATTTTTTTCTTAAATGATTCGAAAATTAAAAAAAAAATCTTTCAGAAATGCTATACTGATTTTCGGATTTGCAAAACAGCATTTGCAAGAATTTACAAGTTCCAAAAATTCTTGTTTAATAATAAACTCATAAAAAAGACAAAAATATAAGGTATTATATGGAAATAGCAAAAAAAAAAATTTTACTGGTAGTACTACTCTTTTTGTTCACTTTGGGGTCTGCGTGGTAAAAAGGCAGTTAATTGTTTCAGGTCAAAAGATAACAACTTCAAAATTGTCGAAAGTGGCATTAAACACCAAAAAAATCAAATCAAAATCAAAATTGTCAGTATACAACACATTACTGGGTATATCTATATATCACAGTTGTGAATTCGAATCTCTCTCTGGTTGAGGTGTACCACATTATGTGATAAAGTTTGTCAGTGACTTGCGGCAGTTCAGTTGTTTTCTCCGGTTACTCCGGTTTCCTCCACCAATAAAACTGACCGCCATGAAATAACTGAAATATTGTTGATAGGGGCGTTAAATACCATAAAACCAAAGCAAACACAAATTAGCCCCATGTATAACTGAAAATAATATTAATAAGTTCTATCATCCTTAAAAATAATAAAGCATTTGAACTGAGCATATGAAGCTATTTTAAAAGCAGAAAGTATGCATGATTTTAATTTAAAGTCGTTATTTTGTCTGGGACTTTTCATATATATATATATCCATGAGTCTGTTATTCTGTATTGTTTCAGTTTATGCCATAACCTTTTATTGTAAATGTGTTCGTACAAATAAAATATTGTCTATTGTCTATCTGTTTTCGGATTTTTTGAAAATAAAATAAATAATTTTAAAATAAACATCTTTATTTTTAAGGTCGTTAAATAGTTGTAAAAATGATTAATTTATTTATTTTACAATTTTATCATATAAAAATGTATCTTTTCAACAATATGAAAAAGACTTGTTTATTTTCGTTTGTATTTATATTTAATCCGTTAATTTTAAGCATATGGCACGCACGGAAATAGGAAATCGGTCTGTAAACAAACACAATAAACGACATATAATTATTTATTTACTAATTTGTTTTGTAAACAAAATGTAAATTACTAACAATAGATGATACAAATAAAACAAACTAAAAAACCATACCTTTCTCCTTTTTATGTTGACATTTGACAAATTTTTACCGGATAACTATTGTCTCTATTAAAATGAAACCATAAGACAAGACGAGACTTATAATTTGAGAGAAGTATATAAGATCGGCACTCAAAATATAATTTCAATCGGACCATACAAACGAGTACCACATATGCATATAATTATTTTCAAGATGTTGACCAGACACCAACACTTCCTCATGAAAGTTTTCAAACAGTTAGAATGCCAATATAAGATTGGTTTTCAGCAAGTAGAAGTTCTCAACGAAAGGTACTTAGACCTGGTATGTAGATGCAAGAAAGCTGTCACATGACTGCGGCATACAATTTGTACCTCAGAGTCCTGGTCGTTGAAGAGGTGCGCATAGCCTATTATGATTATACCAAACAGAAAGCGGCTGTGCTGACGAGGATGAGAGATGAAATGTACGACGATTGTTATGATGTCATCGAAGATGAAATAGACGACAGCATGGTGTCATCTAGAGAGTAGTGGTTAGACAGCAGAAGATGTTGAAGACTTGGAAGTCTGCAGAATCATCATTTAAAACAGCTCTTTTAAGAGCTAACAAAATAATTCAAAAAGTGTCTAAATTGTTTTATGGGTTTTGACTAAAGTGAATGGTGCTGCAGTGTAACAATGGTGTGGGTTCAAATCCCGTCGAGGGAAGAACAAAAATTTGACAGCTCTAAAATCTAATTCTAACACTGTTTGGTTTAATTTTCAGACGTATATATATATATATATATATATATACGCAGTTTATCTGGAGCTCTGATAAGACTACAAACTTAACAGCACAAAAAGTTCCCAAAAAGCACTAATACTGTAACACTAGCACTAACTTTCCCTTGGGTGTCTTGAGATTTTAACGTCTTGCCCTCTTACCGGTGTTAGATCCTTTATTATACCCCCACTCGTAGAGAGGGGGCTATATTGCAATCACCTTGTCCGTCTGTCCGTTCACACTTTCGTAACAGATATCTCAGCTTCTACTGGAAGAAATGATTTTATATTTGATATATGGCTTTGGCATGGTGACTTGTACCGTGTCTCCCCTTTCCAGGTTTACCGCACATCTACTTCCTGTTTACAGTGCGACTTAGAATTTTTCATGTTTGCCATAATGAAAACTTTCGTAACAGTTATCTCAGCTTCTACTGGAAGAAATGATTTTATATTTGATATATGGCTTTGGCATGGTGACTTGTACGGTGTCTCCCCTTTCCAGGTTTACTGCACATCTACTTCCTGTTTACCGTGCGACTTACAAATGAACGAGGGGGGGGGGGGGGTATTCTTAGCACGACGTAGCGTGCAACATCTTGTTTCTTTTTAATTTCTTTTATGTTAAAAGAAAGTGAAAAATATCAAAGAAAAATATTAATGACTTTAACATAATAACTTAATAATAAGCATGTAAATGTGTTGTAATAACTAATATAGTGTATTCATGATATTTTATATTGGGGCCAAAACGACTATGTTATTTGGGGCCGGATCGACTAGGGCCGGACATGTATTGGGGCCGTATCGACCTGCTTCCTTCAATAAACTGTTGAAACGGTGGGGAATGAAAAGTACTTGCTATGTTGCATCAACCTAAAATGCATCTGAGATATTAATTTTTGTGCAGCTTAAATTCAACAGTCACATATCGTTCATTTGATTCGATTTGAATGCACATGTTTATTCGCTTATCACAGAAGATACAACATGGTCGTTTTGGTCATTGCTCATGTCGGAAGTTACACGTGCATTTGGTCGGATGTCCTCAGAATTCTTCTTTCCGTCAACCGGTAGGTAAATGAACGATTGGCAGACGATGCAAGACAACATTAATGTCATTATCATACATTCAACTCAAAAAGAAACCTCAAATAAACAGAAGAAAGCCATTATGAAATTGTAGAGGCAAATATATTTCTATTATTACATATTTTCAGTGGCGCTGGTTGAGTCAAATAGTCGTCCAACAGGGGTTCAGCTAGTCAACACACACAGAACCAACAAACATGCCGATCCTATGGATTTAGTAGCCTTGGCACAAACAATACAAAAGGTATTTATTGTAATTCGGGGGAATAATTGCAGTACATTTTGAAATACATATACACATTATTATCCTGTAAATCAGTCAGATTTATTTGACATGATGGTCTAGTGGTTAAAGTGATTTATCATTTAATAACCAGTATACTTTGCCAATGAGGTACATTGTAACCTTAGTATTCTTAGTACATTGTATAGTGTGCTTTGTGGGCTGTCTTGATCGTATGGTAGTTAGATTTACAACTCAAGGTCAATGCTTTTCTCCAGATACTCCAGTTTCCTCTCCCAATAAAAATTACCGCCATGATATAGCTGGAATATTGTTGAAAGTGATGTTAAACACCATAACCCTAATGCTAACCCTATTTTGTGCTTTGTGTATTTCCAAAGAGTGGTATTTACATAACATACAAATTGTAAACATGGCCATTTGAAGAATACACGTGGGAGAAAAGTATGTGTGAATGTTGCAAAGACGGAAGACTGATATCTGGTAAGGTCACAATATCTTAACATCAATTGTGACATTTATTCAATAAAACCTATTTTCCCATTTTTTGTCTTTGAATGTACTTGATGCCAGTTATTCCAGATACATGTTGTGCACACTGATAGATATCTATGTTTTAATTACAAATGAAATTGAACAGGTTTTGCTAAACTGAATGTACCTGATGCAGTTTATTCCAGAAACATGATTAATGCACACTAATAGATATCTGTGTTTTTATTACAAAAGAAATTGAACAGGTCTTGTTAGACACATTTTATCATGTTTTTTTCATGGAAACAAATTGTTTGTGTATCTTTCTAAAAGCAATTCAGCATTAATATTATGAAGCGTAAAACAAAATTTAACATCTACTACATACATGTATATACATGTACGTTGCATTGAGTTTACATTAGTGCTCTGTTAATTATTTAAGCTTTGAGCAATAATTTTCTGAAGTTAATTTTCAACTGAACAATTCTTTGAAAATGTCTTGCTGAATAATTTTATTCCCGCACCAGTGGTGTAATTGATAGAATGATATATCAAATACTTATGAAAGTGGTATTTCTGCTTCTCCCACTAAACACACGGTATTTAGGGGTGTGAGCAAAGACGGGTAGGCTCTGTATCAGGATAATGTGTCCGGGTGGAATGACATGTCTATATGTGGACTCTTGTTTCAGTAATCTAGCACTATCTATGCCATATTCAAAACTTTATATACTTACTTGCTTGGTATGTGTCAATTTAAATTTTATTTCTTGAAAACTGTGTTTCATATATATGTAGAAAACAAATATTTGGGATAAACCTATAAGTCTTATTTAAAGTACATCTTTCTAGTGAGAATCTGATTTTATACTTTTGGGTTTTCAGGCAGATGAAATGACAAAGGCCAGGGTAGGAAGTAAATTAACTGTGATAGCAGACCAAATAAGATATCTTCAGGAACAAGCAAGGAAGGTAGTGTAATGTGTGTCATTTGTACTGTCTCATTTTGTTAGGTTTAAGATCAGGGATCACCAATCCAGGCGAAGTGGGAAAAATTCTCGCCCTGTGTCGACTGAAGTCGCCCTCCCTCGACTTCAAGGTAATATTAAAGTCGCCTTATTTCAAGCAAAAAAGGTAGTGCTTTGTTTGTCATTTGTACTGTCCCATTTTGTCACTTAAGAATGATTTGGATTGAACATGGAACTCAGCATTTTAAAGCCAGTCTGACCAGGGATACTTGTAGTAATTTATTTTGACGAGTCCAGAAGACATTTCTGAAAATTTATGTTAGTCACACCATTGTAAGAGTCTAAAATTTGAAAACTGAAACTGAAAATGGTGAGTCCAGGACTCATCGAGGTGAGCTTCAAGGATCTCTTGAGTCTTATCGAGGCAAGTTTCAAGGATCTCTTAGTCTTATCAGGCACACAACATCATTTCAACATTGAAATAGCGGAAATAAAGCAAAGAGACATTGTATCGGCCTTATTTCAATGTTTAAATGGTATTGTGTGCATGCCGGGGGTAATATTACAGCTATATTCATGACAGAAACAGAAAGGGCACTCCATCTGACAACATGTAGGTGGCAACAAGATGCCACTGGAGTGAGATAGTAATTAAGTGGATTAGTTGTTGGTTGTGGCAAGTTGCTTGGGGTCAATTACATTGCAAAGTAATGCATTACATTACAATTACTTTGTTTTTCCTCCATTACAATTACAGTTACAATTACATTTTTTTCATCATGTAATGCATTACATTACAGTTACTTTACTAAAGTAATGCATTACATCACACATTACTTTGTGCTTTGTTTTGGAAATTAGGAAAATAACTTAATTCAATTTTAAACAACAATTTATGTATATCTATACACATTCAATACAACAAAAAGTTAAATACAATTTGATATCACCATCACTGTTCACAATGCTGTTTAAATGTTCAATTGTTGCATTTAATAAGTAGTAGTGTAGTAGTGTTTTAAAAGTAATGTCTGTAAGACGACATCTATTTGGTCTGAAAATCATACAGATAAGATAGGGATTAAAATAATTTAATGTCAATCAAAGTTATGTTTATTTTTACTGTTACATAAACAATATACAATTACGGCCCTCGGAAGAGGTGAATATCCAAAATTGTCAACCCCACTAGGGTTATTTCTCCCAAGGGCTTGACAATTTTGGATGTTCACCGATTCAGAGGGCCGTAACTGTTTTATTATACCGAACAAACAGTTGAAATATACTGTTTAATATTTGAATTGTTAAAGTATTATTCCATTAGGGTTATTCACTGGACGTTGTAATTTTCGAGGGTTATTCACCATTGAATAATAGGGTTATTCAATGGACGTGTGTAATTCTTGAGGTTATTCACCGTTGGCGGCGATTAGAAGCAAAAATATCCAGATTATTTTATGTCATGTGATTATCTTTTAACCAATAGAATTAATTCTTTATTATGTGAGGTATAATAATCAAAGATATTGTTATTTTTACTGTTACTTTAACAATAAATATGTCACTTCAAAGATTAAATACATTTCCTTGGGGACATATTAACAGTAATTTGAAAGTAATTAGTGTACAAACAACATTAGGTGCACATTAAGATATTGATCAGCTAGTGGGTCATCTAAGTTACACTTTATAAAAGAATGTTTTCTTTTTTTTTTAACTTCTTTCATCAAGACCAATCTGTTTTAAGAAGGGGACATGAAATTTATAAACAAATGTATCATAAAATTCAAGTCAACTTTATCTAATATCTGCATAATAATGTGTTTTATTTTCTCATTTATTGATAACCCTACAATAAAACAGATATAGCAGACAAATGAGTACATAATAATCTATTAAAATTTTCATATTTTTATTTACCGGTACCTTAATATGTGTATTGAAGTTAGATGTTATTTTCAAGCTGCCAGATATGAAAGCTGGACAATGTCTACACTTTGCTTTGAAGTTTCCTTGTGTGTCCTTTGGTAATATGTTTGCAGTGCAAGGTTGAACTCATACAATGAAACAATTTCATTATTTAAAGAAGTTCACTTTAATTCACTCACACTTGCCAAAGGCAATATTCTATTTGAACATGACATTTAATCCCTTAAAAGACAAATACCATGGACCATAATATAAGGTCAGTACTATTTCTCTGAATTCTTTTTAATACTAGTAAATACTAAATCTTACGAGTTCCTGCTCAAATATGTATAAATATGATTAAGGATAAAAATTTAGTTTTGTAACAATCCATCTGCTGCTTGGGTTATGGTGTAGCATTTTGCCAATATTTAGGCCACCAATATATCCCATCTGATGGGCACATGTCTTATGTTAAAAATTTTTTTTAATTACAATTACAACATATACTCACATGTCTACACAAGTAAGTTTTCTTTTAGTACTAGTATGAAGAGAAAGTTTAAATAGTGTTGATCAACAATTCCACCAATATCAACAAAATGAAGGACCACCTCTCACCCCAGCTCATTGAATATAAAAAAGGGCACAACATATATATATATATATATATATATATATGACATTAAAAATCCAGGTCTTAGCCTGGTACAGACACAAAATTTGTGATGATGATCCATTTTTTGTAACTTAACCTTTAACAACGATCACTCACTTTGTACAATACATCACTGGGGTAAAGCTGATGACCGTAACTGCAATTACGGTCATCCCAAGATGGCGGACGTGGAATCGGGTAAGAATCTTTTTTGTCGATTAAATTGTTTCTATAATGTATTCTAAATGGCACATGCATTGGTACGATAGTAATCTATGAACTTTCCACAAGGAAATCACAAATTATGACTGAAAAATGTACATGAAAGAGAAAATCTGATTTTAAAAAATCGCTAAGATGACCGTAACTAAAAACTGAGATTACGGTCATCTTTTAAAACAATTATGATCAGTTACGGTCATCTTAGCGATTTTTTAAAATCAGATTTTCTCTTTCATGTACATTTTTCAGTCGTAATTTGTGATTTCCTTGTGGAAAGTTCATAGATTACTATCGTACTAATGCATGTGTCATTTAAAATACATTATAGAAATGATTTAATCGACAAAAAACATTCTTACCTAATTCCACGTCTGCCATCTTGGGATGACCATAATTGCAGTTACGGTCATCAGCTTTACCCCAGTGATACATATAGTATTTATATATAATGATACATCTTGATAATTTGTCTTTGTAGCATTTAGAAGATGCCAAGAGAGATAACATCTTACATCACGCGGCGTGTAATATGGTGAAGAAACCTGGTACCATGTATTATATGTACGAGAGAGAGTCAGGACAAAAATATATGTCAATACTTTCACCGCAGGTATGGAAAATATAATGCAATATTTACGAAGACTACCGGTAATAGTTATTAATCCTTTCATCAATTTTGAACCATTACTATCGATTATCGGAATCTGTTACCCTATACCAATCAACTTTGTTTTGATTATGATTTATTGCAGCTCAGGTCAACATTAAAATACTTTCCAATGCTCTGTAATGTAGGATAATAAAAACTAATAAAGGAATTTCTGCTAAGAAGAGTTTGAAGATACCAAAGGGTTAATCAGAATCTGTATATCGAACACAATGGCCAAAAGATAATGGATAAAAAGACGATCTACAAAACATACGCATAAAACTAAAGATCGAGTAACACGAACCCCACTAAAAAATGGGGGTGAACTCAGGTGCTAAAATGATTTAATGAATGCAAAGTACCCAAGTCAGATGATATTTTAAATGAAAAGAAGGATCCTGATACAAAAAAAAAACAATAGTACAAATACTATAAAAGACCATAACAAATTTTTTTTAGTGAGACAAGGTGGTACAGAAGGAAACCTCAGAAACTCATGTTCTATACCAGTCCTCCAAATGAAAATTTTAATTTACCACCCGGTTAGAATCAAATTCTTGAATTTATTATATATATATATATATAAACGTCTAAAATGGTTTGTAAAACAACACCCAAGTACACAAAACAAAGTGATAAAGAATTAAACACTTTGTTTTGTGTACTTGGTGTTGTTTTACAAACCATTTTAGACGTTTATAATTTATTTTACTTGTATAGTATTGTTATTCTGTAAGTTAACTGAAAAATTTACTGGTCCGAACAAAGTTTTACTGGTCTTGGGCCGGAGGATCTGTACTCATCGCGAGGACTGCTATACATATAATACATTGCAAACGTTGTGACTCTCGGTAATACCAATCATTATGATTCAGATAATTATTCTGCAAGTACATGTACTTTAAACAAAAGGAAATTTCCTTTATCTGGGAATCACAAGCGGTAATAGTATTTTACTTTTCTATGGGAAAAATATTCTTATTTAGAAGTTTTAAAAAATGTACAACACCATCGTAATACTTTCATTATTTTTTCTTTTCAGGAATGGGGTGCGTCATGTCCACATGAGTTCGTTGGAGCATATAAGTTAGAATATGACCAGTCATGGACTGCTATTGAAGAAGTGGAAGAAAAAAGCCAAGAATTTGCTCTTATAGACAAAATTTTAAATGCACAAAATGCAATCACAGACGCTTCAGACACCATTTTAGGTGTTGGTTTAAAAAAAGACGCTAAGAAATCCTCATCAGCAAGCTTGAAAGACATTACAGATGAAATTCCATCGTGATTGTATAATATGGGTCAGATTTCTTCTATGATAGAAATCATATTTTCATTATTAAGTTTTTTTTTATAAATATTTTATTCACAAGAAATGATGTGGTGTCATTTCTATTAGAACTTGCAAAGTTCATTACTATTTAAACAGGTGTTGTGTTTTCTTGTGCGATTATTTTATGTTTAATTTAGACAACTGCAGCATACCCCAGACCTAGCTCAGGGTATCTGCTCTTGTTGGTCTGTAAGAAATTACCAAAACACTACATAAAAAAGTGACATTGAGCAACATGATCCCCACTAAAAACTGGGAATGAACTCCGGTGCTCTGGGATGGTATTCAGTTCCTGCTTTACATGTGACACTATAGTGATCACTTCTTCCACTGATACATGTACATACATGTAGTTTAAAATTGAATCCAATGGGAACTATTAAAACAATTTTCTCAAAAACATTGGAACTGATTGCATGCAAATTAAAGTATGTATAAATAATCTTAGACTTAAATAGACTCTGTATGTTTGTTAATTGTAGATTTTAAATATCTGTTTTTTATTCAAGTTTCATATACAAATGTATACCATGATCAAGTCTTGTCATAGTATAGTACACACCCAAAGACGGAAAGCAACAGTTGTACTGTATAGCACCTATAGTATATTTTTGGTGGTTGTTTTATTTTGGCACATTTGACCAAAAGCACCAAATATAAACACTGCCAATATTTCATAATTTAGGAGATACCATATTACCATATCTAGTAGTATTTATAGGTGATCATGAAGTCACTCAACTATGACGTTTTATTAGTTCACCTGGACCTTGTGAACTATTGCCATACTTGGCATCCGTCGTCTGTAAACTTTTCACATTTCAAGCGTCTTCTCCGAAACCACTGGGCCAATTGGAACCAAACTTAGCAGGAATGTTCCTTGGATGGTCCTCTACAAAGTTACTGTTTTTCGTTCCAGTCGGATATTCAACATGGCTGCCAGGGCCAAAAATATGCTCCGATTGGCTGAAATTTCAAAGATCTTCTTCTCTGAAACTAATGAACTGACTGAACCCAAACTGTAAATGAATGATCATTGGAATGTCCTTTACCAAGTTTCTGTTTTTTATGCCGATCGGAAATCCAAGATGGCCGCCACCGCAGGACATAGATTAACATTGGACCCTATGGGAAAATGTTCAAATGCCTTCTTCTCAGAAACTACAAATATGATTAAAGCCAAACTGTACATGAATGTTCATTGGATGGTCCTCTACAAACTTTACGTTTTTTGTTCTGATATGAAATTCAAAATGGCGGCTACGGCAGGACTTATTTTAACATTGGACCCTATGGGAAAAATGTTTCAAAACGCTTCTTCTCTGAAACCACTTGGATAATTGAAACCAAACTGCCCAGGAATGGTCATTGGAAGGTCCTCTACAAAGTTTCTGTTTTTTATGCCGATCAGAAATCCAAGATGGCTGCCACCACAGGTCATAGTATTAAAACAGGACCATATGGGGAAAATACAGAAATATATTCTTCTCTGAAGCTATTGCACTGATTGAACCTAAACTGTGCATCAATCATTGGAAGGTCCTTTACAAACTTTGTGTTTTTTATGTTGATCGTAATTCCAAGATGACTACCACTGCAGGACATAGTTTTTACATAGGACCAATTGGTTCTTTTTATAACCAGGTGAACGATACAGGCTCTTGAGAGCCTCTGGTTACAAACTAATGATACATGCATAAAAGAAAAAAATATTATAATTATACCCCCACTCGTAGAGAGGGAGCTATATTGCAATCACCTTGTCCGTTTGTTCGCCGTTTGTCCGTCCGTTCACACTTTTGTTAAAGATGTCTCAGCTGATACTGGAAGAAATGATTTTATTTTTGATACATGAATTTGGCACAGTGACTTGTACCGTGTCTCCCCTTTCCAGGCTTACCGCACATCTACTTCCTGTTTACCGCACGACTTAGAATTTTTCATGTTTGCCGTTATGAAAACTTCCGTAACAGATGTCTCAGCTTCTACTGGAAGAAATGATTTTATATTTGATATGTGGCTTTGGCATGGTGACTTTTACCGTGTCTCCCCTTTCCAGGTTTACTGCACATCTACTTCCTTCCATTTACCGTATGACTTAGAATTTTTCATGTTTTTACGGCATTTTCTGGTAATGAGTGTCGAGATATATACAAATTTGACACAAATGAACGAGTGGGGGTATTCTTAGCACAACGTAGCATACAACATCTTGTTGATTTAAAAAAACGGTTTTGAAATCGGCAGTAAACAGTTATTTGTTTTATTGTTAAAGTAACTTTGATTTAACAATTTTATCGGCATTTAAATTGACATTCAACAATCATCTGTATGTTTTATTGTTAAAAAATAACATTATAATCTGAACAAAGGCAGATTAATTATATATATAATTAGGAATACCAGTTAATGAACTCATAATTAAATATTAATAAAATGAATACAATACAATAAGCTTTATTTAAAGTCGGAAAGAATTAAACAATTACAACACAAGTTCTGATGAGCTTTTAAATCCGACATAAGAATATGCATTGGTATATTGTTTTAAAATAATTACCTCTAACCTTACTGTAGCTCTAAATAGTCTGTTCACAATTAATTTTTAAAAAAAGTTTTCCTTTATGTTATGATTCCCTCGTTTAAGCCAGTTAGTAAACAAGTTTAAAACTCAAATGATGCCAAAACGATAGGATTTGAAAATAAGTAAAATTTATTACCTTTGGAAAGTAACTGTCACACATGAATCGAAAATTTATTTACAGTACCCAGGTCCCTGAAATTGATTACTGGTATAGGTGATAGTGGTAAAAACAATCAATTATTATATTTTTATAAAACAGCCAAAATAAATATCCTCCAATAAATCAGATTGATAATGCTTCCAAAATTGTGACACTGCAGATATAAAGCGCTATACAGTATATAATTTTTCAAAATCTAAATTAGTAGAAATAAATGAAACAATTTGAATTGAATGTACAAGCATACATATCCATTTTTTTTTGCATTTAATACAAAACATCTGTATATCAGTACTTTCAGTACTTTGATTTTGGTGTTTTGAATAAAAGTGTGTACATTTTAAAATATGACCATGTAAGATAGCTTTCAATTTGTTCACCTCTCAGTGTGTTAAGAACACAAAAGAGGGCCAGATGTTCACACAGTTTAATGTGAGCAAACTGTACTTTGTATCTTCTTGTTTATTTAGACAAAAATAAGCAGTGTCCACGATCCGTTTTCTATGAGCTGGAGAATAAAGATGTTTATTCTTATATTCTATTAAAATGACATCATCATTGAACTTCATTGTTTCCTCGACGATTTTAGAGTGAGTTTTCTTTTGCTCATTGGGGTTATTCTCACTTGTGCTGAAGTGAATCATCTTGTACGATTTCTGAGCAGGAAAAGTATCAACAATTATTCCATGATGACTGTAGAGTCCTCCCATTCGTTTGAACTTAATGTGATCACCCCTTTGAAGTTTTTCAACTGAGGTTATCTTTCTTTCATCTGTTTCAACTTTTTCCATCCTTCTAACCAAATGATTAAATACCACATACATGGTATATGAAGTAATCTGGAATAATACAAGCCATTCAAACATTATAATATTGTATATGATACTTTTAAACTCGATATTTATTGGTTGAGAAAGTCGGGTTTGTATTGGGTTATGGTGTTTAGCACCACTTTCAACAATATTTCAGTTATATCGTGGCGGTCAGTGTTATTGGTGGAGTTTACCGGAGAAAACCACCGACCTGCTGCAAGTCACTAATAAACTTTATAACATAATGTTGTGTCGAGTACACGTCGCCTGAGCGGGATTCAACCTTACAACTTCAGTAGTGATATGCACTGATTGCATAGGTAATTGTAAATCCAACTACCATACGACCACGACGACCTGAGTATTTCGAAGAATCCACTGACAAACTGTATCGACTACTCTGGTGGAAATCAGACTTACAATGTCGGCGGTGATAAGCACATACTGCAGTGTTAATCAAACAACTATAAGATTACAACCACATTTAGTATGAAATATTGACTTCATATGAATAAACGGATAATTATTATTCTTAGCTATCTTTTTTCCTTTATAAAACATGACAGTAGGTTTGGGATTACATCCTAAAATCAACTGCATGCCTTCCCCCTGTGGTACCGGTCAACAATTTTAGGACTACTGTATTCCTTTCTGTGGTAATTCCAGCAATCATATTGCCCGGACTTTTCTAAATAATTCATCTCATTGGTTCAAATTAAATGACGTCATGCAAGTATACTGACTTTTTCATTGGGTGAGATAATTACCGAGATGGCAGACGACAAGTAAACAATGACTATCCCTCCCTCCGTGGTAATTTCAGCAATCATATGTCCCGGACCTTTCTAAATCATGCATCCCATTGATTTAAATAAAATGACGTATATAATGGAATGATCCTATCACCCTCTAATAGAGGACAAATGTCAATATTCAAACGAAAAAGCACGAACTAAATAAAAAAAAAATTGTGTATTTTTAAAAATTAATTTCTTCATCAAATACACACATATGAAAATGTATTAGTTTTAAAAAGCTCTAATAAAGTAGACTAGAAATCCACCAGAAAAGGGCCTACAATTTAGAATTTTGAATTGCACAGTTGTTCGGTATAATAAAACACGCCGGAATAGACTTAATATTCGGGTAATAACAGTTTCATTGCCCCCTCTGTACCAACTATTGTCCTCGGTGTTGCTTCGGACAATAGTTGGTACCTTGTGGACAATAATAGTGCTATTACCATCATACCCAGTCAATAAGTGTATACTGTCCTTAGTATAATGGTTTCACACTTACATAAAAACGTAGATCAATTTTAGAAGGCATGACACGTTTCTGGAATAACTTTCATCATGTACGCTCAAAATCGAAAGATTGGAAAACCAAATAATTTAAGTGTTTTGGAGCTTGTCAGGAGGGTGTAATAGTCCACCAGTAGAGGTAATTTCCCCCCGCATTCTAATCTTCTGCAAAACTGATCAACCGAATAGAACTAAACTTGGCAGGCATGGTCCTTGTGATTACCGTAAGAGATTTTTACAAATGAAGTTGATATTCCTTGGAGAGTGCTCTTGAGGGTCCTAAAAGTGGGAAATTCATTAGGATGTGCATATTTAGGTTTATACAAACAAAGGTCACAAGATCTAAGATTTAGGTTTATACTAACAAAGGTCACAAGATCTAAGTGACTCGAGCACTGGGAGTGCAACCTTTGACATTTTATTCTGTAATGGGGTATAGTAGGTAATATGAAAAAAGGATTTTCTTAAGTACCGGTAATGGACATGCTCGGCGTAATTACACTCAGCTTTGAGTACACTGTTTACGGGAAGAAGAAGAGAAGAATGGCATGATACACTGCCTGCAGATGTGCATGAAGGAATATGGTTAACAATAACAACAGCACCAAACAACTGAGTGATCTGTGCAAGTATTTACGGTTTCCATCACCTATGTAAGGATCCTACACACAGGAGAGGACTGTTAGATCTCTGTTACACTAACATTCACTCTGAGGATGTCATCTTCTCACAGCTCTCTGTTTACTACAGTGAGCACCAGCTTCTCTGTGTTGCTGTCCCATTCAAAGTTGTTATGTAAATGACAGGTGTTTCCTTCAAATGGTAAATGCAGTATGATTAAGATTTGTATAGGTCATATCAATATTACTTTGAAACATATGAAATGAAGGCATGAGTTTTGAAAAGACGATAGTTTAGCAATGGTTTTCTAAGATGTTGTCTCTTTTCTAACTTTAATATTATAAGAAAAAGTAGAAATAGCAAAATTTCCCAATATAAATACTACTCAAGAATAAATAATTAATTTTGAATCAATAACATTTGATGTGACCTATATCCTCTTGTAAAAAAGTTAGGAAATGTTGTAATCCTCATGTATACTGATGAAACCGTATTGGTTTTAAACAATCCCACTTTGTTGAAGACCCTGTGGCGACCCCTAGATGTATGTTCTTGGTTAGTTTATTTTGGAGATGGGATGTTGTCTCCTTGACATAACTCCATACCCGTTCATTTTTCATAGGTATCTTGCTAATATACCTGTATTCTAAAGTTTGAACATCATAGTATTGCAAGCGGGAGGTATCACTCAGTCAGGTCACTCACAGTTCTAGTTTTTTTTTAATAAATATTTTATTCACAATAAATGATGTGGTGTCATTTCTATTAGAACTTACACAGTTCATTGCTATATAAACAGTTGTTGTGTTTTCTTGTGCGATTATTTTATGTTTAATTAAGACAACTGCAGCATACCCCAGACCTAGCTCATGGTATCTATTCTTGTTGGTCTGTAAGAAATTACCAAAACACTACATAAAAAAGTGACATTGAGCAACATGATCCCCACTAAAAACTGGGAATGAACTCCGGTGCTCTGGGGTGGTATTCAGTTCCTGCTTTATATTTGGCACTATAGTGATCACTTCTTCCACTGATACATGTACATACATGTAGTTTAAAATTGAATCAAATGGGAACTATTAAAACATTCTCTCAAAAACATTGGAACTGATTGCATGCAAATTAAAGTATGTATAAATAATCTTAGACTTAAATAGACTCTGTACGTTCGTTAATTGTAGATTTTAAATATCTGGTTTTTTTCAAGCTTCATATACAAATGTATACCATGATCAAGTCTTGTCATAGTATAGTACACACCCAAAGACGGAAAGCAACAGTTGTACTGTATAGCACCTATAGTATATTTTTGGTGGTTGTTTTATTTTGGCACATTTCACATTTGACCAAAAGCACCAAATATAAACACTGCCAATATTTCATAAGTTAGGAGATACCATATTACCATATCTAGTAGTATTTATAGGTGATCATGAAGTCACTCAACTATAACGTTTTATTACAAACTAATGATACATACATAAAAGAAAAAATATTATAATTATACCCCCACTCACCTTGTCCGTTAATCCGTCCGTCCGTCCGTTTGTTCGTCCATTCACACTTTCGTTAAAGATGTCTTGTCTCAGCTGCTACTGGAAGAAATGATTTTATTTTTGATACATGACTTTGGTATAGTGACTTTTACCGTGTCTCCCCTTTCCAGGCTTACTTTTTCATTTCATTTCAAATATTTTATTGATAAATCAATAGGATTGGATAACAGGCTATGCCTATACAAATCCTCTCCAACAACAAGATGGAACAATTTGAACACAATTTACATAAGACATAGATCAATCTACTCATCATGTATACATGCAATTCATCTTAATTACCAAGCATAAACACATGTATATTAATAGCAGAATCATACAAACAAAACAAAAAAGACTTTTCCCTTTCTTTTCTTTTTTTTGGGGGTTAATAGGTATGATATAATATGTATATTAATAGCAGGATCATACAAAAAAAATAAAAATGTTTTTTTTCTTTCTTTTTTTTAATAGGTATGATATAATTTGGAATAGCCAAATTATGGCTTTATATTTAAGCTATTATTATTTATAATATTAATGATGATGAATTGGCATAGAATGATGGATAGACTGAACTTACATTTAACACACAATATATACAACATGTAAACTGAAATTATGAAATCAAAATCACTAATTATGTGAGGTCCACCATATCAATATGAATTAACTCTTTTCAGTATATATATTTATGATTGAATAAAGGGAATTTGGGAGAGATGGAGGAAGAAGAGACAAATAAGTAAATAAGGGGGGAAATATCTAAACAAAACAGTGATTGTGATTGAGATAGGCAAGTACAAATTGGGTAAAAGGGGGGAGGGGGAAGGGAGACCTGAATAATTGAAAGATTTACAACTATTAATTAAGCTGAAAAATTTAAAGATTTGGAGCTACATGTATATATAGGAAGACTTTTCAATGTTATATGACCAGATACAAAGAAAAGGAAAATTTATTGAATCATGTGAATCTTCTACTACCAGTAATGAAATGGTGAACAGCATCGAATATCTCAGTATTCTCCTCTACAGTAAGGATTGGTGAGCCTTTCAATAATATATCCAAATTTAAAACATCTTGAAACTTTCTTAGAGAATTAAACAGTTGTATTCGGTGTCTTATGAACAATGGACAAACATAAAAATAATGGAAATTATTTTCAATTGCATCCCCACATGCACACTGGGAGCTGTCGGACAGATGAGACTGAAACAAGTGGTGATTTAAGCTGCTTGCTTCATTTCGAAGTTGGTAATGCCAAATATTTAAGCTGCGAGAACCAATAGAGTAGAAGCTAGGAGGTTTATCAACATCTTTATTAAGTTTAATCTTGAATGAAGATAATGACTGAATGTTCCTAGTATCATTATCTAGTTTGTTCCATAAATCCAGAACAGTTGGAAAAAAGCTATCCTTATATGACTTGGTGCGGCATTGGGGAGGGGTGAATAATCTGGGGTTTCTAACCATGTAGTTAGGTTCAATATTAATATAAGAAATAATATTATTTGTTATATAGTTGGGTAGCTCTCCAGGCTTACCGCACATCTACTTCCTGTTTACCGCACGACTTAGAATTTTTCATGTTTGCCGTAATGAAAACTTTCGTAACAGATATCTCAGCTTCTACTGGAAGAAATGATTTTATATTTGATATGTGGCTTTGGCATGGTGACTTTTACCGTGTCTCCCCTTTCCAGGTTTACTGCACATCTACTTCCTGTTTACCGTGTGACTTCGAATTTTTCATGTTTTATACAGCATTTTCTGGTAATGAGTGTTGAGATATATACAAATTTGACACAAGTGAACGAATGGGGGTATTCTTAGTACGACGTAGCATGCACCATCTTGTTGATACAAAAAAAAAACGGTTTTGAAATCGTCAATAAACAGTTATTTGTTTTATTGTTAAAGTAACTTTGATTTAACAATTTTATCGGCATTTAAATTGACATTCAACAATCATCTGTATATGTTTTATTGTTAACAAATAACATTACAATCTGAACAAAGGCAGATTAATTATATATATAATTAGGAATACCAGTTAATGAACTCATAATTAAATATTAATAAAATGAATACAATACAATACAATAAGCTTTAATTAAAGGCGGAAAGAATTAAACAATTACAACACAAGCTCTGATGAGCTTTTAAATCCGAATTAAGAATATGCATATACAAACAATTGATATATTGTTTTAAAATAATTACCTGTAAACCTTACTGTAGCTATATATAGTCTGTTAATTTAAAAAAACACGTTTTCCTTCATGTTATAATTCCCTCGTTTAAGCCAGTTAGTAAACAAGTTTAAAACTCAAATGATGCCAAAACCATAGGTTTTGAAAATAAGTAAAATTTATTACCTTTGGAAAGTAACTGTCACACATGAATCGAAAATTTATTTACAGTACCCAGGTCCCTGAAATTGATTACTGGTATAGGTGATAGTGGTAAAAACAATCAATTATTATATTTTTATAAACCAGCCAAAATAAATATCCTACAATAAATCAGATTGATAATGCTGCCAAAATTGTGACACTGCAGGCATAAAGGCTATACAGAATATTATGTTTCAAAATCTAAATTAGTAGAAATAAATGAAACAATTTGAATTGAATGTACAAGCATACATATCCATTTTTTTTTGCATTTAATACAAAACATCTGTATATCAGTACTTTCAGTACTTTGATTTTGGTGTTTTGAATAAAAGTGTGTACACTTTAAAATATGTTCCAAGTGGACCCAACCATGTAAGATACCTTTCAATTTGTTCACTTCTCTCTCTGTTAAGAACACAAATGAGGGCCAGATGTTCACAGTTTAATGTGAGCAAACTGTACTTTTTATCTTCTTGGTTATTTAGACAAAAATAAGCAGTGTCCACGATCCGTTTTCTATGAGCTGGAGAATAAAGATGTTTATTCTTATATTCTATTAAAGTGACATCATCATTGAACTTCATTGTTTCCTCAACGATTTTAGAGTGAGTTTTCTTTTGCTCATTGGGGTTATACTCACTTGTGCTGAAGTGAATCATCTTGTACGATTTCTGAGCAGGAAAAGTATCAACAATTATTCTATGATGACTGTAGAGTCCTGCCATTCGATTGAACTTAATGTGATCACCCCTTTGAAGTTTTTCAACTGAGGTTATCTTTCTTTCATCTGTTTCAACTTTTTCCATCATTCTAACCAAATGATTAAATACCACATACATGGAATATGAAGTAATCTGGAATAATACAAGCCATTCAAACATTATAATATTGTATATGATACTTTTAAACTCGATATTTATTGGTGGAGAAAGTCAGGTTTGTATTGGGTTATGGTGTTTAGCACCACTTTCAACAATATTTCAGTTATATCGTGGCGGTCAGTGTTATTGGTGGAGTTTACCGGAGAAAACCACCGACCTGCTGCAAGTCACTAATAAACTTTATAACATAATGTTGTGTCGAGTACACGTCGCCTGAGCGGGATTCAACCTTACAACTTCAGTAGTGATATGCACTGATTGCATAGGTAATTGTAAATCCAACTACCATAAGACCACGACGACCTGAGTATTTCGAAGAATCCACTGACAAACTGTATCGACTACTCTGGTGGGAATCAGACTCACAATGTCGGCGGTGATAAGCACATACTGCAGTGTTAATCCAACAACTATAAGATTACAACCACATTTAGTATGAAATATTGACTTCATATAAATTAACGGATAATTATTATTCTTAGCTATCTTTTTTCCTTTATAAAACATGACACTGACAGTAGATTTGCGATTGCATCCTAAAATCAACTGCATGACTATTCCCTGTGGTACCGAAATAATTCATCTCATTGGTTCAAATTAAATAACGTCATGCAAGTATACTGACTTTTTCATTGGGTGAGCTAATTACCGAGATGGTAGACGACAAGTAAACAATGACTATCCTCCCCTCTCCCGTGGTAATTTCAGCAATCATATTTCCCGGACTTTTCTAAATCATGCATCCCATTGGTTTAAATAAAATGACGTATATAATGGAATGATCCTATCACCCTCTAATACAGGACAAATGTCAATATTCAAACGAAAAAGAACGAACTAAATGAAAAAAAAATTGTGTTTTTAAAAAAAAAAAAATAATAATAATTTCTTCATCAAATACACACATATGAAAATGTATTAGTTTTAAAAAGAACTAATAAAGTAGACTAGAAATCCACCAGAAAAGGGCCTACAATTTAGAATTTTGAATTGCACAGTTGTTCGGTATAATAAAATACGCCGGAATAGACTTAATATTCGGGTAATAACAGTATCATAGCCCCCTCTGTACCAACTATTGTCCTCGGTGTTGCTTCGGACAATAGTTGGTACCTTGTGGACAATAATAGTGCTATTACCACCATACCCAGTCAATAAGTGTATACTGTCCTTAGTATAATGGTTTCACACTTACATAAAAACGTAGATCAATTTTAGAAGGCATGACACGTTTCTGGAATAACTTTCATCATGTACGCTCAAAATCTAAAGATTGGAAAACCAAATAATTTAAGTGTTTTGGAGCTTGTCAGGGGGGTGTAATAGTCCACCAGTAGAGGTAATTTCCCCCCGCATTCTAATCTTCTGCAAAACTGATCAACCGAATAAAACTAAACTTGGCAGGCATGGTCCTTGTGATTACCGTAAGAGATTTTTACAAATGAAGTTGATATTCCTTGGAGAGTGCTCTTGAGGGTCCTAAAAGTGGGAAATTCATTAGGATGTGCATATTTAGGTTTATACAAACAAAGATCACAAGATCTAAGATTTAGGTTTATACAAACAAAGGTCACAAGATCTAAGATTTAGGTTTATACAAACAAAGGTCACAAGATCTAAGTGACTCGAGCACTGGGAGTGCAACCTTTGACATTTTATTCTGTAATGGGGTAGGTAATATGAAAAAAGGATTTTCTTACGTACCGGTAATGGACATGCTCGGCGTAATTACAATCAGCTTTGAGTACACTCTTTACGGGAAGAAGAAGAGAAGAATGGAAATGCAAGTATAAATGGCATGAATCACCATTTTGATGCACAGATTGAAGCTTGCACAAATGAGGACCCTATATATGGTATACGGGTTTCGAGTCTTGGGTTTTCCAAATTTTGAAGATTCCAACGGACAAACTAGAGGCTCAGCCCACTGAGCCTCTATCGCTCACCTGGCAATAGAATGATACTGAAGCAAATTTCAAAGGGAGATAATCATTACCTTAAAAAACAGCAGCCATCTTGAATGGAGGGTGGGGCTGTCGGACACAATTTTGAAAGGGACACACCCAGGGACCATCTATGCCAGGTTTGGACCTTACTTAGATGCTTCCTGCCAAGTTTGGCTCCATTTGGCCAAGCTGTTTCAGAGGAGAAAATGTTCTTAACATTAGCCAATCAGAAAAAAGAATTAATCTTGGCGGTCATGTTTGTTGGCCGAATGGAACCAAATGAAGAAGCTTGATAGAGGATCTTAGATATATGCTTCCTGCCAAGTTTGGCTCCATTTTGCCAAGCAGTTTCAGAGGAGAAGATTTTTTTAAACAGTAGCCAATCAGAAACAAGAATTGCCCTTGGCGGCCATATTTGTTGGTGGAACGGAACGAAATGGAGAAACCTTATAGAGGACCTTACATAGATGCTTACTGCCAAGTTTGGTTCCATTTGGCCAAGTTGTTTCAGAGAAGATTAAAATATGAAAAAGTTAACGGACGGACGACGGACGCCAAGTGATGGCAATACCTCACATGGTCCTTGGGCCAGGTGAGCTAAAAAATGATGAAAAAAGGGCAATAACTCCTAGACGAGTAATCAGATTTACTTCAAAATTGAAGGGCATGTAGATCTTGACAAGCTGAAAATGTTTTCAGTTTACACTTAACATCTATTTCTTGTAGTTTTTGAAATAAAGGATGAAAAGTATTAACATTTTTAAAATTTGATGAACAAAGGGCAATAACTTCAAGATGGGTAATTAGATTTACTTTAAAATTGCAGGCTAGGTAAATCTTGACATGCTCCACATGTGTGCTGTTTAAACTTAACATCTATCTCTTATAGTTTTTGAAATAAAAAACGAAAAGTATTAAAATTTAGAAAATTTGATGAAAAAAGGGCAATAACTCCAAGATAGGCAATCAGATTTTCTTCAAAATTACAGGGTAGTTAGATCTTGCTGTGCTGATCATTTTTACCTCGTCAGACTTCTGATATTATTAATGGTTTTTGAGTTATTACCAAAAACGTTCAATTTTACCAATGTTTTATTTTTAGTAACAGCGGCCATGTTTGTTGGCCGAATGGAACCAAATGAAGAAGCTTGATAGAGGATCTTACATAGATGTTTCCTGCCAAGTTTGGCTCCATTTGGCCAAGCAGTTTCAGAGGAGAAGATTTTTTTAACATTAGCCAATCAGAAACAAGAATTGCCCTTGGCGGCCATATTTGTTGGTGGAACGGAACGAAATGGAGAAAGTTTATAGAGGACCTTATATAGATGCTTTCTGCCAAGCTTGGTTCCATTTGGCCCAGTTGTTTCAGAGGAGTAGATTAAAATATGAAAAAGTTAACGGACGGACGACGGACGCCAAGTGATGGCAATACCGCACATGACCCTTTGGGTCAGGTGAGCTAAAAAAGCTATTTGGAAGGACTAGAATTGGACATGTACAGTACAGGTAGAGTCATATTTCTATAAATGTCCCAATCCGTCATGTCCGATATCGAAAGTCCGACAGTAACCCCAGGGTCTCTGTAAAGTGAGAAACGAAACACAGCGTAACGAAACGAAACAAAATCTGTAAACTGAGAAACGAAACGAAACAGAATATGTAAACTGAGAAACGAAACGAAACAAAACGAGATTATTCAATGAATTCTAAAAAAAAATCATTCCTCGACGTCCGCGTCCGTTTAAGCTATGTGTTCGAGTATATCTAAGAAAATTTACTTTGTAATCGAAGATATATTTTATATTTCATTTGTCAAAAGTCGTGTACATTCCCAAATAAAAATAAACACTGCCCGATACCTTATAAATGTATAATCACAATTCAATTTTTTCATGATAGATGGATATATCATAATATTAATTTGGCATTGCAATTTGACGAAATACTCAATTTGAGTTAACTAAAATGTTCGGAATGACATATATACAGCATTTCTGTCATTCGTGTATATGCTAGATGTGTGTAGATAATCACGCAAATTTGCATCATCCGAGGCAGAATTCCCTTTAAATTAATATAGAACAGGAGAAAACGTTCCCAATGAACTTGATTCTCTAGGGTCTAACAAAAATATAGGTTGTATAATGTAACCCGACCCTATCTAAAATATAGTGCCTACAATAGTTTTTTTTATTACATTTTCTCAACAAGCACTATTAAAGTCAGAACATCTGCCCAATATGTAAAAAAAATATTTCCTACCCTCCCTACCCTACATAACTTTTTCACAATGTTAGCCTAAACACACACTTATTTTTATAGGCCTAATGGGAAAATATCAATTAAGTTTACACATTTTCAAAATCCTCTCAAACGAGCCCGGGAAATTAATTGCATCTGTGTTGGCGAATACGTGAAAGTGAAAAATATAGGTATACGTTCAAGGTCGTAGCTACCGTAAGGCACTTTAGGCACGTGCCTACACATAATTTTTCCCCAAAATGTTTTTATTGATGAAAAATGACAAACAAAGCATTACATATTTTAATTATGTTTGTTTTATGTTTATTGTACTGATGACAAGCTTCCACAAGTTGAAAGATGAACATTTGTAATCAGTACTGTGATCTTAACTAACTCTTTGAAATTGAGAGTTCATTTTATCTTCAAAGGCTTTCTCTTGACATAGAATAAAATACTAAATTTAGTTTGTCATTGACCGTCAAAAGAACTATTGTCGGGCTATTGGCTTGCAGTGTAAAAATGTCTGGCTCTAAACCTAAAATTACTAAATTTAGTTTGTCATTGACCGTCAAAAGAACTATTGTCGGGCTATTGGCTTGCAGTGTAAAAATGTCTGGCTCTAAACCTAAAATTAAAGTTAGAACTTTAGATGAAATGTTTAAAAAGATAAGCTGAGCTTCATACATTAACAGATCAGACAACAAATTCAAACTTTGATTCTTTTCGTACGGATATTGGCGACAAGCGTTTCTTGATGAAGTTGCTAGGTGGAAAACACGCTGGAATATGGTTGATGGGCAAAAACCACAAACATTACTGCATACACTCAATGTCACAAACCAAAACTTGTACTGTACCCTAATATTTATGCATTTTTTACAGTATTGATAACAATGCCAGTGTCTTCGGCGTCTTGCGAGCGTTCATTCAGTGCGATGCGCCACCCATAAAAACTGCATTAGGGCTACAATGGGTGATGAGAGATTATCAAATTTATCGTTGTTACACATCCACAGAACAAGAAATCTAAGCGTCGAAGATGTTATCAACAAATTTGCAGTGAGAAAAAACAGACGTCTGGACTTTAATCTAATTACCAGTCCGTGTTGCCGGACATGATGGCTGCATGTGCTTACATGAACTCTGAAACTTTATTCTTTAACTGTTTCCGGGAATGCTTCTTTCATGCATTTTGCATTTATCATGATTTATGATAATCTTCGCTATAGATTCAATGCTTTGTGATGCTGAATTTTTGTAACTATTCAGTCAAAAGTTCTCATATTCAGCAACAATATATTAACAACTTCGATTTTTGTATTGTTTCCATGATAAAATAAGAATATATTTCATGTCTTTTATTGTTCAGATTTCGCCATTTGTACATCTATGTACGCTTAAAATCGTTTTCCGTTGGGGGTTTCGCCCCCTAAACCCCCCACCAGGGCTTTGCCCTGGACCTGCTGCTGGCCCTTGAGCGGCCCTCAGACCCCTCGCCGCAAATTGTGCCTACATTTCATTGTATACCTAGCTACGCCCCTGACGCTTAAGGTATTAGTTAATATTTAAGAAAACATATCTATATCGGCCACTCCGCATTGATCTTTAGCTGTTGGATTTTTCTTCCCCCCTCATTTTGGCGACGAAAAGTCAAGGGAGCATACTAATTTACCCCTGTCCATCCGTCCATCCAGATATATGGAGGCTAACTTCATTTATATTTTTTTTAATGTTTTGTAGGGTCCATATTCATGCATATATACTAAAGGTGTGCATAACAGATTTTGATTTCTATCAAACAGACAAACTATATATATATATATTTTCTGACAAAATCCCGGCGGGGGCATACGGGTTTCCAGTATATTTTTAGCCTTGTTCTCAAATCTCAACTTCTACTTTGCAAATTTGATGTGACACCAATTATTTTTGCACGAAATACAGCGAATAACGCCCCTCTTACTATGAAACACGTGAAATAAAAAACCTCCAAACACGTTGCACGAAAATAATCCTTTACCACTCGCACCAAAGGTATATGTACCTGAAGTATTTAACTATACAGATTTCACAAAAGTTGCTATCTTGTCGAGCGATACAAAAAAAGCGTGGTATACATTGCATAGTGTTGGATTGCTTTTCCATTTGTTTAAAATCTTAAATTGAGATGATATTTTCAAAATGCTTTAATATGGCAACATGTTTTCTGTATGAATTTATGGTAGGTTAATGAATAATCTCACAGTTGCCGTCACTAGGCGTTCGTTCGTTTACGTTTCACATTTTTAACTCGAGTGGTTCACATTTACCTTTGATAACTTCGATAAGATTAGATTATAGAACGGTTACATTACATTTCCAAACTTGGTGGATGTGTGAGAAATGTTACTAGTGCTTGCTGAGAAAATGTAATAAAAAAAACTATTGTAGGCACTAGATTTGAGGTAGGGTCGGGTTACCCTATGCAAACAATATTTTTTGTTTGACCCTAGATTTGGGTACGGTTTCTACTGATCTATACTAATTTAAAGGGAATTCTGCCTCGGATGATGTAAATTTGCGTGATTATCTACACACATCTAGCATATACACGAATGACAGAAATGCTGTATATATGTCATTCCGAACTTTTTAATGAACTCAAATAGAGTATTTCGTCAATTTACAATGCCAAATTAATATTTTAATATGTCCATCTATCATGATAAAATTGAATTGGTTGATTATACATTTACAAGGTATCGGGCAGTGTTTAGTTTTATTTGGGAATGTACACGACTTATGCCAAATGAAATATATAGCGTAAGTGTAAAATACTGTAAATACATCTTCGATTACAAAGTAGTTTCTTAGATGACGCGGACGTCGAAGAATGACTCTTTTTTAGAATTCATTGAATGATCTCGTTTCGTTTCGTTTCTCAGTTTGCATATTCTGTTTCGTTTCGTTTCACCGTTTACAGATTTTGCTTCGTTTCGTTTCGCTGTGTTTCGTTTCGCACTTAAAATCTGATTCAACCCACCATTTCTTTAGAAATGCCTGTACCAAGTCAGGGTCATTACGGTTTTCACAGTTTTCCGGTTGTTGACTGATTTTGTCTGTTTATATAATTATGAGTTTTGACTTTCCCTTTGTAAGATTGTTCGGAGTTCGGTAATTTTGTTATTACCCTTATTTACAGGGACCCTAAATTGATTGACCTGATTGATCTCCTGATTCAAATGATAACAAGGTGATAAAAGCTGGTTCGATGCTGCCACACTTCACTGCACGCGCAGTCAATTTGTTTACCTGTGTTTGCAAAATGTGTAATTTAAAAAAAATAAATCGATGTTTAGTTTACAGGTGAAGCTATGATATACATGGACAATGTTTTCTTTCTATTTCAGGAACAGGAGAGGATTCAATATTTCCTTCCAATATATATTTTTTTTCATTTAACTTTCCGGAGTTACTGTTTTTGTTCATCTTGTACATGTAGGGTACCTGTAAAATGCGAAACGAAATCGAAACGAAATTCACCGAAACGAAACGAAATTTACCGAAACGAAACGAAATTGACCGAAACGAAACGAAATGGAATAATTCAAAATGAAATAAAACCTATTTTAACGAAACAATTTCTTGGGGAAATACAAGACAAAAATTAAACGAAAAAAAATAGAGAAAGTATCATTTAAGCGTGGAAAATGATAGTAGAAAAGTTCATTGTTTTCCAGGTTATATTTAAAAAAATCGTTCTTCATCTAGCAATGACGAACTGATTGATTCATCGATTGTTGACTGCTAAACGCCACATCAGTGATATTCCAGCTATACTGTGCCGTATGACAAAAGGAAAATGACTGTTACGTGGGGGGTGGGGTGGGGTATTACTTCCTATATACATGGCGATGTTCTGACAATCGGGGTCCTATTATTGATTATATGTCTGGCATGGGGTAATCTTTTTGTCACAAATGGTTGAAAAGGAGTATATGTTTTTGCTTGGATTATTCTTCAAAATTGGGGCTTAAAAGGTGTCAAACCACTAATTCACCAATCAAAGCTTGGAACATATACGAAAGTAGTCCCTTTTCAAGAAAAAAGTTCCTTTCACTTTGTAGTATTGTGAAAACTACTAAATGGAATGGACTAATTAAAATTGATAATTGAAGTTAAATAAATAGGGATTATTTTGAGCCCAAATTTGATGGATTTAGTTGTATTTTAATACCTCTATGGAGGATTTGATGCATGACCTATAAATACTGCATTTCTTGGGGATGACCGAGCTATTTTTAGAGTAGGTGTTTTCCGTAGCATGGCATTTCACTGCAAGATTTTAAACATGCCCTGATATTTTGACAGAACGTAGAGGAATCATGTACGTTTCAGAAAATATATGGTCTTGGAAAGGTTAAACTTAAGATAAATGACCAGGTAGGCTCGAAAAAACACAAATTTAGTAGAAAACCTTAAAGAAATTAATTAGTGGTTTGACACCTTAAGAGGCTTTAGTTAGACAACAGTTGAGATTGGGTCTAAAATTGGCATCAGAATCCGCATGTACAGGGGTCGGGGTCCAGCGGCCCCGGAAGACCCCCCCCCCCCCCCCCCCACCATTTTGTAAGGTAGGCTGTTACTTGAGAATGCTTATTAGTGCCGCTTCGAAATAATTGCAAAATTACCGTTGTTGTTCAATTATTCAATTATTTATTATATGTATTTTTTTCAGTTTTTGCCCGTGAGAATTTTTTTCATTGTTTTCTTAAAGTTTACCCCTTGCTAACGATGAGATAAACAACATATATTCATATTCAAATATGCAACAAATTATGGCTTCTATTATTATAAGAAAGACTGTCGAGATAAAAAGACATTTTAAATCGGTGACCAATCTGGCAAAATTTAAACGGTATACAGTATACTGCACAAAACGGTACACTCATCTTGCAAAACTACATGTTAAATTTCTTTTCTAAGACTTGGGGACCGGCCATTTAGCTTGAAGAGGGGAGGGGGCATGCACATAGGAAGGGGCTGCGAGGAGTGCGAGCGCCACCTCTCCCTTAATTTTGGCAAGAAGTAAAAAAGAATCAAGTTCAGACACAATACTTGGGAATTTTACGTCTATATGACCTGAAAACTTAACAAGTGTGAAATGTTATACTTGTTTCTAACATATACCCATCTTCGCTAGCCAAGGGTTACGATTCGGGTCCCCCTTCTCTCCACCCTTGGCGGATCTAGAATACATTTTGAAATTCGCGCGCAATGCCACCTGGTGGTTTATCGAAGTTGCGCCCCTTAGATAGTCGTCATCGCCAGCCAATCAGAATCGTTTTGTTATACGTATGTTGGAGAGTTGAAAATGGCAGCGCCCAGTGAATAAAAACTTATTTGTGATAAATTTAATTTGGAAGCACTTACTGTCAACCAAGTGAACGTTTCAAAGCTTTGGCAGACGGGAAAGATGTTTTCATTGGAACCAAAACGGGAAGTGGCATATCGTTGTCATATGAGAGCATTCCGGTGCCATTTTTGTTTACATTTCGTGGATAACATGTGTTCCGTGTAAAACGTCTTCTGATTGGATACGTGTACTGGTAGCCGTAACCAATGAAATATTAAAGTGCGAATCCTCAAAATGTATTCTAGATCTGCCAAGGGTGGAGAGAAGGGGGACCCGAATCGTAACCCTTGGCTAGCGAAGATGACATATACCCAGCCAAATAACTAAAAAAATTTAATTACTTTTGATTAATTACTTTTTTCTTCCCAGCTTCAGAATAGGAAAATTTTATGGAAAAAATGACATGTTTCGTTTCGTTTCGATTTCGTTTCGTTTCGGTAAATTTAGTTTCGTTTCGATGAATTTCGTTTCGATTTATTCCGTTTCGCATTTTACAGGTACCCGTACATGTAATACTTTTTTAAGCCGTTATTATTGCTACTGAAGGATGGATTTTTGACAATTAATTTTGTATCCTTTTGCTGTTAATATTTGACTGTTTGTCGCTTTTCATTGCCAATGAATGTGTGTCTTGCTAACGTTTTCGTTTGTTTTAGAAAGTTCTACTTTATGACTTCGAGTTCTATATTAAGAATTTTGTTGAAACCGCAACTGAACTTTATCTTGTTTATTTTTAATTTCTCATTTTTCTTCTTCTGTTGGGTTGAATTCAGTATGTATTAACTTATTCGTAAATACGGGCTACTTCATAAATGTATTTTTTGTTTACAAGTTAAACCGCAGACGTGGGTTTATGAAGCACGAACTTTGCAAGCGCGGGTTTTGTGGTGTTTAGTTGGTAAAGAGCACTCGTCGCAACTTCGGCTGATTCCGTACCTTCATCATACCTCGTCCGTATTACGATAGCTCCCATTGGAACTACTTTCGGAAATCTTCAATGAAGGAGGTATTAAAATAATTTCACTTTCGAATATTCGTCCAATAATATTTTTTCATTCGTCGCAATGTCGGCTGATTCCGTACCTTCGTCAAAGACCGATATTTTTCAAAACAAACTCATCTATTGTCGCCATTTTAGAACTTATTCGCGGTGCGCAATGTTTGATTGAAGTGATACGGTCTTCCGGCGAAGAAATGTGACGCGTAGACGCATATCAAATACCGTATTACAGCCGAGGTATTGAGGGAGATAAGATAAGATAAGATAAGAAAACTTTATTTTGATTCGGCACATAATAAAACAGTACAACATAAGCTCTAAGGAGCTTTTTACCGAATATACATTAACAATAAAACAACACAAGTCACATGCAAAGTTACAAACTAAAATAAGCTAAGACATATAGGCATAAAAAGGAGGACTGTATAGATCTGAACAAGAACCCACGTGGCAAGTGCCTCTTTGGACTCTTGTTCAAGATCCACACACAGATGCGCCAACATAAAGCAGCATTTAAAAAGAAGCAGCAGGTAAAAAAAATAATGAAATAATAATACTGAATATTTAAAACTGGTACCAACATAATCAGTAAAAGTAGCACTGTCTAACTAAAAAATCAAAGAATATAAAATTTTCAAGCCAAACTAAAAATAATTAAAAAAATTAAAAATTAAAATTAAGCAAACCAGAAGCAAAATTTGAATCATCTACATGCAGAACAGCAACATTTGGACCCATTCCAGGACTGCAAAAGACTCTTGAATTGAGAGAAGCTATTTTCAGTCCTGAAATGATCTGGGAGGCTGTTCCACAATGTAGATGCAGCAAATCTGAAAGAGTTTTTACTGTACCGTGCATACTGCATATAGATGCCGGCCGGGGACCAGGTGGCAATGCCTCGCTGGGTTCCCATCGGCATCCTCATGCATCATGACATAATAAAGCAGAAAATTAAGCATGTTTGGATAAAAAATTGACAAGCACTAAAACAAAGCAATATATATCTAAAAGCTATATGCAAATAAAAAGAGCAAAAACAGTAGCAGAATATTTATCATCTGCATGCAGAACAGCAACATTTAGTACCATTCCAGGACTGCATTAAGCTCTTAAATTGAGAAAAACTGTTTTCAGTCCTGAAATGGTCTGGGAGGCTGTTCCACAATGTAGCAGCAGCAAATTTAAATGTTTTTTTGCCATACCTTGATGTTCTGACCTGTGGAATGTCCAGTATATTGTTGTATCTAAAATAATATTTTGAATTTCGTAAATGCACAAGGCTATGGAGACATGATGGCGACAGTTTATTCATAATCTTAAATGTTTCCAGGGCCATAGTTCTCATTCTACGAATCTGCAAGGAAGGCACCTTTGCTTTTTTCAATAAATTATCATATGAGCTATTGTAATCCTCATACACAAAGCGAAGAGCTCTTTCTTGTACTTTTTCTATCTTTTTGGAATTTTTCTTCGTACAAAAATGCCAGGCCAAAGGGCAAAAGTTAAAATTACTAAGAATAAAAGGAAATTTAGGGAGCAACATAGGGTCATGTCTAGCTGCAATAATGTAGCTCCTGTGACAAATTTGTGTCTCGGCAGAGCTACAACGCGGTCCCATTCGTCACAATGGAGCAAAAAAAAAGTTGCAGTTGAAACATAAAAACTCACTATTTACGCTTCAAACATTTCATTATAACAATTACTGATGATCCCAGTCCTTGTTAAATCGGTTTGGCTGAGAAATGTATGCTTTTCAAAGTTAGCAACAACCTTGTTCACATTTATCGATCGTTTTCCATAACCGGAAACTACGGAAGGCGGAGCTTTTCTAAATATGGTATTTCTTATTACAAGCCTGATGTAAACATTCCAATCGTAACTACTCGGCCATTCTCGCTACCCTGTTATTTGCAAATTTTCAAAGAGGAGATTTTTATTTTGTGGGAATTACATTCTAAAATACTGGTAGGTGATAAAAACTTGTTATAATAATGGACAAAAGGAAAGGTTATGTCTTATTATTGATAAATGCAGGCGTCAGAAGCTCTGTAAGCGAGCGCAAAAAATCTCGGCGGCTGCTCCATTACGTGTAATGGCATCCCGTTATAACCCTTGCGAGTAAGCGAGCATTTAGGGTTTTATTATTAGAACTAGGTCATGTCCACAAGTACCTGTGTTTTCGTGCTATTTTCTCGATCTCGGGATTTCATTCCCGGGATTACGTTCAAGGATGTTTAACGTTTTGAGGAAAGAAATAAAAATGTTTTTTTTTAATTCTGAGGGGAATCTGAGACAGTACCTGAAAAAAAAAATAGGCGATATAAAAACGTAATTTCACCTGTACATTCTTATCTGACTAGTTTACCTGTAAAACGACACTTGATTACAAGATTAACACCTGGTATATTATTGCCCCCCAATAAACAGGTGTTCTGATTAGATAATTGAATTCAGACAGGTGTCTGACATATTTTTATAAATAACGGTTGGATATTGTGATAAAACATATCTTAACCGATCAGTTTGTCAGTTCATGGTATAATGACATTGAAAATTCATCTCGAGGACGATGCACTGTCTCTTAAACTATTACAGGGATCACTATGCTTGTCAAAATTATTGATTACAAAATTGTATATTTACATGTATTTGTATGTCTTGTATGTTAAATCCAATCAATCTAATCATACCAATTAATGTAAATATTGTGATTTTCATGTAATTATACTGCCTATCATGGGCGTCTTTAATTGACAAATAAACATATTCTATTCTATGGCTCTTTCAAAAAAGACTTTGGGTTAGAAAATTATTTAGTGAGATTAAACTAGTCCTATAATATATTACCTCGCATTTATAAAGTCTAATTTTAACGTTTTCATGTTGATTTTTTCATTTTTTATTTTATTTAAATGCGAGGTCATATCGGAAATGTCAAAATATACGTAGTACTTTCCGCTGTCATTTCAAGTCCGGAGCAGATTCACAAGTTAACCCACTGCACACCCCCCGAATCATGTAATTTACACCCCTTAACAATAAAAATGAATAAATAATTAACTTACCTTATCTGTAGAATCGTTAATCCCATTAGAACTGACAATTACTTGTCCAATGCGAACTCATTCTCCTGCCGCCATAGTTTAAAATCAGTGTTAATTAAATTTACGGATTCTAGAAAAATATGTCACAAAACGAACTTTTTGTCCATTGTTTAGACTTTTTTAATGTTTGCTAATAAAATGCAGGTAACGAACCCCTGTTTTTGGTAATAAACAGTATTCAAAGTATTATACTATCAATATAAAGTATTTTGTTTGTGGTAAGCGAGCTTCAGTCTTCCGTAAAGTATAGTAGTGATTCATACAAATTATCCAGATCACGGTAAAATAAAAAGAAATCAGTCAGTTTTGCGGCTTTGATGAAATTGGGTTTTTTCTAGCTGCATGTATCTTCTCAAGCAAATAATTCACAATACAGTATGCACTGCCTGACGAGTTTGCGGTGAGCGAAGCAATCCTCATTCACCGTTAGTGATTTACGCAAGCTTAAAGGACACATGACACGATTTTTTATTTTTCACAAAACTTTGTGAAATACTTCCAAAATGCTGTAAAAATAATTACTTTTTCACTTTCATGTGATTAACGATACGTAAAAAGGGATAAACATCCCTTTTATCGCCCTTTTTGCCGACCTAGAAATTATGCAGATATTGAGTGCGATAACGAGGCTGAACCACTCGTGACGTCACATGCGCCAGTCATCCATTTTCTAAATCAGCTGAATGATGATTGATATCGACACGTAATTTGCATAACAAAGCCGTGATTAGAAAACCAAAACAAACATCCACGTGGGTGAAATAGCTAAAAGTTTCAAATGGCGTCCTGTGCAGCGTTTGGGTGCAACAACAGAGGAACCAAAGGCAATGGACTGAGTTTTTTCTCGTTCCCAAAGGACGGCCAGCTGAGAAAAGCCTGGATCCATTACTGACGACGATGGAATTTCGATCCAACATCAGGTCACAGATTGTGCTTCACCCACTTCACCCGTGACTGCTTTTAAATGGATCCTTTGAGAATGATGGCACTTGGTGTTGATGGAACCTTCAAGCGACGACTGAAGCCAGATGCAGCCCCAAATGTGCCCCTAGCATCACCTGACCCGGAGAAAAAAATGGCGAAACTCCAGTTGTTCAACACCTACACATTCGCAGGGGAGCACTACAGAAGCGTCAAAAGGCCGAGGTATGTGATTTTTAACATTACATATGTGCAAAGGCTAGTCGAGAATATCGATAATAATTAATGATATTGGAGTGCAAGTCGTGGTTTAGAAGTACATGTAAGTCATCATGCTCCCCCCTTTTTCCCAGTTTACCACGAACAGACGATCACGGGGCGTATACATCAAGTTTTGCATGTTGTAATCTCGTTTAAATTTCATGCATATTATACAAGTGTTATAATTTCTTTCCAGTTTCATAAATTACTAGTATACGTTCTCCACACACGTACAAATGTACGTACGGTCCAGATTCTGACCTTTACCAAATGTAAGCAAATAACAATACTATTTTTAACTCAGATTTGACAACTGAAAATACACCACTGTATGTTATAGTGCAAATATAAAAAAAAATCATTCATATAAACATGATGAAGAGGAAAAATGAACAAGCAAACTCGAAGAAAAAAATACAAGTGTGAAATTGTTTACCAAACAGAAAAGTGCAATGTATACTGATGTAACCTTTTGAACATGTAGCTTATAATATTGTTTATTCATAAGAAAAAGTGTTTGCATCCAAATTGTAAAATGTGGTGGTTTTATTTTGTAACAAATCAAATGTAAATATTTGTATATTTTTTTTCAAACTGATTTGATTTTTGCAGGTTAGGAATAGCTGCACTTCATTACAACGAGAACTGCAACAGAGACCAAGCAACAACTAAAGATGGACAGCAATGCTTCAACACCTGCTACTCAAAGAAGGGAATACAAGCTATTGCAAAACCTAGGACACCACCACCATCATTTGGTTAGTATTGTCAAACATCAGTAGCTTGAGAACCACTCATTTCTCAATCCACTTTTTCAATCCTGCATATTCTTTTATTAGTAACTAAACAATATGCATTTCTGGAAAAAATTTGTGCAGTCTCTGTGATGTTTTACTGTACATGTATACTTCACACTGTAATGTAAAAGTCATACCTTTTGACAAGTTTAATTTTGTCAAACTTCTAGTTTCACCAAGATGAAGAACAGCAATAAATATAAAAACCTTGTTCTTTTGCACTGATTATCTTTTTTTCTCACATGCATTATGTCCTATCCATCCTGTTTTCAGTTAAAATTTGCTAAAGCAGCTTAACGGTTTATTTGATGTGTTGCGTCAATGAGCTATACATTTATACTGATAATTTTATACCGGTAATTCAAGGAAATATAGTCATATAGGTACACAGTGTTGAGAAACAAATTAAAAATATCAACTCTACTAATATAAAGTTGCAATTGTGATACATGTATATGTCATTTACCAGATTTTATAACTTTCTTTTTTATTGTAGAGTATGTGGCCCTGATCAAGCAGGCAGTAGTGGAAAGAAGACGATGATGTAAAAGTGCTCAACACTACCAATCCACCGTCTCTGACATCATTCACTATATTTGAGAAAGCAGACCTCATTCAGAGACATCGATCAAGATTTAGCAGACAATGAAAAGACTGTGAACATTAAAATTTAATTCTTTAATGTAAATTGTATATAATAATCTGCAGTGTATATAATTCACAGTTCATAGAAATAGTACATATTTCAAACAAATGTTACTCAAATAGTAGCGTATTTAAACCCACAATATTCTTCTGATGGAAAAGTCTCTTATTTTCTGAACAACACAAGTTGGTAAAAAATTTCCTCTTATGACGTCCAAGTCTGCCAAATCCACTGTACGAAGCGTCTGTAAGCCATAAATCTGTATTGTCTGAAATAAAAATACCAACTTTTAGATTCAGTTTCACTTATTATAACAGTTTATAAAATGATTAATTAGAAGATTTTACATTACAGAGTATGATTCTAAACATCTTATATCTTCCTATATTAAAAATATAATTGTTAATTTGTCCTGTAAATAATTCTTCTGTATATCCAATAATAATGTATATAAAAACAAATTTATGAGTTTACATGACAAAGTCTTGTGTTGTAAGTTCTGTATGTTAATAAATATAATTTGTATAAAGATACAAATTATTCATTGTAAATATACCTGTTTATAGTTATGCACATTTTACTGAAAAATGCACATACTGAATAAAATGTTGAAATATGATTACATACTCATTTATTGGCTCGTTGTCGTCAAAGGGACCAACATTTTCCAAGAACTCGTACATGCTGACGTGAAGAACATGTCGGTTAAGGCAGCTGGAAATAAAAATGTCACTGTCTGTGATACACTGCATGTCCTTTGATAGCATCTGGGAGTGAACTGCGGGCACTTCAACACAACAAATAAATTCTTCTGGTGTTGTCATTGAGGAGCAATTGCCACATTCACACCTAAAAAATAAGATACATTACTTACATATAAAGCAAGCATAACATGAAAAAATAATAGGGTACATCTATAAAGTAAATACATATGGATATAAAGTAGACTGATGGGACTGACAGAGTGGTTCCAGAAACAGATGGTATAAAGCTTATGAAGGGTTTTACTATACAGTTGGGAAGAAAAGGAACAGATATGGAGCAAATGTCAATGAGAGAACATCCCATCTCCGAATTGACTGGCTGATCAAAAATAGACATATAGGTGGCCACACCATCTTCAACAAGCGGGACACCTCACAAAATACAGCAAGCCCTAAATGACCCCCAACAAAAAACAAAGTGGATCAGTGGCCAAAATACTAGAACAATTTTTCAAATATGATTGAAAACTGCCTCTAATCTAGAATGGAATTGAGAAGTAATTGATTCTTGTTGTCTCGAATACATTTAAGTCAACATTTCAGGTAACTCGAAAAAGTTTTCCGGATCTTCAACAGTAATTACTATGCAAATTTACCCCTGATGAATACAATTACTGGCTGTGTACCCTATCCCGCCAGGTACCCATGCAAGATGTTTCTGTCAACTTGAAAGTGCCAGTTAAAACATTTCATTGTTTGAAATCAACAGGGAGCCACTTTACCAGAACTTTCTTTAAAATTTCTGAAAACTTTTTGTAGAAATGTACGTAACATGCATAAATACAATGGTTAGTGTTGAGATTGGGTACTCAGCCAGTAGACCTGACAACTCGAAAGAGATGTACCAACTTGCAGACTTGTTCAAGATATGCATAATATCAGTAATTGTATAAGCAAATATATAAAGTTGTGGGTTTTCTGGAAAAGAGGTCTATGCTTGAGCTGTTGTGGATTATTTGTTTGCTGCTTCATTTGAGTGAAAATAATGTTAAAATTACTCAATTTTCTCTTTACCTGGGGGTACTCTTTACATGGCAAGACTCACACTATCAGTATCAATATGGCTGTAGCACTAACAAAAGTCAGATGGGCTTAAAAGTCTTTCGTTTTTAATCTCTCCTGTTCGAAATGTGTCAGGGTTCATTTTATACATGTGCGAAGTAGAATCCTAAAAAAGGGGGACATATGAGGCACTACGACAGTCGTCTTTATTCCTTAAAACTTTCGTAAATTGGGGGGGGGGGGGGGGGTTAAGATTTCATCGTCAGTACAACCTGTTATTTCAGTTTTTCGTTCAATCGTGGTTTTTTTTAATATTGTTAACAAATAAACAAAACCTCACCAGTTTGTGTTAACAAGTCTGTCATGAGCTTGGGAACTTTCGTCGATATCCGAGCACAGGGCCTTGTCACTATCCAGGTAAATATACTATCAATGTATAAACATATACAAGGGCGGACATCTTTTTTACCCCCGCTCGCTTCAAGTCGTGTTTGTTTTTTAAATTCCTTCTAATATATTCAAAACCCTGTTTGGTTCAACTCCCAAGACCTTATTCTTTTCAAAAAATATCATGACCTCCCCTCGACTACCTCTTGTGAAGGCGCAGCGGTCGTTTTTGTCAGGAATTGGCCTGAGTAGAAAACAACGTGGACCCAAAGTGAAAGTAACAGAGCCACCTATGAAAAAACGTAAGTTCAGAACTCTCGGGGTTTTACCATTCGATATTTGGTTTTCTCGCTAGTTATCGTGTTTCTAAGTATAAGATACCGCGGGAAATAACAGACGAAATAATAAATTAAAGAAAATGGACAGCAATCAAGAAAAAGCCTTGAAAATGGCATTTATCATTCATTGTATGTACAAGTCAAAAATTTTCAGTTTTCACTTCAAATCGTCCCGCTCGTTTAATGATGTTTGAATCTTAACGGTATTTTCCTTACCTCAAAGCTAAAACCCCGAGAGTTCCGAACTTACGGGTTTTTTTTTAGGTGGCGCTGTTACTTTCACTTTGGGTCCATGTTGTTCTCTACTCGGGCGAATTCCTGACAAAAACGACCGCTGCGCCTTCACAAGAGGTAGTCGAGGGGAGGTCATGATATTTTTTGAAAAGAATAACGTCTTGGGAGTTGAACCAAACAGGGTTTTGAATATATTAGAAGGAATTTAAAATACAAACACGACTTGAAGCGAGTGGGGGTAAAAAAGATGTCCGCCCTTGTATATGTTTATACATTGATAGTATATTTACCTGGATAGTGACAAGTCCCTGTGATCCGAGTCTTCTGTAGCCCTTTTCACAAAAATTCGTAACTATAGTCCTAACTTTTTCACTTAAGATTATCTTACGACAATTCCTAAGTCCTTTTCACAAAGATTATCTTACGACAAATTTTAATCTTACGACTAAAACTACACTTACGATAAAAAATTCTTCCTTAGGTGTACTCGATACAACATTATGTGATAAAGTTTATCAGTGATTTGCGACAGGTCAATGGTTTTCTCCGAGTACTCCAGTTTTCTCCACCAATAAAACTGACCGATATATTGTTGAAAGGGACGTTAAACACCATAAACCATCTTCCTTAGCAACCTAGTTTCATTTCCATAGCACAACAAATCATTTTTTTTTAATAAAATTATTCTAAAAAATATCCCCGGCACTAATTTATAAGCAATTTTTATGCTATGTTGTGTTTGTATGTTTATATTGAATTTTTATCTAATACAAAAAAATGTATATGAATCGGTCACCAATAATTGCACAAAATATGAACGGGTATGATTTTCGTATAGAGGAACATTTCTAATGCATATAAATTAAAATGATCTATAATAATTATCATTACTTGGAGTTGTGCGTCATCATCCACGCGTGGTTACTTTTGGTAGAAGTATTTTTTAAGGGAGTGCATCTGGAGTGTGAAAAAAACCCTATTCATATAATTCATTTTATCGGTTATTTGTCAGCAAAATATTTACCCCTTTTTTCCAATTAATCTCATCCCACATAAAATTATACGCTTGTTCTTTTACTGATGAAAATTTATCCCGATTTTTCTGAGATAACCCAAATAAAGATGTGTTTATCATCTATCAATCATGAAGACGAATGAATATCCCTGTTATATATTAATATAACAGAAGAATGTACACAAGTTTATGTATTGCCAGAGTGTTCGATGATCATCGAAGTTGCCAGAAATTAATAAATTATATTACTAATATAAAGGCAAAATCAAAACGATATCATTGGATCCAGAAAATTCCAGTCCTAAAGCGGCTGTTCATACAAAACTTTTGTAAGCGAAGTAGATGTCTAGAAGAAAATCCCGTATTCCTGTTTTTATCCAAAAAAAAAAAAAATGAAAAAAAAGAATTCTCCCCAAGTTTTCAAGTACATGTAGTCTTTTCGATTGTCGATCATTCCCAATTTGAAATCTACAATTAATGAGAATTATCCTGATTTTTTTGTCATGTAAACGATACACTGCTGCATTGAAGAGGTAAATGTACGGAATGCATCGTTATAGACAGACTCTGTTATTAGTGACGCCAAAAAGGAGTAAACAACAATGCCATTTGTAGCGTCTGTTTGTATTAAACCATATTCATTTTAATAAACATTTATCAATATGTGTAAATAGGTTTGTCATACGGTCAGAGAAAATGCGCTAACGATGAATTGCTCTCTTATTTTCAAGTCGAAGCGCCAATACATCGTCCATCTTTTTTTCTATTTTTTTCACTTACGATAAAAGATAAGACCAAAATTTCTCTTACGATCAAAATTTTACACTTAGGACAGGGTAGTTTTACACGTAAAGTTAGGACTATTTTTACACTTAAGATTATCGTAAGTATTTTTGTGAAACTCTTTTTAATCTTAGTTTTACACTTACGACAATTTTTTATCGTAAGAATTTTTGTGAAAAGGGCTACTGATGTTGAATATTCTCTTTCCTGTTGACTTTCATCATTACATAATGGCTCGAACTGATACGGCTGGATGTCTAAATCACCAACATGATCGGAGATATTACTGTCATCACTGTCCATTATATTTATCGGCTGTTTACTGTCTCACTTCGATCGCTCAACTGACCGTTTATCATGGAAGCCATCCTTTGGCGCATGTGACGTCACGTAATCACGTGACCACTTAGCTCATTAAAATGTATAGGTCAGAGATCGCGACAATTTTAAAAGGTAATAATCAATAAAATGAGCATCCTAGGGGGTTATTTTTAATTAAGACATTTTTTATAGTTTATTTAATGACCAAATCAAACAAATTGAGAAAATTATTTTTTGTGTCATTTGTCCTTTAACAGAACTCCATACTGTTTTTCAAACGGTTCAACTCAAATATTAAAATGCAGTAAGTATCCAATTTCACTGAATACCCAAAACATAGTAACCCAGATTCTTTTAAAGATGATGATGAGGCTTTAATTGGTAAGATTGGAAATTTAAATGATGAAATTGATTCAATAAATTCAACCAGAAGTCCCCCCTTTTCGTTAGATTTATTACGAGCTTCGAAGGTTAGACGTGGACGGTCACAAAACAGAATTCAAACAAAATATGCTTACAATTTCAAAGATTTATACAAAGATGGAATTCATCCTATTGATACATTAGCTAAATTGTGGCTCCGTAAACTGCAGCAAATAGTAATAGAAAAATGTTTTTAAATCTATTTTAAACAAAAAAAGTGATTACTTTGCTATCCATTTATATTCTTATATTGTAAATAATTAAATTCTCATTTTGAAATTATTCCATTGAAAAACAGAGTTATTCTAAGTCAATGAACTATTTTAGAACTTTCTTGCGGTGAATGAGGATTGCTTCGCTCACCGCGAACTCGCCACTCGGTGAAATTGGATACTTACTACATTTTAATATTTGAGTTGATACGTTTGAAAAACAGTATGGAGTTATGTTAAGTTTGCGTATATCACTAGCGGTGAATGAGGATTGCTTCGCTCACCGCAAACTCGTCAGGCAGTGCATACTGTATTGTGAATTATTTGCTTGAGAAGATACATGCAGCTAGAAAAAACCCAATTTCATCAAAGCCGCAAAACTGACTGATTTCTTTTTATTTTACCGTGATCTGGATAATTTGTATGAATCACTACTATACTTTACGGAAGACTGAAGCTCGCTTACCACAAACAAAATACTTTATATTGATAGTATAATACTTTGAATACTGTTTATTACCAAAAACAGGGGTTCGTTACCTGCATTTTATTAGCAAACATTAAAAAAGTCTAAACAATGGACAAAAAGTTCGTTTTGTGACATATTTTTCTAGAATCCGTAAATTTAATTAACACTGATTTTAAACTATGGCGGCAGGAGAATGAGTTCGCATTGGACAAGTAATTGTCAGTTCTAATGGGATTAACGATTCTACAGATAAGGTAAGTTAATTATTTATTCATTTTTATTGTTAAGGGGTGTAAATTACATGATTCGGGGGGTGTGCAGTGGGTTAACTTGTGAATCTGCTCCCGACTTGAAATGACAGCGGAAAGTACTACGTATATTTTGACATTTCCGATATGACCTCTCATTTAAATAAAAAAAAATGAAAAAATCAACATGAAAACGTTAAAATTAGACTTTATAAATGCGAGGTCATATATTATAGGACTAAGATTAAACGAGAAAACTAGAATTTGGATTACAAAATTAAGGGCATCAAATTTACGAATTCCAATAGAAACTGGGCGGAGTATACCCGAAATACGATGCATTCATTTACATTATGTACGTCCCGTCTTTGTGGTTAGTTTTCTATTTGGATCGACACACACGGTTTGAAGAAGAATCAGTAATTAAGTTGTATCATTTCAGGACTAACACATGTGATATTTGCCGGTCATCCATTGACTACATTTTGATTTGATTGTGTGTGTTTAGCGCCACTTTCAACAATACTTGAAGTATATCGTGGCGGTCAGTTTTATTATGGAGGAAACCGGAACTAGCCGGAGAGACAACGCACCCGCTTCAAGTACTCCTCGGGGGCGTCGAAGTCATGATCGAATTGTAGTTTGATTTACAACTACCTGTGCAATTAGTGCCTATCACCACTAATGTTGTGAGTTCGAATTGCGCCCAGACGAGGTGTACTCGATACAACATTATGTTATAAAGTTTGTCAGTGACCTGCGGCAGGTCGGTGGTTTTTTCTGGGTACCCCGGTTTCCTCCACCAATGAAACTGACCTTCACGATATAACTGAAAAACTGTTGAAAGTGGCGTTAAACACCATAATCCTAACCCTTTCTAATGTAATGATATTGTTGTTTTTTTCAGGTACAATTGTAGCTGTTGGGTCATGTGATGACTAAACCGTTGTCAGTACGATGAAAATTTACCATTGCTCAAAATTAAAAAGGAAGGTTTATGTCGGTCTGTTGATTTATATGATGACATTTGGATATATCTATATGTACTTTATGCAAACTGTTGCCATGGAGGAAAGCATGATGCATCTCTCTGAAAGATCATTGAATGTGATCATAGAATCGCATAAACGTTATACCATCGATACACAATCTATGCATTAACCTTTGAAAGTAGATAGCGAAAATGTGACAAGCAAACCTTCAAACACTACAGTGAAACCAAAGAAACCAGCTGCGAAAATAAGTAATATATTATTGAAAAAGTCATATGCTAAAGAATTTAAATATCCACTTTACATAGATCTACGACAATTGGTTGATGGACTTGAATCTGGAAACACAACAATTAGCGTCGAGCCAATTAATTCTCATCCATATAACTTCATATATACTCCAACTCATTCGTGTGAGTATGAAGCGAGTACAAAATATCCCAGAGTAGTCATATTAGTGAAATCGGCCGCGAGTAGCTACAAGCGGCGAGAACTTATACGAAACACATGGGCTGGAGCTGGAGTTATTACGAAAAATATTCGTGTTGTCTTTCTCTTAGGACTTCCTATTCATGGGAATTTAGCAGTAAGAAAAGAAAGTACAGAACATGGTGATATTATTCAAGAGGATTTTAAAGATAATTATCATAATAACACTATAAAAATGATCATGGGTTATAAATGGGCCGTATCGAACTGTAGATCAACCGATTATTTATTTTTCGTTGACGACGATTATTTCGTTAATATTAAAAATTTGGTGCAATATGTGTCGTCTAGGAACGAAAACGAAAAACATAAATTATTCTCAGGAACTTTATTATCACATTCTACTCCGTTTAGAGTGAATGCGTCCAAGTGGTATGCGTCTTGGGAAGATTATCCATTTGACAAGTGGCCGCCATATTTAGCAGGTGGCGCTTATTTTGTATCGATGGCCTTAGCTCGAAAATTTAAATTAGCATTTCCGTATGTCAAACCTCTACATATAGATGATACATATTTAGGAATTGTGGTTAGAAAGTTGGGAATTAGACCAACATCAAATCAAAAAATTGGTTATCGAAAAATGCAACCAGATACACTGCAAAGACTTATAGCCAGTCACGGATACGCCAACAAAGAAGATGTCGAAAAGGCATGGACATTTCTTAATCAGACGAAACAGCCAAATACAAAAACTATCAAACCTCCTGTGATCAAAAAGGGCAAATAAAAAATAGGGTAATAGTTATTTTTTTCTCGAAAGATTTGTTTATTCTAAATATTCATACAAGGTCATATTATGCAAAGACTGCATGGGCAAGTAACTGGTGAACTTTATCACTTGCGGCTGCGACTCGAGTGCACCCTTTTTGTGACTTACAAAGCGGGGGCGAACACACGCCGTATTGGTGACTGGCTTGTATGAGTTGTTAGGTATTCCAACTACCTAACTCATTGAGCCACCCTGGCCCTCGAAATGAAATCGAACAATGTGTTTACTTGGAGGAGTAACTAAATAATAAAAACATATTGAAACAGTGAGAGATAGTTGTTCCTTTTGGTTATTTTGGTGGAATTCTTGACCATGATGACTGGTTGCTGAAAATATTACCTCTGCCGTAACCCTAAACGGACTGACGTTTGATGTTAGCACACGGCTAATAAAATAAACATTATACAGGCATGTGTTACACAAATATCAATTGAATTGAAAACTCAATTTAACCTGAAGTGTACATTATGTCATTAATTTTATGTACATTCCAAGTAAAGGACTGTGAGCTATAATGGCCAAAATCGGCTCCACCTCAGATGTCGATAAAATTTTCTCCAAAATGTATTCACAATATGTGCTTTTCAGAAATAATTACAGTTAGTTAATATGTGCATCTAATTCCTCACAGCGGACCGTCAAAGTCAGGTAATGAAAAGCACTGAACGTCATTTTTTTCAGAATACAGAACGTATGTATCATTGTATTATAATGCATATCTTTAAAAAACAAAGCATAATAAAACTCAATAAACAAAGCATAAATTTGATTTAATATGCAATGTGGATTGATTTCAGGAATAAAAACATGTTCCGAAGCTGTATTATGAAATTAAATTGAACGAATAGTAATGTCGCAACGTCACCCATTTTCGACGGTCTCCTGTTTTCGACGGTTTGTTTCACGTGATAAAATCTCTCATTATTTTGATCGCTTCATTTGTCAGAGGTTATATTATGATGCTGATTTGTGGAAATTGGATGTAAATGTTAACAAAACAAAGGTTATGGTTTTTAGCAAAAAGAAGAATCTTAATTATTCATTTATATTACAAGATAAACAGTTAGAAGTTGTGGAAAAATTTTCATATCTAGGTATTATTTTTAAATATAATGGTACCTTTTTTGATACAAAAAAGAAACTTGTAGATCAGGTTCAAAGATCCTTACATTTTATTTATAAGACTATCAGGAATGAAAGCATACCTGTTGACTTACAATTAAAATTGTTTGATTCTATGATTGAACCAATACTTTTATATGGTTCTGAAATTTGGGGATATGAGAATTTAAAAATATTAGAACAGATTCATCTTAAATTTTGTAAACGAATTCTAAAAGTTAGAAATACTACTCCAAATTTTATTGTTGATGGGGAATTAGGTAGATTTCCTTTTGAAATTCGAGTAAAATTTCGTATGATTTCATATTGGTGTAAACTTGTGAATAACGAAACAAAATTGAGTAGTTCCTTATACAGGTTGATGTTATGTTTAAAAAATCAGGGTCAGAATAATTTCAAGTGGATTAATTATGTAGAATCTATATTAAATAGAGCTGGCTTAGGATATATTTTTATAAATCAGGTTGGATATTGTGATAAAACATTTCTTAACCAAATTTTAACCGATCAGTTTGTCAGTTCATAGTATAATGACATTGAAAATTCATCTCGAGGACAATTTTATGGCTCTTTCAAAAAAGACTTTTGGTTAGAAAATTATTTAGTGAGATTAAACGAGAAAACTAGAATTTGGATTACAAAATTAAGGGCGTCAAATTTACGAATTCCAATAGAAACTGGGCGGTGGTATAATATTCCTAAAGATGAGAGGGTTTGTACTTTGTGTGGACAATCAATTGGTGATGAGTTCCACTGAATATTTAGTAAACCTGAGACGTATATATTTACCTAGGTATTATGCTACTTATCCTAGTATTGTTAAAATGAATGGTCTCCTATCTTTTTGTAATGTAGAAGTTTATAAAAGGTTATCATTGTTCATAAAGAAAATTGCTGGTATGTTTTAATGTTTTTGATAATATATGATCATTTCGCCATGTAATACTGTATATATGTTATGTCCTCGTGTAACACATTTATGTGTCTGAGTGTTATCAATAAAATCTTGAAATCTTGGACAAGTCGGATATACTGTCCGATTGGGACATTTATAGAAATATGACTCTACCTGTATTTGAACTAAAGTTTGCTTTTTTGTTACAAATTAAAGCCCCATGGTACATTTGGTCAAAGTCCTGAGGATCCAAATTCTCAACGTTGAACATAGATTACAATGAGGAAACTTTTGAAAAACAACATAAATTTCTTGAATCATCACTCTGATTCCAGCCTATACAAATGAGCCTCCTTAAAAAAAAACCCAAACAAAACAACCCCTCCCCCCAACCAAACAAACAAACAAAACGAAAAAAAAAAACCAAAACAAAACGAAGAACAAAACAAAAACAAAACAAACAAACAAACAAACAAACAAACAAACAAAACGGGTAGAGAGAAATACAGACTGCCAATGATCTATGAAAACTATACAATAAAAGAATACATTTATCGTAGATGTTAACTTAGCAGACACTCGGTTTTAATATTATATATATACACTGAATATCATTCTGAGGGTTAGGGTTATGGTGTTTAACGCCACTTTCAACAATATTTCAGTTGTTATATCGTGGCAGTCAGTTGTATTGGTGGAGAAAAAACACCAACCTGTCGCAAGTCACTGACAACAAGGACATGTATCTTTTACACGTCCTTGCTGACAAATAGCAGTTCAAATCAAACTAATATAAATAAATATATATAAATATAAACTAATATAAATAAATATATATAAATATAAACTTATTAGAAACAAACTTAAAGGGTCCATCACAAACTATCGTAATATTTGCAGGATGAAGTTTCTATTTCAAAGAGTAATGTGTAACACCAGCTGTTTAGTTATCTAATTTAACATTCTAACATTCGCTTTGTAGACAACCGAACGATTTATCGGGAGTCGGACGCGGAAGTCTGAAAACACGGAGCCCAAAATGAGTACTTGAAAAGTACTCGACCTAGGATAAAAATCTAAACGGATTCTAAAAGCTATTGTTAGGATCTATCTTTTAAAGGAATAAATAATAAAATATTTTATTATTTAGGTACTTAAAAGTTGACCGGAAGTGTCAAAAATGAGAACGGGCAATGGGCAAAATTTCGACTTTGATCTCAAATGTCTCAAAAATTCAAAGACCCCGGTCAAAAACCGTTTCGATATTCTTAAAGACAATTTGATACTCTATCAGATGATATAAATATGATTTTATGAAAATATTGGTGGAAAACACCATCTTGACCGGAAGCCTACCTTTTCAGAGTTAGCCAACGGCGAATTTTCAACTTTGATCTCAAATTTCTAAAAATTCAAGGAACCCGGTCAAAAACCGTTTAAATATTTTTAAAGACAATTTTATACTCTATCAGACTGCGAACTGGAGAAGAAATACGAACAGACTACGAGACACGACTACGAACTGGAGAAGAAGTACGAACAGACTGCGAGACGCGACTACGAACTGGAGAAGAAGTACGAACAGATTGCGAGACACGACTACGAACTGGAGAAGAAGTACGAACAGACTGCGAGACGCGACTACGAACTGGAGAAGTACGAACAGACAGCGAGACACGACTACGAACTGGAGAAGAAGTACGAACAGACTGCGAGACACGACTACGAACTGGAGAAGAAGTACGAACAGACTGCGAGACACGACTACAAACTGGAGAAGAAGTACGAACAGACTGCGAGACACGACTACGAACTGGAGAAGTACGAACAGACTGCGAGACACGACTACGAACTGGAGAAGAAGTACGAACAGACTGCGAGACGCGACTACGAACTGGAGAAGAAGTACGAACAGACTGCGAGACACGACTACGAACTGGAGAAGAAGTACGAACAAACTGCGAGACACGACTACGAACTGGAGAAGAAGTACGAATAGACTGCGAGACGCGACTACGAACTGGAGAAGAAGTACGAACAGACTGCGAGACACGACTACGAACTGGAGAAGAAGTACGAACAAACTGCGAGACACGACTACGAACTGGAGAAGAAGTACGAACAGACTGCGAGACGCGACTACGAACTGGAGAAGAAGTACGAACAGACTGCGAGACACGACTACGAACTGGAGAAGAAGTGCGAAGAGACTGCGAGACTCGACTACGAACTGGAGAAGAAGTACGAACAGACTGCGAGACGCGACTACGTACACGGACCTGAGAAGGTACTCGGACCTTAACCGAGAAGAAGACGCGCCATTACGACTAAGAATAGACGAAACCGTAGTGATAGAAAGTCATTTGGTTGGTCTAGTACGGGTTTGGTGACCTCGGTTGTCGGTGAGGTAGTAGTAGGTTTGGTAGATGACTTCAGAGCATCAAAGTACGGTGTTGGATACTCTATAGTTGTCGTTTCTGATGTTTGGTAGTTTACTGAGTGGGTCCCGGTGTGTAGTGGTCCTGAGTGAACGGAGAGGACGACGTCTCAGTAGGTGATGGATCTCTCCTTCTAAATCGCTCGCCACAGTGGCAGCACCTGATCTGCTAAGACGAAGTCCATCTTTGTTCAATAGTTGGCGTTGTAGCTTACCACCAATAACAAATGAGGTATGTCCAATATAGGACAGTCGGGAATTTGACTGGACTATATTGGACAATTTGTTATTGATGAAAGCTGCCTTTCTATTGACCAAATAGAGGAAATCCTCAGACTTCATCTTACCAGGGTACAAGTCCTGAGTACGAGGTAAGAGACCAGAGAGCAAGACATGGCACCTACTATTTACCTGTAGGACCTTCTGTACGAGTTGCTGGTAGTGTTTGAGTACCTCAGCGGGGTTGTCATTTTATTTCCCCCAATATGGAGAACGATAATGCTGTAGTTGGTCACCTTGTGACCGATGACACCCCACATCTGCTCGATGCGGTAACCTGAAAAAGACACATCAACATTAGATAATTTCAATTATTACATAATGATTGTAAATATCCATACTTTAGCTAAGTAAAGTCTAGAAGTCAATAAATAATGGTATTCACCTGCTGAAAGTGATATTCACCGGGTGACGTCATACAAAAAATGTAAGCCTTATAGTATATGTAATAAAACAATTACAGACTTTTGTATCAGTGAATATTATACAATTATTGACTTTTAATGAGGTCTACTCATGACTATACGGACCTGGTCAATGATTGATTGACCGAGGCCATCAATCATTGACCAGGTCCGTATAGTCATGAGTAGACTGAAATTAAGTCAATAACGGCTTTATTAAATAATAAGGAATTTTTCAAACTTTTCAACAGTATATTCAACAAAATAGGCTACAATTGTTTTATCATTTTTCAAGATTATTTAAATATTAAAATTTTGAAATATGATGAAAATTTTGAAATCTTATGAAATTTTTGAGTTTTGAAATTTATAAAATTTATAAAATTTTTATGAAATTTTTAAAATTTTGTAAAATTTTGAAATTACATATGAAATTTTTGACCTTTTTTGCAATTTGATTGGCCGACTGGAAATGCAATCTCGTCTCTGGTTGGACAACGTTGAAACACCGAATAGACAATAGACAAAAATAGACACAAGCCCGAATATACCTCACGCGAGGTGTACTCACTGCACGCGAGGTATACTCACTGCACGCGAGGTATACTCACTCTGAGGTAGAGTTGAGAAAATGCTGTTTAGGCCAATCAGCGAAAAGCAAAATTCCTTATCATTTAATATAAGGTCAATATAATTTTACAGGTCAATAAAAACTCATATTCACTTCTACAAAAGTCTGTAATTGTATAATATTGGTCAAAGTACTTTACCTGAGAATGACCTGCAATCAAAACACGGTTAGACATGTTTAGATGAAGAAATATAAATTATTCAGTTTTCAAACGTTAAAAATGAAACTAAAATATCAAAATTAAAAGCAAACAGAAAGCACTATTTACACAAAAAGTACTAATTTTTTCATTTTAATAGAAACAAAGATAAGCACTATTATCCTATTATGGACTTCAGCAGTATATGGGGACAGCTCAAACCGCATTTGTGGGGGATCGTCACTGGAAGTTGCATCACCGGATATGACGTCACCGGAAGTTGCATCACCGGAACCGGAAACAGGAAATGAAAGGGAGATAATTTCCCGCGGTTTTTTATCCGTATTTCCCGCTTTTTTCTCGGAACTCCTCTAGATTCTAGGTAAGAACAATGGAATTATGAATCCAACCAATCGTCGGCCTTTCGATATTTGAGTCCCACCAATGGTAAGCCTTCTTTTGAACGACCAATCGTCAACCTTCCATTGCACGCTCGCCTTTTTGAAAAAATCATTTCTACTCCAGCTTTGATATTGACAGGACGTGTTTATCTTGTGGAGAATTTATATTCGAACAAAGGTAAGCATCTCAATCCTACTATAATATTTTAATCAAATTAATTCATGTAGTTGATTTTTAATTCAGAAAACATTTTATGAAAAAATCAATAGTATGATGATCGTGTTGTGACATGTTTCCCGTTTACACGTTTTAATCAATTTACTTTAAAGTATCTTAACCCGTTCCTTTTCAGAATACAAAGAATAGATTGAAGAAAACGAGGAAAATTTACATATTGCTAAAAGGTAAACTTATTTTATGTAAGATTGTAACGTGTTTTGTTTACTTTTAGTATGAATTTTTCAGAATTTAAAAGAATTCAAGTCCGAGTTATTATTAATGTCAGTTCTTACTCGATTTTGTTTGATAGAAAGTTTTAATATTAAGGTTGAAAAAGGATATGTTTTAATGCGTAACTTAAAGGATCTGGTCGGAACTGAGGATTTTCTTAACAGATTAGAATTAACGTTTCATCAGTTTTTACATTTAATAAACTTTGCGTCATTTTTTGTCGACATGTTGTTGACTATTCCTTATCTACGTTATACATATTTGTCATCCAATTTTTAAACTTGGATATTTATCATCCACTATTTTCTTTTTATTTCAGAAATACAGTTTGATTTTTATACAACGCAGTGTGTGTGTGATCACGGAACATTTATTTCAAGGTACAGGTAAGCCGATTTATTTTCTTTTTGATTATAGTTTGTCGTTTTAACAAATAGTTATCAGCACAAAGGATTTTCAAATTTTAATTGCATCAATCGATTTTCGAAGACAGTTGCTGTTCATTGTTGACTGCCTCTAAACCCAAACAAAGGATGCATTAATGTATTTTCTTCACACTACGCAAACAATTATTAATCGATGGGGTAATCGCGTGCTGCAACGCTTCATCGATTTCAAAACCCAAACAAAACTTTATAATAATTTTTTTTTTTTTTTTTTTTTTTTTTTAGTATGAATTAATTTTTACTACATATTGTTATAATTTTAAAAGAATTCAGTGATTTAATGTAAAGCATTTGTATCAATTTTATAATCTATGCAGGTGGTATGCAGTCTTATTAATATCATTCAGTTCTTTTTCGTGTGAAGTAGAGCTGGTGGTCTTATTAAATATCCATTGTGTTTCAGATTCAACGAAGATGGATACATTAAGATTATTCATAGACAAACCATAAAAATAAAATTTACGTTTTCATAATCTACACTCCGATGAACTCTAGGTGATTTAAAGTATAGACATAATACACAAAAAATCGATACCAAGTATTGCTAAATTGATTTCAACCGTACCAGATTCCAATGTTAAAATATGCAGATTATGTGAAAAACAATATACAGTCAAACCTGCCCATGTGGCCACCTCTATTAAGCAGCCACCTGTATTAAAAGGTCACATATTTCTTGTCCTGTCACAGAAAATTTCATATGAAATGAACCTCTTTTAAGAGGTTACCTGTCTTATAAGGTCACTTTTTCTTTGTTCCAAAGGTGACCTCTTAATACAGGTTTGACTGTACAGATTTTTTTTTGTATACGTGTGCTGTAACTATATTCGAAATATTTGGTGGGACTTATTTATAGAAAATTCCTGTTTAGAACTTTATGTTGAAATAAGTAGCATTTTTTTTTTAATTTTTTTTTTATTATTATCAAATATAAACATTTTTACAATTGGCTTTCATAAGGTAAGTCAATATATTAATTAGATTTTCGAATACCTTTACACGTGTATTATACTTTATGCTTACAGATGCAATCCGAACACAAACTCGCCCTAACCAAAAATTACGTGTTGTTGGTGAATGAAACCCCGGTTGATGACATATTGGACGAACTCCGTCAACAACAGATAGTAAACGAGGAGCAGCGAGAATTCATTGCTCGACAACCCACCCAAAAAGGAAGGACTAGGACTCTCTTAGAATTATTGCCCAGAAGGGGACCGAAGGCGTTTCACGCTTTCTGCTATGCTCTGTTGGCCCGTCACAAGAACGAGTTGGTATCGGTGCTAACCGGCCCAGAAAAAGAAGACATGGCAGTGTGCTTCCCAGAACATTCCAGTTTTCATCTGGGTGGAGAAGTGTATCTGAAGGCAGAAAAAGGAGAAATCACTCTTAAACAAGGAGCAATAGAAATGTATTTCCCCTTGATTCGTTGGAAAATGTTTGAAACGTATTTGGAAGACGTGGACGAAGCGGTCGAACAAATAAGAAATAACAGATATTCTAGCGTGATAGAACATTTGGGTGGAAACGTGTACCTGACTGTGGATAATAACGATAAAACTGACTGTTGTGTAGATATAAGTTATCGCCGGTGCTCTCCCATCGACCATAAGATGTACCCCACACCCCAGGGACTGTCTCTAACATTCGAACAATTCGATAAACTGAAGGACGTAGCCAGGGTATTACTGGATCTCATTCCCGATCTGAATACGACCCTTCCTTGTTACATGTCCCACCAAAACGTAGAGGGAGCTATATATTGTGGTGAATGTAATCCCAACGGACCCGATTTCGACTAGGCGTATCTCTGGCACATTCCGACAAAAGTGACATTAGTATTTGGGGAACATGTCATAAAGGACAAAACGCAATATAATGGAAAGGACGCTAGAAATGTCACATATTAGATTAACAGTACAAACGAAAAGTGCTGGCAGATGGAGTGTCTACAATCCCGTTAGATATTTAAATCTGTGATATAAACTGTAAATAATAGACTGTTTAAGATTTTAAATTGTGTAAATAGTTTTTTTTTTCTTCCCGTGGATTTTAAAAAATGTTTACCTGTAAAGTTCTAGTTGAATATAAAGGGAAAAAAATAGTTAAATTGAGGTCAATATACCTCGTTGATTTTCTTTTAAATTGATTTTCTTTAAAAAATTCATTGTACATTGTTGTATATATTTGTATTTATAAAATAATTGAAAATTGTATAACGGTGTTGGGTCTTTCATATGGATGATCAAATATTGTATTTGGTGTTGAACGCTACTTTCAGTTATATCGTGGTCAAAGATTGTATTTGGTGTTGAACGCCACTTTCAGCTATATCGTGGTAGCGGAAACTACCGACCTAACGCAAAGTCACTGACAAACTTATTTCAAAGATGAGGTGTCTAGACGGACATTATTTGATCTTATGCATATCTCGAAAACCGATCATGCCTATTATACAAAGAAGAGTTTGAAAATACCAAAGGGGTAATCCAAATCGAAGGACAACAACATACACATACAACAAAGGACAGCACATTAAAGTACAGAGTATGAGCCCCACAGGGACAGCACATTAAAGTACAGAGTATGATCCCCAAAGGGACAGCACATTAAAGTACAGAATATGAGCCCCACAGGGACTTCACATTAAAGTACAGAGTATGACCCCCACAGGGACTTCACATTAAAGTACAGAGTATGAGCCCCACAGGGACAGCACATTAAAGTACAGAGTATCAGCCCCACAGGGACAGCACATTAAAGTACAGAATATGAGCCCCACAGGGACTTCACATTAAAGTACAGAGTATGACCCCCACAGGGACTTCACATTAAAGTACAGAGTATGAGCCCCACAGGGACAGCACATTAAAGTACAGAGTATGAGCCCCACAGGGACAACACAATGGTCACGTCAAGTTTAAAACAATGGCGTGGTCAAAAGCCTATGGAAACGAAAAAAAGGGCAAATATATATCATTCAGACATGGACAACGATAGAGTATAGACGTATAGAAGGATTGTGTCTACCATGTTCAATGACGGTGTTATCAACATGGGTCGAGTGCTAGTGTTATTTGCCTTCACGAGTCAAATGGGGCAACAGTACCCCACCGATGCATGGAAGTTTTGGGACATTTACCATGCCGTTCTTAAAGGGACAGAATACGAATACTTCAATCGATCGCTCATCCACCAATCAGAATAGAGGAAAAGGAACCAATCAGAAAGCTCCATTTCATAAACAACTGACCAATCGAAACACAGAATGACTGTCCAATCAGATACGACGTTACGAAAGAAATCGACCAATCAGATACGTCGTTATTATTATTCATCTTGGATATAAGATGATGTAACTAGAACTCTGCGTCATTTACTGGCTGGAACCCGCAAAATGCCAAGTCAAAAAGGTCAAAGAGCCAAAGGCGTTCAGATGATAGAACAGCAGCCTAAAACCCCGCAGATAATTGATATCGTAGAGATGCCACCGACACAAAACGGCTCACTGACGCCCGATACCGCACAAATAGAAGACATCTTGCAGATGGCAGCCCAGATGGTCCACATTCAGCCGCTCAAACGAGCCCTGGGAGGAAACATATACTTGGAGTTAACAGAATGGAACGGATCCAAGAGAGTAGACTTACGATTCTGGAAAGATGGCACAGTCCCTACGAAAGAAGGAGTGAGCTTACATTTGGATCAATGGAAAGCCCTGTGCAACATGTCGGACGTCATAGACGATTTGCTTACCAGAGTCATAGAAAAAGAACCAGTAGAGTGGCGATACCATATAGGAAACGACGTTTTCGTGACGATCAAGGCACCGTTTCCCTTCGTTCACATCAGAAAGCACTTTATTCCCGCCGATGAATGGACCTACCGTCCTACCAAGAGAGGTGTGGCTTTACACTTTGGAGAATGGAAAGAACTGAAACAGATCATCCCATTGTTGGAAGAAAGAGAGCCAGAACTGAGACAGTTAGTTCCCTTGTATAGAACAGACTTGTAAAATAAAAGTTAGAAATGTATTATTTGTTTGTTATAAATATCCCCCATCTACCCTAATTCAGTCAGTCGTATACAAACCGTCAAAGAGGAAAGACGTGTTTTACGAGATGTCTTCAACATGCCCGTATGTAAACTGAAATGTTCGAGACCGTACTCCCCAAAAACACCAAGAATCAGAAGGAAAGAAGTCAAGAACTGGGTCGACTTTTAAAACGGAGGTTGAGACCACGAAGGGAGCAGTTGTAAACATGGAGTCGACCTATTATAATGTAGTTGCTCCCGCTAGTTATGGAGGATTGAGTAAATTTAAGCCGAAAGGTTATACGAAGAAAGAAGTCAGAGAATGGTTACAGTCTCAGGACACGTACACGTTGCATAAACCAACTAGACGAAGATTTCCCAGACGTCAAGTGGTCGTGTATGGAATTGACCACCAGTGGCAGGCGGATTTAGTGGATCTGGCAAAATTGTCTTCTTACAACAAAGGATTCAAGTACTTGTTGACATGTATAGACGTGTTATCGCGATATGCATGGGTCGTTCCATTGAAAGAAAGGATATTTACCCAACTGGACTGAAGAATTGTTTACGGTAGTGAAATGTATCGAAACCAGACCCCCGGTATACTTAGTCAAAGACGACCACGGTGAAATTCTGGAAGGAACATTTTATGCCGAAGAGATACAGAAAGTCATTAAACAGGACGACGTATACAAGATCCAAAGCGTTCTGAAAAAACGACGGAAAGGAAGACGAGTACAGTATTTAGTAAAGTTGCTCGATATCCAGAGTCCTTCAACAGCTGGATCTTTAAACAGGACCTACAAAAGCGAGGCGTCGCGGTTTGAAGCATCAGTCTTGCAAATGGCACCGAGTGACACGGACAGCACATCGTCTTGGGTCGCCTTTGGAAAAAAGATACCTCGATCGGAGATCGTATTTCTGTGTCAGGTACTCATCCTGTACACGGTTATCGTAGTCAGCATTTACAACTTGACTGGACGGTACTGTTGAGCAGTTGTTTGGGATACTTGTTACCTAATCCCACCATCAAGTCCAAACATGTTTTATCTGACATTACCCAGTAACAGTTCCATGGACTATTTTCCGAACAACACCCTGGCCAGTTTCACTACACGATTACCGGAGATGTTAGATTTGGATGGATCATGGGAGATAGGACTGGCAGAGATACAATATCCGCACAGTTGGTACAACGTACGTATAAACGAAGTATGGGTACTGTTCACGGATAGACACCACGAGCAACACGTATTGGTACTGCCCGAAGGTTATTATGCATCCCCAAAGAGAATCGTCAAAGCATTAGAAGCCATGAAACACCAGAAGGGAATGCAGAAGGGATTTAGCTTGGGTATGAGTGAAGTGGACCATAAAGCGACATTATGGGTTAGAGACTTATCGCAAGTGATCATCAGTCCATTGTTAAAGTCGTTCCTGGGATTCGACAAGCTGAATTTTCCACCCGGAGATTATAAAGCACCGTACGTGGCAGACGTAACCAGGGGAGTAATTTCTCTGTACGTGTATTGCCCCCTGGTCGAACCGAGGATGGTGGGAGATGCTCAAGTACCACTGTTGAGAATCGTACCGGTGGCAGGAAGAGACGGAGAAATGATGACTCGCGCCTTCAACTACATACAATACTGCCCTCTGGTACTAAGACGCTTTCAGACCGTTGAAATAGATATAAGGGACGACACCGGAGTCAAAATACCATTCGAGCGAGGACGCGTGGTGGTGACACTTCACTGCAGAAAGAGAAAGGAGTCGTATCTAAAATGAAGCAAAGACATAATCCAGACGCTAGAGCGTATCACGAGTACTACTTGAATCAGGCAGGAAGGGGATATCCCGTGTACGTTGGAACACGTTATTAGAGAGGACATGGACTAGGAAGTATTTTCGGAAGTCTGTTCAAATCGGCCGTTCCTTTATTAAAGAGAGGAGCCAAAACTTTGGGTCGTGAAGCTTTGAAAACAGGTCTGAACCTAGCATCGGACGTCATGGAAGGACAGAACGTCACACAAGCAGCCAAATCCAGATTGAAATCAACGGGACAAAACTTACTCCAGAAAGCTATGGACACCGTGGGACCTCCCGGTGAACGATCTATAAAACGAACTGCAAAGCGGAAAAAGCCCAGACGTCGTAAGACGAAGCTACGGAACACATCGAAAGACATCTTCGGTTAAAAATGGCTCTAGTACACCAAAACTCTTGCGAATGTACGAAATCGGAATTGGATTTGTTTGGAGTACCACCGACTCAGACCAGTGTGGAACATGGCTAATGGGAGCAAAAAGGGCTGACATCGACCCTAACGGACCAAGGTCCTTATGAATTTGCAGTCAGTGGAGCTGGAGACGATTACATCGACCTGTTCAACACTTACTTGTTTGTGGAAGCACAGATCGTGAATACCGATGGTTCTAACTTAGAACCCGATACGGGCGTTGGACCCGTCGATTTGTGGATGCATTCACTGTTCAGTGACGTCAGCGTTAGCCTAAACGAAAAAATAGTTTCGCCACCGACCAGCATGTATCCCTACAGGGCGTACATAGAAACTCTTCTCAGTTACGGACCAGCGGCTAAAGAATCTCAGTTGACGGGCATGATGTGGTACAAGGACACTCCGGGACAGCAGGACAAGAGAACGAGGGAAAACAAGGGATTCACGGCAAGGAAAAAATTTACGCCCTAAGCAAGTCTGTACAAATGATGGGAAAATTACATTTGGATCTGTTTTGCCAGGACAAATACTTACTCAACCACGTGGATCTGAAAATTAAACTGAGAAGAAGTCGGGACGCTTTTGCTCTCGTGGCAGACGCGGCCAATTATAAAATCAAGATCAAGGAAATGGCTCTGTATGTGAGAAAGGTGCAACTGAGTCCCGCCGTTAGAATGGGTCACGTGAAAGCATTGGAAAAGACCAGCTGTAAATACCCCGTCAGACCAGTAGAAGTAAAAGTGGACACGGTACCCACCGGCAACATGAATTACGTTCAGGACAATATGTTTTTGGGACAGCTGCCAAAGAGACTCGTCATTGCCTGTGTAGACAGCGATTCACTGAACGGCGCTATTGGGAAAAATCCGTTCGATTTCAAACACTACAAGATCAATTTTGTGGCACTCAACGTTGACGGACGACAGATTCCAACCAAACCGCTACAGCCCGACTTCGAAAACAATGGCTACATCCGAAGTTATATGGGACTCTACACCAGTACCGGAAAAATGGATCAAGACAAAGGAAATACCATTTCGAGAGAAGATTACGCCAAAGGAAACACCTTGTTTGGATTTGATCTCACACCCGACATGTCTGAAGTTGGAGCCTTTCAGCTCATAAAACAAGGCAACTTGAGAGTGGAGATTCATTTCGCAGAAGCCCTTACAACTACCATCAACGTGATCATGTATGCAGAATTTGACAACGTCATTGAAATTGATAGAAACAGACAAGTCTTGTTTGACTACAGTGCTTAGATGAACACCTTAGAGATCGACCACGTACTGAAAACACACCCAAGTACCAGAAACGTTTTCAAAGGAGTATACGCCAGAAACAGACTACCCAGAAGATTAAACGTACCTTCGGCCTTGATAGGGAACACGGACCCGGACGATCGACCGGGAACACACTGGGTAGCCCTATACATCGATGCCAATTCTAGAGGAGAATATTACGACCCCACAGGAAGACCACCCTTTTTAAGGGCTTACGTGAACTTTATGAACAAACATTGTACGAGTTGGACTTACAACACCATTAGAGTTCAAGAAGAATGCTCCACTGTATGCGGACACCACTGTATATTTTATCTGATACACAGATGTGACGGAAAATCCATGGGTGATGTTACGAGAACATTGAGACATCCGAGAGAAGCCACAGACATAGTCAAGACTTTTGTGCATCGTCTTATCAATAAAGCTTAGAAAATGTACTTGGCGTTTTGTTATAATGTAAAGCCCCGTATGATGAATAACATTTTATTTACGAAAAAACCAAACAAACAAAAGAACATAGAAAATGCAGTCATATTTTGCATACACATACCACTGAGTCAATTATTCATGGCTGACTGCACAATTCAGGAGGGAAAAATGGTTTAACATAGGGGGTAATAGCGCTATAGTGACTCGATACAGATTGGATTCACAATTCCATTGTTCGTACCTAGAATCTAGAGGAGTTCCGGTAAAACGCAGGAAATACCGGGTAAACGCGGGAAATTATCTCCCTTTCATTTCCGGTTTCCGGTTCACGACTTCCGGTGACGTCATATCCGGTGACGATCCCCCACAAATGCGGTTTGAGCTGTCCCCATATACTACTGACTTCTCACAAGGGAACCGTTCTCTTATTGTTGTCTGGGTAGGTATAGTGCTAGCTGCAATAATGTAGCTCCTGTGACAAACTTGTGTCTCGGCAGAGCTACAACGCGGTCCCATTCGTCACAATGGAGCAAAAAAAAGTTGCAGTTGAAACATAAAAACTCACTATTTACGTTTCAAACATTTCATTATAACTATTACTGATGATCCCAGTCCTTGTTAAATCGGTTTGGCTGAGAAATATATGCTTTTCAAAGGTAGCAACAACCTTGTTCAAATTTATCGATCGTTTTCCATAACCGGAAACTACGGAAGGCGGAGCTTTTCTAAATATGGTATTTCTTACTACACGCTGATGTAAACATTCACGCCTAAATCGCCAAATATGGTATCGACATCCAAATAGTGAGGCCGGAAATGACGAAATTCAAAATGTTCAGAGAGAAGATTTTTTATTTTGTGAGAATTACATTCTAAAATACTGGTAGGTGATAAAAACTTGTTATAATAATGGACAAAAGGAAAGGTTATGTCTTATTATTGATAAATGCAGGCGTCAGAAGCTCTGTAAGCGAGCGCAAAATATCTCGGCGGCTGCTCCATTACGTGTAATGGCATCCCGTAATAACCCTTGCGAGTAAGCGAGCATTTAGGGTTTTATTATTAGAACTAGTATAGTGCCAGAGCCGGTAGGCGAGGGCACTCATACCTTCCCAGACAACACTATGGGAGAACGGTTCCCGAGGGAGAAGTACATAATAAATTTAGTACATAGCATGTCTAATGGCTAAAAAATTAACAAATAATATATAGATTTTAAATTATTATTTGACGAATTGCAACTACCCGTAATGAGCTTTTAGAATAATAATCTCCACTGCTGGTTCTGACATTCGCGTAAAAGTCTTGTAAAATGCCATTGAGTACAACAATATCCATTGTGCCTATCTCCCCGTCATAATTTTTTTCCAACATGAAGTCCGAGAGAACTTTAACTGCATATTTGGTTGCCGCTTTTGTCTTTACATTTTGTTGTTGCAATGTGAATTCGTCGGCATCCGTGCTGCCGAATCTGGCAGCCATGTCGGCAATGTAAACAATGACGTAATCAACTGTTAATCGTAGCGCCGCGCATATCAAGGGAAGTCACCTTTATTGAAAATTCATCACGTAAATTCGCGGGAAGAATGGTCGTTTTAGTATAGTCACCGTGTCCCCCGTCACATTTGGGGACATGGCTTTGTGAAGGTGGGGGACACGGATCTGAAGCCGCGGTTTCAGGTAAGCTGGTGTGAAATCATAAATTATAGCATTAGTACAATTATTTAAATAAGGGTAATAACAAATTACCGAACTCCGAACAATCTTACAAAGGGAAAGTCAAAACTCATAAGTATATAAACAGACAAAATCAGTCAACAACCGGAAAACTGTGAAAACCGTAATGACCCTGACTTGGTACAGGCATTTCTAAAGAAATGGTGGGTTGGGTCAGATTTTAAAGCGCCAAACCTCCCCCTTTCATTACGGCTCAAAGTTTTCGGCTGTCACTATGACAGTATTTATAACAATACTTGAACAAAACAGGTAAAACAGTTGTCAAAAGCAGCACCAAACTCAGTGAAGTAAATGTCAAAGATACTTTTACGTCACACATTGATAAACAAATATTTTTGACATTTTTGTTGACACCCTATCTTTATACATTTTATACATTAAAACATATGACTTATTTAGCGGAACACCAGGTTCATTTCGGGAAATGTTGATCCAATTTTACCCACGTTATTCGTCCGGTATATAGGTGAACAGTTCTGCAATGTATGACGAGGGTGGTCAAAATTGAAAATTATCACAAGTCTCCGTCAGATTTTAGCTAATTTAAGGCTCGATGCATATACTTTCAATGACATATGTTATCTAAAAAGTCGTCCGCGTTAAATGCAATCATTATTTCAAACCATCAACGCAATATAAGAAGCATACGATCGAATTGTCTTTCGCGTTAAATTGTGGCGTATGGGGATAAAATATTTGTGACGCCAGGGGATAGGGCTCACATTTTAAAAACAAGGATAATTATGTATATTACCCGTTTTATCAACAACATATAGAGTTCCATATGGCACCCCCATCCAAAAATGGTATATTCGCATTTTAATCATCAAGTGGGTAGACTTTACAAATGTCATATAAGAAATGCTCAAACAAGTTATTTTTATCTGAGTATAATGTCCTCCACATATATTCCATCAAGTGTTTGTCAAATGTCTTTGCTCTGGTATGAGTCGTAGGGAGCTGTCGTTTTATACACCACCATCTATTTTCAATAAGATTTGTGCATGCTCCTGTACTAGGATCCACAAGGTTCTCACTGTAATTTACAGTTTCATGTTTAAAACGCTTCAATTACAAAATTTTTTCAAGTGTTTGATCATTACCAGGTATGACCTCAAATTTATTGGCATTTGTCATCAACTAATTGTAGCTGAGTGGTTAGGTACTGTTGGCTACTACCTGGCGTTTTTCAAGGTAAGTTTGGTAGGTACATAAGAAAATAGAAGTCTAAAAGTTGTAAGTAACTAAATGAGTGAGAAATAAGGTAATGGGATAATGAAAGAAATGAGGATGCCAAACTAGGTTGGGGGTACCAAAAAAGAATGGAGGTGTCAAAAGATATAAAGTAAAAAAAATTAAGCTAAATTTTTTTTTAACTTTTTTAATATTATCCCCCAAAAAGCCACGCCCCAATTTTTCTAATAGGCCCCTTAAAATAAACTCTTTTCAGAATCTTTTTTATCCGGGATTTAAATTTTTTTTAAGTGGGGGTGCCATATGGAACTCTTTCCCAAGTTTAAGGACGACAGACGGACGACGTACTCCAAATGAAGGCAAAAGCTCACCTGACTCTTTGTGTCAGGTGAGCTAAAAACGTACATTCTTCTACACATCCATATGATAAATAAGGTCAAAATAAGATAATTGGCACGTGCCTTCGTGCCCTGAATTGTGGTTTTTATTACACGAGGGCTGCTTTGACTTTCATGAAAAAGGGTAATATACATAATTATCCTTGTTAATTACTTGATAATGATTATGCAGAATTCTTGCACAAAATAAGATTATCATCAAAGAAAACAACTTATTGTAGACAATGTCAATTTATCATAAGCCTCATATTATGCAAATTAATTCTAGTAAAACGGTTTTTTTTTCACCTAAGATTGATATTACTTTTTTCAGATTGATGAGAAGATTTTACAATTTTGAGAAATAAAACCAAAAAAATGCATTATATACTTTACATTTTAATCATTATGAACATAGTGACACCTTTAGTACCATGACACTTATACCTGACAAAAAGAAAGCGTCTGATTTATTTATGTCAACCAGATGATATCATCCGTGTCCCCCACCTTCACAGAGCCATGTCCCCAAATGTGACGGGGGACACGGTGATAATGCCTGTTGCGAAGCATAGTCTCCCATAGTCAAGAAATGAACTATTCTGTTGAAATATAGTGCTTAGCTAACAACCAATGAAAATTTACTATTTCTATATGTTATGTACTAAATATGTATATACAAAATAAAAACAAGTAATATTTTATTGATGCAACGCAAGTTAAAATGCACGATGTAGCACTAATCGAAACACTTGTGATGATGAGGTCCACAAATGGTAAGTCAGTATATATGGAACACTTGAGATGTGTTCACATCTGACATCCTGATTGAACTCTATGAATAATGTAAGCTAGCTATTAATTTACTCTTTAGTCAGTTAACAGTATTCAAATTATTACATTTGTACTTGGGTTTAATCGTCATAGATTAGGACGCCTAATTAGCAATCACTTCAATTAATGATATTGTATTTGTATTGATCATATCCAATTAAAGATAATCATAGCTTTTGACAATCTGTTACAAATAAAACATTATTTCAGTTTAAATTTGAAACAAATGCCCAATGGTAGTAAAAAGATTTTAATATGGTTAACTATATAATATAAATTGTGAAATTTGGCGGAGTAATGGAATTATATGCAATTAATAAGTAAGATGGAGGATCATATAAATGAAATTTATAAAAAAGCTTGCTCTCGTCTTAATATTTTGCGCATGATGAAACATAATCTTGATAGGAACTCACTAGAAAAGCTTTATTTTGGTTTTATAAGACCTATACTAGAATACGGAAGTGTAGTTTGGGATAATTGCACAAGAGAACAGTCTGATCTTATTGAATCAGTGCAATACGAATCAGCCAGAATTGTTGGAGGTCTTCGAAAGGGTACCTCAAGAGTTAAGTTGTATGGTGAATTAGGGTGGGACTCCTTGCAAAACAGACGTAAGAAGCAAAAACTTATTCTAATGTTCAAAGCTCTGCAAGGAGAACTACCCAACTATATAACAAATAATATTATTTCTTACATTAATTTTGAACCTAACTACATGATTAGAAACCCCAGATTCTTCACCCCTCCCCAATGCCGCACCAAGTCATATACGGATAGCTTTTTTCCAACTGTTCTGGATTTATGGAACAAACTAGATAGTGATACTAGGAACGTTCAGTCATTATCTTCATTCAAGATTAAACTTAATGAAGATATTGATAAATCTCCTAGCTTCTACTCTATTGGTTCTCACAGCTTAAATATTTGGCATTGCAAACTTCGTAATGAAGCAAGCAGTTTAAATCACCACTTGTTTCAGTCTCATCTGTCCGACAGCTCCCAGTGTGCCTGCGGGGATGCAATTGAAAATAATTTCCATTATTTTTATATTTGTCCATTGTTCATAAGACACAGAATACAACTTTTTAATTCTCTAAGAAAGTTTCAAGATGTTTTAAATTTGGATATATTATTGAAAGGCTCACCAATCCTTACTGTAGAGGAGAATACTGAGATATTCGATGCTGTTCACCATTTCATTACTGGTAGTAGAAGATTCACATGATTCAATAAATTTTCCTTTTTCTCTGTATTTGGTTATATAACATTGAAAGTCTTCCCATATATAACTCCAAATCTTTAAATTTTTCAGTTTAATTAATAGCTGTAAATCTTTCAATTATTCAGGTCTCCCTTCCCCCTCCGTTTACACAATTTGTACTTGCCTATCTCAATCACTATTTTGTTTAGATATTTATCCCCTTATTTACTTATTTGTCTCTTCTTCCTCCATCTCTCCCAAATTCCCTTTATTCAATTATAAATATATATACTGAAAAGAGTTAATTCATATTGATATGGTGGACCTCACTTATTTAGTGATTTTGATTTCATAATTTCAGTTTACATGTTGTATATATTGTGTGTTAAATGTAAGTTCAGTCCATCATGCTATGCCAATTCATAATTATTAACCAACATTATTAAGAAAAAACTGCTGAGATGTGTTAATCTGGGTCACGGGTCACTGTAATCGGGTGGCTGTATCGAGAAACAGATACGGTGTTGAAAAAACTGTTGATACTCATACAATATTGATAAATGCAATAAAATCTTATGTTTGTCTTCAAGAAATATGATAGACAAAACCATGTGTGAAGTTTTATGACGAAATATCTCCGATTTCTATGTAAATTTACGAGTTGAAGTGGGGAAATTCTATGTTCGATTTCTAAAAATCTTCTACTCTGAAACCACAGGTAATTTTACTTTAGCGATGTATTTTTATCTTGGACAAGAATAATGAGCGTCCTGATTGGATGACCGATTTAAAACACACTGACTCTGCATGGTAAAAAGATGCATGTAAAAGAAATCTGCTATATTTATTCATTTGTTTGATTCTGGAATATTGTTGATCATTGATTTAAACAAGAAAAAAGGGAAAAAGGGGGGAAGGGGTGAATTTTATTTGTGAATTTTACAGTTAAATAAATGTTATGTTTCGACAGCTTAAAGAGAAAAATAAAAATTTGTTGCGACTAAAGCTTAAATCAGCGTTAAAAATGGAACAAATATCAGTGGTTTTGTAAATGAGATTTATTTCAAATAGAAAATCTCAATTTATTATTTATTAATTTATTATTAATGATACAATTGTATATCCCTTGGGAGGGGGAGGGGGCCTATGATGAACATTTGAAATAAAAACACAGGACCGGACGTTAAGCAAAAATAATAATCCAGGATTAGTTTTTTATTAAAAAAAAATCCAGTACCCTGTGTCCATGAATTTTTTTTTTTTGAAAGTTAATAATATGAAATATTGACATCCACACTTGCCTTTTGGACAGCACATTTCTGTGTCCACACTTGTTAATATTATAAATAATAATAGCTTAAATATAAAGCCATAATTTGGCTATTCCAAATTATATCATACCTATTAACAAAGGAAAAAAGAATGATTCTGCTATTAATATCATACCTATTAACAAAAAAAGAAAAGAAAGTGAAAAATCTTTTGTTTTTGTTTGTTTGATTCTGCTATTAATATACATGTGTTTATGCTTGATAATTAAGATGAATTGCATGTATACATGATGGGTAGATTGCTCTATGTCTTATGTAAATTGTTTTCTAATTATTCCATCTTGTTGTTGGAGAGGATTTGTATAGGCATAGCCTGTTATCAAATCCTATTGATTTATCAATAAAATATTTGAAATGAAATGAAATAAGATGGAGGAATAAATTGCATGAATTGCCAGTGACTAACTATGAAAAGATAGGCTTCCGGTCAACATTGTGCTTTTATCTAATACCTTAGCAAAAATATTTTTATATCATCACATTCAGATAGAGTATACAATTGTATTTAAGAATATTTAAACGGTTTTTGACCGGGTTCATTGAATTTTGAGAAATTTGAAATCAAAGTTGAAAATTCGCCGTTGGCTAACTCTGAAAAGTAGGCTTCCGGTCAAGATTGTGTTTTCCACCAATATTTCCATAAAATCATATTTATATCATCTGATAGAGTATAAAATTGTCTTTAAGAATATTTAAACGGTTTTTGACCGGGTTCATTGAATTTTGAGAAATTTGAAATCAAAGTTGAAAATTAGCCGACGGCTAACTGTGAAAAGGTAGGCTTCCAGTCAAGATTGTGCTTTTATCTAATATTTTAACAAAAAGATTTTTATATCGTCTGATAGAGTATCAAATTGTCTTTAAGAATATCTAAACGGTTTTTGACCGGGATCTTTGAATTTTGAGACATTGGAGATCAAAGTCGAAATTTTGTCCATTGCCCGTTCTCATTTTTTACACTTCCGGTCAACTTTTAAGTACCTAAATAATAAAATATTTTATTATTTATTCCTTTAAAAGATAGATGTTAACAATAACTTTTAGAATCCGTTGAGATTTTTATCCTAGGTTGAGTACTTTTCAGGGTACCTATAAAGTGCGAAACGAAATAGAAACGAAACGAAACGAAACGAAACGAAACGAAATCAACGAAAACGAAACGAAACGAAACGAAACGAAATCAACAAAAACGAAACGAAACGAAACGAAATCAACGAAACGAAACGAAATCAACGAAATGAAAACGAAATGAAACGAAACCAACGAAAGCAAAACGAAATCAACTAAAACAAAATGAAATAGACTGATACGAAGAAAATGGAAGGATAATGGAAGGAAAAAAATAAAAGACAAAACGAAATAAAGAAATAAAAAAAAAGATAATTCGATTTTTGAAATACAATAATTTTGATTAATTATAACCCATCTTGCATGTCTGTCCGTTACAGTACTCCTCACCTACATTACCCGCAACTCAATTCAAGCCGGGTTTGCTGGCCGACAAACTTTCAGAAGTTCAAATATCATATTTGTATTTGTGTTTGTGTGTGTGTCAGTATTTATGCATTATAAAGTTTCTGGAGTGGGCATATAGAGAAAGGGGGGTTATGCGGGGGCCTGAGCCCGAAATAGCCTTAAATGACAAAGTCCAAAAGTGAAGAAATTTTAGCAAGAACTGTTAAAATGGGAAAGCAAAAATAGAAGGTGCACAATGCCACTTGGTACTAAAGAATTCATGAAATTAATGAACCTTGCCATATGGTATTAAAGATTTCCTGTAACATTCATTCAATTCCATGAAGTTGTTAGGAGGAATTGCATAGGGAGTGAGGGAAGCACTCATGGACAAACGGACATATACTATATACCCCCTCTCCCGCTGGATAGCGGGGGAGGGGGGGGGGGGTATAAAAGTGTGTTCCGTATCAAATTTTATTTATACTGGAAGATTTTTTTTGGAGGAGGAGTGGGATTTGTTTTATTCAATGAAAAGGGATCAAAGGGAAAAAAGGTACTTTTACAAGATATGTAGATTTTTTTTAAAAATTTAAAGTTAATTTTTGATAGGATTTGTATACCTCCGCCAAAAAAAGATTGGGGTATATAGGACTTCTGCTGTCCGTTCGGTTCGTTTGTCCGTCCGGTGGTCACACTTTTTCGTCTCTCCAACAAACTTTTAAATTTTGCTCGGACGGGGGTATCTATTAGTGAACTTTAACTCTGCACTTCTGTTTTTTTTTATTTTAATTCCTCTCCTTACAACAGACTTGACGTTGCTCTTATGGTTCCCAAATTTAAAAGAAACCACCAAGTCAAAAGGACAGACTCCCGCTGAATAAATGCATAGTATTCTTGTTCAATGGTGACAAATCCTGTCCTCTCCCGATGAAAGACAGACATGCGTGGGAAGTGGTCTAGCATCGTAATTGTGAAAATAGGTTTGATTTCTTTTAGGCCCCTATTATTTTTTCTTCCATTTTCTATTTCGTTTTGATTTCGTTGATTTCGTTTTGCTTCCGTTGGTTTCGTTTTTATTTCGTTTTCATTTCGTTGATTTCGTTTCGTTTCGTTTCGTTTCGTTTTTGTTGATTTCGTTTCGTTTCGTTTCGTTTCGTTTTTGTTGATTTAGTTTCGTTTCGTTTCGTTTCGTTTCGTTTTCGTTGATTTCGTTTCGTTTCGTTTCGTTTCTATTTCGTTTCGCACTTTATAGGTACCCTGACCTATTGTATGTTACTGTATTATTTTTTCTTAACGAAATCATAGAAACGTTGGCAATATTAGTTCTATAAATATAACATAGAGCCAAAATTACCAAATGTAACAACAATACGCAGTTGTTCCGCTAAAGAGCTTATTGTGGTATATTTTGCTACACCACGCTATTTCGATCAGCTATAAGGTAAATAACCTCACGAGGAAGACAAGGATACTGTTTTCGTGGCGGAAGTCTAACCAACAAAGGTTATTTTTGTTATTTTATTGTATTGTTTGACATAATGATGGCAGTGTTTGCATTCTGGGTTTACCCATGATTAATGATATTTCTTTCAGACCCATTTATGAAATAAAAAGCAGATATGTAGCGTTTATTGATTAGAATTAAGTGATAAGCTCATTTGCATGCTACAAGCCGCTTATTTCTCGTGAATATGACTTCGTTTATACTGTCTTATCCACATGTATATGTAGATCCAATCCCCCAAAAAGGAAACGGTCGTCGTTGTCGTGATCGTATAGTAGTTGGATTTATGACTACATATGCTGATCACCACGAACGTTGAGAGTTCTAGCCTCGTTCAGGCGAGGTACAACACTATGTGATAAAGTTTGTCAGTGACTGTCGACGGGTCGGTGATTTTCTTCGGGTACGCCGGTTTCCTCCACCAATAAAACTGACCGCCACGATATAACTGAAATATTGTTGAAAGTGGCGTTAAACACCATATATCAAACCAAACCAAACCAAGCCCTTTCTTGTCAATAATGTAGTATTGACACTTGAGTACGTGAAGCCAGCATTGTATTTGTTTCTCAGCCATCGTGCTATGGATATGATTTGAATTAATTTGAAATAATGGCAATTTAGATATATATTAAAGGGTCAATTTATCTTACTTATATCTTCATGAACGCTTCATAAATGTGTCTCTGGTTAATATCACAACACATATATCACCCTGGTTGTATTATGTCTACCGCTTATGCAGTCAATAATTACTTCATAAGATAATATTTCTATCATAAAGCTTAATTAACTACGGTGCAAAGCATTGCACTGTAAGGCACTGAGTTCAAGCGTTGCCAAAATCAAGTGAGATGTATACAAGAAATAATGCAAACATCCAAGCCGTGTTAATAAAATTATCGGGGATTTACATGCGACCGTCGGAACCAATCAGATTTACCTTTCATAACTCTTTATTAAAATTTTGAAATCATTGGAGAAACAATGTACATTGAGGCATCAGAACCTTAGTTTTAATAATAATTACATTATTGATGAACTGTGTATCAACTGAGAGATACATGAGATGCATAATCGGTATGCCTGTATTGATGGGATTTTGCTACTTTGATACATTAAAAGCTGTAATGGAATACTTAAAATAATGTGTGCATAGTATAATGTCTTTCTCAGTCGACCTTCACTGTCAATATCCAAGCTTAGAGCAAGGTACGAAACTGACATTGCAGTATATCTGGTATTCATTATTTCAAGTTAAATTGTATAAATGCAATTAACATAGTCGTCTAACTTTTATTTATGGCCAAAAAATTAAGGACTGTGCTAGCTTCTTATTTTTTCCTTGAGAAACCATTGTATGAAATCGTCCTGACATATCTAAAGGAACAAGTCAAGGAGAAGAGGAGCATAGTTGGTACCCATATGAATGCCGCCTGTTTGTTGAAACACTTCCACAAAACATAACAAACATGTCGACAACATACAAAATCGAGGATGTTGATGATTTCAGTTGAAGATAATCAAAATCTTAGAGTTGCTCTACAAAATAAGGTTTTTGGCTTCTCAAACAAGATTTTTTTAGGTAATGTTCTCTGAAAATGAATAATCCACCTTTGACTTACGCACTTGTTGTATTATTAATTTCTATTTATTGTTGTTTGTTGTCTGTAGATACCATCATAACCACCTGTCAGTATATAATAGAATGTAATATTATAAAATTGAAATCTGTAGAAGGTATTCAATACTAACACGACACGTTGATTAATTTTTAATTTCAGGTTATATTTCTAGACAATTGATCATACACAGGTGTAGGGTGGGGTGCCTACGCATTCGTTCTGTTTGTATGTGATGTAAAGTTACATGACTAATGCTGTTGACCATTTTTGTTTATCTTTACAACTTAAGGTACTTTTAGATGGTAAAGGAAGTTGTATCAAACCTGCTGTATGCAACTTTTGTATCATGAAACTTATCTTTTTACACCGTATATCAAGCTGCATCTTCAGCTCCGTGTCGTTTCTTAGTAGCTCGGGCTTGATATATGCCCCATACATCGGTCGCCTGCTTATAAAGATGAAGAGGGCTTTCCATCCATCTGTTCCTTAGTCCAAACATCACTACTCATTTTAATATGCTATGTGATTGGCTTGTTGATGTTGACGTTAACTTCATGACCTAAAACCATGATCTTTCATTGATCAGTAATAAAACAAAAATTGCATGAAACTTTCTGTACAGAATAGAACATATGCTTTTTTAATTTGTCAGCAATATAGCACAGCGATTTGATGGAATGACAAAATATTCATCATACAGTCATATGAAATAAAATGTACAAACGTCTGCGCAAATGACAACCATACATTATATGCCCTACTGGGTTTACATGTTACTTAAAATACTACCTCAATAATAATGCCAAACAATATATTGAAAATAAAATGGGTATCAAACAGTACATTACTCAAGTCTACATGCGTTTGTTAATCATTACATATATGTTTTTTAATTCTGACTCAAAAGACATCATCATTCGTCACTCGGTTTATAATGAGCTAGGAAAGTTGTCTATTGAAAGAACATTTCAACTTTGTCAAGTAAAAGACGTACTATTGCCATATCACCGTAAATAATTATACCTTAATTGAGTAAAAATTAAAAATAGACCTAATATTAGGTACAAACCAATAAATACTGGTGCAAATTAAACCTTTGAACTTAGAAAATTGCTAAAGATACATTCCGAGTTAGAAATATTCAGGTAAACAGAAATATCCATTTATTTATCAAGCAAATGAATATATGTATTATACACGTCACATATTCTAATTTGGAAGTCATACTTATTTTAATTGAATAACACGGTTAGAAATAGAAATTTATTTTACCCTGCATCTATACGCCTATGAAATATGTGAAGGTTTGCAATGTATATAATTCCCATGGCAAGCAATTTTGAGATACATTTTCTAAATTATTGGGAATTATGTTCGAAACGATGTTAAAGTGTGTGATTTAACAATGCAATGCGCCTGAAATAAACGTGAGGGAAAACAGAAAAGGCAATCAAGGATGGATAATCCAGTGACACTGACAACATTGGGTACACAAGACACAGGACGAAGACAAGCCAAGGGAAATAAAACCCACAGAAAACTAAAATGATGAGTAACACGGACCCCACAATTCGGGGTGAACCCAGGGGCTCGCGAAAGGTAAGCAGTTCCTACTTCTTATATATACAATCAAATCCAGTAAGAGTATTGACAGTGATAGCTGAAAGAAAAGAATATACGTAAAAAGTAAAAGATCCATTGTCATTTGAGATATGGATATTACGTAACTGCCAACCAGACCGTGATGACGACCGTAGTTTTTTTGTAGCGATGACTTCAATCTAGGAGCAACGTAGCCTTGTTTGAGTAGCATTTGTATCAGCAGCATATCTCTGTCTAGACAATCATTGTACTGGGCACACGCTCTAGAATAACATATGTAAACTGAATACACTGGTGCCACTGGAATATTGTTACTGCTGAAAAGGAAGTTGACTATTGGGAAAAGTGAAGTGAAACGTCGGATGCCCTCTAATTACATAGAAATGTTCTTTAGACCATGCTGGTTAAAAACTCATTACACGTCAGACATTCAGAATCTTTGACTCAGTATTATATAACAAAATACATTATGCATTTTCTGAACGCTTACGTAAAGCAAAATACATTTAAGCAGCACAATCGTATCCTAAGATTATGACGATTAAACGATGTCACTCCTTAATAGAGTATGTTGACATTTGTGGTACAATCAAACCGATGTACATATACATTTTAGAGTTGTACAATTTCAATATAATTAAAATAAGACATTAATTTATCTGTTTTTTTTATCTGCTAATCCACCAACATATAATGGTATTCAGTAACGTATCTCTTTCGGTAGCTCTGTATTGTTTCCAGAAACTCAAATACACACAGTTCAACATATGCAGAGTCGTTAATGTCTTTTAAGCTGTGACCTTTGATGTGACCCTATGCTAAATGGCAGTTCTTGTGGTTCAATCTTTGTTATTTACTTCTGTTTTTATTTTTCTGTTACACTGGTGTATTTGTTATCTGTACAAGTTCATACCAATGTATTTGTTATCTGTACAAGTTTACCCCAGTGTATTTGTTATCTGTACAAGTTCACACCAGTGTATTTGTTTTCTGTACAAGTTCACACCAGTGTATTTGTTATCTGTACAAGTTCATACCAATGTATTTGTTATCTGTACAAGTTTACCCCAGTGTATTTGTTTTCTGTACAAGTTTACACCAGTGTATATGTTATCTGTACACGTTCACACCAGTGTATTTGTAATCTGTACAAGTTCACACCAGTGTATTTGTTTTCTGTACAAGTTCACACCAGTGTATTTGTTATCTGTACACGTTCACACCAGTGTATTTGTTATCTGTACAAGTTCACCCCAGTGTATTTGTGATCTGTGCAAGTTCACACCGGTGTATTTGTTTTCTGTACAAGTTCACACCAGTGTATTTGTAATCTGTACAAGTTCACACCAGTGTATTTGGTATCTGTACAAGTTTACACCAGTGTATTTGTGATCTGTACAAGTTCACACCATTGTATTTGTAATATGTACAAGTTCATGTTTGCTGTACTGCTCTTTCTTGTTGCCGTTTACCATTATTATGCCATGTTAATTCATGTTTCGCTAACCAAAATATATATCCTAATGCTTATATTGCATAATTATCCACAGCGGATGTTTGGGATTCGATTAACCAGTTTAATCCTGCCATATTTTGTGCCTGTCCCAAACCAACGGACATGGATGTTCCATTTCATTATGCGTGGTCTTTTCTTATGCTCCATGGTCGAGGTTAGAGGTGATTGTTCGTTTTGTTGATGTTGGTGGAATTGTTTTACCATAACTGTTTAAACTTTCTCGTCATAACATATCAATACGGTACTACAATAAATTAAAACTGTTTGACGTGTAACTATGTACATGTACAACAAGGATAATGTTACTATACAGTTCTAATAGCAAAATAAATAAATGAAAATAGTTCGCTCTGTGAAGAGTATTCGTCATGGTAATACACCTGATTGACTGAACATGTGCGCAATGATATGTCAACTGTATTCATTAGTAGGATAATCATACAAGCCAGAATTTGCATTTCCAACCACCATATGTCGTGATCCCCTTTTCTTGTGTTGAATGACTTGAGGTGAGAGACAATTGTGCTTAGTAGAATTGTTAACCATCACTGTTTAAAATTTCTTTTCGTATATTCATAGTTGCAAACAAAATCAGTATAAATGACTACTTTCATCCTACATCTAAGACTGTCACAGGCAAATGGGAAGCTGATTGATAATAACGGATAATTTACAGGCTATCACCCACAAATTGAAACATAAACATGCAAATATTTTATAGTTAAAAGCCGGTAATACCTTGTTATACCTTATGCAAATGGTCACAACCTCATCCCTACTGGATTAGAAAATAACTATTCGCATGCATATTAATTATCAGAAATTGTTGTAACACAATAATCATGTCAATTATCTAAAAGTAGATATAAATAGCATTGAAAAATATGTAATAAACCCCAGTGACAATTCGCACCAGATTGCGTAGATTTAACAGATTAATACAACATGTTTCTTATACAGCTAGTTTATGTTGTATGATATGTTCTAATGTTCAATTCTTTGTACATGTATAACTGGTTGTGAAATGAAAAACGAAATATACCACAATATCGGAACAGTTTCAAAATCCAATCGAAAAATCACCGACACAGGCAAAAATCGGTACCCCTAACACACATATTCATGCCTACTCACTTTCTCGGTTTGGTACAGGCACTTCGCACTCTTTTCGCTAAGTAAGAAATATGATTTTAACACGAATAATATTATTTTCGTAAAACCAGTGATACCAGACATATTGTTGTATCTGTACAACACCAGACATATTTGTCCGTTACATTATGTAATGGCTTATTTATTTTACGTATCAATATCTGAAAACATGGTTTATTTTGTTGTATCAATCAGCAACAATTTCAAGCGTTTTTATGATTACCATTAAATTCATTTCATTAATTTACGACATTCATTTACGACATTAATCAACATTAAAGTGAAGCCTTTTTTCTGGCATAACCATAAAGTAAAATTCATTCTGATTTCATCCGAGGAGTTTCATTTCGCAAAACGACATTTTAATTGCAGTTTTATATTCCATGAATTTTATATTTAATATTTTCCCAGTATACATATTTAACACAGGTTTTTATTCGTTTCGTGATGAAAATTTGATGGATTGAATTGTAATTGATCAATTACAATTTTTTGGGTTTGAGCATACATGATGAATGTTATTCTAGAAACGTGTCGTGTGCACTAAATTTAATATATACGTTTGTAATAATAAAGAAACACAAAAATATAAAATAACAAATAAAACAAAATTATTGTGTGATTAATTAATGATTGTTGTTTAACGTCAAGTGAACACCATTCGTGTCGTATCCATGACCACAGAAACCTTACAAACATGCAGTGTCGTGTGTTCAATTTTACCTGTTTATCTGATTGTCCATTCTTGATTGCCCCTTTGGTGTTCTCTAACGCTTACTTATATAAAGATAGAGCACTAAACACGGTTGTGGATCTGATTCCCGACCGATGTGTACTCAATATAGCATTATGTGACTTGTGACAGGTCAGTGGTGTACTCAATATACTGAACGCTACGATATATAACTTCAATATTGAACAGGCTGTTAAATACCAATAACCCAAATGTTTCTTCTTTTGTGATGAATGGCATTAAGTTGAAACCCAACTGATTGATGTAAAATACACTTTGAATTTTTTTTTATTGTAAAAAGTAACTTAAAAAAATAATAAATTGCATACTAAGAGGTTAGTATAATGATATATATTCTAAAGTAGTGAATTATGGTTGTATCATGTTAAAAGACGCATTTAGCATAGTAAACAGTGAAACTAATGAAGAATCTTAAGAATTAAAAGAATGTAAAGGGAATACATCGTATCAGTGTTTAACTTATTGGTTCAAAATAGATTGCTTTGTCCACCTCAAACTCTTTTGAGGCATCGGTACTCTTGTATTTGTTGCCAAGTGGCTTTGCCAATCCGTATTGTGGAGCTCTAGAATGGTTAAAACTGTAGGTTAGTTCATTATTTATACGTGTACCTACAGGTATAGCTGATTCATACTGTGGATTTTTTGAAGATGTAATTTGTTTTCCACAAACAGCTGTCGAAAGACTGTGATCCTTGCTAGTATCAGCCAATGGCATGGCTAATTGAAAATTGGAATAGTATGTCAGAGATTGTTGAACAGGAATATGTATTTCTTGTGTTACACCGACAGAACGTGATTTTGAGAAGCGTGAGTTGAATTGACTGGATTGGGAAGTTCGTATCCTCCATTTACGTCCACAGTCGACCTCCTCTTGTATTTGTGCAAAAACCTCGATAAACTAGGAAGCTTTGACTTGATTGATGTTCCTTTGCTTTTCCTGGACTTTCCTTGATCTTTGACCTTTTCCTTGACTTGAATTTCCTTCTCAACATTTATTTCTGGTGTCGCATATATATGACTACCTACATCTTCGAGTAACAGATTGTCGTACGGATTGATATCTGGTGGACTTCCATGTACTGGTTTGCTTCTAGACAATGGTTTGATTGGAAAGTTTAGCCCTCTACCAGAAGCCATTGCACACCCTCCCGCTTCTGGGCTCTCATTATGTTGATAACTGTATGTTTCCCATGGTTCTGTTTTGCGCTTTCGATCTATATTTGCCCGCGGAGAGTCATATACATATCTTTTGTGATCAATCATTGTTTCTTCATATTGTACTTGTCTATCCTGGTCTTGTCTGAGGTGTGCATTTGTTGAACGGAGTTTGGTGGGAGAAGCCCCTTTCGTTTGTTTTCCAGCATAAGATTTAATGTTTTGTCTATTTTCTCCCGACCATTGCAGTTTATCCCTGGGCACATTATGCGCTGAAATAGTGTCCTTTGTGTTGCCGAAATCTGCTGTTTGATTAGCAGGTTCTAAATACACTGGAATGCCTTCCTTCGTTTCATCGTCATTATCGCATCTGCTTCCTCCATCTTGATTTATGACACTTATATTTTTTTGCAGCCTCACATTCCTGGAAAATTAGAAGCAAATTGTTTAGTCTAACACTGCACCTTTTAATTGAGGTGCATGTACAACACCAGGAAAGTGAGATTTGTGTGTATTTTGTCTCTTTCTACGATTTTTGTATTGTATTTTGGAAATGTTGCCATTGTGTGGTATTTTTATTTTTTTTATTTTATTTCAACGAGTGAATGCAATACAAACATTACAGTTCAAATGAAGTCTCATTTACAAGCAGTGATCATAATTATATAGACACATACATGATATAGCATAAGATCTGAAAGCGCATCGAATGCTGAAGATACTGGGAATGAGCCCCGGTCAGGTCAAACCGAAGACCATTAAATTAATATTTGTTGCTTATCCGCTAAACATACAGCACTTAGTAGTAATAGCAAACACAACTGATAGATTCGGAATCAGCAGAATATGTCCGAGTGGAATGACATGTCTATCAGCGGATGATTGTTTCAGTGTGCTGGCATTATACAAATCCAACTAAGCGTGTTTGCTTAGTACAAAGCGGACAACATCATCGTCTCATCGAAAAGTAACTTTTCCCCGCCATGATATAGCTGAAACATTTTCCCGCCATGATACATTTCCCGCCATGATATAGCTGAAACATTGATCATTTGGTTTTAAGCAATAATCACTTTCTCACTTTAAGATATGAAAGGCATGAACATCTCTGTAACAGAGGAATGAAAGTTAATATACATATGAGAGAATGGTAAAAAAAGAGGAGCGACAATGACCACAGGTGCTCGCGAAGGATACGCTTTTACCGTTTCTTGTAAGACATCCGCTGTGTTCATTATGTAGACTTGTAAATGTCTTGCTGTGATAGAGGAAAACAAACTTGATGTCACGTGTCACAAGTATGGTGAATATAATGACATTTTAATATTTTGTTTTCCTTTGTGTCACTTATCACACGTAGGCAACGGTATTTTATTATTTGCTTTATTTTTATAATACAAACTGATCAGATATACATTAAATGATATTATAGTTATGTTAGCATCTAACTTGAACAACTTATAGAAAAGGAAAATTTCGATTTATTGTAATTGAGTAAAACAATCGGAATTTGGTCAAAGGGTAATCAGAAGCCGTCAATCGAAAAAGGACAGACAATACAATGGGTAAAAGAAAAAAAACCAAAAGGACAAATAATGATCTACGATACTATACAGATCCAGCAACACTAACTCTACTAAAAACCGTGGGTGAATTTAGGTGTTCCCGAAGGGTTAGTAATTCATGCCCCACTAGTAACACTCATCGTGTCATTGTAAAATGACCCGACCACCATCTTATATGGAAATCGCATGGATATCAGATTATCCAAGCATAAAAATTATTTCAGTATCATATGATCTTCAGTGCGTGAATGTCGTGTAGCAAATGTATACAAAACATGAGGATGATGACGTCATTAGGAACCTAATTGATAAAGCTATAATAATATTGTTTGACGAGTTGCTAAATTATTTTTGCCGTCATATTTTTGTCTTTAAAGCTTCATCTAGACGATATTCTTCCTGAATATATAACCCCATATATCATTACAATTATGAAATATCTGTCTTAAGATTTTCTGGACGATTTAAATTCAAAGCTTGACACCAGGACGACAGCGAGCGCTTCGTGTTTGGCAAGCAAATGTCACACTCTTTTCCTTTAAAAGAAAGATAACTTGCAGTATCCCCTACTGAACAGCATTTTGCAAGCATTTTAGGAGCGCCAATTGGTAGCCTGATGTAAGACACCAGTTTCAGGCCTTATTCAGCACAAGCACGTTTCCTTGTTGCCATCGGAACATCCGTCTATGTGCTCACATCAGCTCATTCTTATTACATATACTATTTATAGTCTGTAGACTTGTTCTTGTCATGACATTAGCTGAAATACTGCTCACTGAACGTTTAATGTCAATCAATTAAAGAACTTAATAAGTTAGACGATTACATTGTACATTCTTACCATTGTTGACGTATTATGAACAAACAGACTACCAGTCCAAATATGGTCACACAGCAAACACAGATACCCAGTACTACAAAGTTAATATTCTTATATAATGTCTTAAGATAATCATGTTTAAATATTAATCAAACATCATTAGATTTGATATACACATTTTATAACTATGTTTAAAGTTCCGAGACTGCTTCATGCTAATTGACCATTCAGGCATTACAAATTCATTCATGTTCTTATGACAATCAGTATTTCTTCTTGTCTACAAATTCTTTATGTACAATGTATTAAAACTAAAATCCCCTTTTAAAATGTTTCGTTTTTTTTAGCATATTTTGTTTGTACTCGAATTGAACGTTTGTACCCAATTTAGACTACAATTTATTTAAATCTTTAACTTGTTTTCATTTCTACAATCATAACATGCTATCACATATTTCTAAGAGAGAGAGAGAGAGAGAGAGAGAGATACAGGCTAGTGGGATTTGCTTGGTGCATTTCCAGCACCGTTTGAAAATATTATACTTTTTCTATTAGATTCAAAAGAATTCAAGGGGAAGTCATAGTTTATATAGCGTATTAATAAGGGATTTATATTATTGTAACACTCAATTCGTTGCATTTTATAATTCGTCATCGTTCGAGATAATTTTTGTTTGAAAATAATTTTACCCATGTTAATATCTCGAACAAAACTATGGCTTCAATGAATTATACCTTACGCCATTCAGACCATGTTCTTTATATCAACTTTAAAGTTACCCTTGAATATTTACTGTATTAAACTAAAACGTCTGACAGGAACATTTGACATAGAACACATATTCATCCAATATGTACAATGTATGTCTTGAATAATTCGTTTAAAATGTCCAATGACAAAAGTGTTTCCTAGACGACGAAGATACTCACTGAAGCCAAGTGTTCCATATTGCAATGGAATGCCACCATCTGTTATTGTGGTAATTGGATTGGATACTCGGTCCGTTGTTATTTGTTCGTCCTCTGTTGTAGCCGTAATGTCTATGTTTTCTGTTGTTATCATTGTAGTTGGTAATGTTGTTGACAAAGTCGATAACGTAGAGGTCAATTTGGTAGAAGTAGTTGTTTGTTCTACAAATAAGGGTAATAACAAAATTACCGAACTTCTACAAAAGGAGAGGACGTATTTAACTTCCTGTTGAATGAAGACAATATGTATATGTTATCTGGAGGTGAATTGATTGATACCGAAAATATCAGCCTGCCGATCCAGAATATGAAGTTTGGTAGCGAGTGAGCGAAGCGAACGAGTCACAAACTTCATAGTCTGTCGAGCAGGCTGATATTTTGCAGTATCAATCATATTCACATTCAGATGACATGTTTATCATCCTTAAATCAAACATAAACACGGATACATCTATATTTGTATTTTCGCGGGAAAAATCACATGATTCAAAATATTCACAATACGCTTCCCCAAAACATAGTTCATAAGTAGTTTGCAAATATACCATTCATTTTTACAGGTTTATATGAATGTTAAGATTGTTGAATTTGTTCTTTAATGGTGATATTCATTGTTTTTTTTTATTACAAACATCAAAGTCGGCAATTCACCGGTTTTGTTTGCCAATGCCGTTCCGTGTTAGAAAACATAAAGGTCACGACCTCGCTTATGACGTAAAAATTATGACGTCTCAGCAGAGGTTATCAAGAATTGTGACAAGTACATTTTTGTAGCACGATGTTTGTTGATATTGCTGACACGACAGTTCCTAATTTGATATATGTTTAAAAAATAAAATGTTAACTAGCTAATGGTGTTGCTGAATTTTATTTACTTTTGTCATCTTCACAGGAATTATCGTTTAAATGTTGGGAGAATTTGGTGATAACTCCTGCTCACTGTTGATAAGTCCAGCTCAGCTCATGCGAATTTTGATACGAGTTTTACTTATGGAGTCAGCAGGTAGATATAACGGGAGGGAAGGATGATAAACATGCTATATCAGGACAACATATACCTTCTCAGACAGTTCATACATATTATACTAGTACAGAATATGCTTAAGACAATCTAAAACATATGTCATGTGAAACAAACAACCCAAATTATATCAGAGCAAGACATGACAATTATTATGCGTCCAGTATGCAGTGTCATCGCTACAATAATTCTACGGTCGTCATCACCATTACGAAATATCCATATCTCAAATGACAATGGATCTTTTAATCTTTACGTAGATTTATTCTTTCCTCTATATATGAGTACTTGACTCTATATATGAGTAACACGGTGGGTGTTCTATAAGAAGCAGGAACTGCCTACACCTTCGTAAGCACCTGACTTCACATCGGTTTTCTAGTGGGATTCGTGCAAATCTTTTTACTTTGTGTACTGTCCTATTATGAGTCTTTGTGTTCTGAGGTCCGTTTTGGTAGGTCCGTTTCGATTTCCAGATAAAAACAATATTCTGTTCGTTTTTACCTCTAGCTGTTTGTAGGAGGGCTCTTATTTCATTTACGTTATTTATGTTTGTTTGCATATGGCGGTGTCCAACGCATATTGTGTTGTGTCTTTGTTCTGTTTGTCTTCGTCTTGAGCATTGTGCACGCTGTGTTGCCAGTTTCTCATGATTGTCCATTTTTGATTGATTGCCCATTTGATATTCTCTAACGTTTAAAATCCACCTGTGATGTAAATCTATTGTCAAAACTCTCCATTATTTTTATGGAATGGAGAGTTATTGTTCTTTTTGTACTCTAGATACCTTTTTGTACTCTAGATACCTCTTTTGTTACAAGATTAATAATTAATAAAATTAATAAAGTACAATGGGTGGATTTTAAGCTGGAGAATGTCCTCGTATCTCTGCATTCCTTAAAAACAATAGGCCTCGACCCCTTCGGGGCCTCGGCTCCATTATTTTTAAGGAATGAAGAGTTACATGGACATTCTCCTATGCTTATTTATATACAGGCATGGTTTATTAGATATACACAGTTCGTAGTAATTTAATGTAATTGATTAAAACTATAGTAAATTCATTCACTCATTTCGCGCCAACTCACTCACACACTCACTCACTCACTGATTATATTGTAATGCATTATGATTACCTTTTGGTATGTCGGTTGCCACATCTTGTCTGAATGTTCCAACCCAGTAAACTCCATCTCCTGGTATGTGGGAGACACTCTCATTTAAGTTCATCAATCGGTAATGTTTATGCTCACAGAAAAGTTTGGCTTCATAAAAGTTACGTTTTTCATTTATGCCTATGGAAATTACAATAAATAAATACATTTGTTGAATAGTTGTATATGTTCCCAAACATCTAGACATTTATGCGGAGAACGAATTGCTCACATCTTTCAACAAAACAAAAAAGGAAAAAAGAAAGAAAATGTAGACCAACACTTTATTAGTATTGTATAATTGTATCATTTTAGGAAAACCAAAATAATATACATCACGTAAAATTTTAAATAAGAGGAAGATATGTAATAACACAATTGTATTGTATCTTGGTGATATTACCGTTGTTCCATAGATATTTGTAATAGCAGAACCCTTTCATGTTGCCATTAATGAATAATAAGGACGTAGATATATATGATTTAGTGCACACGACACGTTTCTGGAATAACCGTCCACAAGTACTCTCAAAGTGACAGATTGGAAAGATAAATAATTTAAAATTCTTTCCGATTAAGTAATTTCCTAACTAAATGGCCTTTAAACATCAATTACTTCTTAGAGTGGACAGAAGAAGACAACAGTGATACAGTATTGTGTTTTATATACAATGGATTGTGGCCCATGGTTGCTTATCGCAACCGTAAACAGTGATTAGGCTAAAGTCCTCAAAAAGCCTCTACGGTCGCTATCCTCACCTGATTGATCGCTATCAAATATAAATTTCTCAATTTATCACTTTCACGTAGATTTTTCTTTTCTCTATTGCCGAAAAGAATTTCACCGGATTTGATGATATGAGTAAATTGGCGGATGCCTTATAAGAATCAGGAACCGTTTACCATTTGCCAGCACCTGGGTTCACCCTCGGGTTTTTATGGTGGGTTCGTGTTGCTCATCTCTGTAGGTTTCTTTGTTGTTTTTTGTTGTGTCTTTGTTCTGTGAATTGTGCATGATGCTGCACGTGTCCCTGGATTGTCCATTCTTTATTACCCCTTCAGTTTTTCTAAACAGTTATATTCAATTATATAGTTGTTGCCAGTATTAGTGGTGACAAGTCGTGTGTGTCGAACTAGTAAAAAGATATATATTTTCACCAATTTAAATTCATGTCTTACTCCTCTCATTTACACATATAAACTCGTGTGTCTGTGAACATAGTGTTGCTGCCTGTGACTTTAACTTTGATACGACCAGACAGTTTGAGCTGCCTCTGATCTGTAATCCTACAAAGAAATTTTACATAAATTAATTTGATTTAATTTATTTGTATCGTACATGTACTTAATTTGATTATTTAAGTGATATTATACACAAGACTATATGTAATCGGTCTTCTGTATTCTTATGGTAGTTAAAATTAATTAATAAACCATGTATGATGCTTAATGTAGAGTATTCTAATCACAATGTAATGTTAAATTACAGTAGCTGGATTTCTAACTACCTGTGTGCTATCAGTGCCTAGCACCACTAACGTTGTGAGTTCGAACCCTACACAGGGGAAGTGTACTCGAAATAACATTAAGTGATAATGTTTGTCAGTGACTTGTGACTGGTCGGTGGTTTCCACCGGGTACTCCAGATTCCTCCACCAATAAAACTGGCCGCCACGATATAACTAAAATATTGTTTAAAGTGGCGCTAAACACCATAACTCTAACCATAACCCCATTATTAAATTATTTTCTTATTATAATTATTTCTTCAAGTTCATTACTTTTGTTAATGTTCGATGAAATCTTAAAGACGTTTATTGAATTCAAGTGATATATCTTCATAGTAAACAAAAAGGGTGTGTTAGTTTTAAAGGTTGTAGAACATTACCTGTTTCTTGTCTGTAAACTGTGGTGTACTGCTGGTCAATTGATCCACAATACATCTTCTCAGTGAAGTCAAGACATTTTTGAAAACATTTATTTGATGTTTCAGTTAATGATTTATATTCATCTTCTTTGAAGCAGAAACACTGTGTTTTCTGCAAAAACAAACATCTTAAACTATTAGAAATGTTTGCATAATACAAACAAAATTATGCAATAAAAGAGAGTGACTTTGGAACCACAATGTATCATATTTTTGACAACGTAAAGCGGAAAAAGTTATTCATGTGTTCTACCATACTTTTACTCGAATGGAGTAAATTGACTGTAACAAATATAAACATGATTTCGTACCACGTACCCATCCGCCTAAATTGTAATGCTCTAGGGATTGTTTTTAAATTTAGTTTAATGTGTATGCTTTGCAGATCGTTGTTTATCCTTTTGTTCTTTTTCTTTTGGCCATTGTCCTGTCTGTCCGTAGATTTACTGATACTGATGACCCTTTTGGGATCTTCAAACTCTTCTTAAATATGGCAAAGAGATAATTAATCCAGTTTGTGTTCGATGATTTATTGGAATATAATAAAATGTGTGAGTAAATGTCTGATTCATTGTTGTGAGTCTTCCTTTATATTGTGCTCTTATCTCAAGTGTAAGGAGAAGATAATCTACCAATAGAAAGTCTGTACTTTCCCTCAAAAAGTAATGTGTAATGAACCATGGAATTAACTGTTCTGTTATTGCAATGTGTTATTTTATAATTTTAATTTCAAAAATATTATTAACCTTAAGAATGTGTGCAAATATTATCATCATAGCATATAATGATTTCAGTAATTTTACAAAATCAAGACTACCACATCCATACTAGTACGCATTGTAACAATGATGGTGTTAATTATGCATATCCGCATTCTGTATTTAAAATGCAGCAGGACGCATTAATTATTGCAGATAAAATGATATCAAGTATATTAGTACCAAGCGTACGTTGCAAATAAAAGGGTAAATAACAGCTAGAGTATCACGATGGGTGAAAACCATTAAGTCAACTCTTGTTTCTGCTGTTGACAGTAAGATTCCATAGACTTTATTTTGGACCTTTTGACGTTACAGAATAAACACGCTATACTTACGCAAAAATAATATTTATTTGCACTCGCTGTGAAACAGTCCAGAAAAGCTCCCCAAATTATACATTTTCCAACAATATACTAAATTATACATATATTGTATGTAAAATGTGTATTGGTTATACTTCCTGTTACAGTGTGTATTAAAATAACACTTGATAATGATTAATAAACGAAAGATGTGACAGACCGAGATTTCTAAAAAAAACCACAACGTTTTAACATTACCATTAATCCAAAATAAGGCCAACTTTGACAAATTCTGAAACACGTTTTTGGTTGATTGTTTGGAAGATTGTGTATCATTACGTTCGTCCGTTTACTTGAAAGATTTCCCCCAAAACAACCTGAAAAGTATATCATAACCGTAATATTAATAATCTTTAAAACAAATGAATGGTTGTACCACATATCAAAGTCTTCAACAATTTGATTTATAGTTGTAGGTGATCCTTTTCAAAATCACACATAAGTAAATACTGAGCATTACATTAAACTACTTTTTTATATTTTCACATCCCTATCTAAGGTAATAAAGTACGTTGATGAAATTAATTCAATATGGTTAAAAACTGTTCATTGTTAATAAGTGTGAAATAACCGCGAAACATCGCACATTTCTACATTTTCTATGTGTCACTATGATATATTGCTGATTGTGCATGATCATTAAAATGGGCTGTGTTGTAATTAGTCATTTTGTCTTCATTTCTATGTAAGAAAAGTTTGATGATGCCGTAAATCTGATAAACATTTCAATAAACAAAATAATTAGGACAAAAAGACAAACAACGATCAACAAAACTCTACACAGAAAACGAAAGATTGATCAACATGAACCCTACTATAACTGTGTGTGAACCCTACTATAACTGTGGGTGAACCCTACTATAACTGTGTGGGAACCCTACTATAACTGTGGGTGAACCCCACTAAAACTGTGTGTGAACCCTACTATAACTGTGGGTGAACCCTACTATAACTGTGTGTGAACCCTACTATAACTGTGGGTGAACCCTACTATAACTGTGTGTGAACCCCACTATAACTGTGTGTGAACCCCACTAAAACTGTGTGTGAACCCCACTATAACTGTGTGTGAACCCCACTAAAACTGTGTGTGAACCCCACTATAACTGTGTGTGAACTCTACTATAACTGTGTGTGAGCCCCACTAAAACTGTGTGTGAACCCCACTAAAACTGTGTGTGAACCCTACTAAAACTGTGTGTGAACCCTACTATAACTGTGTGTGAACCCCACTATAACTGTGTGTGAACCCAACTAAAACTGTGTGTGAACCCCACTATAACTGTGTGTGAACCCCACTATAACTGTGTGTGAACCCAACTAAAACTGTGTGTGAACCCCACTATAACTGTGTGTGAACCCCACTAAAACTGTGTGTGAACCCCACAATAACTGTGTGAGAACCCCACTAAAACTGTGTGTGAACCCCACTAAAACTGTGTGTGAACCCCACTAAAACTGTGTGTGAGCCCCACTAAAACTGTGTGTGAACTATAACAGATGGTGGTTTACTTATTAAGATTGATCAACATGAACCTCACTAAAACTGTGTGTGAACTATCACAGAGGGTGGTTTACTTATTACGATTGATCAACACGAACCCTACTATAACTGTGTGTGAACCCCACTAAAACTGTGTGTGAACTATAACAGATGGTGGTTTACTTATTAAGATTGATCAACACGAACCCCACTAAAACTGTGTGTGAACCCCACTAAAACTGTGTGTGAACTATCACAGATGGTGATTTACTTATTAAGATTGATCAACACAAACCCCACTAAAACTGTGTGTGAACTATCACAGATGGTGGTTTACTTATTAAGATTGATCAACACGAACCCCACTAAAACTGTGTGTGAACTATCACAGATGGTGGTTTACTTATTCAGATTGATCAACACGAACCACACTAAAACTGTGTGTGAACTATAACAGATGGTGGTTTACTTATTAAGATTGATCAACACGAACCCCACTAAAACTGTGTGTGAACCCCACTAAAACTGTGTGTGAACTATCACAGATGGTGATTTACTTATTAAGATTGATCAACACAAACCCCACTAAAACTGTGTGTGAACTATCACAGATGGTGGTTTACTTATTAAGATTGATCAACACGAACCCCACTAAAACTGTGTGTGAACTATCACAGATGGTGGTTTACTTATTCAGATTGATCAACACGAACCACACTAAAACTGTGTGTGAACTATAACAGATGGTGGTTTACTTATTAAGATTGATCAACACGAACCACACTAAAACTGTGTGTGAACTATCACAGATGGTGATTTACTTAATAAGATTGATCAACACGAACCCCACTAAAACTGTGTGTGAACTATCACAGATGGTGGTTTACTTATTCAGATTGATCAACACGAACCACACTAAAACTGTGTGTGAACTATAACAGATGGTGGTTTACTTATTAAGATTGATCAACACGAACCACACTAAAACTGTGTGTGAACTATCACAGATGGGGGTTTACTTATTAAGATTGATCAACACGAACCCCATTACAACTGTGTGTGAACTATCACAGATGGTGGTTTACTTATTAAGATTGATCAACACGAACCCCACTAAAACTGTGTGTGAACTATCACAGGTGGTGGTTTACTTATTAAGATTGATCAACACGAACCACACTAAAACTGTGTGTGAACTATCACAGATGGTGGTTTACTTATTAAGATTGATCATCACGAACCCCATTACAACTGTGTGTGAACTATCACAGATGGTGGTTTACTTAATAAGATTGATCAACACGAACCCCACTAAAACTGTGTGTGAACCCCACTAAAACTGTGTGTGAACTATCACAGATGGTGATTTACTTATTAAGATTGATCAACACAAACCCCACTAAAACTGTGTGTGAACTATCACAGATGGTGATTTACTTATTAAGATTGTTCAACACGAACCACACTAAAACTGTGTATGAACTATAACAGATGGTGGTTTACTTATTAAGATTAATCAACATGAACCTCACTAAAACTGTGTGTGAACTATCACAGATGGTGGTTTACTTATTAAGATTGATCAACACGAACCACACTAAAACTGTGTGTGAACCCCACTAAAACTGTGTGTGAACTATAACAGATGGTGGTTTACTTATTAAGATTGATCAACGCGAACCCCACTAAAACTGTGTGTGAACCCCACTAAAACTGTATGTGAACTATCACAGATGGTGATTTACTTATTAAGATTGATCAACACAAACCCCACTAAAACTGTGTGTGAACTATCACAGATGGTGGTTTACTTATTAAGATTGATCAACACGAACCCCACTAAAACTGTGTGTGAACTATCACAGATGGTGGTTTACTTATTCAGATTGATCAACACGAACCACACTAAAACTGTGTGTGAACTATAACAGATGGTGGTTTACTTATTAAGATTGATCAACACGAACCACACTAAAACTGTATGTGAACTATCACAGATGGTGGTTTACTTAATAAGATTGATCAACACGAACCCCACTAAAACTGTGTGTGAACTATCACAGATGGTGGTTTACTTATTCAGATTGATCAACACGAACCACACTAAAACTGTGTGTGAACTATCACAGATGGTGATTTACTTAATAAGATTGATCAACGCGAACCCCACTAAAACTGTGTGTGAACTATCACAGATGGTGGTTTACTTATTCAGATTGATCAACACGAACCACACTAAAACTGTGTGTGAACTATAACAGATGGTGGTTTACTTATTAAGATTGATCAACACGAACCACACTAAAACTGTGTGTGAACTATCACAGATGGTGGTTTACTTATTAAGATTGATCAACACGAACCCCATTACAACTGTGTGTGAACTATCACAGATGGTGGTTTACTTATTCAGATTGATCAACACGAACCCCACTAAAACTGTGTGTGAACTATAACAGATGGTGGTTTACTTATTAAGATTGATCAACATGAACCACACTAAAACTGTGTGTGAACCCCACTAAAACTATGTGTGAACTATAACAGATGGTGGTTTACTTATTAAGATTGATCAACGCGAACCCCACTAAAACTGTGTGTGAACCCCACTAAAACTGTATGTGAACTATCACAGATGGTGATTTACTTATTAAGATTGATCAACACAAACCCCACTAAAACTGTGTGTGAACTATCACAGATGGTGGTTTACTTATTAAGATTGATCAACACGAACCCCACTAAAACTGTGTGTGAACTATCACAGATGGTGGTTTACTTATTCAGATTGATCAACACGAACCACACTAAAACTGTGTGTGAACTATAACAGATGGTGGTTTACTTATTAAGATTGATCAACACGAACCACACTAAAACTGTGTGTGAACTATCACAGATGGTGGTTTACTTAATAAGATTGATCAACACGAACCCCACTAAAACTGTGTGTGAACTATCACAGATGGTGGTTTACTTATTCAGATTGATCAACACGAACCACACTAAAACTGTGTGTGAACTATCACAGATGGTGATTTACTTAATAAGATTGATCAACACGAACCCCACTAAAACTGTGTGTGAACTATCACAGATGGTAGTTTACTTATTCAGATTGATCAACACGAACCACACTAAAACTGTGTGTGAACTATAACAGATGGTGGTTTACTTATTAAGATTGATCAACACGAACCACACTAAAACTGTGTGTGAACTATCACAGATGGTGGTTTACTTATTAAGATTGATCAACACGAACCCCATTACAACTGTGTGTGAACTATCACAGATGGTGGTTTACTTATTCAGATTGATCAACACGAACCCCACTAAAACTGTGTGTGAACTATAACAGATGGTGGTTTACTTATTAAGATTGATCAACATGAACCTCACTAAAACTGTGTGTGAACTATCACAGAGGGTGGTTTACTTATTACGATTGATCAACACGAACCCTACTATAACTGTGTGTGAACCCCACTAAAACTGTGTGTGAACTATAACAGATGGTGGTTTACTTATTAAGATTGATCAACACGAACCCCACTAAAACTGTGTGTGAACCCCACTAAAACTGTGTGTGAACTATCACAGATGGTGATTTACTTATTAAGATTGATCAACACAAACCCCACTAAAACTGTGTGTGAACTATCACAGATGGTGGTTTACTTATTAAGATTGATCAACACGAACCCCACTAAAACTGTGTGTGAACTATCACAGATGGTGGTTTACTTATTCAGATTGATCAACACGAACCACACTAAAACTGTGTGTGAACTATAACAGATGGTGGTTTACTTATTAAGATTGATCAACACGAACCACACTAAAACTGTGTGTGAACTATCACAGATGGTGGTTTACTTAATAAGATTGATCAACACGAACCCCACTAAAACTGTGTGTGAACTATCACAGATGGTGGTTTACTTATTCAGATTGATCAACACGAACCACACTAAAACTGTGTGTGAACTATCACAGATGGTGATTTACTTAATAAGATTGATCAACACGAACCCCACTAAAACTGTGTGTGAACTATCACAGATGGTAGTTTACTTATTCAGATTGATCAACACGAACCACACTAAAACTGTGTGTGAACTATAACAGATGGTGGTTTACTTATTAAGATTGATCAACACGAACCACACTAAAACTGTGTGTGAACTATCACAGATGGTGGTTTACTTATTAAGATTGATCAACACGAACCCCATTACAACTGTGTGTGAACTATCACAGATGGTGGTTTACTTATTCAGATTGATCAACACGAACCCCACTAAAACTGTGTGTGAACTATAACAGATGGTGGTTTACTTATTAAGATTGATCAACATGAACCTCACTAAAACTGTGTGTGAACTATCACAGAGGGTGGTTTACTTATTACGATTGATCAACACGAACCCTACTATAACTGTGTGTGAACCCCACTAAAACTGTGTGTGAACTATAACAGATGGTGGTTTACTTATTAAGATTGATCAACACGAACCCCACTAAAACTGTGTGTGAACCCCACTAAAACTGTGTGTGAACTATCACAGATGGTGATTTACTTATTAAGATTGATCAACACAAACCCCACTAAAACTGTGTGTGAACTATCACAGATGGTAGTTTACTTATTAAGATTGATCAACACGAACCCCACTAAAACTGTGTGTGAACTATCACAGATGGTGGTTTACTTATTCAGATTGATCAACACGAACCACACTAAAACTGTGTGTGAACTATAACAGATGGTGGTTTACTTATTAAGATTGATCAACACGAACCCCACTAAAACTGTGTGTGAACCCCACTAAAACTGTGTGTGAACTATCACAGATGGTGATTTACTTATTAAGATTGATCAACACAAACCCCACTAAAACTGTGTGTGAACTATCACAGATGGTGGTTTACTTATTAAGATTGATCAACACGAACCCCACTAAAACTGTGTGTGAACTATCACAGATGGTGGTTTACTTATTCAGATTGATCAACGCGAACCACACTAAAACTGTGTGTGAACTATAACAGATGGTGGTTTACTTATTAAGATTGATCAACACGAACCACACTAAAACTGTGTGTGAACTATCACAGATGGTGATTTACTTAATAAGATTGATCAACACGAACCCCACTAAAACTGTGTGTGAACTATCACAGATGGTGGTATACTTATTCAGATTGATCAACACGAACCACACTAAAACTGTGTGTGAACTATAACAGATGGTGGTTTACTTATTAAGATTGATCAACACGAACCACACTAAAACTGTGTGTGAACTATCACAGATGGGGGTTTACTTATTAAGATTGATCAACACGAACCCCATTACAACTGTGTGTGAACTATCACAGATGGTGGTTTACTTATTAAGATTGATCAACACGAACCCCACTAAAACTGTGTGTGAACTATCACAGGTGGTGGTTTACTTATTAAGATTGATCAACACGAACCACACTAAAACTGTGTGTGAACTATCACAGATGGTGGTTTACTTATTAAGATTGATCATCACGAACCCCATTACAACTGTGTGTGAACTATCACAGATGGTGGTTTACTTAATAAGATTGATCAACACGAACCCCACTAAAACTGTGTGTGAACCCCACTAAAACTGTGTGTGAACTATCACAGATGGTGATTTACTTATTAAGATTGATCAACACAAACCCCACTAAAACTGTGTGTGAACTATCACAGATGGTGATTTACTTATTAAGATTGTTCAACACGAACCACACTAAAACTGTGTATGAACTATAACAGATGGTGGTTTACTTATTAAGATTGATCAACATGAACCTCACTAAAACTGTGTGTGAACTATCACAGATGGTGGTTTACTTATTAAGATTGATCAACACGAACCACACTAAAACTGTGTGTGAACCCCACTAAAACTGTGTGTGAACTATAACAGATGGTGGTTTACTTATTAAGATTGATCAACGCGAACCACACTAAAACTGTGTGTGAACCCCACTAAAACTGTATGTGAACTATCACAGATGGTGATTTACTTATTAAGATTGATCAACACAAACCCCACTAAAACTGTGTGTGAACTATCACAGATGGTGGTTTACTTATTAAGATTGATCAACACGAACCCCACTAAAACTGTGTGTGAACTATCACAGATGGTGGTTTACTTATTCAGATTGATCAACACGAACCACACTAAAACTGTGTGTGAACTATAACAGATGGTGGTTTACTTATTAAGATTGATCAACACGAACCACACTAAAACTGTATGTGAACTATCACAGATGGTGGTTTACTTAATAAGATTGATCAACACGAACCCCACTAAAACTGTGTGTGAACTATCACAGATGGTGGTTTACTTATTCAGATTGATCAACACGAACCATACTAAAACTGTGTGTGAACTATCACAGATGGTGATTTACTTAATAAGATTGATCAACACGAACCCCACTAAAACTGTGTGTGAACTATCACAGATGGTGGTTTACTTATTCAGATTGATCAACACGAACCACACTAAAACTGTGTGTGAACTATAACAGATGGTGGTTTACTTATTAAGATTGATCAACACGAACCACACTAAAACTGTGTGTGAACTATCACAGATGGTGGTTTACTTATTAAGATTGATCAACACGAACCCCATTACAACTGTGTGTGAACTATCACAGATGGTGGTTTACTTATTCAGATTGATCAACACGAACCCCACTAAAACTGTGTGTGAACTATAACAGATGGTGGTTTACTTATTAAGATTGATCAACATGAACCACACTAAAACTGTGTGTGAACCCCACTAAAACTATGTGTGAACTATAACAGATGGTGGTTTACTTATTAAGATTGATCAACGCGAACCCCACTAAAACTGTGTGTGAACCCCACTAAAACTGTATGTGAACTATCACAGATGGTGATTTACTTATTAAGATTGATCAACACAAACCCCACTAAAACTGTGTGTGAACTATCACAGATGGTGGTTTACTTATTAAGATTGATCAACACGAACCCCACTAAAACTGTGTGTGAACTATCACAGATGGTGGTTTACTTATTCAGATTGATCAACACGAACCACACTAAAACTGTGTGTGAACTATAACAGATGGTGGTTTACTTATTAAGATTGATCAACACGAACCACACTAAAACTGTGTGTGAACTATCACAGATGGTGGTTTACTTAATAAGATTGATCAACACGAACCCCACTAAAACTGTGTGTGAACTATCACAGATGGTGGTTTACTTATTCAGATTGATCAACACGAACCACACTAAAACTGTGTGTGAACTATCACAGATGGTGATTTACTTAATAAGATTGATCAACACGAACCCCACTAAAACTGTGTGTGAACTATCACAGATGGTGGTTTACTTATTCAGATTGATCAACACGAACCACACTAAAACTGTGTGTGAACTATAACAGATGGTGGTTTACTTATTAAGATTGATCAACACGAACCACACTAAAACTGTGTGTGAACTATCACAGATGGTGGTTTACTTATTAAGATTGATCAACACGAACCCCATTACAACTGTGTGTGAACTATCACAGATGGTGGTTTACTTATTCAGATTGATCAACACGAACCCCACTAAAACTGTGTGTGAACTATAACAGATGGTGGTTTACTTATTAAGATTGATCAACATGAACCTCACTAAAACTGTGTGTGAACTATCACAGAGGGTGGTTTACTTATTACGATTGATCAACACGAACCCTACTATAACTGTGTGTGAACCCCACTAAAACTGTGTGTGAACTATAACAGATGGTGGTTTACTTATTAAGATTGATCAACACGAACCCACTAAAACTGTGTGTGAACCCCACTAAAACTGTGTGTGAACTATCACAGATGGTGATTTACTTATTAAGATTGATCAACACAAACCCCACTAAAACTGTGTGTGAACTATCACAGATGGTGGTTTACTTATTAAGATTGATCAACACGAACCCCACTAAAACTGTGTGTGAACTATCACAGATGGTGGTTTACTTATTCAGATTGATCAACACGAACCACACTAAAACTGTGTGTGAACTATCACAGATGGTGGTTTACTTATTAAGATTGATCAACACGAACCACACTAAAACTGTGTGTGAACTATCACAGATGGTGATTTACTTAATAAGATTGATCAATACGAACCCCACTAAGACTGTGTGTGAACTATCACAGATGGTGGTTTACTTATTCAGATTGATCAACACGAACCACACTAAAACTGTGTGTGAACTATAACAGATGGTGGTTTACTTATTAAGATTGATCAACACGAACCACACTAAAACTGTGTGTGAACTATCACAGATGGTGGTTTACTTATTAAGATTGATCAACACGAACCCCATTACAACTGTGTGTGAACTATCACAGATGGTGGTTTACTTATTAAGATTGATCAACACGAACCCCATTACAACTGTGTGTGAACTATCACAGATGGTGGTTTACTTATTCAGATTGATCAACACGAACCCCACTAAAACTGTGTGTGAACTATAACAGATGGTGGTTTACTTATTAAGATTGATCAACATGAACCACACTAAAACTGTGTGTGAACCCCACTAAAACTATGTGTGAACTATAACAGATGGTGGTTTACTTATTAAGATTGATCAACGCGAACCCCACTAAAACTGTGTGTGAACCCCACTAAAACTGTATGTGAACTATCACAGATGGTGATTTACTTATTAAGATTGATCAACACAAACCCCACTAAAACTGTGTGTGAACTATCACAGATGGTGGTTTACTTATTAAGATTGATCAACACGAACCCCACTAAAACTGTGTGTGAACTATCATAGATGGTGGTTTACTTATTCAGATTGATCAACACGAACCACACTAAAACTGTGTGTGAACTATAACAGATGGTGGTTTACTTATTAAGATTGATCAACACGAACCACACTAAAACTGTGTGTGAACTATCACAGATGGTGGTTTACTTAATAAGATTGATCAACACGAACCCCACTAAAACTGTGTGTGAACTATCACAGATGGTGGTTTACTTATTCAGATTGATCAACACGAACCACACTAAAACTGTGTGTGAACTATCACAGATGGTGATTTACTTAATAAGATTGATCAACACGAACCCCACTAAAACTGTGTGTGAACTATCACAGATGGTGGTTTACTTATTCAGATTGATCAACACGAACCACACTAAAACTGTGTGTGAACTATCACAGATGGTGGTTTACTTATTAAGATTGATCAACACGAACCACACTAAAACTGTGTGTGAACTATCACAGATGGTGGTTTACTTATTAAGATTGATCAACACGAACCCCATTACAACTGTGTGTGAACTATCACAGATGGTGGTTTACTTATTCAGATTGATCAACACGAACCCCACTAAAACTGTGTGTGAACTATAACAGATGGTGGTTTACTTATTAAGATTGATCAACACGAACCCTACTATAACTGTGTGTGAACCCCACTAAAACTGTGTGTGAACTATAACAGATGGTGGTTTACTTATTAAGATTGATCAACACGAACCCACTAAAACTGTGTGTGAACCCCACTAAAACTGTGTGTGAACTATCACAGATGGTGATTTACTTATTAAGATTGATCAACACAAACCCCACTAAAACTGTGTGTGAACTATCACAGATGGTGGTTTACTTATTCAGATTGATCAACACGAACCACACTAAAACTGTGTGTGAACTATCACAGATGGTGGTTTACTTATTAAGATTGATCAACACGAACCACACTAAAACTGTGTGTGAACTATCACAGATGGTGATTTACTTAATAAGATTGATCAACACGAACCCCACTAAGACTGTGTGTGAACTATCACAGATGGTGGTTTACTTATTCAGATTGATCAACACGAACCACACTAAAACTGTGTGTGAACTATAACAGATGGTGGTTTACTTATTAAGATTGATCAACACGAACCACACTAAAACTGTGTGTGAACTATCACAGATGGTGGTTTACTTATTAAGATTGATCAACACGAACCCCATTACAACTGTGTGTGACCTATCACAGATGGTGGTTTACTTATTAAGATTGATCAACACGAACCCCACTAAAACTGTGTGTGAACTATCACAGGTGGTGGTTTACTTATTAAGATTGATCAACACGAACCACACTAAAACTGTGTGTGAACTATCACAGATGGTGGTTTACTTATTAAGATTGATCATCACGAACCCCATTACAACTGTGTGTGAACTATCACAGATGGTGGTTTACTTATTAAGATTGATCAACATGAACTTCACTAAAACTGTGTGTGAACTATCACAGATGGTGGTTTACTTATTAAGATTGATCAACACGAACCACACTAAAACTGTGTGTGAACCCCACTAAAACTGTGTGTGAACTATAACAGATGGTGGTTTACTTATTAAGATTGATCAACACGAACCCCACTAAAACTGTGTGTTAACCCCACTAAAACTGTGTGTGAACTATCACAGATGGTGATTTACTTATTAAGATTGATCAACACAAACCCCACTAAAACTGTGTGTGAACTATCACAGATGGTGGTTTACTTATTAAGATTGATCAACACGAACCCCACTAAAACTGTGTGTGAACTATCACAGATGGTGGTTTACTTATTCAGATTGATCAACACGAACCACACTAAAACTGTGTGTGAACTATAACAGATGGTGGTTTACTTATTAAGATTGATCAACACGAACCACACTAAAACTGTGTGTGAACTATCACAGATGGTGGTTTACTTAATAAGATTGATCAACACGAACCCCACTAAAACTGTGTGTGAACTATCACAGATGGTGGTTTACTTATTCAGATTGATCAACACGAACCACACTAAAACTGTGTGTGAACTATAACAGATGGTGGTTTACTTATTAAGATTGATCAACACGAACCACACTAAAACTGTGTGTGAACTATCACAGATGGTGGTTTACTTATTAAGATTGATCAACACGAACCCCATTACAACTGTGTGTGAACTATCACAGATGGTGGTTTACTTATTAAGATTGATCAACACGAACCCCACTAAAACTGTGTGTGAACTATCACAGATGGTGGTTTACTTATTAAGATTGATCAACACGAACCACACTAAAACTGTGTGTGAACTATCACAGATGGTGGTTTACTTATTAAGATTGATCATCACGAACCCCATTACAACTGTGTGTGAACTATCACATATGGTGGTTTACTTAATAAGATTGATCAACACGAACCCCACTAAAACTGTGTGTGAACTATCACAGATGGTGATTTACTTATTAAGATTGATCAACACAAACCCCACTAAAACTGTGTGTGAACTATCACAGATGGTGATTTACTTATTAAGATTGATCAACACGAACCACAATAAAACTGTGTATGAACTATAACAGATGGTGGTTTACTTATTAAGTTTGATCAACATGAACCTCACTAAAACTGTGTGTGAACTATGACAAATGGTGGTTTACTTATTAAGATTGATCAACACGAACCACACTAAAACTGTGTGTGAACCCCACTAAAACTGTGTGTGAACTATCACAGATGGTGGTTTACTTGTTAAGATTGATCAACACGAACCCCACTAAAACTGTGTGTGAACCCCACTAAAACTGTGTGTGAACTCTCACAGATGGTGATTTACATATTAAGATTGATCAACACAAACCCCACTAAAACTGTGTGTGAACTATCACAGATGGTGGTTTACTTAATAAGATTGATCAACACGAACCCCAATATAACTGTGTGTGAACTATCACAGATGGTGGTTTACTTATTAAAATTGATCAACACGAACCCCACTAAAACTGTGTGTGAACTATCACAGATGCTGATTTACTTATTAAGATTGATCAACACGAACCCCACTAAAACTGTGTGTGAACTATCACAGATGGTGGTTTACTTATTAAGATTGATCAACACGAACCACACTAAAACTGTGTGTGAACTATCACAGATGGTGGTTTACTTATTAAGATTGATCAACACGAACCACACTAAAACTGTGTGTGAACTATCACAGATGGTGGTTTACTTATTCAGATTGATCAACACGAACCACACTAAAACTGTGTGTGAACTATAACAGATGGTGGTTTACTTATTAAGATTGATCAACACGAACCCCACTAAAACTGTGTGTGAACCCCACTAAAACTGTGTGTGAACTATCACAGATGGTGATTTACTTATTAAGATTGATCAACACAAACCCCACTAAAACTGTGTGTGAACTATCACAGATGGTGGTTTACTTATTAAGATTGATCAACACGAACCCCACTAAAACTGTGTGTGAACTATCACAGATGGTGGTTTACTTATTCAGATTGATCAACACGAACCACACTAAAACTGTGTGTGAACTATAACAGATGGTGGTTTACTTATTAAGATTGATCAACACGAACCACACTAAAACTGTGTGTGAACTATCACAGATGGTGATTTACTTAATAAGATTGATCAACACGAACCCCACTAAAACTGTGTGTGAACTATCACAGATGGTGGTTTACTTATTCAGATTGATCAACACGAACCACACTAAAACTGTGTGTGAACTATAACAGATGGTGGTTTACTTATTAAGATTGATCAACACGAACCACACTAAAACTGTGTGTGAACTATCACAGATGGGGGTTTACTTATTAAGATTGATCAACACGAACCCCATTACAACTGTGTGTGAACTATCACAGATGGTGGTTTACTTATTAAGATTGATCAACACGAACCCCACTAAAACTGTGTGTGAACTATCACAGGTGGTGGTTTACTTATTAAGATTGATCAACACGAACCACACTAAAACTGTGTGTGAACTATCACAGATGGTGGTTTACTTATTAAGATTGATCATCACGAACCCCATTACAACTGTGTGTGAACTATCACAGATGGTGGTTTACTTAATAAGATTGATCAACACGAACCCCACTAAAACTGTGTGTGAACCCCACTAAAACTGTGTGTGAACTATCACAGATGGTGATTTACTTATTAAGATTGATCAACACAAACCCCACTAAAACTGTGTGTGAACTATCACAGATGGTGATTTACTTATTAAGATTGTTCAACACGAACCACACTAAAACTGTGTATGAACTATAACAGATGGTGGTTTACTTATTAAGATTGATCAACATGAACCTCACTAAAACTGTGTGTGAACTATCACAGATGGTGGTTTACTTATTAAGATTGATCAACACGAACCACACTAAAACTGTGTGTGAACCCCACTAAAACTGTGTGTGAACTATCACAGATGGTGGTTTACTTATTAAGATTGATCAACGCGAACCCCACTAAAACTGTGCTTGAACCCCACTAAAACTGTATGTGAACTATCACAGATGGTGATTTACTTATTAAGATTGATCAACACAAACCCCACTAAAACTGTGTGTGAACTATCACAGATGGTGGTTTACTTATTAAGATTGATCAACACGAACCCCACTAAAACTGTGTGTGAACTATCACAGATGGTGGTTTACTTATTCAGATTGATCAACACGAACCACACTAAAACTGTGTGTGAACTATAACAGATGGTGGTTTACTTATTAAGATTGATCAACACGAACCACACTAAAACTGTATGTGAACTATCACAGATGGTGGTTTACTTAATAAGATTGATCAACACGAACCCCACTAAAACTGTGTGTGAACTATCACAGATGGTGGTTTACTTATTCAGATTGATCAACACGAACCACACTAAAACTGTGTGTGAACTATCACAGATGGTGATTTACTTAATAAGATTGATCAACACGAACCCCACTAAAACTGTGTGTGAACTATCACAGATGGTGGTTTACTTATTCAGATTGATCAACACGAACCACACTAAAACTCTGTGTGAACTATAACAGATGGTGGTTTACTTATTAAGATTGATCAACACGAACCACACTAAAACTGTGTGTGAACTATCACAGATGCTGATTTACTTATTAAGATTGATCAACACGAACCCCACTAAAACTGTGTGTGAACTATCACAGATGGTGGTTTACTTATTAAGATTGATCAACACGAACCACACTAAAACTGTGTGTGAACTATCACAGATGGTGGTTTACTTATTAAGATTGATCAACACGAACCACACTAAAACTGTGTGTGAACTATCACAGATGGTGGTTTACTTATTCAGATTGATCAACACGAACCACACTAAAACTGTGTGTGAACTATAACAGATGGTGGTTTACTTATTAAGATTGATCAACACGAACCCCACTAAAACTGTGTGTGAACCCCACTAAAACTGTGTGTGAACTATCACAGATGGTGATTTACTTATTAAGATTGATCAACACAAACCCCACTAAAACTGTGTGTGAACTATCACAGATGGTGGTTTACTTATTAAGATTGATCAACACGAACCCCACTAAAACTGTGTGTGAACTATCACAGATGGTGGTTTACTTATTCAGATTGATCAACACGAACCACACTAAAACTGTGTGTGAACTATAACAGATGGTGGTTTACTTATTAAGATTGATCAACACGAACCACACTAAAACTGTGTGTGAACTATCACAGATGGTGATTTACTTAATAAGATTGATCAACACGAACCCCACTAAAACTGTGTGTGAACTATCACAGATGGTGGTTTACTTATTCAGATTGATCAACACGAACCACACTAAAACTGTGTGTGAACTATAACAGATGGTGGTTTACTTATTAAGATTGATCAACACGAACCACACTAAAACTGTGTGTGAACTATCACAGATGGGGGTTTACTTATTAAGATTGATCAACACGAACCCCATTACAACTGTGTGTGAACTATCACAGATGGTGGTTTACTTATTAAGATTGATCAACACGAACCCCACTAAAACTGTGTGTGAACTATCACAGGTGGTGGTTTACTTATTAAGATTGATCAACACGAACCACACTAAAACTGTGTGTGAACTATCACAGATGGTGGTTTACTTATTAAGATTGATCATCACGAACCCCATTACAACTGTGTGTGAACTATCACAGATGGTGGTTTACTTAATAAGATTGATCAACACGAACCCCACTAAAACTGTGTGTGAACCCCACTAAAACTGTGTGTGAACTATCACAGATGGTGATTTACTTATTAAGATTGATCAACACAAACCCCACTAAAACTGTGTGTGAACTATCACAGATGGTGATTTACTTATTAAGATTGTTCAACACGAACCACACTAAAACTGTGTATGAACTATAACAGATGGTGGTTTACTTATTAAGATTGATCAACATGAACCTCACTAAAACTGTGTGTGAACTATCACAGATGGTGGTTTACTTATTAAGATTGATCAACACGAACCACACTAAAACTGTGTGTGAACCCCACTAAAACTGTGTGTGAACTATAACAGATGGTGGTTTACTTATTAAGATTGATCAACGCGAACCCCACTAAAACTGTGTTTGAACCCCACTAAAACTGTATGTGAACTATCACAGATGGTGATTTACTTATTAAGATTGATCAACACAAACCCCACTAAAACTGTGTGTGAACTATCACAGATGGTGGTTTACTTATTAAGATTGATCAACACGAACCCCACTAAAACTGTGTGTGAACTATCACAGATGGTGGTTTACTTATTCAGATTGATCAACACGAACCACACTAAAACTGTGTGTGAACTATAACAGATGGTGGTTTACTTATTAAGATTGATCAACACGAACCACACTAAAACTGTATGTGAACTATCACAGATGGTGGTTTACTTAATAAGATTGATCAACACGAACCCCACTAAAACTGTGTGTGAACTATCACAGATGGTGGTTTACTTATTCAGATTGATCAACACGAACCACACTAAAACTGTGTGTGAACTATCACAGATGGTGATTTACTTAATAAGATTGATCAACACGAACCCCACTAAAGCTGTGTGTGAACTATCACAGATGGTGGTTTACTTATTCAGATTGATCAACACGAACCACACTAAAACTCTGTGTGAACTATAACAGATGGTGGTTTACTTATTAAGATTGATCAACACGAACCACACTAAAACTGTGTGTGAACTATCACAGATGGTGGTTTACTTATTAAGATTGATCAACACGAACCCCATTACAACTGTGTGTGAACTATCACAGATGGTGGTTTACTTATTCAGATTGATCAACACGAACCCCACTAAAACTGTGTGTGAACTATAACAGATGGTGGTTTACTTATTAAGATTGATCAACATGAACCACACTAAAACTGTGTGTGAACCCCACTAAAACTATGTGTGAACTATAACAGATGGTGGTTTACTTATTAAGATTGATCAACGCGAACCCCACTAAAACTGTGTGTGAACCCCACTAAAACTGTATGTGAACTATCACAGATGGTGATTTACTTATTAAGATTGATCAACACAAACCCCACTAAAACTGTGTGTGAACTATCACAGATGGTGGTTTACTTATTAAGATTGATCAACACGAACCCCACTAAAACTGTGTGTGAACTATCACAGATGGTGGTTTACTTATTCAGATTGATCAACACGAACCACACTAAAACTGTGTGTGAACTATAACAGATGGTGGTTTACTTATTAAGATTGATCAACACGAACCACACTAAAACTGTGTGTGAACTATCACAGATGGTGGTTTACTTAATAAGATTGATCAACACGAACCCCACTAAAACTGTGTGTGAACTATCACAGATGGTGGTTTACTTATTCAGATTGATCAACACGAACCACACTAAAACTGTGTGTGAACTATCACAGATGGTGATTTACTTAATAAGATTGATCAACACGAACCCCACTAAAACTGTGTGTGAACTATCACAGATGGTGGTTTACTTATTCAGATTGATCAACACGAACCACACTAAAACTGTGTGTGAACTATAACAGATGGTGGTTTACTTATTAAGATTGATCAACACGAACCACACTAAAACTGTGTGTGAACTATCACAGATGGTGGTTTACTTATTAAGATTGATCAACACGAACCCCATTACAACTGTGTGTGAACTATCACAGATGTTGGTTTACTTATTCAGATTGATCAACACGAACCCCAATAAAACTGTGTGTGAACTATCACAGATGGTGGTTTACTTATTAAGATTGATCAACATGAACCTCACTAAAACTGTGTGTGAACTATCACAGAGGGTGGTTTACTTATTACGATTGATCAACACGAACCCTACTATAACTGTGTGTGAACCCCACTAAAACTGTGTGTGAACTATAACAGATGGTGGTTTACTTATTAAGATTGATCAACACGAACCCACTAAAACTGTGTGTGAACCCCACTAAAACTGTGTGTGAACTATCACAGATGGTGATTTACTTATTAAGATTGATCAACACAAACCCCACTAAAACTGTGTGTGAACTATCACAGATGGTGGTTTACTTATTAAGATTGATCAACACGAACCCCACTAAAACTGTGTGTGAACTATCACAGATGGTGGTTTACTTATTCAGATTGATCAACACGAACCACACTAAAACTGTGTGTGAACTATCACAGATGGTGGTTTACTTATTAAGATTGATCAACACGAACCACACTAAAACTGTGTGTGAACTATCACAGATGGTGATTTACTTAATAAGATTGATCAACACGAACCCCACTAAGACTGTGTGTGAACTATCACAGATGGTGGTTTACTTATTCAGATTGATCAACACGAACCACACTAAAACTGTGTGTGAACTATAACAGATGGTGGTTTACTTATTAAGATTGATCAACACGAACCACACTAAAACTGTGTGTGAACTATCACAGATGGTGGTTTACTTATTAAGATTGATCAACACGAACCCCATTACAACTGTGTGTGAACTGTCACAGATGGTGGTTTACTTATTAAGATTGATCAACACGAACCCCATTACAACTGTGTGTGAACTATCACAGATGGTGGTTTACTTATTCAGATTGATCAACACGAACCCCACTAAAACTGTGTGTGAACTATAACAGATGGTGGTTTACTTATTAAGATTGATCAACATGAACCACACTAAAACTGTGTGTGAACCCCACTAAAACTATGTGTGAACTATAACAGATGGTGGTTTACTTATTAAGATTGATCAACGCGAATCCCACTAAAACTGTGTGTGAACCCCACTAAAACTGTATGTGAACTATCACAGATGGTGATTTACTTATTAAGATTGATCAACACAAACCCCACTAAAACTGTGTGTGAACTATCACAGATGGTGGTTTACTTATTAAGATTGATCAACACGAACCCCACTAAAACTGTGTGTGAACTATCACAGATGGTGGTTTACTTATTCAGATTGATCAACACGAACCACACTAAAACTGTGTGTGAACTATAACAGATGGTGGTTTACTTATTAAGATTGATCAACACGAACCACACTAAAACTGTGTGTGAACTATCACAGATGGTGGTTTACTTAATAAGATTGATCAACACGAACCACACTAAAACTGTGTGTGAACTATCACAGATGGTGGTTTACTTATTCAGATTGATCAACACGAACCACACTAAAACTGTGTGTGAACTATCACAGATGGTGATTTACTTAATAAGATTGATCAACACGAACCCCACTAAAACTGTGTGTGAACTATCACAGATGGTGGTTTACTTATTCAGATTGATCAACACGAACCACACTAAAACTGTGTGTGAACTATAACAGATGGTGGTTTACTTATTAAGATTGATCAACACGAACCACACTAAAACTGTGTGTGAACTATCACAGATGGTGGTTTACTTATTAAGATTGATCAACACGAACCCCATTACAACTGTGTGTGAACTATCACAGATGGTGGTTTACTTATTCAGATTGATCAACACGAACCCCACTAAAACTGTGTGTGAACTATAACAGATGGTGGTTTACTTATTAAGATTGATCAACATGAACCTCACTAAAACTGTGTGTGAACTATCACAGAGGGTGGTTTACTTATTACGATTGATCAACACGAACCCTACTATAACTGTGTGTGAACCCCACTAAAACTGTGTGTGAACTATAACAGATGGTGGTTTACTTATTAAGATTGATCAACACGAACCCACTAAAACTGTGTGTGAACCCCACTAAAACTGTGTGTGAACTATCACAGATGGTGATTTACTTATTAAGATTGATCAACACAAACCCCACTAAAACTGTGTGTGAACTATCACAGATGGTGGTTTACTTATTAAGATTGATCAACACGAACCCCACTAAAACTGTGTGTGAACTATCACAGATGGTGGTTTACTTATTCAGATTGATCAACACGAACCACACTAAAACTGTGTGTGAACTATCACAGATGGTGGTTTACTTATTAAGATTGATCAACACGAACCACACTAAAACTGTGTGTGAACTATCACAGATGGTGATTTACTTAATAAGATTGATCAACACGAACCCCACTAAGACTGTGTGTGAACTATCACAGATGGTGGTTTACTTATTCAGATTGATCAACACGAACCACACTAAAACTGTGTGTGAACTATAACAGATGGTGGTTTACTTATTAAGATTGATCAACACGAACCACACTAAAACTGTGTGTGAACTATCACAGATGGTGGTTTACTTATTAAGATTGATCAACACGAACCCCATTACAACTGTGTGTGAACTATCACAGATGGTGGTTTACTTATTAAGATTGATCAACACGAACCCCACTAAAACTGTGTGTGAACTATCACAGGTGGTGGTTTACTTATTAAGATTGATCAACACGAACCACACTAAAACTGTGTGTGAACTATCACAGATGGTGGTTTACTTATTAAGATTGATCATCACGAACCCCATTACAACTGTGTGTGAACTATCACAGATGGTGGTTTACTTATTAAGATTGATCAACATGAACCTCACTAAAATTGTGTGTGAACTATCACAGATGGTGGTTTACTTATTAAGATTGATCAACACGAACCACACTAAAACTGTGTGTGAACCCCACTAAAACTGTGTGTGAACTATAACAGATGGTGGTTTACTTATTAAGATTGATCAACACGAACCCCACTAAAACTGTGTGTTAACCCCACTAAAACTGTGTGTGAACTATCACAGATGGTGATTTACTTATTAAGATTGATCAACACAAACCCCACTAAAACTGTGTGTGAACTATCACAGATGGTGGTTTACTTATTAAGATTGATCAACACGAACCCCACTAAAACTGTGTGTGAACTATCACAGATGGTGGTTTACTTATTCAGATTGATCAACACGAACCACACTAAAACTGTGTGTGAACTATAACAGATGGTGGTTTACTTATTAAGATTGATCAACACGAACCACACTAAAACTGTGTGTGAACTATCACAGATGGTGGTTTACTTAATAAGATTGATCAACACGAACCCCACTAAAACTGTGTGTGAACTATCACAGATGGTGGTTTACTTATTCAGATTGATCAACACGAACCACACTAAAACTGTGTGTGAACTATAACAGATGGTGGTTTACTTATTAAGATTGATCAACACGAACCACACTAAAACTGTGTGTGAACTATCACAGATGGTGGTTTACTTATTAAGATTGATCAACACGAACCCCATTACAACTGTGTGTGAACTATCACAGATGGTGGTTTACTTATTAAGATTGATCAACACGAACCCCACTAAAACTGTGTGTGAACTATCACAGATGGTGGTTTACTTATTAAGATTGATCAACACGAACCACACTAAAACTGTGTGTGAACTATCACAGATGGTGGTTTTTTATTAAGATTGATCATCACGAACCCCATTACAACTGTGTGTGAACTATCACATATGGTGGTTTACTTAATAAGATTGATCAACACGAACCCCACTAAAACTGTGTGTGAACTATCACAGATGGTGATTTACTTATTAAGATTGATCAACACAAACCCCACTAAAACTGTGTGTGAACTATCACAGATGGTGATTTACTTATTAAGATTGATCAACACGAACCACAATAAAACTGTGTATGAACTATAACAGATGGTGGTTTACTTATTAAGATTGATCAACATGAACCTCACTAAAACTGTGTGTGAACTATGACAAATGGTGGTTTACTTATTAAGATTGATCAACACGAACCACACTAAAACTGTGTGTGAACCCCACTAAAACTGTGTGTGAACTATCACAGATGGTGGTTTACTTGTTAAGATTGATCAACACGAACCCCACTAAAACTGTGTGTGAACTCTCACAGATGGTGATTTACATATTAAGATTGATCAACACAAACCCCACTAAAACTGTGTGTGAACTATCACAGATGGTGGTTTACTTAATAAGATTGATCAACACGAACCCCAATATAACTGTGTGTGAACTATCACAGATGGTGGTTTACTTATTAAAATTGATCAACACGAACCCCACTAAAACTGTGTGTGAACTATCACAGATGCTGATTTACTTATTAAGATTGATCAACACGAACCCCACTAAAACTGTGTGTGAACTATCACAGATGGTGGTTTACTTATTAAGATTGATCAACACGAACCACACTAAAACTGTGTGTGAACTATCACAGATGGTGGTTTACTTATTAAGATTGATCAACACGAACCACACTAAAACTGTGTGTGAACTATCACAGATGCTGATTTACTTATTAAGATTGATCAACACGAACCCCACTAAAACTGTGTGTGAACTATCACAGATGGTGATTTACTTATTAAGATTGATCAACATGAACCCCACTAAAACTGTGTGTGAACTATCACAGATGGTGGTTTACTTATTAAGATTGATCAACACGAACCACACTAAAACTGTGTGTGAACTATCACAGATGGTGGTTTACTTATTCAGATTGATCAACACAACACGAACCCCCTTACAACTGTGTGTGAACTATCACAGATGGTGGTTTACTTATTAAGATTGATCAACACGAACCCTACTATAACTGTATGTGAACTATCACAGATGGGGGGTTTACTTATTAAGATTGATCAACACGAACCCCACTAAAGCTGTGTGTGAACTATCACAGATGGTGGTTTACTTATTCAGATTGATCAACACGAACCACACTAAAACTGTGTGTGAACTATAACAGATGGTGGTTTACTTATTAAGATTGATCAACACGAACCACACTAAAACTGTGTGTGAACTATCACAGATGGTGGTTTACTTATTAAGATTGATCAACACGAACCCCATTACAACTGTGTGTGAACTATCACAGATGGTGGTTTACTTATTAAGATTGATCAACACGAACCCCACTAAAACTGTGTGTGAACTATCACAGATGGTGGTTTACTTATTAAGATTGATCAACACGAACCACACTAAAACTGTGTGTGAACTATCACAGATGGTGGTTTACTTATTAAGATTGATCATCACGAACCCCATTACAACTGTGTGTGAACTATCACATATGGTGGTTTACTTAATAAGATTGATCAACACGAACCCCACTAAAACTGTGTGTGAACTATCACAGATGGTGATTTACTTATTAAGATTGATCAACACAAACCCCACTAAAACTGTGTGTGAACTATCACAGATGGTGATTTACTTATTAAGATTGATCAACACGAACCACAATAAAACTGTGTATGAACTATAACAGATGGTGGTTTACTTATTAAGATTGATCAACATGAACCTCACTAAAACTGTGTGTGAACTATCACAAATGGTGGTTTACTTATTAAGATTGATCAACACGAACCACACTAAAACTGTGTGTGAACCCCACTAAAACTGTGTGTGAACTATCACAGATGGTGGTTTACTTGTTAAGATTGATCAACACGAACCCCACTAAAACTGTGTGTGAACCCCACTAAAACTGTGTGTGAACTCTCACAGATGGTGATTTGCATATTAAGATTGATCAACACAAACCCCACTAAAACTGTGTGTGAACTATCACAGATGGTGGTTTACTTAATAAGATTGATCAACACGAACCCCAATATAACTGTGTGTGAACTATCACAGATGGTGGTTGACTTATTAAAATTGATCAACACGAACCCCACTAAAACTGTGTGTGAACTATCACAGATGCTGATTTACTTATTAAGATTGATCAACACGAACCCCACTAAAACTGTGTGTGAACTATCACAGATGGTGGTTTACTTATTAAGATTGATCAACACGAACCACACTAAAACTGTGTGTGAACTATCACAGATGGTGGTTTACTTATTAAGATTGATCAACACGAACCACACTAAAACTGTGTGTGAACTATCACAGATGCTGATTTACTTATTAAGATTGATCAACACGAACCCCACTAAAACTGTGTGTGAACTATCACAGATGGTGATTTACTTATTAAGATTGATCAACATGAACCCCACTAAAACTGTGTGTGAACTATCACAGATGGTGGTTTACTTATTAAGATTGATCAACACGAACCACACTAAAACTGTGTGTGAACTATCACAGATGGTGGTTTACTTATTCAGATTGATCAACACAACACGAACCCCCTTACAACTGTGTGTGAACTATCACAGATGGTGGTTTACTTATTAAGATTGATCAACACGAACCCTACTATAACTGTATGTGAACTATCACAGATGGGGGGTTTACTTATTAAGATTGATCAACACGAACCCCACTAAAGCTGTGTGTGAACTATCACAGATGGTTGTTTACTTATTAAGATTGATCAACATGAACCCCACTAAAACTGTGTGTGAACTATCACAGATAGTGGTTTATTTATTAAGATTGATCAACATGAACCCCACTGAAAATGTGTGTGAACTATCACAGATGGTGGTTTACTTATTAAGATTGATCAACACGAACCACACTAAAACTGTGTGAACTATCACAGTTGGTGGTTTACTTATTAAGATTGATCAACACGAACCCTACTATAGCTGTGTGTGAAGTATCACAGATGGTGGTTTACTTATTAAGATTGATCAACACGAACCCCACTAAAACTGTGTGTGAACTATCACAGATGGTTGTTTACTTATTAAGATTGATCAACACAAACCCCACTAAAACTGTGTGTGAACTATCACAGATAGTGGTTTATTTATTAAGATTGATCAACATGAACCCTACTGAAACTGTGTGTGAACTATAACAGATGGTGGTTTACTTATTAAGATTGATCAACACGAACCCCACTAAAACTGTGTGAACTATCACGGATAGTGATTTACTTATTAAGATTGATCAACATGAACCCCACTAAAACTGTGTGTAAACTATCACAGATGGTGATTTACTTATTAAGATTGATCAACACGAACCCCACTAAAACTGTGTGTGAACTATCACAGATGGTGGTTTACTTATTAAGATTGATCAACACGAACCCCCTTACAACTGTGTGTGAAGTATCACAGATGGTGGTTTACTTATTAAGATTGATTAACACGAACCCCACTAAAACTGTGTGTGAACTACCACAGATGGTGGTTTACTTATTAAGATTGATCAACAATAACCCCACTAAAACTGTGTGTGAACTATCACAGATGGTGGTTTACTTATTAAGATTGATCAACATGAACCCCACTAAAACTGTGTGTGAACTATCACAGATGGTGATTTACTTATTAAGATTGATCAACACGAACCCCACTAAAACTGTGTGTGAACTATCACAGATGGTGGTTTACTTATTAAGATTGATCAACACGAACCCCCTTACAACTGTGTGTGAAGTATCACAGATGGTGGTTTACTTATTAAGATTGATCAACACGAACCCCACTAAAACTGTGTGTGAACTATCACAGATGGTGGTTTACTTATTAAGATTGATCAACACGAACCCCACTAAAACTGTGTGTGAACTATCACAGATGGTGGTTTACTTATTAACGGATCACGCTGCTGTTGCTGTTTGTTATTATATCTTCATTACATTGGACAGTCTTGTTTTCAATTAATGTGTCAATAATTCCTACATTGTTCTGATTTGTATGTTCCTGTCCGTGACACTTTAAATGTTGCTGTTCATTATGTGCGTGTGGGTTAATCTGTCGCCATAGTTACAGAGATGGGGATTACAATATCAATATATCCCATCAAGTCATCATATAAAATTATCGTATGCTATTGTTAAATGTCCGATAATAGTTATTACTATGATCTACTATGAAGATTTATGAAATGGAATTTATGCATTTCCCCTTCATATATTTCTTTATTATTTTATTATATTATGATGCCAACACTTCCGGTGCATCTGGTCGTACCATCGACGTTGTTGTTGACATTTTGTCCTTTTCTCTTGTGTTACCCACGTGTTTGTCTCTCCCGTTTCTCTAACGTTTACTTTATTGTTGGCATTTTGTCCTTTTCTCTTGTGTTACCCACGTGTTTGTCTCTCCCGTTTCTCTAACGTTTACTTTATTGTTGGCATTTTGTCCCTTTCTCTTATGTTACACTCGTGTGTGTTTCTCCGGTCTCTCTAACGTTTATTTGATTTATTGTTGTTTCAATGTATCCGAATGCTTTTCTTACTGGAAGATGTGGGAACTATGTCTTGTACACAAGTACGATGGGGTCATCGTACAGAACATGTTGATATTAAAACCCCAAAATGAATACAAAGAGGAATTGATCAGTGTAAAATCTAGTTCATATAGCATCGTATTTAATGTCACAATATAACCTTACCCAAATAAGACATCCATGTCGTTTTTGGTTTACCATCAGCTTTGTATCCGTATCCTTCTTTCGTACCATGATGCATGCCTGTTAAAACAGTATGATAGTTAGTTACCTGCATTGTTTTAGGAAACATGTCTTATTTGGAAGTAAACGAACATATTCACGTTCATGGCAAGACTTCTTTTGACACGTGTCATAAATGGAATAAGAAATACTTCACCATGTATCTTCTTAATTTATTGAGAGGTATGGTGATGTTAATATTTTACCATTATTGTAGAGATACATGTATTATTAAAAAACGAAAAATACAACACTGTCGGAGCATTCAATGAAAAAGCGTAGAAATGGTCAGAATTGATAGCTTGATGCACATATAAATGACCGCTCTCTTTCGTGGCTTAGTACTAGCTTCAACTAGTTTTAAGGACCCAATCAATGTTACTGAATTGATGCGGCTATACAAATGTTTTCACATGTAAAATGTCAACCCTTACACATAACTGGGTGGACAGCGTTTAAATAAAGAATATTATAATTTGCATAGGCCCATCCCTCCCTGTTAGGGAAATGAGGCGAACATGTAAGGAAAAGATCAGCTCAGTAGACAGGAATAGCAAACAACAACAAGTAGCATAGATAGAAAAAATAGCTTAAATTGTATATGGGGGGGGGGGGGGAGGGGGGCTCAACAAATTTGTTGTCATTTTCAGTAATATTAGCTTGATTCTTAACAAGAGTAACACGATGTGCAATTCGTTCAGAATTGGATTTTTATCATTAATGATATGCAAACTAAAAGAAGAAATAAAAAGAAGAAACTCACCATTGACAGCAGAATACAGCAGTACAACGAACATCGGATATAACGAATTAATCTTATCCATTTATGTACTTGCATTAAATATTATATATATGTGAAACTCAAATATTTTTCCATGTTAATTATAAAACTGAACAAGGAAATAATTAATTTATATTATTATATACATATAAGGCTATGGATCCTTGAAAATGTTTGAATAATTTCCTTTATTATATATTTATATATCTAGTCACACCACAAAAACTCAACAAAGTGCACATGTAATGATTAAATATTCGATGTGTAGAGGTTGAACATAGTATATGCATATAGTCAAAGCAAAGAATAATGTGATTTTTATTTAAAGTTTACGTGTATGGCATACTACACATGCATTTTGAAGTTTAGATCAGTTGGTTTTCTTTCTTCCAAAGACATTGAAATTATTTAGCTTTCCAAACGTTTGAATTTGAGTATAACCGTATATCAGAAATACAGCATGCTCTCTAAATTTATATATCTACGTTTCTATTAAAGCCAAGCTTACTCATGATTCCGGTTTATTCATGCTTCGATGTACACAGGACAACAGTTTATTCATGGTGTGGATTATACCGAATAATGGTTTATTCACGGTTCGATTTAAACAGGATAACAATTTACTCATGGGTCGATTATAGCATTTTATTAGTTTATTCATGGCTTGGTTTAAACAAGATAACGGTATATTCATGGTACAATTAAAACAGAAATCTGGTCCGTTCGTCGTTCAGCTTACGGTGTCTTCCCAATTATCCAACTTTTGAAAATAACGTATTCCCATTTATCCAACTTTTATTTTCTTACCTGTAGGATTGTTTATTTTGCATTAATTAGGTGTTTATTTGACCAAAATACCTGATAATTTGTTCCAGTATATGTATATGTATAAGGTTTAAATAAATGAAAAGGGGGGGGGGGGAATTATTATTTGTATGTAAATAAATATACCATAAAATTAAAAGTTATAATTTGTATGTAAAATGAAAAGGGGGAGTTATAATTTGTATGTAAGTATATGTCAGGTTTTGAAACTTTCTATTTAGGCAAAGTGAGTTTTATGAACAGTTTAAATAAATATTTTTAATCTTAATTTTACATGCACATTGTAATAATTAGCTTACATAATCACTAAACCTTATTTACTGATGAACAGATTGCTAATCATGCAACAAGCATGATGACCATTAATAAAATCTCCCAGCTTGCCTCTGTAATTTCTCAATAATTTAATTAAACAGTGATCAATTAAATTCTGAAAATAAACTTATAGCTTCCCCAAGCTTATATCTTTTTATGTGGTTAAATTACCACCAATTTGGGCAGTGCTCATTTATCATCCCAAACTGATATTTGTGCATATAATCTCCTCAAAATTAAAAAAAAGATTATCATTGCAAAATGGCAAACACACAAGTAAGAGTGGAACTAATTCACCATGCAAGAGGCCATTACTTAGCAGTTGCTGGTTGTAGATATATGGTCAAGACTCGAAAGCAGGGCAAAGACTCAGAACTCATCTACTGGAAATGTACAGAGAAAGACACCGAAGACAATTTAGTTACCGGGTTTCCTAAGAACCACAACCATCCACCTGCACCTTCAGAAATAAATGCAAAGAAATTCATGGCACATATAAAAGAGAGGGCATGTACCAGTCTAGATCCAATTAAATTTTGATTTATGTAAAAAAATAGTCATGATAATGTTTATTTGTTTTCATTTTTAAATGAAATATTTGGAAATTTAAAAATGAAAAAAAAGCAAAAAACAAACTATTATTACTATTTTTGACTGAAATCAAAATTTAATTGGATATGAAATATATAGAAATAAATATTCACTGTGGCACATAGACTTGTATACATTATTTTGGTCTAAATTTCGTCAACTTATTCACCTGTCACACAACCCAAGCTTTAATTAAGTGTCCTTTGTTCTTGATTATCTTTGATCTCATTAATCCAACTTTTATTTTTTATCTATACTACCTATTTTACAAAAAGTTGGGCTGTGGTTTATTCATGATAGTGGTTACACAGAATTAAGTATAATTCATGATCCGGTGTAAACAGGATTCATAGTATAGACAAATAATTATGTTACAGGAAATAATTGAGAATAACTATTTCCTACTCTACATATATTGTTGTATCATCAGATGTATATACAAGTATATATATAAGCAGTATCACAATCAAACAATGTAATGTTTTCAAGTGAATCGAATTGATCCATATCCTTGCTTTTTTTGAAAATATTTAATTCGTGAAAATTTGGAAACTTACAAAATATTGATTGAACATAAAGCGATGTAAATTTAGGACTGCAAAGCATGCAATATTGGCAATAAAACGTTGATATCCAATTTAATGTACAAGGCACGTGTCTGGAATAACACTCATCAGTTATCCTCAATGTCTACATATTGGATGAGTGAGTGAGTGAGTGATTGTTGTTTGACGCCAATCCAGCATTTTTTCAGCTATACCATGGCGAGAACAAGTTAATTTTCAATGAGATGATGATGAGGTTTGCTTTGTTCTAGACCAACACGCTGATTTGGATTTTTATGGTGCTAGCTCACGGAAACAACAGTTCTCGGATAGACATGTCGCTCCACTCCGACACATTATTCTGATTCCAAGCCAACCAGTCTTTGCTCTTTCTCTTTAATGCTGCGTGCCTAGCGGAGAAGCAACAAATACCAATTTTTAAGTCTTTGGTTTAACCCGACTGGGGCTCGAACCCACGATCTATCGCCCTCAAGGCGAGCACGCTAACCATTACACCACCGATGAACACACAATCTATCGCCCTCAAGGCGAGCACGCTAACCATTACACCACAGATGCGGTCCAACAATATATTGGAAAGACAAATAGTTCTTTAATTGGCTCATTTCACTCCAATATCTTGACAAAAATTCAGAACAAATCAATCTGTTTGTAGATAGAGATGACATATGCAAAGCATCCAGTATATTCAGGAAAAACTGTATAGGACTTTAACATTTGTATTTGTTGCTTCTCCGCTAAGATTAAGTTATTGTCTTGTTGGAATGCTCCTTTAACGGTTCTTTGCTAATTTTGAGTTTTGATGCTGATCACATATCTAAAAAAGCTGCCATTACGGAGCTTAAATTAACATATAACCCTACCAGAAACTTGATTGCTTTGTTTGTTTGAAGGTGTTTAACGACATTTTCAACAATATTTCAGTTATATCGAGGCGGTCAGTTTTATTGGTGGAGGAAACCGGAGGACTCGGAGAAAACCACCGACCTGTCGCAAGTCACTGATAAACTTCACATTATGTTGTACACCTCGGCCTGTTCGAGATTCGAACTCTCAACATCAGTGCTGATAGGCACTGATTGCACGGTTAGTTGTAAATCCAAACCTTGAAAGATTACGTAAAAATATTAAATACAATCTTTAATTTATTAATTTCCTGTACTGATTTTTCTTTTTGCTGCTGATTAAATATCAAACATGGGTGACACCATAAAGCGTATTTAACATAGCATACATGCAATTTCTGAATATCATTTAAAATTTGACCATATAGTATTTACATTCGTGTGATTGTCATATGTGTCTTGTAAAGAAGTAAGCAATTTAAATATTCTTGGATTTTGTTTGTAATAAAAGAATATGGATGTAAATGAACGTAAGATACTATCAAAATTGACTCCTGTATGATTTCACCCAGTAGACAACATAAAAAGATGTTATCATTCCTGATTTCTAGTGCTATCAGTCCAGTAATACCTTCGTCATTTGTTGACTTTTTATCTCGTCTAATCTACTGCATAATTGTATTTATTGTAGTAAATACTAGTCTAGACAATAAGATACTATATCATGAAGTTGTGTATTTTATTTGCATTATTTATGAAATTGTCAGTATCGTAATGGCTTTCTCAGTGTCCATCCGGTTATCAGATAAATCATGAAATGAATTAGTACATGTCATATCATGGCTACAAGTCATCAGCTATATATCACATCCATCCACTGATTTAATCACCTAACTGATATAAAGTAGAGTGGAACTCAGACAAAAACGTGGAAGATGTCAATTTTATGTCGTAACTTTACTAAAATTCCTTCTAAAACAATGTCAAATGGTCCCCGCATGAAATGCATTTTATTATCCCCATGTGAGGCATAGTCCACTGATGACTTGGATATTCACAGCTTTAGTTTGCAGATCTAATCTTGATTGTATCAGAGATAGCACCAAACTGTTTAATGATCGTTCTGATTATTCATGAGATTCAGATAGACGTGAAATTGATATAAAAATTGTAAAACTAATGTTTAAACAATGATCACTTATGTATAGATGTTTAACTTTATCGTTGTCATTTACCAAAAAAATGTCAATTTATAAAACGTTTTTTTACATATAGTTATACTAAGTATATAAAATACTTGGAAAACATGCAGCTTCTCTGTCTGCGCTTTATTACACAAATATATCCTGGAATTGTGTGATTTTGAGTACTAATAAAGGGGGAGGGGGTCAAATAAACTGTTATTTTGTCATGGACCTAATAAAGCATTTCTGGTACCTGATTCATGTAGAAACACAGAAAGAAACGGTAACAGTATAAGCGCTGACTTCACAGTTGACATCATGAAAACGATTAGAACGACGCTTGTTTCAGCATTTTTCAGACAATTTGGCAGTTGTTTTGGACCTTTTGAAATTGCAGGATAAACACAGTATACGTACATTGTCGTTGAATACTAAATCAATTTGCACTCGCTGCGAAACGAGTTAGAAAAGCTCACCAGAGGTGATATCTCTTACACACCACCCATCCCTGTACATGTTTTACAGACATTACACAGCAAACATCCATATACATACATGTATGTTTCACAAAATGTACCCTTCCATATGGATTACACAGATTATCCCATGAGGTTAATTCTTAATTAGAAATAAACGAGGTACACAGATATAAGAAAATATGATATTATTTAAATTCTTACATATTGGGAACGTCAATACCACACTTCACTAGTATAAATGATTATATATATTTCTGCAGTTGTCATTTCTATGTTTGAAGTTGGATATCTCTCCATTATTAATTAGCTTCAATAAATATCCGTCATCCGCCATGATGCATTACTCACGGATCAGATCAATAATTATTCACCCGTTACCTGTCAAATGTCAAGATTCAGCTATCACTCACAGTGCCTGGTCTGTGATTTGGGAATGTTGACTATTCCAAGGACTGTACATTAAAATGGAAAATTTACAATCAGAAAACTACATTCATCATGTAAATTCACACATGGGGTAAACAAAGGTTTGAAGTTACCAATGAGGAAATCAGAATCCGTAAACTGAAGGACAGCCAACAATGGCTAGAAGAAAAGGGACAAAAGGACAAACAATGAATTATAATATACTACACAGAAAACATAAGATTGAGCAATACGGACCTCACAAGAAAACCAAATGTGCATTCAGGTGTTCAGGAAGGGTGGGGATATTGATTTGCATGAAGCAAGAGTAACTATTAGTACACCAAGGACAATTAATGTTCTCAAGTATGCTGCTGTAGACCGAGCAACATTTCTTATTGTTTGTTTATGTTGTCCGTCCGTTCGAATCGGATTATGATTCTCTGTTTATCCTTTGACATTAATTTGTTTTATTCTGTCTTGTATATGGAATAAAGCTTACTTGGAAAATATCTGTCACCATGTGTACCAAATACTATATTAAGATCATTAATTATGCATTCACTTTAAGCCAATTAGTAATTAATGAGATTAGTTGTGCCTCTGATACTTGGGTATGATGTCACTGAATGTGATTACATTGTATGAGTATTAGACAGACAGGTTCAGATATAGTTCACCATTATGGTGTTCAACAGATATTTCCTTAAGTTGGGGCTCTGGATAAAAAGAATCCACCCAAGTCAGAAGAAAAATCGTTGATGAGAGATAGGCTGAATACAAAAAAGTAAGTATAAATAAATTTCCGTCAAACGCGAACTCGCACAATAAAGTCAGAGATATTGCGCTAGGCGATTTAATAATTTCCATACCACTAATATACCCATATATGATATACATGTATTTGCTGATTACAATTGAACACTATCAAAATGCTCCCAACGTTCACAACGTGTTCAATATACCACTTTAAACTGTCACATGAATCGTAATCATAATGTTCAAAACACATTCATTATTCAACTATAAGAAGAGTTGTTTCTTCATTAGACGATTTACTGAACGTAGCCCCCAATCCCATTTTACGTATCTGTTATGATTTATGTTTTTTTATAGTATAACAGCTTATATACAAATTATCCGTCATGCCTATGTCTATATGATACTGGAGAAAACTTTACGCAAGTTGTAAAACTTATGTTCAATTCTAAGTATCTATTTGACAATTAAAAATGTTTAAATTAACTGTTATTATAATAACGTTCTGAAGGATTCTCGAATTAATTAAAAATTATAGGAACATTATTAACTCATATACTATAATTAATGGCAATAGTTGTGGTCTTAAAGGTCCAAAACCTTACATTTATCTACCATAACATATATTAGTTTTTGTGATCAAATGGTTCCCAAGGCATTAATATACAAAACCTTTACCGTAGTAAGAAGGTCGTTTCAAGGGAATACAGAGATGTAGATACCGCTACCGGCTACATCCTCTCCCAAATGGAATCAGGTGGGGACGTGGGAAAATGAAATACATAACTCACCTTTAAGTTTGGAGGTAAATGAGTGCATGAACAAGAGACAAATGGTAGTAGCAGCTCCTAATTAGCAACAGCATGAATGACCGATAGTGTCTGATTACTAGGAAAAACTTTCCGAATTTATCCGTTATCTCCTCTTTTCACCTGTGGCTATCAAAACACCCTGGTGCTACTTTTTACTTGCCAGATCAAATGTCCATTTCTTCTTTTTAGGCTTGTTTTGTTCGTGAATACCACTGGAATACTGTTCACTTGACATTAAGCTACAATCAATAAATCGCAAAAATAGAAATTAAATTCGGATATTATTTCAGCATATAATTTCAATATAGGATGGGGTTACAATCATAAGCGTGATGAACCGTAAAGGTACATACAACTATCAGAATATATCAACGATTTTATCACTTTTATGTAGAAATGTCCTAATTTGAAAATTGACGTTTCAAACTATTGTATCTATTGAAAGCTATTTGTTTTGTATTCACCGCTGTTATTATTTGATTGTGTCGATAAATGACTTATTCTGTATAAGCTTTTGCTATTAATCGTTCTCAGTGAAGGGTTTTATGATCATGTACAGTTTATTTAATTGATGCTATGTTATTCGACTTAGTATGAGCAGAGTAGCTTTATCCAATAGATTCCTACCTGGAATTGTCAGGAAGCCTGGTGACATCTGTATTAATGAAGCGTTTTAAATATACATTACGTGAATATAATTTCCATAAGGAAACAAGACATAGATTATATTGAGACTGCAGAGAATGTAAAACTTTGTTCATGCTAACAGCTAGAACAAATTGGTTATTATCTGGATTTTATTTAAATTCTGCTGAAATAGTTTATATTGTAATGTTTTAGAATTACACCAATTGTTTGTTTTGACCAATGTACTTTAGTAAGCTTACTCAAGAGAAAAAGAGTCATTTCAACTAAGATTTATGTATTTATTCGGAATATGATTTATATACATAAATCAATTTAGCAACTCGTCAAACATAAATGCTTAAATCAACCACACAGCATCATGTTCGCGGAAATGGAGGGAAATATTTCCAAGAATGTGTCTTTTCAAAATAATGAATATTTTGACCCAAAGTTAGAAGAATCAACACTAACCGTACTACTTATCTTATATTCATTAACAACCACATTGTCAATAATTGGAAATATTCTTGTTGTCATAGTATTCAAAAATGGAAATCGGTCCCGTACAGACTTGCGCCCATTTCTTATTAACCTGGCGATAGCAGATCTTTTAATGGCGTTGTTCTGTATGCCGTTTACCTTTGCGGACGCAGTATTTAGAACGTGGATTTTTCCGGAGGAGATATGCCCTATTGTTCTTTGTGTTCAGATGATTTCTGTGGCAGCAAGTGTTTTCACAAATATGGCCATTGGAATTGACCGATTTCTTGTCGTCATGTATCCACTACACCACCGCTTTACATTACAACGCTACAAATATGCAATGTTTACAATCTGGATCAGCTCCACAATTTTTGGATCTGTCCAACTGTTCATTGCTAGAACAACTGAATCAGAAACCGGTATGTTAGAATGTGATGAGATATGGTTATCCACTCATTCCAGACAGGTATACACAGTTTTTGTTTTACTTTTTACGTACATTGTGCCTCTGGTAATATTGGCCGTTACCTACACCATTGTGGCATTTTTACTATGGAAAAGAACATCTCCAGGAAACAAGGATAGATACAGAGATTATCTTCAATGGCGTTCGAAAATAAAGGTAAGATTATAGCCCCATGTGTATTTCGTCGTCGACATTGTGAATTGTATTGATTCATTGGGCACAATGATGACATTATTTGTAGCATTCTACATTTTACACCTTTATATGTGAAAGTCAAAGCAGAGATATAAGGATTATCAGTAGCTGCTAAGCGTACACTGATTCGCTGGCTATCAGTAATTTCACAATAATCTGACTACATTTGTTTACATAGATTTAGAAATGTAAATCTGTTAATGCTTTATTAAAATAAACCCCAAATACTTCATACACACGAGCTGGCAATTTATCATGTTTCAATACCACATGTTGCCTTTATATGTTCCTCAAGTCGGAGACTGTGTCTTTGTTTCTACACCACCAAAATGTTTCACGAAAATAACTGAAGTGACTGCATCCAGGCGTCGGTTCTGGTTGATCAAATCAGCAGGACAAAAAAAGGGGGATACATTAGGGAATTCATCCGCACAAATACACCATGCCCTACGTTGCGGTATTAACAGATTTCGACATGAAACGATACTTTAATATTGCGAGATTTGTTTTCGGAGATACTGCATTACAAATGGTGTGAACATGCGGTGGTATTGACATTTACCATAAAACCTGGTTTATTAATTCAGGGAGAATGAAATTTAGGCACACCACAACAATCAATAAGTGATAGCAATGTAATATCAATCAAATTGTAAATAACAGCTTTGATCATTTAATATCATTTGAAGTACTATATTTATAGACCCGCCTACACAATCTCATAGCATTTTTATTTGCTTAACCGACCTTGGAAAAAGATAAATTTCAGCAGATTGTTACAGTGGATATTGAAAAACGGATGAGCAATTATTTTCCATAACATGTAGCAATGTTCAAGCTGACATAAGTGTAAAATTAAATGTTATTATTTTCTTTATGTTTAAATGTGGTTTTGCATGTATAATTAAAACTATTATTCGGGTTGCTACATCCACATGAAAGATGTACTTTAGAAAGGTATTCAACCTTGAATTGCTCATGATTATTGGCTCTTATCATATAGACATGGAAAACATTAATGGTCAATGAAATAATCTGTTTTAGTCGGGTTCGTGTTACTCGGTCTTTTGTTTTCTGTGTACTAATTGTACAACATTACTAATTTAAGAAAACCGCTTCGGTGGTGTAATGGTTAGCAATCTCGCATAGAGTGCGGTAGATCGTGGGTTCGAGCCCCGGTCGGGTCAAACCAAAGACTATGTATGCAATTGGTATTTATTGCTTCTCCGCTAATCAGGCAGCATTAAGGAGAAAGAACAAAGACTGGTTGGCTGGGAATCAGAATGATGTGTCTGAGTGGAGCGACATGTCTACCCGAGAATTGTTGTTTTTGTGAGCCAGCACTCAGCACGTTGGTCGAGTAGAAAGCGGACCACATCATCATCGCATTGAAAATTAACTTGTTCGCGCCATGATATAGCTGAAAAATTGATGAGTTGGCGTTAAACAACAATCACTCACTCACTCCAGCTTAAGCTTGAACATTGTAGTGGACATACATATATTCTACTTCTGCTGCATACTATCGGGCATTTGTGTAATACACTGTTAGCTGGAGAATCTGTTTCTTCTCTAACGAAAACGTCAATTATATGTGGAAAGGAAATTTAGCCACCGTAATGATTAAAACTATCATGAAAATGTAACCAACTGGTTCAACTTGCTAATTATTAGAGAAATACCAAACGTACAATATACAATAATACCAAATGTGGTTTTGGAAATAAGCATACAATTCAAATAATACATTTATATTTAACGTCTACATTAAACATTAAGATAACATATGGAACAAAGCGACCAGACACAAGAACGCGCAACTTATATATTAACTATAGGAATATTATCATGATGTTTGACTGGCCTTGATTATCATTGTTTTAAGCCGTTTTTACCCGTTTTCTCCCACATTTACCATGTTACTTCTTATTACTATTGACTTTTACTAATACAAATATAATGTATAAAACAAACAAATTGAATTTCAATCAATTTAATAATAATCTTCCATTTCATCGATATTTCAGATATCAGTAAACTTTGGCTTCGTGTTTTACGATTGTTTCAATGAATATTTAATACAAAAATATGATCATATCGCGTATAAAACACCAGATGTTCAAACGGAAAAAAGTATGGCGTTAGATTACATAAAGGGTAAAGATACTTGCATCGGGCGTCTATGATATGCTTTCACTTTTGTCCATAAAATAGATCCATGAAACAAACTAAAAATCAAAATTCAAAATCCACTGTGTACAAATAAAAACGTAGATATTAAATTTAGTGTACACGACGCGTTTATGGAATAATACTCAAAATCGAAAGATTTGAAAGCCAAATAATCAAATGGCCTAAGCATGATAGCCAAAGTCGACTAAATTTGTGAAAATACTTCTTTCAATTAGTTCCTATTTTCAGATTAGGCTTAATATTGCTTTGATTTTTATAATGTAAAAACATATAGTATAGGCGATAAATACAACTGTGGAAATTAATTGTAGTCGCCATTTATTTTGAAATGAAAATCGTAGATATCTAATTTAGCGCGCAGTTTGCGTTTCTGGAATAATCCTCATCAGGTACACACATTGACAGTTCAAATTATTTCAAAGCCTTTGGGGACTAATAAACCAAAGGATATTCAAAATAGTTGAAGGATACCTATTGTTGAGGGAGATTGACCTTAATTTATATAAAATACACCATGTAGTAACTGTAAATTTGAAACATTCATAACATATGTCTTTGCCGAATCACTGATTATACAATAAGCTGCAGCGATATCAATATTAATACAAAATTGTACAAGTCAAATGTTTTCTAAAGGCCAAGATGTTATACTGGTTAAAATTAGTCAGAACAGGGATTTATATTTTGTTGCAAGTGTATATTAACATTTCTCCCATTAATACGGTGTTTTAACCCCGCTGAACCAGTGGTGGAAGAATCTGTAATCCCTTAGAGGATTGAAATGTCTCGTGCCTTTCCCCGCATGTTGTCAAATCGGTAATTGTAGAGGTTCGCCAAAGGATTTTGAAATAAAGTTCCCGATAAATAATGGGAGAAACAAATTCTCCTTCAGTTGCCCATGTGGGTTACGATATTTCTCCACTCTCGAGAGTTAAGTTTAAAATTTTAACTCTCTTGAGTGGAGAAATATCGTAAACCACGGGCAACTGAAGGAGAATCTATATATAAATCAACCAGAAACAACTATTGTATGACCTGATGCAAAACAAGATGTAAAAGTAAAGTACAATTTGCAATTAATATTTATCAGAAATTGATTGATTTTACCAATTGTGATTATATATGAGATTAACTTCAGCATTTTGAACTAATGCATCTATGTTAAGTTGAAATTAAATAAAAATGATGGTCGTTACCCATTTTCAGTAATTGAAGTTCACCATTCTGTTTTCTTTCTTGTCGCTTTTTGGTCATTTTGACTACGTATTTCAATCTCATCTTACCCACTTCCTTTTCGAAGACGTTTAAAGCATTGGCTCCCCGTGTTGGGTCTTTCCTTTTGACATGATGTACATTGACATGGCATTGGGAAAAAGGACTTCTTGGCTATGATGGGATGTGTCTTATTTGGTCAATGTAGACAGTCCACACTAAGTTGTCACTTGTAAATCTGTCGGTGTCCAGAGAGTGCACAACTTTCATCCTGTCAGGAATTTGTGTAAAGTTTGTCATATTGAATGCACCGACAGATGTCATGTCCGTTATGTCTACCTTTTTTTTTCTAAAATTCAACATACACCAGTTTCTATAACCTTCATCAAGTAAGCGCAAAATCAAACTATTGGAAAGCTAAATAATCTTAAAAGTCTTTCGGAGCAAGAAAACCAATGGAGCTAAGCATGATAGTTAGCATCGGCCTTGATCCTGAAGGGAAGCATGATAGTTAACATCGGCCTTGATCCTGAAAGGAAGTATGATAGCTAACATCGGCCTTGATCCTGAAGGGAAGTATGATCGCTAACATCGGCCTTGCTCCTGAAGGGAAGCATGATAGCTAACATGGGCCTTGATCCTGAAGGGTAGCATGAAAACTAACATCGGCCTTGATCCTGAAGGGAAGTATGATAGCTAACATCGGCCTTGATCCTGAAGGGAAGTATGATAGCTAACACCGGCCTTGATCCTGAAGAGAAGTATGATAGCTAACATCGGCCTTGATCCTGAAGGGAAGCATGATAGCTAACCTCGGCCTTGATCCTGAAGGGAAGCATGATATATAACATCGGCCTTGATCCTGAAGGGAATTTTGATAGCTAACATCGGCCTTGATCCCGAAGGGAAGCATGATAGCTAACATCGGCTTTGATCCTGACGGGAAGTATGATAGCTAACACCGGCCTTGATCCTGAAGGGAAGCATGATAGATAACATCGGCCTTGATCCTGAAGGGAAGCATGATAGCTAACATCGGCCTTGATCCTGAAGGGAAGTATGATAGCTAGCATCGGCCTTGATCCTGAAGGGAAGTATGATAGCTAACATCGGCCTTGATCCTGAAAGGAAGCATGGTAGCTAACATCGGCCTTGATCCTGAAGGGAAGGATGAAAGCTAACATCGGCCTTGATCCTGAAGGGGGCGAACCTTAGTTTTATTTTTTACATAGGAATTGTAAATTTCAATAATAGTTAACTTGCAATAGAAAACAAAAAAAACATCAAATTAACGCAAAAAATTAGGAAGTTGAATGCAAAACCTTGACAGCGCATTGATTAACAATAACCAATTAATTAAAATCGTCCTTGCTGTAACTGAATTAATAGTCAGTTATAATAAAAGGGGAACTACTCAAGCCGTGACATGATCAACCATAGATTATCATTTATATTGCCTGATTGAGAGGGCAATAAAACTGAAGTGTTCAGTTGACTACTTCAGTCAATAGTTGTGTGGTCGGTTTTATTGGGCAATGTGGATGCAAAATTAATCAGCAGGACGGTACGCTTGTAATAAAATGTACAATTTGGCATGTTTCAGGAAATATATGATAATTACCTATTTGCAATTGTTATTTAGAAAATAATCATGGTTGTTTCTGAAAAGTGGCAGTAGAATATTTGATACTTTATAAGAATGAATCATATATGTTAATTAGTAGTTCTGTTAATATATGAATGAATGCTAAATGTGCATAAACTGAAAGAGCAATATTCGTGACGAATTAACAACACAATAAATCATTTAGGTAAAATATAACATTAAGATGGGCATGTAGATAGATATGTTGGTAGTTATTGCGATTTAGCGTCAAACATTATTTACTTATGAGGAATGAAAGTGAATGTATCCGGGGAATTTTTAATTATAATACTGTGATAGCACTTTTCCTCCTGGGCATCAATTTCCGTACCTCGGTTAAAAAGTTCGTGGATTCGTAATTTCGTGGATTTTGTGTTTGTACCCAAAATTAAATTTATGGTTTATATATTTTCAACATAATAAGTTTCATTGGCTTACAAATCTTCGAGAAAGCTTCAATACCATAGACAGATGTAAAGCTGCTTCCCAAGTTACATTGATCGTTAGATTCTTAATTTCGTAGATCAGCCTTCCCACGAAAATTGGTATTTCACAAATACAAGTGATTTCACAGTATTCTAGTATTTGAATTGATATTTTGAAGAAAAACACATGATATGCTTTTTATCCTTACCGATGAATACTAATACATAACAAGGTTTTAGTTAAGATTTTAATCTCAAGCTTAGTCAACAGGATTCAGATAACATTAACTCACCCAATTACCATTGACTGCACCTTAATCGAACAGAGCCCAAGTAATGCTTCTTATAGACATCCATCTCATGTAGCCATAGACAATTATGAAAAGTTCCACAAATATTAACAAAACGAACAATCCGCTCTCACCTTAACCCATTGATCATACACAAATACCACGAAATCCAGTTCCTGGCTGGGGAAATTCACAATAATACCTAAGCATTTTAACAGCATTAGGAGTATGTTGAAACTTAAAAACGATATTTATGCACCAAGTAAGTGTTTCATATTTTAGCATCACATAAAAAGGACAATTCTGGTCTTATTTCTTATCTTAAGAGTTACTTTATCTGCATAATATATTCTAACATTCTAAACATTCTAGCCGCTTGCAAATAAAGTACTCCAACGGATGCAAATTTGGTATGATAATTTTTGCCCTGTTCTTGCCATAGAAACACTTAAACAAGATTACATGATGAAATTAAAATTTGTATAGCTTTCTTAAAAAATGATGGAAAAAACAAATGAAGGGAGAACAAAATTCTAAAACAGAGTTTGGTATGGTTGTTGCATTCGACTAATTTCCACGGGTAATTCTTAATATGTTTACTTTGCAAGGACTATTCCAACATAGATTCAAGTTAGCACAACGGGAGACAATTCCAACAATATTTGTAGCAGTTGCATCACTGACACTTCCATCTAGACAAGTTGATCAATTTCAAAAAGGTAGTTGAACATATGTAGATGTATATGATTGTGGTTAATTCCAGTTGCACTACAATTTATCACAACTCAAGAGATCCTCCAATTGTCAAAAACTACATTTATATCTCAACAACAAATGACATCTGATGTGTCAAGTCTGACTTATTTACATGTTTGAATGTTTGACAACTCAAAGGTTCATGCAAGTATATTATGACGGAAAACAATTCTGAATATAATATCAGCTATCAGTACATTACGTACTTTGATTATATCAGTTAATATAAACGATGCCGACGAAGAATATCATCGTTCTGTGCTGATACAAGTCTTTGTATCAACCTCATCAAAAGTCAGTAATTATTGCATACGCGATTTGCTGCCTTGAATAATAGGATATGTTGGAGAGACAATATAAGCTCTCTGTGTAGAGAAGACTTAACTCAAGATTTAGAAAACACGTTCTCTTTTAACTTATTAAGAGATTATAATCTTTTAGATTGTTTAATTTGTAACTTCCACACAGTTGTATATTTTATTTCAATGTTCCTTGCACTATACATACCCAAGAGTACATATGTAATACATTAATTAATCAATCATTGAATTCGTTAACGGATATCATACATTGTAGCATAATTTATATATACTTTATATAATCAAGTTTATATGTGACCTATTGGGGTACCTATAAAGTGCGAAACGAAATAGAAACGAAACGAAACGAAACGAAACGAAATCAACGAAAACGAAACGAAGCGAAACGAAACGAAACGAAATCAACAAAAACGAAACAAAACGAAACGAAATCAACGAAACGAAACGAAATCAACGAAATGAAAACGAAATGAAACGAAACCAACGAAAGCAAAACGAAATCAACTAAAACAAAATGAAATAGACTGATACGAAGAAAATGGAAGGATAATGGAAGGAAAAAAATAAAAGACAACAGGAAATAAAGAAATAAAAAAAAATGATAATTCGATTTTTGAAATACAATAATTTTGATTAATTATAACCCATCTTGCATGTCTGTCCGTTACAGTACTCCTCACCTACATTACCCGCAACTCAATTCAAGCCGGGTTTGCTGGCCGACAAACTTTCAGAAGTTCAAATATCATATTTGTATTTGTGTTTGTGTGTGTGTCAGTATTTATGCATTATAAAGTTTCTGGAGTGGGCATATATAAAAAGGGGGGTTATGCGGGGACCTGAGTCCGAAATAGCCTTAAATGACAAAGTCCAAAAGTGAAGAAATTTTAGCAAGAACTGTTAAAATGGGAAAACAAAAATAGAAGGTGCACAATGCCACTTGGTACTAAAGAATTCATGAAATTAATGAACCTTGCCATATGGTATTAAAGATTTCCTGTAACATTCATTCAATTCCATGAAGTTGTTAGGAGGAATTGCATAGGGAGTGAGGGAAGCACTCATGGACAAACGGACATATACTATATACCCCCTCTCCCGCTGGATAGCGGGGGGTGGGGGGGGGGGGGGTGGGGGGTGGGGGTATAAAAGTGTGTGGCGTATCAAATTTTATTTATACTGGAAGATTTTTTTTGGAGGAGGAGTGGGATTTGTTTTATTCAATGAAAAGGGATCAAAGGGAAAAAAAGGTACTTTTACAAGATATGTAGATTTTTAAATAAAATTTAAAGTTAATTTTTGATAGGATTTGTATACCTCCGCCAAAAAAAGATTGGGGTATATAGGACTTCTGCTGTCCGTTCGGTTCGTTTGTCCGTCCGGTGGTCACACTTTTTCGTCTCTCCAACACACTTTTAAATTTTGCTCGGACGGGGGTATCTATTAGTGAACTTTAACTCTGCACTTCTGTTTTTTTTTTATTTTAATTCCTCTCCTTTCAACAGACTTGACGTTGCTCTTATGGTTCCCAAATTTAAAAGAAACCACCAAGTCAAAAGGACAGACTCCCGCTGAATAAATGCATAGTATTCTTGTTCAATGGTGACAAATCCTGTCCTCTCCTGATGAAAGACAGACATGCGTGGGAAGTGGTCTAGCATCGTAATTGTGAAAATAGGTTTGATTTCTTTTAGGCCCCTATTATTTTTTCTTCCATTTTCTATTTCGTTTTGATTTCGTTGATTTCGTTTTGCTTCCGTTGGTTTCGTTTTTATTTCGTTTTCATTTCGTTGATTTCGTTTCGTTTCGTTTCGTTTCGTTTTTGTTGATTTCGTTTCGTTTCGTTTCGTTTCGTTTTTGTTGATTTCGTTTCGTTTCGTTTCGTTTCGTTTTTGTTGATTTCGTTTCGTTTCGTTTCGTTTCGTTTCGTTTTCGTTGATTTCGTTTCGTTTCGTTTCGTTTCGTTTCTATTTCGTTTCGCACTTTATAGGTACCCATACTTTTCAAGATCAAAATTATGACCTTTCAAGTACTCATTTTGGGCTTTCTTGTTTTCAGACTTCCGCGTTTTAGACCTTCCCCGATTTATCGATGGTATAAACTCATTCGCACATGCGCAGGTGAATGTGACTGAATTTTCCATTGGCAGCATAAATTGTGTGCGACATTTTCCGCAAACGTAAATATAAATTACCATCTTCCAATCAAAGTATGCTACCGTATTTGTACTTTTAGACATATCAGAATCAAAATAAATCATGGAAGCCAGAATGTGTTTTGAGGTTTTACATGGGTTGGCGGATATTAGTAAATTTTATCCGCCAACCCATGTTAAAACTCCCAACACATTCTGGCTTCCATGATTTATTTCTTAATTTTATCTTGTACCTTGTTTACAACCGCACAATAAGCAAATAATTAAATTATCTATATCTCATTATTTCTGCGAACAATAAATAATAGTTAAACAATTACACAATACATGTACATGTATCTAATAATATATCCAACAACAAAAAAAAAACCCATAAAAAAGGATTTTCAAAGGTTTATTTTTAAAAAAAATCTATTTATGAATTAATAATTTGTGCAATATTTTGTGACTGTCCTTTGTGTGAACCGCATCGGTGGTGTAATAGTTAGCGTGTCCGTCGCGAGTGCGGTAGATACTTGTAGTAGATTCGAACCCTTGTCGGGTCAAAGCAAAGACTATAAATTGGTATGTGGTATCTCCGGTAAGTATACAGCATAAAGGATCATCAACAAAGACTGGTAGGCTCGGAATCTAGGATGATGTCCGATTGCCTGGAGCGATTTGTCTTCCCGTGGTCTGTTGTTTCACTGATCATATCACTATAAAAATTGGTTGGTCTAATACCAAGTAGACATCCTCATCTCACCAGAATGAGACTTCTCGCAATGATATACTGGTAGCCGAGAAATTGATCATTTGGCGTTAATCAACAACCACTCACTCATTGCAGTTTACATGTAGGATGTAAAATTAACTAGCCACATTTTTTCGAGAATAAAATGAAAAGCAAAAAAAAAAAAACAAAAACAAAAACAAAAACAAAAACAAAACAAAACAAAACATACAAAACAAAACAAAACAAAAACAAAATTAAACAAAAAACGAAAATTAACGCAGTGTTTTGTACGAATTTGTAAGAGAAGTTTGAAGATACGAATATGTAAATTCTGAAGCAGTATATAGAAGACAATGCAATGACCAATAGAAAAGGGACAAATCAAGCATGGACCTAGACATGCATATGTCTTGTTCTGTTTGTGTTTAATAATTTTAGGCGAGAGGCAGTTGTTCGTTTTGTTGATATTTGTGGAGTTCTTGATCATCCCTTTTTAAGCTTTCTTTTCATAGCACTGTTATTTTGGGTTTTGTCAGCTGGAACAACAACATACTTGTCATGAAGGTTGGACGTATGTTTTGCAATATATTTAGCATTTGCGTTCATTGGTCCATTAAGCTTTTGAATGAATTCTAACTTGCATCAATGACCCAACAGCTTATACCCATTCGGAGAATCAACAACTTACTACATAAGTTATTGAAAACTATATTTTGAATTAATGGATATCGGCTCGCGAGAAATTTGTCACCTTGTGATCACGTTTCGAAGCGCAGATTTGTCAACACAATGTACAGTGCCTATAGACCCCCGTTCATGGCGAGGTGTACTCGATACAACATTATGTGATAAAGTTTGTCAGTGACTTGCGACAGGTCGGTGGTTTTCCCCGGGTATTCCGGTTTCATCCACCGATAAAACTAACCGCCACGATATAACTGAAATATTGTTGAAAGTGGCGTTCAACACCATTGACCAAACCATCAACAGCTTGTAGGTCTCCAGTAATAACTTAGGGACCGACCATTTAACTTGAAGGGGGGGGGGGCGGTTATGGTTTTTTGTTTCGTTCAGAATTTTGTTTTTCGGACAACACAAGAGTTAGAACATTTTTTTTTGTCGCGCAAAGCGCGAAATTTTTTTCCAGCATCTAACATTAGGTTATATGACAAAAACTCTGAATCAGATTATTTTTTTTCCCTCCACCAAAATCAGAATATTTTTTTCAGCAACATTGGGAATCAGAATATTTTTTTGGAAAAAAACCATAACCCCCCCTTCAAGTTAAATGGTCGTTCCCTTAGTCGGTGGGATTATAAAAAAAATAAGATAAATTATTACAAATCGAACGTAAATGGTTGACATAAATAAATCAGACGCTTTCTTTTTGTCAGGTATAAGTGTTATGGTACTAAAGGTGTCACTATGTTCATAATAATTAAAATGTAAAGTATATAATGCATTTTTTTAGTTTTATTTCTCAAAATTGTAAAATCTTCTCATCAATCTGAAAAAAGTAATATCAATCTTAGGTGAAAAAAACCCTGTTTTACTAGAATTAATTTGCATAATATGAGGCTTATGATAAATTCACATTGTCTACAATAAGTTGTTTTCTTTGATGATAATCTTTTTTGTGCAAGAATTCTGCATAATCATTATCAAGTAATTAACAAGGATAATTATGTATATTACCCTTTTTCATGAAAGTCAAAGCAGCCCTCGTGTAATAAAAACCACAATTCAGGGCACGAAGGCACGTGCCAATTATATTTAATCTTATTTTGACCTTATTTATCATATGGATGTGTAGAAGAATGTACGTTTTTAGCTCACCTGACACAAAGAGTCAGGTGAGCTTTTGCCTTCATTTGGAGTACGTCGTCCGTCTGTCGTCCTTAAACTTGGGAAAGAGTTCCATATGGTACCCCCACTTAAAAAAAATTTAAATCCCGGATAAAAAAGATTCTGAAAAGGGTTCATTTTAAGGGGCCTATTAGAAAAATTGGGGCGTGGCTTTTTGGGGGATAATATTAAAAAAGTTAAAAAAAATTTAGCTCAATTTTTTTTACTTTATATCTTTTGACACCTCCATTCTTTTTTGGTACCCTCAACCTAGTTTGGCATCCTCATTTCTTTCATCATCCCATTACCTTATTTCTCACTCATTTAGTTACTTACAACGTTTAGACTTCTATTTTCTTATGTACCTACCAAACTTACCTTTAAAAACGCCAGGTGTCACAGTGAGACTCGAACCCGAAACCTTGCGGTTTGTAGCCAACAGTACTAACCACTCAGTTACAATTAGTTGATGACAAATGCCAATAAATTTGAGGTCATACCTGGTAATGATCAAACACTTGATAATTTTTTGTAATTGAAGCGTTTTAAACATGAAACTGTAAATTACAGTGAGAACTTTGTGGATCCTAGTACAGGAGCATGCACACATCTTATTGAAAATAGATGGTGGTGTATAAAACGACAGCTCCCTACGACTCATACCAGAGCAAAGACATTTGACAAACACTTGATGGAATACATGTGGAGGACATTATACTCAGATAAAAATAACTTGTTTGAGCATTTCTTATATGTCTATCATATTTCTTGAAGACAAACATAAAATTTTATACCATTTATCAATATTTTATGAGTATCAACAGTTTTTTCAACACCGTATCTGTTTCTCGATACAGCCGCCCGATTACAGTGACCCGTGACCCAGATTAGCACATCTCAGCAGTTTTTTTTTTAATAAGGTTGTTTAATAATGATGAATTGGCATAGCATGATGGACTGAACTTACATTTAACACACAATATATACAACATGTAAACTGAAATTATGAAATCAAAATCACTAATTAAGTGAGGTCCACCATATCAATATGAATTAACTCTTTTTCGGTATATACATTTGGGGACATGGCTCTGTGAAGGTAGGGGACACGGATGATATCATCTGGTTGACATAAATAAATCAGACGCTTTCTTTTTGTCAGGTATAAGTGTCATGGTACTAAAGGGGTCACTATGTTCATAATGATTAAAATGTAAAGTATATAATGCATTTTTTTGGTTTTATTTCTCAAAATTGTAAAATCTTCTCATCAATCTGAAAAAAGTAATATCAATCTTAGGTGAAAAAAAAACCGTTTTACTAGAATTAATTTGCATAATATGAGGCTTATGATAAATTCACATTGTCTACAATAAGTTGTTCTCTTTGATGATAAACTTATTTTGTGCAAGAATTCTGCATAATCATTAGCAAGTAATTCACCAAAAATTTAACCCCGCCCCTTAAAAAAAACCTAACATGCATCAGTATTTTCTGCAAATATTTTGATAGCTTTATACCGAGGGACGGGAAAGGACAGAATTAATAAGAACAGGTAAATAACTTCATTTTCCTTCACAATTTTAGCAACTTCTGAAATTAAAAAAACACCACTGTATAGCAATTTTACAAGATCTGTCTTCAATTCTTTTCTAAAAATGTTCGATCATAAGCTTTCATAAATGTTTTGCGGTTTGCCATTGTGACTTGAATCCCATCGATTGTATTCATTTTGTCATTACGTACCATAGCTTTTTTTGTGCTATATTCCTATAGATGACTTTCAAAGTACGATGTAGTAGCATATTTTTTCTAGACTTCATTGTTTATTCAAAAAAATAAAATTAAAGTGTAAAATTATTGCATAAACGAATTCATTAACGTTTGCTGCTGTGGTATTCGGAACGTCGCTCGGAATTTATACAAATACAAGCTTCTTTAGTTTAGTTTAGCTTAGTTTCAGGCGGAATAATATTACAATAAATTTCATACATACTAAAGCTATATAGAATTGTATTCAATGAAACGCTTAAAAAACGAACTGGCGGACTTCGTTCTTGATACATTTCTGTCAGTGTAACATAATGTTGACCCGTGTAGAACAATGTTAGCTATATAAAGAAAAGTTTGAAAATACCAAAGGGACAATAAAAAACAATAAATCGAAGAAGGATAGACAATATAATGGCGAAAAGAAAAGGACAAAAGGTCAAACAATGATCTACAAAACACTACACGTCTGATTCACGTCACTTCTTCATAATGTCGTTTTACAAGGAATGATTTAAAAAAAATTAAGTATAAAAAAAAATGCAGCAAAACCGAAATCGAGTGGAATTATTTCCGGATTTAAGAAGAAATTTGCTGTTCATAGCATACCGCTTGATCCTGACTGTAAATTTATGTTTTGGTTCAAAATCCATTTAAAATGATTACAAATGGAGGAACACCTATTTTTTGGTATTGTGTATATTCCTCCAGAATACACATCATGTTCATCGGATGATGTATTCAGACAAATTGAGAATGAATCTTCCAGTAAATTATAGTAATATTTGTCTGTTAGGAGATTTCAATAGCAGAACAGCTGCAGCTGACGATTTTATTTTAGTTGACGAAAAAGATAAAGCACCTTAACTAGTGAACTTCGTTGAAAATGGTGTAACATATCTTCTTAATATACCACATAAACACGTAAGTTAAGATAGGGGTACAAATTAATTTGGGAAGCTTTTACTAGAAAACAATTGTTTATACAAAGTGGATGATTAACCGGAGATGAGAATGGTAATTTTACATGTAAAGGATCTAGTATATTAGACTATTGTATATTCAATTTACAGTTTTTTCAAAATTTTTGTAGTCTAAATATTATCGGTTTTTATAAGAAGAGTTCGAAGATACCAAAGGGGCAATCAGAATCCGTAAATCGAAGAAAAACAGACAACACAATGGCCAAAAGAAAAAGTACAAAGGGACAAATAACGATCTACAAAACATACACATAAAACTAAGGTTTAATAAATTATTTTCCGACGCACATTCTCCATTGTTTCTGTCACTAATAAGTAGGTGTGGTGAAAACGCTACGTTTTTGGATGATAATCAGAAATATAACGATGATAAAAGAGTTGAAAAAAATAAATAGATGGGACAGTACAAAACAAAATGATTTTATACAAAACATTGATGAAATCTAAACTTCTCTCATTAGAAAATAAATTAAGGTTTCCTGACTACAAAAACAAACAAGGAATGAACGAATTAGTCTTTGAAAGTGGTGAACTTTTTATCCACTCAGCAAAACAATCATTGGGTACAAGTTACATCAAATAGAATAAACAAGCACATAGTACACACCATGATGTAATGATGAATGCAAGATGTTCAGAAAAACATACACAACATTGAAACGTCAATACAAACATAACAAGAGCAATGCATTGAAACAAGAACTATATGAAGCAGAAAAACAGTAAAAAAAAGACATTAGATTCGAAGATACAGAAACACAGGAAAAACATGCAACAAGAGATGAAAAACTTACGGTCGCACAATACAAAAAATACTGGAAAATTTTGAATCGATGCAAAAAGACAAAACAACTTCCAATGGTTTTTATTTTCGACTTTTACATAACTCTCAATGCACCAGAAAGTGACATAGATCCACATAACCTATTAGAAATTGATCCAGATGTAATAAATCATGTCATAAAAATTTGAAGGTAAATAAATCATGTGGCGACGATCATATCATAAGTCCACATACCAGTATTTTGTGTTTTTTTTCAGTCTATGAAAAATTATTCAATATTATTTTTGATCATGGTGTTATTCCTGATATTTGGCTTGTAGGATACATCAAACCATTAATATTGAGCAAACGTTTGAATAGATACTCAGAAAAATTCTTTGTTGTAAAAGAAAACATGTGTAAATTCATATAAGGTTATTCAACAACGGATAGCCTTTTCACTCTCTTCTCTTTTTTGAAATTTAAAAAAAAAGAAGAAAAAAAGTTATACCGCACCTTTATCGATTTTGAAAAGGCAGTCGACAAAGTATGGCGTGAATGTTTGTGCTATAAACTATTGTTAAACAATATTAATGGTAAAATGTATATAAATTTATCCTGAAAATGTTAAATCATGTGTTACTAATAATAATTGTACATCAGACTTTTTTCAATGTTGTAATGGTGTTAGGCAAGGTGAGAATCTTAATTCTTGATTTATTTTCTATTTTTCTTAATGATTTAAAATCCTTTTTGGAAAATAGAGATAGTGTTGTGTTAGAAACTGTTACTTCAGTTATTGAACGACAACTCAATGTATATGTCAAAATATTTTGTATGCTATATGCAGATGACACTGCTCTAATGACAGAATCCCCTTATGAACTACATTCACAACTTGACATTTTTTTTACGAATATTGTCAGTACCGGAAACTAACCGTTAACATAGAAAAAAAAACCCACCGAAAGTATTGGTGTTTTCAAAGAAAGGCTCCCCCACAATTTATTATTCTCATACAAGGAAAGGAAATAGATATTACTGAATTTAATTCTTTAGGTCTACTTTTTTTCTTTTCAAAAACAGGTAATCTGCGATTTGCTAAAGCAGCACAAGTTGCAAAGGCATAAAAAGCTATGCTTGAAGTACCGAAGAAGGGCAAACTGCACCATTTATCGACAGAGTGTCAATTGGATCTTTTTGACAAAATTATCATCCAATTCTTTTGATACGGCAGTAAAATATGGGGTTTCTCAAATAATGAAAGCATCGAAAGAGTTCATTTAAAGTTTTGCAAAATACTTTTAAATTTAAAAATGTCAACACCACATTATATGATATACGGAGAATTAGGACACAAACCTTCATAACTGATATGTGGTTAAAACAAGCCATATAAGATAGGCTTCAAGATCAATTCAGACAATTATGGCTATATTCGCCAAAAGGTTTAATGTAAGGGACCGACCATTTAACTTGAAAGGGGGGGGGGGGGGTTATGGTTTTTTGTTTCGTTCAGAAATTATTTTTCGGACAACACAAGAGTTAGAATATTTTTTTTTTATCGCGCAAAGCGCGAAATTTTTTTCCAGAATTTAGCATTAGGTTATATGACAAAAACTCTGAATCAGATTATTTTTTTTTCCTCCACCAAAATCAGAATATTTTTTTCAGCAACATTGGGAATCAGAATATTTTTTTTAGAAAAAAAACATAACCCCCCCCCCCCCCCCCCCCCCCTTCAAGTTAAATGGTCGGTCCCTAACTACAGAATTGTTAAAGATACTCTGGAATATGAAAGTTATTTTAATATTTTAGAAGACAAAGACTCAAATACTCTTTGCAGATTTAGAACAACAAAGCATAAACTACCTATTAAATGCACATAAACAAAGAGAAGATGTAATTTGTACATTATGTTCAAAAATTGAAAATGGCGATGAATACCATTATTTATTTTCATGTGATCATTTTAATAACCAAAGAAAATTGTACATTAAAATTATTTTTAGAAACAAGCCTAATACTCCGAAATCCAAGGAATTGACGACATCAAAAAATAAATATGAGCTTCAAGAAGAATGCAAATTTGTTGTCATCATATAAAGGCGCATGCCCTCCCAGTTAACCAAACTCAAAGGTTACTTAACTGTACATATATATATGATAAATATTATATTGTGTATCTCTATACCATGTTGGTTTATGAGAACAAACGATTTATATAAGTAGCTAGTGTCATAATAACCCCTGAAGCCCGATTTTCAAGTCTGATAAAATAGATGTAAATAACTTGGAAAGAGGTTTCTTTCACGGAGCAGTTGGCAGACCCGCGTGCATTACTGCATTACGTGGGGGAAGTTGGGGCCCATAAAACTAGCTTAACGCCGTCACTTTTTATTCAAATGCCTGTATCAATCCAAAAAATGGAGCGGTAATGTATTTTTGTGTGTGTTATGGTATCGATTTGACCTCTTTCAATAATTTTTCTATTGGCTTTTGGAACTATTCCGACAGAGTGGCATTTTTTGTTTTTCATTTTTATTTAAAATGTCTATAATCGAATAACGCCCAGCCTTGACTCCGAACATTTGAACATAATAAAAATATATATGTCTAATTGAGTGCGCTTCTGACATAACCATCATCATATACGTTAATAGTAAAAAGATTGGAGAGTCTAATTATCTAAATATGTCTTTAGGAGCAAGTAACCAAAAGGGCCTAAATAGTTATCAAAAAAATATTTGGTTTTCAATGCGTATATGATGAAGGTTACTCCAGAAACGCGTCATGTGCACTACATTTGATACCTACGGTTTTATTGTCATGGTAACTACATGAGCGAAAGATTATCAGATGACCCACTTATCTCTTGACGGAAATGGGCATGATGAAAGCAAGGGTCATATTTATATGATTAAATATTTCTATATGAAGTCAATAGGTACAGAGACGTGCCAAAAGTATTCGGTCACTGTAATTTTTTATTATATATTTCATATAAAACCACAATTTTTGAAAACATTATTCCAAAGTCAATTCTTGTTCGATTTTGATGAAGTTTTTACCAACAGAAGCGAGAACGTACGTAGTTTTCTGTGATTATTTTAAAATATTTTTGGGGAGCACAGATTTTAAATGTTCATGATTTAAACACAAACTTAAATTATTTGTCTTCAAATATACTATCATTGTATTGTATTTTTGACGTTCAAAATTTAGTTTTGTGTTTAAATCGTGAACTCATAAAAATTATAGATTATACATTTATGCTAAAATTACAGTGTAAAACTACATTTAATTCTGTTTTTGTTGGTAAAAAAATCATCAAAATCGAACAAGAGTCGACTTTGGAATAATGTTTTTAAAAAATGTGGTTTTACATGAAATATATAGTAAAAAATCACAGTGACCGAATACTTTTGGCACGTCTCTGTAGCTATGGCATGACAGACATCAGTCAAGGTGTTATCAACTATCTCTCATCTCAAATTATTGAGCACAAGCAAACAATACAACGCGTATCCATGATGATTAAGATCCGGGTTTGCCTTTGGGACAGACACAAACATGTGACTGAGTCAAATCGTACAACTAGAACCCAATCCTCTCACTCTTGAAATATTGATCTTCAACAACAATCCATATTTATTTACACCCATAACCCTCCTAACCGTAACGATATAACTGAAATATTGTTGAAAGTGGCGTTAAACGCCATAACCCCTAATCCTTCTATAGTTATATTGATAATCAATATTGCTTACAAACCCCCAACATAGTGAATTTTATGACCAAACAAATGAAGATAGAAGACTTAATGACAAACTAAATAGCTAGCTGAGAGATTCCATATTGTCAGGTGACAAATCTATGTATTTGTTCCATGGAGTTTTATTATTATTTATCAACGATTTTTTATGCAAAGAATTGTCAAAATAACATATATTTTCTTATGTCAGATTTGACACGTGTAATACAAAAACTTGTCACAAATACAAAAAAAAATGTAACTTTTAAATTTTCTTACGTCAGATTTGACATGTGTAACAGATGAACTACTGTTCAAACGTGACGAACTTTTGTCACTTAAAAAAAAAGAGATATTGAAATTAAGCGAACGAGTGAGTAAGTGTTGGTTAGTGAGTAAGTGTAGGTTAGTGAGTAAGTGTTGGTTAGTGAGTAAGTGTTGGTTAGTGAGTAAGTGTTGGTTAGTGAGTAAGTGTTGGTTAGTGAGTAAGTGTTGGTTAGTGGGTAAGTGTAGGTTAGTGAGTAAGTGTTGGTTAGTGAGTAAGTGTTGGTTAGTGAGTAAGTGTTGGTTAGTGAGTAAGTGTTGGTTAGTGAGTAAGTGTTGGTTAGTGAGTAAGTGTTGGTTAGTGAGTAAGTGTTGGTTAGTGAGTAAGTGTAGGTAAACACCAAGTGAGCCCCTTTTTAAAACTATTATGCACAGGTACTTGTCTATGGGGCCGTCGTGGTCTTGATCGTATGGTAATTGGGTTTATAACTAACTATGTAATCGGCGTCTATCACCACTGATGTTATGATTTCGAATCCCGCCCAGCGAGGTGTACTTGATACTTTATGTAAAAAAGTTTGTCAGTGACTTGCGACAGGTCGGTGGCTTTCTCTGGGCACTCCCGTTTCACCCACCAATAAAACTGACCGCCACGATATAACTGACATACTGTTGAAAGTGGCGTTAAATACCATAACCCTCACCCCTCACCCTCACCCTCGATCAATGTATCTTTACTATCCACACACGAATAGTTGGATTTTTATAGAGCTTCCCGACCACGCTAGTCATCACAACACCGATGCTATTGATATTGATATTAAAGTAACATTGTTGTTTAAACTTATTAACATTACAAAACTATTTAAATATGGAAGAATTATTTTACTTTCACGGTATAATAGGGTGTACAAGCGAACACAACAAACGAATACCAAAGCAACTCACCCGTTTTTCTTAACATTGACAAAAAAAACCCAACTGTACATAGTATGTTTGTTTAGTATCCAAAGGGGTAGTATCCAAATAATAATATATATACATATACGTCTGAAAATTAAACCAAACAGTGTTAGAATTAGATTTTAGAGCTGTCAAATTTTGTTCTTCCCTCGACGGGATTTGAACCCACACCATTGTTACACTGCAGCACCATTCGCTTAGCCTTACGTCCAGCGCCCTAGACCACTCGACTACATCCACTCCCTAAAAAAGGAGCTTCAATAGTCGTAGTGTTATCTTGTATATATACAACGGGAACAACCACTGTCGAGATAACAGTGGTTGCGTCCTTAAAGCTATGTACAATGCAATATAAAAATATAATTGATACATTAATAAGTACAATAATAGTGAATAAGAGTTACTGTCCACTGTATTAAAACAATTCATGTAACAAGCACTACTTAAGAAATATTTTCTCCATGAAAATGTAAAAATACAAGCACTGTATCATAAAACATTATACTGCACTGCATTATAGTATTATAAAATAATGTAATATTGTTTGATGGTGCTTAACGCCATTTTCAACAATATTATAAAATGTTATATTGCTTGAAAGTTCAAATTCTGTTTTTTTTTAGCTATCAGTCTCAAACGGAGTGGTTGGAGAATGATATTGTTGTACTTGACAGGGTGTTTCCTGGTCAGCCTATCAGGAGTGGTAGGACACGGAAGTAATTTAATAACAGATTATGAAAGGTCAGCGATAATTGAAGCAACACATATGGTTGATGGATACTACAGCTGGATGACAACACACGGAAGAACACAAACAAGTATAGCAACTTTCCTTATTTCATATTTAAAATTTTGAATGGAAAGAAACCGTTGTAAACCACACCCACTCGAACACTGAACCATCACCTTTTCTCAGAATGTCATTAGACCACCCAAAAATAACGCTTGCTTTCTTCAAAACCAGTTACCCTGACGCATTGGTATTGATATGAGAACTGTATACTATCGACGAATAATAGTTATGTCTCAGCTTTCAACAGAGAAACCTCTTAGCTATCTATAGGGAATGTGTATGTCTTAACTATCAACAGAGAAACCTCTCAGCTATCTATAGGGAATGTGTATGTCTTAACTTTCAACAGAGAAACCTCTTAGCTATCTACAGGGAATGTGTATGTCTTAACTTTCAACAGAGAAACCTCTTAGCTATCTATAGGGAATGTGTATGCCTTAACTATCAAAAGAGAAAGGTGATGCCTTTACAACCCACAGAAAATTGTCATGTCTTAACTACCAACAGAGAAAGGTGATGCCTTTACAACCCACATACAATTTTCATGTCTTAACTACCAACAGAGAAGGTATATAAAGAAATGTTTTCATAGCTAATTATTCTTATTTTATCTTTTTTCATTTCAGTTGCGGGATCCTTTATGAACGGTAAACGACCAGATCACCCGCTGTCGTTAATGTACTTATTCACAAGATTTACAGCAAGACCCGAGATATCGGATCAATTGGGGCGGTCTGCTCGAATAGCTAATTTGGCTACATATCTTCTTGCTATCAGGTAGAACTTATAATAACACCAACTTATCATGTTATATGTCAATGACATAATAGCGATGTTTTAATAATTTTAATGATTTAATGGGCATGACCCGTTTCTGGAATAACTTTCATTAAGTAAGCTCATTATCAAAAGATTGGAAATTCCAATAATTTAAAAAAAAATCTTTATGAGCAAGTAAACCCAAAGAGAATAGCCAACAATTCGGTTAAGGTCATCTATGGCTGTTGGAGGAGAACCTTAGTTTTATAAATAATTACATTATTTAGGAACTGTCAATTTAAATAAGGGTAATAACAAAATTACCGAACTCCGAGCAATCTTACAAAGGGAAAGTCAAAACTCATAAGTATATAAACAGACAAAAATCAGACAACAACCGGAAAACTGTGAAAACCGTAATGACCCTGACTTGGTACAGCCATTTCTAAAGAAATGGTGGGTTGAATCAGATTTTAAAGCGCCAAATGATAGATATATCTAATAAACAATGTCGGTGCCGAAGCATTGATCACTGGGTGGATAAACTTGTATAACCACAGAAACACATCATGGTGTGTGCAACCGAAAAGTAAAACTACCGACATGACGGAACATTGCAAATACGGATGGACAGAACAACACACAAAGTTTGTATCTTGAACACGTTTTTCATGGATGATAAATAAAATCCGTTTCACTATTAGAAAGAAACTTACTCTTCGTTTTTTTGTAGCAAGTTATACAAGAATATTCCAATTCATTTGAATCAAGTGTATTATGAAAAGAAAGTTTAAGCAGCAATTCAAATAATATCAACAAAACGAACAATCACCTCTGACATCAATTCATTGAACATAAAATAAGACCACGACATATGGCGTTGTAAATCCACCTCCTGTTTTGGGACAAACAAAATATATAGGAGGGTTAAACCTGTAAATGGCCTCCTAATCCTTCCCTCTTCATAATTGGATAAATGATTTGGGCTGAAAAAACTGTTATTCCGTAGTACATTATATTCTTAGAATCTCGTAAATATTTTCACATCGTTAGAAATTGATCATTTACGAGTTCGTATAAAGCGGTTAAATTATATCTTTATTTTTTTGCAGAGGTGGAAAACCTGACTTTAAATCATTTCAAGCAAAGATGGCCCCAGTTTGTGCAGTGCCAAGGATAAAATGTGATCCAACGTTGTGCTACAGAACAATAGATGGTTCTTGTAACAACCTTAACTTTCCTTTATGGGGGAAATCTTTGACATCTCAAGCTAGATTTATACCTCCAAGCTACGATGACAGTACGTGTTATAATATCAAAATACCTGATTTATGTTTAGCAAATTAATATTAATTCTACTTTGGTAGGTGTGAAACAGACGTAAATGGGTGCGGAAAGTTATTTCTGGTATATATAGGTATATACTAATTATCCGTCTATATACACCACGAATACTTGTTTTCGAAATTATATCAAGGCAGCACCGGCTTGACCTATTGAGTGCGAATATTAATAACATAAATAGAATTGAAATGGCAAATGTTAGGCTCCCCCATCAATGATGGGCACATAAGAGTTATTTATGTTGATTATTTACTATTATCATGTATGCCTGTATATATGTTATTATAAGTTTGTTATATGCATATGATTCCGTCATTTCATAATAAATGACATTTTCATTTGTGTTTGAGTCTCGCCCATCAAACGGAGCGCCTGCTGTGTTGACCAAAATAGAATTTGGACGAAGTCAAAGGTACGTGTTGCAACGTTTTGGTTTTTTGTAAGACTTCGTAGTATATTCGTAAAAAAAAAACAAAAACAAAAACAAAACAAAAAACAAAACAAAAACAAACAAACAAACAAAAACAAAAACAAACAAACAAACAAACAAAAACAAAAACAAAAACAAAACAAAACAAAAAACCAAACAGTAACGAACCCCAAACAAGTAATTTTATGACTTCTGGCTTAATGAAACTAAGAAGGTTTATAATATACCTTTGTAGAAGCAATTGTATTATATTAGTTAAAACTAAAGATTGCAACTATGTTTTGACATGTTGGGATGACAAAATCGTTATCAGGGGCGGATCCAGAATTTGTGGTTAGGGGGGGGGCGTGAGTAGGCGAGAGGTTTGGGGACCGCATACGGTCCCCAGTGGGTCCAGGGCAGAGCCCCGGTAGGGGGCCCAGGGGGGCCAAGCCCCCCCGGAAGCTCTGTGGGTTTGAGGAATTACAGACATTTATTTGAACGACATTTTTGAACCAACCACACCATTTTTATCAGACCAAAAAAACTTGACTGAGTCTTAATTTTGTCGGATAATTGTTAACAGTATGTTTTTGTCAGATTATAAGAACCTAAAGTAAAACTTTTTTTGAACAACCGTGATGCGCATTGTTCAACTCATGACTGATTGATCACGATATTTTAACCCTTCAAAGAACTATTGGTTTACTAGTTTTAACGCATTCCTCATTTCACTGTACTTTCGGTGCTTGTCCTTTCGGGTGGTTCTAGTTAATACTGCCCGTCCGGATGGAGCTTTTCTTTTCGTCGATTGATTCATTCATTGAAAACGTATGATTCGACCGTTCTTGTTTCTAGACAAACAAAAGCAGAAATTGTCAATACATGAACTTGTTGTTGATTTCTGATTAACTAGCGTAACTAAATTAGATGATCAGAATCGTCTCATGCAGCATTAATGTTAACATATTCGCCTTTGTGTGTCTATAAACAAGAACGAATCATACGTTTTCAGTGAATGAACCAACGGCGAAACGAAAAGCTTCATCCGAGCGGACAGTAATATGATCATGAAGATGTCTTCTGCGTGTAATTCATCAATTTGTATCTGGTTAGGGACCGACCATTTAACTTTCAAGGGGGGCGGAGGGATTAAGGCTTTTTTTTCGTTCAGAATTTGTTTTTCGGACAACACGAGAGTTAGAATATTTTTTTTTGTCGCGCAATGCGCGAAATTTTTTCCAGTATTTAACATTAGATTATATGACAAAAACTCTGAATCAGCCATTCATGAAAAATTTGTTTGTTGAACTGCTTAATTAACGTTGTATAACATATGCTTTGCGAATTTTAGGGGGGGCGCACGCCCCCCACGCCCCCTCTAAATCCGCCTCTGGTTATTATTAGAAAGATATTTTTGCTGGAAGACTTTTTGTATAATTTCCGAAAAACAAATAAAACAGTCGTAGAACATTTAAAAAGAATATTCATGTTTTCTCATTTCCATTATAGAGTTTAATTTAGGATTGCAACCAAGAACGTACAGTAAGATTGGTGGATATCTGCCAAACCCGAGAGACATCAGTAACATTTTAAATATAAAAGGAACGAGTCTTCCGAGAAGCAAAAGAACGGTACTTCCGAGAAGTAAATTATATAATGTTGCGCTCACTTCATTTGGACAATTAATTGCTCATGATATTTCTGCTGTACCTGCAATAGGAGGTAATTATCAATTTTTTGGATATGAAACCTACAAATCCGTAATAGATTAAACAACTATAATATTTATTTACGGTTTGGTTTGGGTGGTTTATGGTGTTTAACACCACTTTCAACAATATTTCAGTTATATCGTGCATGGCGATCAGTTTTATTGGTGGAGGAAACCGGAGTGCCCGGAGAAAACCACCGACCTTGTCGCTAGTAACTAACACACTTTATCATATAATGTTGTATCGAGTACACCTCGCCTGAGTGGGATTCAAACTCAAAACTTCAATGGTGATTTAATTACTTGTTCACACATATTCAACACTCATTAATTTAGTACATATTTTTTATAATTCATTATTGTTTCAATGAAATGTTTTGTAAATTAAATTAGAGAAAACCGAAGAGATAATCAAGAGACATAGGAAACATTGAGCTCCCAAGACACAGGACGGAGATAAAAAAGGCAATACGAGCCCCACGTCGTAGCATGTATATCATCTCCTCATCTCGCGTCGTATTCCATGTTTTTGCCGTAATCATACGCTGCACAAATCTTTCTTTACACACTTATAATCTTCAACATGATGAAGGAAAGCCTTGGGAATATAAATAGATCAAAGCGAAAAAAGCTTGAAGATACCAAAGGGGTATCCAGAAGTCGTAAGTAGAAGGACTTACAAAAAAAGCTTGTTGGTGATACATTGAGGTCATACAGAAAAAACCCAATGATATATATTGAACAAGAATTAAATGGTTATACACCAAATGCTAATATTTAAATCACATTTTATAGGTCACCCTGATATAGAATGTTGCCATGGTGATAAACCGGTAAAAAGGTAAGAATTTGTATTTTTGTAACTGGGTAGGGTTATTGGTGGTTATCATCATTTTTACCGCCATATCGTGACTACAAGATGTTTTGGCGAAGAAAAATCTGAATTGATCAGTGAAATTTCCGGCTTGGGGTAGGTGTCAGGAAACCTTAACATTTGTCGTGGCTATCAGGACACGAACCTACGTCAATTATGTTAGTCTTAAGGTTAAGATGGAATGCCCTCAACGTGTCGGTCAGTAAGATTTGATACTAACATTAATATAAGCGTCAAAAACAGTTTGGCTTGGTTTATGGTATTTAACACCACTTGCAACAATATTTCAGTTATATCGTGGCGGTGGGTTTTATTGGTGGAGAAAACCGGAGTATCCGGAGAAAGCCACCGATCTGTCGTAAGTCGCTGACAAACTTTATCACATAATGTTGTATCAAGTACACCTCTCCATGAACAGGGTATGAACTAGTAAGAATTTGTTACTGACATACAATGTATATATTGTAACTACCCCAACATTTTGTTATTTCAACTTGACTAAATAAACTTGTAAATATTGAAACTACGCTCACGTAACGTACATACATAAATTCCTGCGAGACCTATGTTTATCACAACTAAACACAAAGATTGTGTCGTATTCAGTTATAGTCAGTGCCAGATTTAGATAAAGAGAGGCCCTAGGCTATTCAACTTGTGAGGCCCTCCCCCCAATTCCCCACCTTCACCACTGGAGGAAGATGGAAGTGTGTTTAATCAATTTCAATAAAGGCGAAGATGATGAGGGGTGTTTAAAAATCTGCAATATTCTGAAATGGAGTACAACTGTGCAAGGAAATTATTGAATGGTTGTTTAGAAAGTACAGTACGCTATGACAGCATACGTGTGAAATTCCAATAACAGTGTTAAAAATATTATACACCTTGGCGGGAGGCCTCATAAGCTTCGAGGCCCTAGGCTTCAGCCTATCGAATTTATAGGTAAATCCGGCACTGGTTATAGTACACGATGAAGATAAATAGATATCTAACTCCCACTCCTTACTTTTTATAGAGAGGAGTGTTTCTCGTTCAGCACACCTCCAGGTGAATTCCAAACCACGTGTATGAGCTTCGTGCGTACACAGTTTGCTCCAAACAAATATTGTGCGCCAGGTATGTTTATTTATTTATCAAATAGAAGTGACTATTTTTGTCTGTTATATAAAAAAGAAATTAATAAACATTCCAATTGAAAATACCGTTATATACTTATGTTACACCGTTATATACTTATGTTACACCACCGCATCTTTCTGTGAAAAAAATGAATATCAAACTCCATACATAAAGAAGTTATACAGTGGCATAATGCAATAATGAATGCTATAAAAATAAATTGAAAAACAAAAACATGTCACAGGCAAAATGAACACCTCATCATTATTGATATATATTATAAACCAATTATGATGTTTCTTTGTTTTTGTTTATGGTGTTTTACGCCACTTTCAACAATATTCAAACAAATTATGACCCTCAGAGCTTTCTTAAATACTCAGTGTGAAAGAGAAGTACAACAGGAACGATAGAACTAACAATACCACTGTAATATTTGGTTATGAAACGTGTGTATATTTTAAGGAATATCTCAAATACAAAATAAATGATGTGGAAAATAAATGTTTAGAGAAAACCGAAGGGACAATCAAGAATGAGCCACCCGGAGACACCGGAAACATTGGGCAATAGTCACAGAACGAAGACAAGCAAAACAAAAACACTACATAGAAAACTAAACAGTAACACGGACTCAACCAACAAACCGGAAATGTATTGCACAATAATAAGAGTTTGAAGATATTAAAGGGGTAATCAAGATTGGGTAAATCAGACAGACAATACAATAGCCAACAGAAAAAGGACAAAAGGACAAACAACGATCTACAGACATTACAAATAAAACTAAAGATCGGGTAACGCGAACCCCACTCCGAGAGTGAACTCAGGTGCTCCAAAAAGGAAAGCAGTTCCTGCTTCACTAGTGGCGCCTGTTTTGTTACTAGTTACAAACCCGGTGATAAGTATAATTATACCGCACATCAATATGATTTCCATTCCAAAGCCTCATAAAAGTTTGTATGTTTGATCTTAACAGGAACGAGAAATCAGTTAAACCAAGCTACATCGTATTTAGATTTGTCAGTTAACTATGGAACTACTACAGAAATGGCAGCACGACTGACAGACAGAAAAACAGGTTAGTAGAAATAAGGTACAATGCAGTATTTACCTGTCAGAACATGCACCTAATACACAATAAACTATCTTCCATCCATCATAATGTAATTAAATGTTAATTTTTACAATGACATTGATGAATACTACTCATACATTAAACATATTTATTATATAGATGCACGTGAAAGACCTAGATTTCAAAGAAAAAAACCCGCGGTATTTCAGCCACTGATATAAAAGCGTTTAATTCACTGCGTGCCGTCATATGCAACACCAGAATGTGACTGTGACCATATCGAAATGAAATAATAAAATGTATCTAAGCGGATGGAAATAAAGGTGTGGAACAGGAACGGATATGAGGCATGCGAGAGGCTAAATAGGGTCTAGACAGTCAATTCGTAATATACAAATTTACAATAGCTTCAAAGGTATAACAAATAATTTAAAAAAAAAACACGACACAGGAACACTTATATGGCAGGGGGGTGGGGGGGGGGGTGTTAAATGGTGAAGAGGGCCCGGAATGTACATTCTTAATACATACATTTACCATAGTCGATCTATAATTACATTTAATAAAAATTATAAACAAAAAAATATATATTTGCCCTTGGTTTTATCGGTCCCAAAATTTAAATTATTTTACTTTCCAATCTTTCTATTTTGAGTCGTACCTGATGAAGGTTATTCCAGAAACATGTCGTGCAGACTAAATTAGATATCTACGTTTTTATTTGCACTGATTCGCTTTTGTAACTACACAAATTGTATAGCTAACTTCATTTCCAGGAAAACTTATCAGCGGTCCATGTGAGCGTCTCCCTGATGGCCCCTCTGTTGACTATATGGGCAACAATGGCTGTCTTAGGTCAGGTTAGTATATTTTCACCATTATAAATAATTATTGATAACTTAAAAGATATCGATCAAAACATTCATGAACAAGTTCTAAGATAAACTGTTATAAATGGTGATATTCAATGTTTGTTGGTTATTTTTTTATAGTGTTTTTAAACAAACTGTACTGATAAAATTAAGACAAAAATTGTCAAAACAGTTCCTAAATCTTATGGGAAAATCTGCTCCGACAGTGTGATAATTTTTCATCTTTATTGATGAAAAACTACCACACAGTCGTAGCAGAGATAAATAGATACCCCAAACACATATACATGACCTCTCATTGTCCTGGCTTGGAACAGGCACTTCAATAAAAAGTGGTAGGGTTAAATTACATTCACCGGCTGTAAAATATAATGAAATAAAATGAATAATGTCCGACATTAATCAATGTTATGGGGGATTTTTTTGTGTTTTTTTTGTCAATGTTTTTTCTATTGTAGGTGACTCTAGACAAACAGTGGTACCCTCCCTGACTACCTTTCACATTCTGTTCCACAGAGAACACAACAGAATTGTAGATATACTATGTGGTCTAAATCCGCATTGGAAAGGAGACCGTCTGTATCAGGAGGCCAGAAAAATTCTTATAGGAATATATCAACAAATAGTCTATAATGAATATCTTCCTATCATAATTGGAAAAGTTGTCATGAAATGGTTGGGGATACTGCCAACTCCCAAAGGATTCAACACACGTTATGATAAACATGTTGATGCATCGATAAGAAATTCCTTCGCAGTTGCACCATTCAGATTTGGGCATGCGCAAATCTTGCATGATATTGGTTCAGCAAGCAAGGACCGATCGCTAAGGACAAAAGTTCCCATGGCACCGGAATTCTTTAAAACTAGATTAGTACGTGATAAGCACGTGTTCGGTGTCGACGGAATAAGTCGATGGATTACGACAGAATTTAATTATCTGTCCGACAGATTTATAGCAGATTCTGTTAGGAACCAACTATTCGAGACCAAACCAGGGAATGGATTTGATCTTGTTGCCATAGATATTCAAAGAGGAAGGGACCATGGAATACCTTCATATAATGAATTCAGGCGATTCTGTGGGCTAAAACCAGCAATTATATTTAAAGGTGGTCCATTTGGGCTACCTGACCATGATCCAAAAGCAGCAGAAATACTATCTCTGATTTACAAGTATGTACTGATATAAAATAATGTACTGTATGTTTATTGAGTATGAATAAAATATAATAAAACAGTGGCGGATTCAAGGGGGGGGGGGGGGGGGGGGGCTTTGGGAGCTTCAGCCCCCCCGCCCCCGTCGAACAACTCAAGCACATATTAACATACGCTTTTCAAGGCTAGTTAACGTCACGATATGGCTTTTAATCGAATGGTTTCGATCTGTGTGATGAAAGTAAAAGAAAATACAAATTAATTTCTTTGTAAGTAATTATGCTAAATCAAATTTTCAAGTTTATTTGAAGTTTTTATGAATGTATTGTCAAAATACCAATTAATCAGGTATTGTCTTAAACCGTTATATAAACATGTCTAGTGTCACAATTTCATATAGGTATAACCACCAACACCTGTAAATTGAGGCTCTTTCAAGGAAATTCTTTTTTAAACATCATTTATTTTCACACAAAAAATAAAGGCAAATGTTGCTGTATTACAAAAAAGAAAAAAAATACACGAGTTTCCGTTTTGAAAATATAAAAACACTGTCGGTACAATTTCAAACCGGATATCAAAATCGTAGAGAGAGGCAAAATCGATACCCATTACACACAAATACATGACTGCTCACATTCCTGGCTTGGCGAGGTTATGCCTGTTTTATATATCATGAAATGATAAATGTACATTCTAAGCAGTATATGCATTACTCACAATAGTAATTAGTTCGAAAATAGATGTTAAGAGAACACCGAAGGGACAATAAAAAATGACGGATAGTCCAGTGAAACTGGCAACATAGGGCACACAAGACGAAGAAAAACAAAACAGAAACACGACGCGATGTGTGTTGGACACCACTATGCGCAAACAAACACAAATAGCGTAAACAAGACATGCGCACTCCTACAAACAACCGGAGGTAAAGACATAATTAATTGTTGACCATGCGTGGAAAACGAAATATACATTTGAAAATAAATCTAATAAAACGTGGATATCAAATTTAGTGCGTTTCTGGAATAATCTTCCTAAGGTACGCTCATGATCAACAGATTTTGGAAAGCCAAATAATAAAAAAAATATGTGGGAGTAATTAAAGCAAAGGGCTTAAGCAGACACCATATTAACATTGATGTCTCCATACGTATGATTACACGAGAGTGTAAAGTAACATATAAGGATTTTTGATGCAAATTATAAAGGACGAAGTCCTTATAGCGGTAGGCTGTCCGATCTTTCCTTCTATATTGATAGCCAAATATCTGTTCACCGGAAGTTTAAAAAATAAATCAATTGATAATTTAGAAATGCAAAAGAAATATATTTCAATGAAAAATTCCTAATTCTTTTAATTATTTACTCTAAAAATCGAAATAAACTTGAAATAAAATTCTAATAAAAAAATCTCTTTCTATGAAACTCCCGACGAAAGAGAGCGGCGTAAGTAGGTAAAATGAACGGAACAGCCATAACAAATCGGCTACAAAATTCATTCAAAATAACTTGTACCGATCATCGTATTATTGAAATTTTAGGACTTCGTCCTTCAAACAGGTTGCCCGTCTCATATTACATTCTAAAAAGAAGTTACTCCTTCTATTCGTACGAATAAATATTTTCATTGAAATTAAGATAGAATATGCCATGGAATCATCATCAAGAGCAACTTTTATAAGAACGTATTCTTTGTTTTAGACATCCAGAAGATATTGACTTGATGGCTGGGGGCATGTCTGAGATTCATACACCAGGAGGCATTGTTGGACCTACATTTGGTTGTTTGATATCTTTACAGTTCAAATATCTCAAAATAGGGGACAGATTTAACTACGAAAATGCATTTCCCAAAACAGGTTTTACACCAGGTTGGTTTGTTTAGCTATGACCTTATGTTTGATTAGTTATATATACTACACAATAAAGGTTTTATTTGACACGAAATAGAGTAAATAAAAAGAAACAGTAAACAAAACATGGCAAGGTTTTTTAAACATTATTTCAGTTATATCGAGAATGTCAGTTTTAATAAGTCTAGAAAAGGGAAAACCACTGATAAACTTGATCACATAAAGTTGTATCGAGTACACCTAGATACGGACGATAATCGAACAACTACCTCTCACCTCAAGTCTTTAAACACCAAAAGACCACGATGAAAACCCAGGTGACAAGCACAGATGTGTAGCGTGGACTAACCGGTTAATAGGATCCCGAATACCCCTGTGGATAATTTGATCCCCAACGCAAATACAGATTTAAGCAAATAATATGGAACCTGCAGAGATTTGCTTGCACTAAAGCAAAACCATACACTATCACAAAAAGACAACATATTTTATGTCGTGCACACTCAATTTGATATCTACCTTATTATTACATGGATAGTGTGAAAACAGGACCAGTGAATGCTGTCCAGTTTGATATTGCTTACACTAAATATTTTTTTCATTGTAGCACAGATAAATATTATTAAGCACCAAACACTTTCCTCATTGTTCTGTCGAAATGCCAAGATGGGCATGATGCAACCGAATGCTTTCGTATCAGCTTTTGGAGGGTAAGTTTAAAAGAAATGTCAAGATGGGCGTAATGCAACCGAATGCTTTCGTAATAGCTTTTGCAGGGTAAGTTAACAGAAATGTCAAGATGGGCGTGATGCAACCGAATGCTTTCGTATCAGCTTTTGCAGGGTAAGTTAACAGAAATGTCAAGATGGGCGTGATGCAACCGAATGCTTTCGTATCAGCTTTGGCAGGGTAAGTTAACAAAACTGTCAAGATGGGCGTGATGCAACCGAATGCTTTCGTATCAGCTTTTGCAGGGTAAGTTAACAGAAATGTCAAGATGGGCGTGATGCAACCGAATGCTTTCGTATCAGCTTTTGCAGGGTAAGTTAACAGAAATGTCAAGATGGGCGTGATGCAACCGAATGCTTTCGTATCAGCTTTTGCAGGGTAAGTTAACAGAAATGTCAAGATGGGCGTGATGCAACCGAATGCTTTCGTATCAGCTTTTGCAGGGTAAGTTAACAGAAATAGTAGTCATGATCAAACACCACCATTTTCTGTTACTAACTGCCAGGAGGTGTTTTTTGAATATTTTTTTTTCACAAAGGGGATAAAAATAAAACGAAATGACATAGTATAACGTATAGCATAAAATTATGAAGAAATGAAAGGAATGTAGAGACAAGATAAAACAAACAACAACTACATCAGTGTCGTAATATCTAGCGCGTTCGTGGCTTCGATCCCCGGTTGGGTCAAGCCAAAGACTATGAAATTGGTATTTATGTCTCACCGCTAAGCACGCATCATAAGGAGTAAGCAAAGATTAGTCGGCTCGGAATAAAGATAATATTATCAGAGTATGTGACATGTCTATCCAAGGATCGCGTTGGTCTAGTAAAACAGACATCATCACCATCTCATCGCCATTATATCGTTCCCATACCATTCTTTTTGCATAATATAAAACTGCGATAAATTATATTGACTTTTATATTGTATAAAGTATTAATAAAAAATTGGGTGCTTCATAGCTTATTCATACTCACACCACCTTCAAAAATTCGATCATCTATGCTCTGATGTCATAATGATTTTGTACAAAGGAACGTCATGCAAACTGGAATTATGGCTCCAATGAAGAAATCTTCACACAAAGAAGGGAAGGGGGATTGTGCCCACAAAACCAGTTAGCCCCGCTACTTTTTATTGAAGTGCATGTGCTAACCCAAGTTGAAAGAAAATCGAACATCAAAAGCGAAAATATCAAAATTGAGTGATGTTCGTGGCTAGAATTTCTTTTAACGTTACATTTGTTTTGTAATTTTATTGAATGCTACATAATCATTCTTAAAGACAACAGAACATTTTTGCTTGATGATATTTTATAAATATATAAAGTTTGAAGATACCAAACTGGTTATTAAAAAACTTAAATTAAAGGACAGATAACACAATGGCCAATGGAAAAAGACGACAAGACAAATAATATTATCTACAAAAGACTACACAGAAAACTAAGATTAAAAAACACGAACCTCATTAAAAACCAGGGATTAACTATAACAAATATAATTCAATATTGATATTTATTTTTAGATATTTTTGGTATCCGCCTTGTAATACCCATCTTTCCCTTTTTCATTGATGATGTGCCGTTTTAAAAGAAATAATTCATCGAAAGCATGTTTTTTCGTGTTAGATTCATATATTTGCTTTTTTTTTCTATTTGTTTAGACAACTAGCAATACCATGTGGTAAACTACCTCAGCTTGGACCACATGAACTATCAGCATGGAAAGAACTTCCTCAAAAGTACTAAAGGCAGCAACAAGAGTTATCGTCCTTTGAAATACTCTTCAATCTCACTGTCTTTCTGATAAAATTGAAATACATTGTTTATGAATAATTATTTTCTTACAAGAAGAGTTATGTTAAATTTATAGAAGTTTTTCAATTGCTTGGCTAAAATATATAGAATAAATTGTGTGTTTAGGTTTGACTATGCTGTTTGGTTACAGTCCGTAAATGTAGAATAGAAATGCATTAGGCTTTCAGTCTTATTAAACTCAGGTGTTTTATATAAATACATTTACTTTACGCTTCATTAACAATGTCTTACACAACTCGCAATTACATTTCCTCTAGGTGAACCTTTGTATTCTCTCGGACTTTTCCGTAACCAATCCTACCTTAATGATTTTGCAAATTGCATTTTCGTTAGTTAATCTAAGTATTGTAATTGATGGCTCCCGAATTGGTTAATTGGTTATTTAACTTGATAGTTCCGATCGCTAGTGAAAGAACTTTTATATAAACGAGAAACTTCAACCTTTTTACACAAATAGTAACAAAATTTAGATTCAATACTTAAAATGTCAAATCGGTGTTAAGATCTACTCCGATACCATGGCAGGACCTGTAGAACAACATATGTGTATATATTAGAATCAATTGAACATTTTAGCCAGTCTCGTGTTATGTCTATGCTTTTCTTATCATTTTAAAATTGATTAAATGTATATGGGTGCGATTAGGGAAGGACCACTTTCCGCACCATGGAGTGCTCCGATCAACGGAGGAAATCTGCCAGAATAGAATTGTCATAAAATTGAGTTGCGTCAGACGTTGAAGCAGTACAGCGTATGTAAATTATAGTATTTTTTTTATACCTTTGTTCCATAAAAAATTACATTACATTTCATAAAAATGTTGATTGGTTCTCTGTTTGAATGCAAAAACACAAAGGAAAGTTGTGATTTATATAAACGTTCAAATATATATTTTGGTATTATATTAATTATGAAATAATATATGAATTAATAAAAGAAAATAACTTTTGGTTAAATATTAATAATATATCTGGCGATTTATTAAATTAACAAAGCAAATTTCGTTATTGCTTTGTCTGTTCAAGGGATTGATTGATTGATTGGTGTTTAACGCCAGCTTTAGAAGTATTTAAGCTATATCGTGGCGTGAGCAAATTTATCTAATTGATTTCCTCAAGTAGAAGACCTTTAGAAATAAAACAATCGGGTTATAGGTACAAATATCTATACAAGATAAACTTCAGTACAAGGAATAATTTGGATTGTACTCGTGTTGTGATGGTTGTGTTAAGTATTCTTTGGTGACCATACATATTCTTCTTGCGGATAACGAGATGGCATTGGCTATTATAATTTGGTTCAAAGTTTATCATTTTTCCCCTATTATGTTTTCGGGAACGTCGTGGTCGTGATCCTATGGTAATTGGATTTATAACTACCAATGCTATCAGTGCCTATCACCACTAACGTTGTGAGTTCGAATCCCGCTAAGGCGAGGTGTACTAGATACAACATTAAGTGATGAAGCTTGTCAGTGACTTGCGCCAGGTCGGTGGTTTTCTCCGGGTACTCCGGTTTCCTCCACCAATAAAGCTGACCGCCACGATAATTAACTGGAAAATTGTTGGAAGTGGCTTTAAACACCACAACTCACCCACCCTAATATGTTTTCCCATAACATTGTGGACTATCTAGTTGAAAAAAAGAGCATAGACCACCCAATACGAAGAATACATATATTATGTATTAAGTTCAAGATTATGGCTTAACGACTAACCATTTGACCTCACATGCAGCTGAGGTGAAGTGATGTTATTTTCGGTTAAAAATTTGAAGTTATTTTGGGTGTTCACATAAATACATTCTTTTTTATATACTACTGTAAGTTTATCACACTATTATTCCTCACCTTTAGCTTGTTGCTAAATGAGGGTTCCTAGAGTTAAATTTGAAGCTATCAGGAATGTTTTCCGGTTACCAATCATTAATTGACTAACCGTTATGACCACAGATGACCACGTGTATGTTCCGTTTTTCGTAGTCAAGTCCCGTGTAGCTCTTATTATTTCTGATTTTAGTTTTAAAATGTGTTCTGTACCTGTATTTTTAATCTACGTTTATTCTGGTGCTATAAAGTTTTACTTTTTCATCTGTTATATGAGCAACACGGATCCCACTAAAAAGCGGAGGTGAACCCAGGCGCCCTCGAAGGGTAAGCAGTTCTTGCCTCTTATAAGACATCCATCATGTCACCCATATTCAATATGTGATGAACACCACTATGTGCAAACAAGCACAAATAACGTAAATAAGAAATGAACCCTAGCAGGTCAATCAAGAATGGACAATCCAGAGAAACTGGCAAATAAACGTCAGATAATACCGAAGGGTCAATCATGAATGGACAATACAGAGAAACGGGCAAATAAACGTTAGAGAATACCGAAGGGTCAATCAAGAATGGACAATACAGAGAAACTGGCAAATAAACGTTAGAGAATACCGAAGGGTCAATCAAGGATGGACAATCCAGAGAAACTGGCAAATAAACGTTAGAGAATACCGAAAGGTCAATCAAAAATGGACAATCTAGAGAAACTGGCAACAAGACACAAGACGAAGACAACAAAACAAAAATCATAGCACATGTTTTTTATAGATAAGTTGAGAAGATTCATTAAAATTCATTGATTTAATAATCTGGTACTAATAAAACGATGACGTTGTTGATCAAAGGTCTGGATACAAATTGGAAGATTGAAAATCACGCATAGGTTGTGAGATGTAAACTCTATATGTAGAAAAATGAAAAACAAAAACATCAAAATACCACACTGTCGGAACATTTCCAAAATCCAACAGAAAAATCGTAGACAAAGGCAAAGTCGATATCCCTAACACACAAATACATGACCTCTAACACAAATACATGACTGCTCACGTTCCTGGCTTGGTACAGGAACTTCAATAAAATGTGGTGGGATTAAACTAGTTTTATAGGTCCTAACCTCCTCTCTTAGAAAAATGATCCTGTCGTGCAACTGCTTTCCTCATATACGAGCCACCAGTACATTGTATATTGTTTTGTCAAAATATAAAAACGTACTGTAGATATAAAATACAGTGTGCACGACGCGTTTCTGGAATAACATTCCCCATGTACGCTCAAAGTCAAAATATGTGAAGCCAAATAATTTAAAAGACTTTTGGGAGCAAGAAAGCCAAGAGGCTTCATCATTAGGAAATAAAGCATTCATGAAAGTTTGCCAGTGGCTATATTGGACCTCAATTTACGAGCCATCAGTACATTGTATATTGTTTTGTCAAAATATAAAAACGTAGATATCTAATTTAGTGCGCACGACGCGTTTCTGGAATAACCATCATCAAGTACGCTCAAAGCCAAAATATATGAAGCCAAATAATTTTAAAACCTTTTGGAGCAAGAAAACCAAAGGATCTAAACAGAATAGTCAAAATCGGGTATGGTCAGATATGTCTGAGGGAGGAGAACCTTAGTTTTAATAATGGTGTGAAAAATATATGAAGGAAAAATTGAGGTCGTATTTTGTTGTCAAAGAGTCTGTTAGAAATATAACCACAGGATAACTATTGAGGTAAATATAGTCACGGGATAACCATTGAGGTAAACATAACCACAGGATAACCATTGAGGTAAACATAACCACAGGATAACCATTGAGGTATATATAACCACAGGATAACCATTGAGGTAAATATAACCACATTATAACCATGGAGGTAACTATGACCACATGATAACCATTGAGGTAAATATAACCACAGGATAACCATTGAGGTAAACATAACCACAGGATAACCATTGAGGTATATATAACCACAGGATAACCATTGAGGTAAATATAACCACATTATAACCATGGAGGTAACTATGACCACATGATAACCATTGAGGTAGCTATAACCACAGGATAACCATTGAGGTAAATATAATCACAGGATAACCATTGAGGTAAATATAACCACATGATAACCATTGAGGTAAACATAACCACAGGATAACCATTGAGGTAAACATAACCACAGGATAACCATTGAGGTATATATAACCACAGGATAACCATTGAGGTAAATATAACCACATTATAACCATGGAGGTAACTATGACCACATGATAACCATTGAGGTATATATAACCACATGATAACCATTGATGTAACTATAACCACATGATAACCATTGAGGTAACTATGACCACATGATAACCATTGAGGTAAATATAACCACAGGATAACAATTGAGGTAAATATAACCACATTATAACCATGGGGGTAAATATAACCACAGGATAACCATTGAGGTAGATATAACCACAGGATAACCATTGAGGTAAATATAATCACAGGATAACCATTGAGGTAAATATAACCACATGATAACCATTGAGGTAAATATAACCACAGGATAACCATTGAGGTAAATATAACTACAGGATAACCATTGAGGTAAATATAACTACAGGGTAACCATTGAGGTAAATATAACTACAGGATAACCATTGAGGTAAATATAACTACAGGATAACCATTGAGATAAATATAACTACAGGATAACCATTGAGGTAAATATAACCACAGGATAACCATTGAGGTAAATATAACTACAGGATAACCATTGAGGTAAATATAACTACAGGGTAACCATTGAGGTAAATATAACTACAGGATAACCATTGAGGTAAATATAACCACAGGATAACCATTGAGGTAAATATAACCACAGGATAACCATTGAGGTAAATATAACTACAGGATAACCATTGAGGTAAACATAACCACAGGATAACCATTGAGGTAAATATAACCACAGGATAACCATTGAGGTAAATATAACTACAGGATAACCATTGAGGTAAATATAACTACAGGATAACCATTGAGGTAAATATAACCACAGGATAACCATTGAGGTAAATATAACCACAGGATAACCATTGAGGTAAATATAACCACATGATAACCATTGAGGTAAATAATACGAAATGAGGCAGAGAAAGCTGCTAGTTAGACTAAGATACGGATTTCTAGTAATTGTTTACTACTTCAGTCACTATGCTCTATAGTCTAATAGTGAATGGCGAAGGAAACATGTTCTCAAGCCAGGAAAATGAGAGGTCCTGTACATTCGTGCTAGGAATATACATTATTCCATTTTTCTTCGATTTTTCTATTAGATTTTGGCAATGTTTTGACAATGTAGTATTTTTTCTTTTTCATTTCCTTGCTAAGACTGAACAACTTAAAGTTGCCATGACGTATGTTAAAATTTATTGTGACCTTGGTTTACAAATTTGACACACACAAGAAAATATTTGACACTTCGTTAATAAATAGAAAGAAAATCTCAATAACACCAGCCGACTAGAGGTAACACTGTAGTATTGATTTGCCATAGCAGACAATGTTTTTATTTTTTTTATTTTTCAGCACTTTTATAAAAATGATTTTAAATAGAATGACATATTTTTATGAATTATTTTTGTTCTTTTATTTTCACAAATTCACTGTCAAACATACAGATGACAATTTTCCTAATTAGTAAGTTTGAATAGTGTGTAAGACGTCTATCTTAACTGTCGTTTTCAGGAAAATTTAATGACAAAATACAAAATATAAAAATCAATATCTTTCATTTGTCAGTGTATCAAAAATAATTTCCCATTTTAGACAGTTGAAAAAGTCCCCAGTTTGAAAATAATATATATATACAACGTCTGAAAAAACCAGTAAACAATTAATCTTAAGGGGTGTTGGATCCTTACGGAATAACGATACTATACAAGTAAAATAAATCATAAACGTCTGAAATGGTTTGTAAAACAAGATCAAGTACACAAAACAAAATATCATGCTCATTGCATGAATGATCCAATCAGCAGCCATCATTCAGTATCTATTGGTAACCTGACACAGAATTGCTAACTGGTTCCCAATTATTAATTCCTACCGCGCTACCTCTATAATACATTGTAACAATTAATGTGCAAAAATGTCAAACTGTGCATTGTGAAGGTCAAATGACTGGAATATTGGAATTTAATAATGAAATGAAATTAATGATATATAATTTTGAAAAGCAAACACCATATTTAATATTCTTTACAATCGTACTATGAGAGATAGGTCGTGTACAATTGTTTAAGAGAATAAAGATATTTATGTAGTAAAGGATGGAAATTTACGCGGATTCATTTACTCGCTGATCGATGGCTATCGCGAATAAAGCGAAAATTAAGTACCTGCGGAATTATCCTGTTTAGCAAGAAATAAGTTTGAATATATACACGTACAATAAATGCTACAGAAAAGTTTGAAGTCCAATAGCTGATCAGAAGCCACAGTTAATCGCAGCACAATGGTCAAAATATGAAGAGCAAACAGACAATCAATGATCTACAAAACATTACACAGAAAACTAAATGAACAACACATCACATGATCGACTAGTTTGTCAGTGACTTGCGAAAGGTCGGTGGTTTTCTCCGGTTTCCTCCATCAATAAAACTGACCGCCATGGTATAACTGAAATATTGTTGAAAGTGGCGTTAAACACCATAAACCAACCAAACCAACCACGATAAAAAAAAATAATAATAATTTTACCACAGCGAACTTCATATTCATGTACTGATATTATAATTAGACATGTGTAATTAACCAGATGAATAACGCTCATTTATTATGTATCACTTAATAAAAGATTCATGTAAAAAGGCAGTAATTAAGACGAGTGCTGGAGTATAATTAGTTCTAATAATAAAACCCTAAATGCTCGCTTACTCGCAAGGGTTATAACGGGATGCCATTACACGTAATGGAGCAGCCGCCGAGATTTTTTGCGCTCGCTTACAGAGCTTCTGACGCCTGCATTTATCAATAATAAGACATAACCTTTCCTTTTGTCCATTATTATAACAAGTTTGTATCACCTACCAGTATTTTAGAATGTAATTCCCACAAAATAAAAATCTCCTCTTTGAAAATTTTGAATTTCGTCATTTCCGGCCTCACTATTTAGATGTCGATACCATATTTGGCGATTTAGGCGTGAATGCTTACCAATCGTAACTACTTGGCCATTCTGGCTACCCTGCAAATAACAGGGTAGCGAGAATGGCCGAGTAGTTACGATTGGAATGTTTACCATATTTAGAAAAGCTCCGCCTTCCGTAGTTTCCGGTTATGGAAAACGATCGATAAATTTGAACAAGGTTGTTGCTAACTTTGAAAAGCATATATTTCTCAGCCAAACCGATTTAACAAGGACTGGGATCATCAGTAATTGTTATAATGAAATGTTTGAAGCGTAAATAGTGAGTTTTTATGTTTCAACTGCAACTTTTTTTTTGCTCCATTGTGACGAATGGGACCGCGTTGTAGCTCTGCCGAGACACAAGTTTGTCACAGGAGCTACATTATTGCAGCTAGAGTATAATGGTCTCAGCGAAAAAATAAATGTTTGCGTGAACTGGATATGGCAAGATGAAGAGGCAGACCGCCGGTTACAGTAATTTGGCAAGCCTGTGATCTACTGGTAACAGTAGAAGCGAGAATAATCCTCCCGGTACCGTGATAACACACGAGCAAGAGAGATAACGGGTACTCGAACCCCGATACATGAGCAAATAGTTTAACCTCAAACTCTCCGGTTTTTACGCAGAAGTTCAATAATATAACCTAAGGATCCGAACTGGTATCAATTTAATCACCGGTCTGTCTGGTGAACAGAGAATACCATAGAAACTCTGTGGTAACACAGAAGAAAAAAACCTCAAAATATAAGCTGACGCACATTTTGGGATACCGACATGTCCCGTCATCATCTTGCCATATCCCGCCAACGCACTCAAAGAAGCTGTGACATTTTTATTAATCAATTAGTAAAAAAAAAATTACAAAGAATTGAGATAGGCAAATAACAATACAATTTTGTTGTTATTATTACGAGTTTTCCTTGAACTTCTGAGAAAATTAAATACTAAAAAATACATAAATGTACAATCTCATATTAAATCAATTGACATTGTAAACTAGGATGCGATTATTCATAAAAACTTCGGCGAATGTCATTTTCCACAGATTGAGTTCTTCATTTAAAAGAGGAAATAAAAAGTCACTTTACATAATACCGACTGATGCGAGAACAAATTAAATGGCATGTGTTATAGTCACTTAAAATGAAATTGTCCTTTTATCAACAACCAAGGGCCTGTTCGGACGACTGTATGATGGCTTTTTGTGTAGTCTCTGTTCAATTTCCAAGTTCGTCCATTAATTGCCAAGCATCTTTCGTCGGTATTTCTCATACATGTACCAGCACCAACAAGCATCACCTGAAAAATTCACAAAAACAGCAGCAGAAAAAGAGAAGGTTTTTAGGAGGTAACGGGGAAGGTGGTGGGTGTTTCAAAAATGTCAGCCGGCAACTACATGCAGGAGCGGTATAATCACGTGATACATGTAACGAGGCAAAATAAGGGGGGAAAAGATGCAGATGTTAGGGGTGCAGAAAGGGAGGATTGTAAACTAAAATAAATACTCAATCACTTTAATTAAATCTTTTTATCGGAATAAGATAAACACACTTATTTGGATTTTTCCAACAATATGCAAATTAATAGTTGGATAATTATAACAATTTTCAAAATATCATGACAATGTGAATATTCATGAAATATGCTTTTGATATTTTGACTAACATAAATCGATGATTGTTAAAATAATTTATCGCTACTGCCTTTGTTGTAATTACTTTTATTACACACATTATGTAATTGAGCTGATGTTTACATCGACTGCATTAGTGATGACAAAAAAAACCCTCACATATTGACAGTGAAAAGTATGAACACAGTTAATTTCATATGTCTCAATATTTTTCAACATTATGTGATAAAGTTTGTCAGTAACTTGCAACAGACCGGTTGTTTTCTCCTTGTCCTTAAAAAAGATTGCTAAAATATTCATGTGGAATATTTAATAGTAATTATTAATTTCTCTATATCTTTGATCTGTTTACAAATCTTAAACTGTATTATCTGTAGCTTCTTTTTCCACTGGTTGTGATACTCCAGTATTTTCAAACACTTCCTGGTCCTTTCCTAATTCATGACTTAGGGACCGACTATTTAACTCGAAGGGGGGGGGGGTTATGGTTTTTTGTTTCGTTTAGAATATTTATTTTTTTTGTCGCGCGAAGCGCAATTTTTTTTCTCTAGAATTTAACATTAGGTTATATGACAAAAACTCTGAATCAGATTATTTTTTTTTCCTCCACCAAAATCAGAATATTTTTTTCAGCAACATTGGGAATCAGAATATTTTTTTAGAATAAAACATAACCCCCCCTTCAAGTTAAATGGTCGCTCCCTTATCACCAGATTTGTAGCTAAATTAACATGACGGGTGTCACTAGTGTAGCATGGAGCAGGAACTGTTTATCATTCATACACATGAATTCACATCTGATTTTTAGTGGTGTTTGTTTTGCTCTATGATTTGTTTTCTGTGTTTTCTTTATCGTTGTTTGTCCTTTTGTCCTTTTCTGTGTTTTCTTTATCGTTGTTTGTCCTTCTGTCCTTTTCTCTTTTGGTCCTTCTTCTATTCACGGATTCTGATTACCCTTTTGGAATTTTCAAACTATTGTTATGTATAAAGTACATGTGTCTACCATGTCAGGTTCTGATTATTTTTTTTATACCTAAATCATTAACTCTAGTTTGAATTGCTCCATCATAATGTTTGATATTTATATGCATTTATTTCTAAAGGATGTTTTTTTTATGTAAGTGCATTAGACTCCCCTGTCAAGTTCTGGTCTATGTTTAAACCTCAACAATTAACACTAGGCTGAATGGGTCCATTACTATGTTTTGAATAAAGTGTTTTAAATAAGTACATTCGACTCTCCTGTGAAGTTATGGTCTATGTTTAAACCTCAATAATTAACACTAAAAAGTAATAATTTTTTGATTAGAATAACGAAAATTTGAAATATCTTTTAAACTGTAGATTTTAAAGAAGAAGTGTAAACGAGAGTTGTGTAGAGAATCAAGGAGGCTAATTTAATTTGGAAGTTTGCAGACCAGAAAGTGAACGTATTTGGCCCTGCTCATATAGAAAAATCGCATTTTAAAGGAGTTTTTGGGTGTATATTTTGACAAAGTTTTATGAAATACGGAGGGAATAAGTCTATAAAAGAGAACAGCCTGCGGCCGTGGGTTTAAATCCCTGAGAACAATAGACACTCGACGGTCACCCGAAAGATTCCATTGTTCTCCGTAGAACCCGTCACCATCTCCTACACGCACTATTGAGTTCATTGATTTTTACCTGTAAAATATTTTACCTGTAAAAATTGCTTGGACTGAGACATTTTTCATTATTTTTATTTTTTCAATAAATATATAGCACTTCTGTCTTTAATAGTGAAAAATTGAAGTCTTCATATATCATATAATATGAAGAATATATCATTGTCGTATTGTTCGATTCTGTATGACATTTTAAATTTATATACATGTAAGAAACGGAACGAAAAATGAGTTTTGAGATTGTGCAACTTCCTAATTAAAAAATGCTCGTAAAATTAGTACATTTTTAAATTATAGAACCTCAGAGATCAATTGGAGGACTGATTTTTTTGGGGGGAGGGGTAGATTATGACATTGAGCACTGTCATTTTTTGAGCTATTTTTTACCTAAAAACTGCAAAAATTATTGATGAATCATTGATACTTGCAATTGTTTCACGTAACTATTCTACTAAACCAAGTTATAAATATCTTTCAACTCAAACGTCAGCTAAAAGTTTGGAAATACATATTTAACCTATTCCACTTCGAAATGCTTATCCAAAACAGGAATCCGAAGTTTCGACCTTTGTGTTTGTTTGTTTTGACTTTTCATGAATACAAGGCCCCTTTTGTGCTTGGTTTTCGGTTGGATTATAAACTGTCCCAGTTTATCTTTTTTTTTGTGTCAAGTTGTTTTGTGGATTATTTATGTAATATAATCAATATAAGTTAAATAATTTATCTGACCTCAGATATTTTCAACAGTTACAACTGTTCTTAAATCTTAATGAATTGGCAGACAAATGTTCCAAATATTTTCGACATTGGCTTTAACGTGACATTTATTCGATTTTTACAGTTGTCCTCTGTCTATTATACTTAATATGATTATACTTCAACCCGTGTCGTCATCCGAGTCATCATCACAAAAATCAATGATAATAGGTTCTATGACACTTCTATCTATACAGTTTTCTTTGCAGTATTCTTTTTTCAATTTTTCAATTTTTCAATTTTGACCACATGTTCTTCTGCTTTTGTCCACACATCTTTTGTAATTTTTTTTCGAAAGCGGCGTAGGTGAGTTCTTTAACATCTTTTAAAGGTAGTATTGTTTTTAGCCACGAAACCTTTGACTTGCACCCATATTAATTCTATGCGTCATTGGTTTTAAATTTAATCAATTAACAATGCACATTCAAACATACATTAAAATTTAGATTATTTGTCTTTTGGTTTTGAGCGTACCTAATGAAGGTTATTCCAGAAACGTATCAAGTGAAGGTTATTCCAGAAACGTACCTAATGAAGGTTATTCCAGAAACGTACTAATGAAGGTTATTCCAGAAACGTACCTAATGAAGGTTATTCCAGAAACGTACCTAATGAAGGTTATTCCAGAAACGTACCTAGTGAAGGTTATTCCAGAAACGTACCTAATGAAGGTTATTCCAGAAGCGTACCTAGTGAAGGTTATTCCAGAAACGTACCTGATGAAGGTTATTCCAGAAACGTACCTAGTGAAGGTTATTCCAGAAACGTACCTAATGAAGGTTATTCCGGAAACGTACCTAATAAAGGTTATTCCAGAAACGTACCTAATGAAGGTTATTCCAGAAACGTACCTAATGAAGGTTATTCCAGAAACGTACCTGACGAAGGTTATTCTAGAAACGTACCTGACGAAGGTTATTCCAGAAACGTTCCTAATGAAGGTTATTCCAGAAACGTACCTGACGAAGGTTATTCCAGAAACGTACCTAATGAAGGTTATTCCAGAAACGTACCTGATGAAGGTTATTTCAGAAACATACCTAATGAAGGTTATTCCAGAAACGTACCTAATGAAGGTTATTCCAGAAACGTACACGATGAAGATTATTCCAGAAACGTACACGATGAAGATTATTCCAGAAACGTATCTAATGAAGGTTATTCCAGAAACGTACCTAATAAAGGTTATTCCAGAAACGTACCTAATGAAGGTTATTCCAGAAACGTACCTAATGAAGGTTTTTCCAGAAACGTACCTAGTGAAGGTTATTCCAGAAACGTACCTAATGAAGGTTATTCCAGAAACGTCCCTGATGAAGGTTATTCCAGAAACGTACCTATTGAAGGTTTTTCCAGAAACGTACCTGATGAAGGTTATTCCAGAAACGTACCTATTGAAGGTTATTCCAGAAACGTACCTAATGAAGGTCATTCCAGAAACGTACCAAATGAAGGTTATTCCAGAAATGTTCCTGACGAAGGTTATTCCAGAAATGTACCTGACGAAGGTTATTCCAGAAATGTACCTGACGAAGGTTATTCCAGAAACGTATCTAATGAAGGTTATTCCAGAAACGTACCTGATGAAGGTTATTCCAGAAACGTACCTAATGAAGGTTATTCCAGAAACGTACCTAATGAAGGTTATTCCAGAAACGTACCTAATGAAGGTTATTCCAGAAACGTACCTAATGAAGGTTATTCCAGAAACGTACCTGATGAAGGTTATTCCAGAAACGTACCTGACGAAGGTTATTCCAGAAACGTACCTGACAAAGGTTATTCCAGAAACGTACCTGACGAAGGTTATTCCAGAAACGTACCTAATGAAGGTTATTCCAGAAACGTACCTGACGAAGGTTATTCCAGAAACGTACCTAATGAAGGTTATTCCAGAAACGTACCTGATGAAGGTTATTCCAGAAACATACCTAATGAAGGTTATTCCAGAAACATACCTAATGAAGGTTATTCCAGAAACGTACCTAATGAAGGTTATTCCAAAAACGTACCTATTGAAGGTTATTCCAGAAACGTACCTGATGAAGGTTATTCCAGAAACGTACCTAATGAAGGTTATTCCAGAAACGTACCTAATGAAGGTTATTCCAGAAACGTACCTAGTGAAGGTTATTCCAGAAACGTACATAATGAAGGTTATTCCAGAAACGTACCTAATGAAGGTTATTCCAGAAACGTACTTGATGAAGGTTATTCCAGAAACGTACCTAATGAAGGTTATTCCAGAAACGTACCTAATGAAGGTTATTCCAGAAACGTACCTAATGAAGGTTATTCCAGAAACGTACCTGACGAAGGTTATTCCAGAAACGTACCTGACGAAGGTTATTCCAGAAACTTACCTGACAAAGGTTATTCCAGAAACGTACTTGATGTAGGTTATTCCAGAAACGTACCTAATGAAGGTTATTCCAGAAACGTACCTGACGAAGGTTATTCCAGAAACGTACCTGATGAAGGTTATTCCAGAAACGTACCTGATGAAGGTTATTCCAGAAACGTACCTGATGAAGGTTATTCCAGAGACGTACCTGATGAAGGTTATTCCAGAAACGTACCTAATGAAGGTTATACCAGAAACGTACCTAATGAAGGTTATTCCAGAAACGTACCTAATGAAGGTTATTCCAGAAACGTACCTAATGAAGGTTATTCCAGAAACGTACCTAATGAAGGTTATTCCAGAAACGTACCTGATGAAGGTTATTCCAGAAACGTACCTGATGAAGGTTATTCCAGAAACGTACCTAATGAAGGTTATTCCAGAAACGTACCTGATGAAGGTTATTCCAGAAACGTACCTAATGAAGGTTATTCCAGAAACGTACCTAATGAAGGTTATTCCAGAAACGTACCTAGTGAAGGTTATTCCAGAAACGTACATAATGAAGGTTATTCCAGAAACGTACCTAATGAAGGTTATTCCAGAAACGTACTTGATGAAGGTTATTCCAGAAACGTACCTAATGAAGGTTATTCCAGAAACGTACTTGATGAAGGTTATTCCAGAAACGTACCTGATGAAGGTTATTCCAGAAACGTACCTAATGAAGGTTATTCCAGAAACGTACCTAATGAAGGTTATTCCAGAAACGTACCTAATGAAGGTTATTCCAGAAACGTACCTAATGAAGGTTATTCCAGAAACGTACCTGACGAAGGTTATTCCAGAAACGTACCTGACGAAGGTTATTCCAGAAACTTACCTGACAAAGGTTATTCCAGAAACGTACTTGATGTAGGTTATTCCAGAAACGTACCTAATGAAGGTTATTCCAGAAACGTACCTGACGAAGGTTATTCCAGAAACGTACCTGATGAAGGTTATTCCAGAAACGTACCTGATGAAGGTTATTCCAGAAACGTACCTGATGAAGGTTATTCCAGAGACGTACCTGATGAAGGTTATTCCAGAAACGTACCTAATGAAGGTTATACCAGAAACGTACCTAATGAAGGTTATTCCAGAAACGTACCTAATGAAGGTTATTCCAGAAACGTACCTAATGAAGGTTATTCCAGAAACGTACCTAATGAAGGTTATTCCAGAAACGTACCTGACGAAGGTTATTCTAGAAACGTACCTGACGAAGGTTATTCCAGAAACGTTCCTAATGAAGGTTATTCCAGAAACGTACCTGACGAAGGTTATTCCAGAAACGTACCTAATGAAGGTTATTCCAGAAACGTACCTGATGAAGGTTATTTCAGAAACATACCTAATGAAGGTTATTCCAGAAACGTACCTAATGAAGGTTATTCCAGAAACGTACCTAATGGAGGTTATTCCAGAAACGTACACGATGAAGATTATTCCAGAAACGTATCTAATGAAGGTTATTGCAGAAACGTACCTAATAAAGGTTATTCCAGAAACGTACCTAATGAAGGTTATTCCAGAAACGTACCTAATGAAGGTTTTTCCAGAAACGTACCTAGTGAAGGTTATTCCAGAAACGTACCTAATGAAGGTTATTCCAGAAACGTCCCTGATGAAGGTTATTCCAGAAACGTACCTATTGAAGGTTTTTCCAGAAACGTACCTGATGAAGGTTATTCCAGAAACGTACCTATTGAAGGTTATTCCAGAAACGTACCTAATGAAGGTCATTCCAGAAATGTACCAAATGAAGGTTATTCCAGAAATGTTCCTGACGAAGGTTATTCCAGAAACGTACCTGACGAAGGTTATTCCAGAAATGTACCTGACGAAGGTTATTCCAGAAACGTATCTAATGAAGGTTATTCCAGAAACGTACCTGATGAAGGTTATTCCAGAAACGTACCTAATGAAGGTTATTCCAGAAACGTACCTAATGAAGGTTATTCCAGAAACGTACCTAATGAAGGTTATTCCAGAAACGTACCTAATGAAGGTTATTCCAGAAACGTACCTGATGAAGGTTATTCCAGAAACGTACCTAATGAAGGTTATTCCAGAAACGTACCTGACAAAGGTTATTCCAGAAACGTACCTGACGAAGGTTATTCCAGAAACGTACCTATTGAAGGTTATTCCAGAAACGTACCTGACGAAGGTTATTCCAGAAACGTACCTAATGAAGGTTATTCCAGAAACGTACCTGATGAAGGTTATTCCAGAAACATACCTAATGAAGGTTATTCCAGAAACATACCTAATGAAGGTTATTCCAGAAACTTACCTTATGAAGGTTATTCCAGAAACGTACCTAATGAAGGTTATTCCAAAAACGTACCTAATGAAGGTTATTCCAGAAACGTACCTGATGAAGGTTATTCCAGAAACGTACCTAATGAAGGTTATTCCAGAAACGTACCTAATGAAGGATATTCCAGAAACGTACCTAGTAAAGGTTATTCCAGAAACGTACATAATGAAGGTTATTCCAGAAACGTACCTGACGAAGGTTATTCCAGAAATGTACCTGACGAAGGTTATTCCAGAAACGTATCTAATGAAGGTTATTCCAGAAACGTACCTGATGAAGGTTATTCCAGAAACGTACCTAATGAAGGTTATTCCAGAAACGTACCTAATGAAGGTTATTCCAGAAACGTACCTAATGAAGGTTATTCCAGAAACGTACCTAATGAAGGTTATTCCAGAAACGTACCTGATGAAGGTTATTCCAGAAACGTACCTAATGAAGGTTATTCCAGAAACGTACCTAATGAAGGTTATTCCAGAAACGTACCTAATGAAGGTTATTCCAGAAACGTACCTGACGAAGGTTATTCCAGAAACGTACCTGACGAAGGTTATTCCAGAAACTTACCTGACAAAGGTTATTCCAGAAACGTACTTGATGTAGGTTATTCCAGAAACGTACCTAATGAAGGTTATTCCAGAAACGTACCTGAAGAAGGTTATTCCAGAAACGTACCTGATGAAGGTTATTCCAGAAACGTACCTGATGAAGGTTATTCCAGAAACGTACCTGATGAAGGTTATTCCAGAGACGTACCTGATGAAGGTTATTCCAGAAACGTACCTAATGAAGGTTATACCAGAAACGTACCTAATGAAGGTTATTCCAGAAACGTACCTAATGAAGGTTATTCCAGAAACGTACCTAATGAAGGTTATTCCAGAAACGTACCTGACGAAGGTTATTCCAGAAACGTACCCGATGAAGATTATTCCAGAAACGTATCTAATGAAGGTTATTCCAGAAACGTACCTATTAAAGGTTATTCCAGAAACGTACCTAATGAAGGTTTTTCCAGAAACGTACCTAGTGAAGGTTATTCCAGAAACGTACCTAATGAAGGTTATTCCAGAAACGTACCTGACGAAGGTTATTCCAGAAACGTACCTAATGAAGGTTATTCCAGAAACGTACCTAATGAAGGTTATTCCAGAAACGTATCAAATGAAGGTTATTCCAGAAACGTACCTAATGAAGGTTATTCCAGAAACGTACTAATGAAGGTTATTCCAGAAACGTACCTAATGAAGGTTATTCCAGAAACGTATCAAATGAAGGTTATTCCAGAAACGTACCTAATGAAGGTTATTCCAGAAACGTACCTAATGAAGGTTATTCCAGAAACGTACCTAATGAAGGTTATTCCGGAAACGTACCTAATGAAGGTTATTCCAGAAACTTACCTGACGAAGGTTATTCCAGAAACGTACCTAATGAAGGTTATTCCAGAAACGTACCTGATGAAGGTTATTCCAGAAACGTACCTAATGAAGGTTATTCCAGAAACGTTCCTGACGAAGGTTATTCCAGAAACGTACCTGACGAAGGTTATTCCAGAAATGTACCTGACGATGGTTATTCCAGAAACGTACCTAATGAAGGTTATTCCAGAAACGTACCTGACGAAGGTTATTCCAGAAACGTACCTAATGAAGGTTATTCCAGAAACGTACCTGATGAAGGTTATTTCAGAAACATACCTAATGAAGGTTATTCCAGAAACGTACCTAATGAAGGTTATTCCAGAAACGTACCTAATGGAGGTTATTCCAGAAACGTACACGATGAAGATTATTCCAGAAACGTATCTAATGAAGGTTATTCCAGAAACGTACCTAATAAAGGTTATTCCAGAAACGTACCTAATGAAGGTTATTCCAGAAACGTACCTAATGAAGGTTTTTCCAGAAACGTACCTAGTGAAGGTTATTCCAGAAACGTACCTAATGAAGGTTATTCCAGAAACGTCCCTGATGAAGGTTATTCCAGAAACGTACCTATTGAAGGTTTTTCCAGAAACGTACCTGATGAAGGTTATTCCAGAAACGTACCTATTGAAGGTTATTCCAGAAACGTACCTAATGAAGGTCATTCCAGAAATGTACCAAATGAAGGTTATTCCAGAAATGTTCCTGACGAAGGTTATTCCAGAAACGTACCTGACGAAGGTTATTCCAGAAATGTACCTGACGAAGGTTATTCCAGAAACGTATCTAATGAAGGTTATTCCAGAAACGTACCTGATGAAGGTTATTCCAGAAACGTACCTAATGAAGGTTATTCCAGAAACGTACCTAATGAAGGTTATTCCAGAAACGTACCTAATGAAGGTTATTCCAGAAACGTACCTAATGAAGGTTATTCCAGAAACGTACCTGATGAAGGTTATTCCAGAAACGTACCTGACGAAGGTTATTCCAGAAACGTACCTGACAAAGGTTATTCCAGAAACGTACCTGACGAAGGTTATTCCAGAAACGTACCTATTGAAGGTTATTCCAGAAACGTACCTGACGAAGGTTATTCCAGAAACGTACCTAATGAAGGTTATTCCAGAAACGTACCTGATGAAGGTTATTCCAGAAACATACCTAATGAAGGTTATTCCAGAAACATACCTAATGAAGGTTATTCCAGAAACGTACCTAATGAAGGTTATTCCAGAAACGTACCTAATGAAGGTTATTCCAAAAACGTACCTAATGAAGGTTATTCCAGAAACGTACCTGATGAAGGTTATTCCAGAAACGTACCTAATGAAGGTTATTCCAGAAACGTACCTAATGAAGGATATTCCAGAAACGTACCTAGTAAAGGTTATTCCAGAAACGTACATAATGAAGGTTATTCCAGAAACGTACCTGACGAAAGTTATTCCAGAAATGTACCTGACGAAGGTTATTCCAGAAACGTATCTAATGAAGGTTATTCCAGAAACGTACCTGATGAAGGTTATTCCAGAAACGTACCTAATGAAGGTTATTCCAGAAACGTACCTAATGAAGGTTATTCCAGAAACGTACCTAATGAAGGTTATTCCAGAAACGTACCTAATGAAGGTTATTCCAGAAACGTACCTGATGAAGGTTATTCCAGAAACGTACCTAATGAAGGTTATTCCAGAAACGTACCTAATGAAGGTTATTCCAGAAACGTACCTAATGAAGGTTATTCCAGAAACGTACCTGACGAAGGTTATTCCAGAAACGTACCTGACGAAGGTTATTCCAGAAACTTACCTGACAAAGGTTATTCCAGAAACGTACTTAATGTAGGTTATTCCAGAAACGTACCTAATGAAGGTTATTCCAGAAACGTACCTGAAGAAGGTTATTCCAGAAACGTACCTGATGAAGGTTATTCCAGAAACGTACCTGATGAAGGTTATTCCAGAAACGTACCTGATGAAGGTTATTCCAGAGACGTACCTGATGAAGGTTATTCCAGAAACGTACCTAATGAAGGTTATACCAGAAACGTACCTAATGAAGGTTATTCCAGAAACGTACCTAATGAAGGTTATTCCAGAAACGTACCTAATGAAGGTTATTCCAGAAACGTACCTGACGAAGGTTATTCCAGAAACGTACCCGATGAAGATTATTCCAGAAACGTATCTAATGAAGGTTATTCCAGAAACGTACCTATTAAAGGTTATTCCAGAAACGTACCTAATGAAGGTTTTTCCAGAAACGTACCTAGTGAAGGTTATTCCAGAAACGTACCTAATGAAGGTTATTCCAGAAACGTACCTGACGAAGGTTATTCCAGAAACGTACCTAATGAAGGTTATTCCAGAAACGTACCTAATGAAGGTTATTCCAGAAACGTATCAAATGAAGGTTATTCCAGAAACGTACCTAATGAAGGTTATTCCAGAAACGTACTAATGAAGGTTATTCCAGAAACGTACCTAATGAAGGTTATTCCAGAAACGTATCAAATGAAGGTTATTCCAGAAACGTACCTAATGAAGGTTATTCCAGAAACGTACCTAATGAAGGTTATTCCAGAAACGTACCTAATGAAGGTTATTCCGGAAACGTACCTAATGAAGGTTATTCCAGAAACTTACCTGACGAAGGTTATTCCAGAAACGTACCTAATGAAGGTTATTCCAGAAACGTACCTGATGAAGGTTATTCCAGAAACGTACCTAATGAAGGTTATTCCAGAAACGTTCCTGACGAAGGTTATTCCAGAAACGTACCTGACGAAGGTTATTCCAGAAATGTACCTGACGATGGTTATTCCAGAAACGTACCTAATGAAGGTTATTCCAGAAACGTACCTGATGAAGGTTATTCCAGAAACGTACCTAATGAAGGTTATTCCAGAAACGTACCTGATGAAGGTTATTCCGGAAACGTACCTAATGAAGGTTATTCCAGAAACGTACCTGATGAAGGTTATTCCAGAAACGTACCTAATGAAGGTTATTCCAGAAACGTACCTGATGAAGGTTATTCCAGAAACGTACCTAGTGAAGGTTATTCCAGAAACATACCTAATGAAGGTTATTCCAGAAACGTACCTAATGAAGGTTATTCGAGAAACGTACCTGACGAAGGTTATTCCAGAAACGTACCTGCTGAAGGTTATTCCAGAAACGTACCTAATGAAGGTTATTCCAGAAACGTACCTGACGAAGGTTATTCCAGAAACGTACCTAATGAAGGTTATTCCAGAAACGTACCTGATGAAGGTTATTCCAGAAACATACCTAATGAAGGTTATTCCAGAAACGTACCTAGTGAAGGTTATTCCAGAAACGTACCTAATGAAGGTTATTCCAGAAACGTACCTAATGAAGGTTATTCCAGAAACGTACCCGATGAAGGTTATTCCAGAAACGTACCCAATGAAGGTTATTCCAGAAACGTACCTAATGAAGGTTATTCCAGAAACGTACCTAATGAAGGTTATTCCAGAAACGTACCTATTGAAGGTTATTCCAGAAACGTACCTAATGAAGGTTATTCCAGAAACGTACCTGATGAAGGTTATTCCAGAAACGTACCTAATGAAGGTTATTCCAGAAACGTACCTCATGAAGGTTATTCCAGAAACGTACCTAATGAAGGTTATTCCAGAAACGTACCTGATGAAGGTTATTCCAGAAACGTACCTAATGAAGGTTATTCCAGAAACGTTCCTGACGAAGGTTATTCCAGAAACGTACCTGAAGAAGGTTATTCCAGAAATGTACCTGACGATGGTTATTCCAGAAACGTACCTAATGAAGGTTATTCCAGAAACGTACCTGATGAAGGTTATTCCAGAAACGTACCTATTGAAGGTTTTTCCAGAAACGTACCTGATGAAGGCTATTCCAGAAACGTACCTATTGAAGGTTATTCCAGAAACGTACCTAATGAAGGTTATTCCAGAAACGTACCAAATGAAGGTTATTCCAGAAACGTTCCTGACGAAGGTTATTCCAGAAACGTACCTGATGAAGGTTATTCCAGAAATATACCTGACGAAGGTTATTCCAGAAACGTATCTAATGAAGGTTATTCCAGAAACGTACCTGATGAAGGTTATTCCAGAAACGTACCTAGTGAAGGTTATTCCAGAAACGTACCTAATGAAGGTTATTCCAGAAACGTACCTAATGAAGGTTATTCCAGAAACGTACCTAATGAAGGTTATTCCAGAAACGTACCTGATGAAGGTTATTCCAGAAACGTACCTAATGAAGGTTATTCCAGAAACATAACTAATGAAGGTTATTCCAGAAACGTACCTGACGAAGATTATTCCAGAAACGTACCTAATGAAGGTTATTCCAGAAACGTACCTGACGAAGGTTATTCCAGAAACGTACCTAATGAAGGTTATTCCAGAAACGTACCTAATGAAGGTTATTCCAGAAACATACCTAATGAAGGTTATTCCAGAAACATACCTAATGAAGGTTATTCCAGAAACGTACCTATTGAAGGTTATTCCAGAAACGTACCTAATGAAGGTTATTCCAAAAACGTACCTAATGAAGGTTATTCCAGAAACGTACCTAATGAAGGTTATTCCAGAAACGTACCTAATGAAGGTTATTCCAGAAACGTACCTAATGAAGGTTATTCCAGAAACGTACCTAGTGAAGGTTATTCCAGAAACGTACATAATGAAGGTTATTCCAGAAACGTACCTAATGAAGGTTATTCCAGAAACGTACTTGATGAAGGTTATTCCAGAAACGTACCTGATGAAGGTTATTCCAGAAACGTACCTGATGAAGGTTATTCCAGAAACGTACCTAATGAAGGTTATTCCAGAAACGTACCTAATGAAGGTTATTCCAGAAACGTACCTAATGAAGGTTATTCCAGAAACGTACCTAATGAAGGTTATTCCAGAAACGTACCTGACGAAGGTTATTCCAGAAACGTACCTGACGAAGGTTATTCCAGAAACTTAACTGACAAAGGTTATTCCAGAAACGTACTTGATGTAGGTTATTCCAGAAACGTACCTGATGAAGGTTATTCCAGAAACGTACCTGATGAAGGTTATTCCAGAAACGTACCTAATGAAGGTTATTCCAGAGACGTACCTGATGAAGGTTATTCCAGAAACGTACCTAATGAAGGTTATACCAGAAACGTACCTAATGAAGGTTATTCCAGAAACGTACCTAATGAAGGTTATTCCAGAAAAGTACCTAATGAAGGTTATTCCAGAAACGTACCTAATGAAGGTTATTCCAGAAACGTACCTGATGAAGGTTATTCCAGAAACGTACCTGATGAATGTTATTCCAGAAACGTACCTAATGAAGGTTATTCCAGAAACGTACCTGATGAAGGTTATTCCAGAAACGTACCTAATGAAGGTTATTCCAGAAACGTACCTAATGAAGGTTATTCCAGAAACGTACCTAATGAAGGTTATTCCAGAAACGTACCTGACGAAGGTTATTCCAGAAACGTACCTGCTGAAGGTTATTCCAGAAACGTACCTAATGAAGGTTATTCCAGAAACGTACCTGACGAAGGTTATTCCAGAAACGTACCTAATGAAGGTTATTCCAGAAACGTAGCTGATGAAGGTTATTCCAGAAACATACCTAATGAAGGTTATTCCAGAAACGTACCTATTGAAGGTTATTCCAGAAACGTACCTAATGAAGGTTATTCCAGAAACGTACCTAATGAAGGTTATTCCAGAAACGTACCCGATGAAGGTTATTCCAGAAACGTACCTAATGAAGGTTATTCCAGAAACGTACCTTATGAAGGTTATTCCAGAAACGTACCTAATGAAGGTTATTCCAGAAACGTACCTAATGAAGGTTATTCCAGAAACGTACCTAATGAAGGTTATTCCAGAAACGTACCTAATGAAGGTTATTCCAGAAACGTACCTGATGAAGGTTATTCCAAAAACGTACCTAATGAAGGTTATTCCAGAAACGTACCTGATGAAGGTTATTCCAGAAACGTACCTAATGAAGGTTATTCCAGAAACGTACCTGATGAAGGTTATTCCAGAAACGTACCTAATGAAGGTTATTCCAGAAACGTTCCTGACGAAGGTTATTCCAGAAACGTACCTGACGAAGGTTATTCCAGAAATGTACCTGACGATGGTTATTCCAGAAACGTACCTAATGAAGGTTATTCCAGAAACGTACCTGATGAAGGTTATTCCAGAAACGTACCTAATGAAGGTTATTCCAGAAACGTACCTGATGAAGGTTATTCCGGAAACGTACCTAATGAAGGTTATTCCAGAAACGTACCTGATGAAGGTTATTCCAGAAACGTACCTAATGAAGGTTATTCCAGAAACGTACCTGATGAAGGTTATTCCAGAAACGTATCTAGTGAAGGTTATTCCAGAAACGTACCTAATGAAGGTTATTCCAGAAACGTACCTAATGAAGGTTATTCCAGAAACGTACCTGACGAAGGTTATTCCAGAAACGTACCTGATGAAGGTTATTCCAGAAACGTACCTAATGAAGGTTATTCCAGAAACGTACCTGACGAAGGTTATTCCAGAAACGTACCTAATGAAGGTTATTCCAGAAACGTACCTGATGAAGGTTATTCCAGAAACATACCTAATGAAGGTTATTCCAGAAACGTACCTAATGAAGGTTATTCCAGAAACGTACCTAATGAAGGTTATTCCAGAAACGTACCTAATGAAGGTTATTCCAGAAACGTACCCGATGAAGGTTATTCCAGAAACGTACCTAATGAAGGTTATTCCAGAAACGTACCTAATGAAGGTTATTCCAGAAACGTACCTAATGAAGGTTATTCCAGAAACGTACCTAATGAAGGTTATTCCAGAAACGTACCTAATGAAGGTTATTCCAGAAACGTAACTAATGAAGGTTATTCCAGAAACGTACCTGATGAAGGTTATTCCAGAAACGTACCTATTGAAGGTTATTCCAGAAACGTACCTGATGAAGGTTATTCCAGAAACGTACCTAATGAAGGTTATTCCAGAAACGTACCTGATGAAGGTTATTCCAGAAACGTACCTAATGAAGGTTATTCCAGAAACGTTCCTGACGAAGGTTATTCCAGAAACGTACCTGAAGAAGGTTATTCCAGAAATGTACCTGACGATGGTTATTCCAGAAACGTACCTAATGTAGGTTATTCCAGAAACGTACCTGATGAAGGTTATTCCAGAAACGTACCTAGTGAAGGTTATTCCATAAACGTACCTGATGAAGGTTATTCCAGAAACGTACCTAATGAAGGTTATTCCAGAAACGTCCCTAATGAAGGTTATTCCAGAAACGTACCTAGTGAAGTTTATTCCAGAAACGTACCTGATGAAGGTTATTCCAGAAACGTACCTGACGAAGGTTTTTCCAGAAACGTACCTATTGAAGGTTATTCCAGAAACGTACCTGACGAAGGTTATTCCAGAAACGTACCTAATGAAGGTTATTCCAGAAACGTACCTAATGAAGGTTATTCCAGAAACGTACCTAATGAAGGTTATTCCAGAAACGTACCTGACGAAGGTTATTCCAGAAACGTACCCGATGAAGATTATTCCAGAAACGTATCTAATGAAGGTTATTCCAGAAACGTACCTAATAAAGGTTATTCCAGAAACGTACCTAATGAAGGTTATTCCAGAAACGTACCTAATGAAGGTTTTTCCAGAAACGTACCTAGTGAAGGTTATTCCAGAAACGTACCTAGTGAAGGTTATTCAAGAAACGTACCTGATGAAGGTTATTCCAGAAACGTACCTATTGAAGGTTATTCCAGAAACGTACCTGGTGAAGGTTATTCCAGAAACGTACCTATTGAAGGTTATTCCAGAAACGTACCTAATGAAGGTTATTCCAGAAACGTACCTAATGAAGGTTATTCCAGAAACGTACCTGACGAAGGTTATTCGAGAAACGTACCTGACGAAGGTTATTCCAGAAATGTACCTGACGAAGGTTATTCCAGAAACGTACCTAATGAAGGTTATTCCAGAAACGTACCTGATGAAGGTTATTCCATAAACGTACCTGATGAAGGTTATTCCAGAAACGTACCTAATGAAGGTTATTCCAGAAACGTACCTAATGAAGGTTATTCCAGAAACGTACATAATGAAGGTTATACCAGAAACGTACCTGATGAAGGTTATTCCAGAAATGTACCTGACGAAGGTTATTCCAGAAACGTACCTGACGAAGGTTATTCTAGAAACGTACCTGACGAAGGTTATTCCAGAAACGTACCTGATGAAGGTTATTCCAGAAACGTACCTGACGAAGGTTATTCCAGAAACGTACCTAATGAAGGTTATTCCAGAAACGTACCTGATGAAGGTTATTCCAGAAACATACCTAATGAAGGTTATTCCAGAAACGTACCTAATGAAGGTTATTCCAGAAACGTACCTGATGAAGGTTATTCCAGAAACATACCTAATGAAGGTTATTCCAGAAACGTACCTAATGAAGGTTATTCCAGAAACGTACCTAATGAAGGTTATTCCAGAAACATACCTAATGAAGGGTATTCCAGAAACGTACCCGATGAAGGTTATTCCAGAAACGTACCTAATGAAGGTTATTCCAGAAACGTACCTATTGAAGGTTATTCCAGAAACGTACCTAATGAAGGTTATTCCAGAAACGTACCTAATGAAGGTTATTCCAGAAACGTACCTAATGAAGGTTATTCCAGAAACGTACCTAATGAAGGTTATTCCAGAAACGTACCTGATGAAGGTTATTCTAAAAACGTACCTAATGAAGGTTATTCCAGAAACGTACCTGATGAAGGTTATTCCAGAAACGTACCTAATGAAGGTTATTCCAGAAACGTACCTGATGAAGGTTATTCCAGAAACGTACCTAGTGAAGGTTATTCCAGAAACGTTCCTGACGAAGGTTATTCCAGAAACGTAATGAAGGTTATTAGCTGACGTTTGAGTTGAAAGATATTTATAACTTGGTTTAGTAGAATAGTTACGTGAAACAATTGCAAGTATCAATGATTCATCAATAATTTTTGCAGTTTTTAGGTAAAAAATAGCTCAAAAAATGACAGTGCTCAATGTCATAATCTACCCCTCCCCCCAAAAAAATCAGTCCTCCAATTGATCTCTGAGGTTCTATAATTTAAAAATGTACTAATTTTACGAGCATTTTTTAATTAGGAAGTTGCACAATCTCAAAACTCATTTTTCGGTCCGTTTCTTACATGTATATAAATTTAAAATGTCATACAGAATCGAACAATACGACAATGATATATTCTTCATATTATATGATATATGAAGACTTCAATTTTTCACTATTAAAGACAGAAGTGCTATATATTTATTGAAAAAATAAAAATAATGAAAAATGTCTCAGTCCAAGCAATTTTTACAGGTAAAATATTTTACAGGTAAAAATCAATGAACTCAATAGTGCGTGTAGGAGATGGTGACGGGTTCTACGGAGAACAATGGAATCTTTCGGGTGACCGTCGAGTGTCTATTGTTCTCAGGGATTTAAACCCACGGCCGCAGGCTGTTCTCTTTTATAGACTTATTCCCTCCGTATTTCATAAAACTTTGTCAAAATATACACCCAAAAACTCCTTTAAAATGCGATTTTTCTATATGAGCAGGGCCAAATACGTTCACTTTCTGGTCTGCAAACTTCCAAATTAAATTAGCCTCCTTGATTCTCTACACAACTCTCGTTTACACTTCTTCTTTAAAATCTACAGTTTAAAAGATATTTCAAATTTTCGTTATTCTAATCAAAAAATTATTACTTTTTAGTGTTAATTATTGAGGTTTAAACATAGACCATAATTTCACAGGAGAGTCGAATGTACTTATTTAAAACACTTTATTCAAAACATAGTAATGGACCCATTCAGCCTAGTGTTAATTGTTGAGGTTTAAACATAGACCAGAACTTGACAGGGGAGTCTAATGCACTTACATAAAAAAAACATCCTTTAGAAATAAAAGGTTATTCCAGAAACGTACCTGATGAAGGTTATTCCAGAAACGTACCTGATGAAGGTTATTCCAGAAACGTACCTAATGAAGGTTATTCCAGAAACGTACCTGATGAAGGTTATTCCAGAAACGTACCTGATGAAGGTTATTCCAGAAACGTACCTAATGAAGGTTATTCCAGAAACGTACCTGATGAAGGTTATTCCAGAAACGTACCTAATGAAGGTTATTCCAGAAACGTACCTATTGAAGGTTATTCCAGAAACGTACCTAATGAAGGTTATTCCAGAAACGTACCTGATGAAGGTTATTCCAGAAACGTACCTGATGAAGGTTATTCCAGAAACGTCCCTGATGAAGGTTATTCCAGAAACGTACCTGATGAAGGTTATTCCAGAAACGTACCTAATGAAGGTTATTCCAGAAACGTACCTAATGAAGGTTATTCCAGAAAAGTACCTATTGAAGGTTATTCCAGAAACGTACCTGATGAAGGTTATTCCAGAAACGTACCTGATGAAGGTTATTCCAGAAACGTACATGATGAAGGTTATTCCAGAAACGTACCTGATGAAGGTTATTCCAGAAACGTACCTAATGAAGGTTATTCCAGAAACGTACCTGATGAAGGTTATTCCAGAAACGTACCTGATGAAGGTTATTCCAGAAACGTACCTGATGAAGGTTATTCCAGAAACGTACCTGATGAAGGTTATTCCAGAAACGTACCTGATGAAGGTTATTCCAGAAACGTACCTGACGAAGGTTATTCCAGGGTCGTGGGCACTAAATGTGATATCTACGTTTTTATTACTATTAATATAAGAAAATTCTTTGATAGATTAAAACATATCAAATATATTAGATTCCACGTCTATTCAGATCTGCTTTTATCCAGTTGATAAAAGTCTTAGGCACTTCATTCTATGATTATAAGTTATACAAACAGAAAGGAGGTCATCAAGATTGGACAATTCAGAGACACGTGCAGCTTTCGGCACAAGAAACTGTTCGAAATTCAAAAAGAAAAATATATCAAAACAAACAATAAAAGAACTGCTGCATAGAATCGCGTCCACTCCCAAAATACCACATAATTATTACAAAAATGAATGACAACATAAAATAGACAGTGCTGTAGCAGGATCAATGAATGGTTGTAGGTAGCTAAGAAGGTAGAATATGTTGATTAAAAACCATTACTCTTATGGCACAGCAAATCATAACTAAGACTTCTTTCAGATTTAATGTCAATTAGTCATACAAAATCTAAAGAAATAACGGTCGTTCCAAGTTGTTGGAATCAAATATTAAGAATAAACTAGTAATAAAAAAACGTTAGAGAGCATAAAAGGGGCGACAATTCAGAGAAACTGGCAACATAGGGTACACAAGACCATAAAAAACCCAAACCAAATCAAAACAAAACAAAACAACACAATATGTATTGGACACCACTATGCGCAAGCACACACAATTAACATAAATAAAACATGAGCCCTCCTACAAACAACTGGAGGTAAAGATATGGAATGAAGCACACTAGTAAATTTACTCATTGAATGCTATATTGTAGCCAAAAATAAAAGATATGCCTCGAAGAGTCAACTATAGTTGCTAAATCATAACTTGATGAATAAGAATTTTAATGATTATACAAGTTCATATGTGTCTGATTTGAACTTTTATGTTGCCATAGAAATATGGATGAAAAATAGCCTTTTTGATCAGATGTCTGCATGTAGAATTGTTTTTGGCCTTCCAATTTTTGACCATGGATGTAAATGATGTACATGTAGGTTATTCCCAAAAAACGTCGTACTCACTTAATCAAATATCTACGTTCTTTTATGTAAGTTTCTGTAGAGCTAATTGAACTGATGCTATTTAGCATATATTATAAGACCTACTTTATAGAATGGCAAATGTCAATACCTTTGACCTTTAACTGTGACGTCATTGTAAGATCAAAGACATTCAGTCTATAAATAACCATAATATTGACGTTGATCGGTAAAATGCGAAAATGTTTTGATAGGTAGATTGAAGATGAATATAAAATATATATATAGTTCAATTAGTACTAAAATTATTACACGGAAACTATGATGTCTACCGGCGAATGACGACAACACCACCGACGAGAGTGACAACGACGACAGACCCACATGGTTCATTTACGTTATTTGTGTTTGTTTTCGTATAGTGGTATCCAACACATATTGTGTTGTATTTTTTGCTTTGCTTGTCTTCACCCCGTGTCTTGTGTATGATGGTGTCCAACACATATTGTGTTGTATTTTTTGCTTTGCTTGTCTTCACCCCGTGTCTTGTGTATGATGGTGTCCAACACATCTTGTGCTGTATTTTTTGCTTTGTTTGTCTTCACCCCGTGTCTTGTGTATGATGGGGTTCTACACATATTGTGTTGTATTTTTTGCTTTGTATTTCTTCATCCCGTGTTTTGTGTATGATGGTGTCCAACACATCTTGTGTTGTATTGTTTGCTTTGTTTTTCTTCATCCCGTGTCTTGTGTATGATGGTGTCCAACACATATTGTGTTGTATTGTTTGCTTTGTTTTTCTTCATCCCGTGTCTTGTGTATGATGGTGTCCAACACATCTTGTGTTGTATTGTTTGCTTTGTTTGTCTTCACCCCGTGTCTTGTGTATGATGGGGTTCTACACATATTATGTTTTATTTTTTACCTTGCTTGTCTTCATCCCGTGTCTTGTGTATGATGGTGTCCAGCATATATTGTGTTGTATTTTTTGCTTTGTATTTCTTCATCCCGTGTTTTGTGTATGATGGTGTCCAACACATCTTGTGTTGTATTGTTTGCTTTGTTTGTCTTCACCCCGTGTCTTGTGTATGATGGGGTTCTACACATATTATGTTTTATTTTTTACCTTGCTTGTCTTCATCCCGTGTCTTGTGTATGATGGTGTCCAGCATATATTGTGTTGTATTTTTTGCTTTGTATTTCTTCATCCCGTGTTTTGTGTATGATGGTGTCCAACACATATTGTGTTGTATTTTTTGCTTTGTCGTCATCCCGTGTCTTGTGTATGATGGGGTCCAGCATATATTGTGTTGTGTTTTTTGTTTTGTTTGTCTTCGTCTTATGTAGTGTGTATCCAATGTTGCAAGTTTCTCTGGATTGTCCATTCTTGATCACCCCTTCGATAATTTCAACGTGTAGGTTAAAACGAAAGAAAAACAGATGTTGTCAGATATATTTGATTTTCACTCGCTGACATCAAATGATATTTAGAATAAATAGAGGACAATCGTCTGAGAATACTACGGTCATTAAACTAATATGGCGGTTGAGTGCTTCCGGGTGTAATGAGCCTTAGTTTTGAATTATTACATAAATCGGTGAAAACAATAGATATGTTAAAAGACCATATGGTGCTTTTTTTTATTTTTGATGTGGAATATATAAATATGAAATTGTTTCTTCTACACAAAATAGAGCCAAGTATTGTACAGGTAAGATACGATTTTTGATTTGATTGTTATTGTTTTCGTTTTTATAAAACAGACAGCCAAGATATAACTGAAATATTGTTGAAAGTGGCGTTAAACACCATAGTCCTAACCCCCTAACCCTTAAATACATTTTAATGTTGTAATATTGACACATTGTCGTATTTTGTTTCTATTAAGATTATTTTTGACTTATTGCACTTAAAAGATAATACTGACAAGTATATTTTATCCTTTACCTACTAATGTTACACTATCTACTTGTTTTAACCTCATCGGAGATATACTGGTTAACGTGTTCGCCTCGAGTAGATAGTGGGCTCGATTATTTTTTTTATGGTGTTTAACGCCACTTTCAACAATATTTCAGTTATATCGTAAAATTTATTGGTGGAGGAAACCGGAGGACTCGGAGAGAGCCACCGACCTACCGCAAGTCACTGAAAAACTTTATCTCAAAATGTTGTATTGAGCACACCTCGCCTTAAGCAGGAGTCGAACCCACAACATCAGTGGTGATAGGCACAAATTGCATAGGTAGTTGTAGATACAACTACCATACGATCACGGCCAACGAAGATTCCGTCGTGGGTTCGAGCCCTGGTCTGGTCAAGTCAAAACTATATATTTGGTAATCATTGCTTCTCCGCAAAGCACGCAGCATTTTGTAAGGAGAAAAATCAAAGTCTTGTTGGCTCGGAATCAGGATAATGTGTGCGACTTGAGTGACATCTCTACTCGCGGTCTGTCGTTTCAGTGAGCTAGCAGTATACAAATCCAACTACGCGTATTCATCGAGTATAAAGCTGACATTATCAGAATCATCTCATCGTATGTAAATTGTTCTCGCTATGATATAGCTGAAATGTTGCTCAAATGGCGCGAAACAACAATCACTTACTCATTCACTATTTTCTTTTATTGTAGAAATCGACATGGATGTTGGAAGGTTGATGAAGCTTTTCGTTTTTATATCTTTATTCAGCAATGTGATCGGTTTTTCATATATGTCAGTTTTGGCAGTAGGTAAGAGGATAAATTGATAATTGAGATTTATAACGGAGATAATCGTCTGTAGTCACAACTGACTACGCTACGATACTCCCCACTCATGCTAGTATAATCCCGCCATTTTATTATAGTTGCTGCACCATGAAAGGAGAGTAAGGTATCAGTTTGCATTTTTGCAGCGATTTTTCTATCTGATTTTTCAACTGATCTGACGGTGTGGTACAATATCAAGAACAAAAGATGCTCTCCACTCCTCGCATTTGGGTAGATTAATATTAAGACCACCGCTATGGGTTTCTACGGTAACTGATATGTATTTAGTAGTTCCCATAATGATACGATCTGGCTCAGACTACAGGCAGGTGGCCGTTGTGGTCGTGATTGTATGACGGTTGGAATTATAACTACCTGTGCAATCAATGCCTATAACCACTAAAGTTGTGAGTTCGAACCCCGTTCATGGCGAGTTGTACTCGGTACAATATTATGTGATAAAGTTTGTCAGTGACTTTTGACAGGTCGGTTGTTTTCTCCGGATACTCCGGTTTCCTCATCCAATAAAACTGACCGCCACGATATAACTGAACTATTGCTGAAAGTGGCGTTAAACACTATAAACAAAACCTCACCTAACCAGACTACATGTAATAAGTCTACAAGTGTTAGTTGTTTTCTGATAAATTATCAAGACGAGGTTCGGGTCTATAAAACTAGATTAACTCCACAACTTTTGTTTATGGAAGTACCTGTACTAAGACAGTAGAGTGAGTGGTCATACTTATATGTGTTAGGGTATCAATCGTGACTCTGTGTCGGAGACTTTGTGATGAATGTTTGAACTGTTCTGATGGTGTGATATTGTTTTACATTATATTTTAATGAGTGGGCGATTGTTGTTAAACACCAAGTGAGACATTTTTCAGCTATATCATGGCGAGAATAAGTTACATTTCGATGAAATGAGGATGATGACCGATTTCCACCAGACCACATTGCTAAGTTGGATCTTTATAGATCACTGTAACACCCGGCCGCGGGAAGACATGCCGCTCCACTCGGACATATTATCTTTACACAGCCATCTCAGAGCCAATCAGGTTTTTTTTAATATTGTATGCCAAACGGAGAAGCAGCAAATACCGATTATAAAATCTTTGGTTAGATTCGACCGGGGCTCGAAATAACGCTCTATTGAAGTCGAGGCGAACATGCTAACCATTGCAACACCGATTCGGTCCAATAATTGGAAGGTGACACCTGACTTAATGTGTGTTATACAAGATGGAATGTATTCGGATGAGTTATTGCCTTTGTTGTCATAGCAACTCTTACCATGCATTATTTTAAATAGTAGCTTAATTTTAAATCGAGAATGAACTGTATAGTAAAACTAACTGTTTTGTTGTAGGAGCGTTAAGTTTCTCCACTTTTTCGTTTGTCAATTCAAAACGTTGCAGATTGAAACGGAAGCAGAAGCACTACGGAAGAAAGCCACCATGTCCGGTATGTCCATATGTGGCAACTTGTACACCAACAATCTGCACTACCCTTGCACCGCCGGATACTAATATTCTACAATATCTAGAAAGATTACATGCTGAATGGCTAATTTGTGAACCGATTGCTGGCATTGCAGCGTGCAGGGTTGAACCAAATTGTGTGGCCAATTTCCCGAGTGCCATTGACCCGGGAGGATGTAGACTGAATGAAGCAAAAATACCGGATCTATTACAATATTATCAAAATAATCCAATTTAATTGTTTTCCTTCCACAATGATCCCGGAAGCATGACTGGAACAAAAATGAATAAATAAATATTATTTGTGTTAGTTAGTTTGTTTGTTTTATGGTGTTTAACACCACTTTCAATAATATTTCAGTTACATCGTGGCGGTAAGTTTTATTGGTGGAGGAAACCGGAGGACCCGGAGAAAACCATCGACCTGTCGCAAGTCACTGACAAACTTTATCACATAATGTTGTGCACCTCGCCCTGATCAAGATTCGAACTTTATTTAGGTTAGAAATATTATTTTATACCAAAATTATTCTAGTAAAATTTAATATTGATTCTCTTACTGGTACCATTATATTACGATATTTCTGCAATTATGATCGTTAAATTTTCAAATTTAACATCTCAAACTGTAACAAGAACTAAAATTTGAAAATTTAGCTATCGAGAGTGGAGAAATATCGTAATGCACTGGTAACAGAAGGAGAACTTGTTTCTCCTATGATTAAATTGTCAGAAATATTTTTATGTTAATTTCATTTTTTCCTATGGGGGCAAATTATGCTCTTCTTCTCGCCGACTTGTTACTTTATTCGTATGAGACAGACTTCATACACAGCGCTTCTCAAGAAAAACGAAAAGAAGCTAGCCCGATCTTTTAACAGCGTCTCCACACTTCTAAGCATCTTCTTGGAAGATCACAATTTGTTGGAAGATAGAGTGGTCTCTCCAAAAAGGCTTCACTGTACACACACGAATATAGAAGCCAACAAAGATATATATCTTATTTACTATTGGTTAGGCGTCAACAATTCAATTTGGCTTTATTCATAGAGCATTTACAAATGTTTTTTTTCAAGGAAAAAACTGTTTGGTGAAGCAGGCCAACAGTCTTTAAACCATTTTGAAAGTCATCGTGTTTTTAAAAAAAAGTTGATCGTAATACATGCTATACAAGATAGACAGTAATGATTTTTAACAAACAATTCATTTTCACTATTCTTTTTTAAACATTTTGGAAATACACTGTTTTCAACCCCCCAATACCTTAGACCTTATCAAATTTTGGTCTGTATGGCCTGATATTTTTTCTGGACGAGATTGTTATATTGTGTATTGGTATTATAGGTTAGGGTTAGAGTTATGGTGTTGAACGCAAATTTCATCAATATTTCAGTTATATTGTGGCGGTCAGTTTTTTTCGTCTTGTGTCTTATGTTTTGTTTTCGTTTTGTTTTGCTTGTCTTATATCTTGTGTCATGTGTATCCAATGTTGCAAGTTTCTCTGGATTGTCCATTCTTAATCACCCCTTCGGTATTCTCTAACGTTTATATAATGATACCATACAATTGTTTTCATTTTTTAGTAAAAGTAAAAAAAATAAAATATTTTGCTATACCAGTAATTAACAGGGGCAATTACAATTAAATTCTAGGATATCGGAACATGGCGACTTTTGATGATTGAATTTACCTGTCGCTGGAAATTCGAAATCATATTATACTATTTTATGTAGGTTTCTGTAATGCTATTTGTAATGACGTTTATTTGGCCTGTATTTTACAGTCCAGACGACATATTACCTGGGTAGCTCGGCAATATTTCAATACCTTTGACCTTTAAGTGTGACGTCATTGTATAATAAGTGACATTCAGTCTAACAATAACAACCATAATGTTGAGTCATTCGGTAATATACGAAAACGTCTACGTCATCATGTTTATAATTTAATTATATCTAAGTTCATATAAATAAAAATGTAGCCATTTAGAAGAATTGTGGAACACCACTTTTATCCTTAACTGGTTACATATTTTGCTCCTCTAACGGATCGGGAAATACCACACCAAAAACAAATAAATAAAAAATTGAATTGAATGAACCCAGGTGGTCCGCCACGAATCATGAGCCGTTCCTGTTAATTATTCGAGACCCGTCGTTTTACTCATAGTGAAGTCCAGTGTGCATTATCAGTGGTTGATATGATGTAACTTGTCTAAAAGAATGTCTTGTAGTGCTTTCGTGAATCAACAGATAATACATAAATAACAATGAAAACTAACAAATATCATGTTGATCTGTAAAAAAAACCAAGAAGGTTATTTATCAATTAATACAATCTTATGACAATTATTAATGCAGTGTCTTCGAATATGAAGTGAGGGGCCGTCGTGGTCGTAATTGTATGGTAGTTGGATTTATCACTACCTATGCATTCAGAGCCTATAACCACTTACGTTGTGAGTTTGAATCCCGCTCATGTGATAAAGTTTGTCGGTGACCTGCGGCAGGTCGGTGGTTTTTGACGGGTACTCCGTTTTTCTCCACCAATAAAATTGACCGCCACGATATAACTGACATATTGTTGAAGATGGCGCTAAACACATAGCATAGCCCTTAATCCTTATCCCTAGAATATGAAGTCTATATGCTCGAGGCTGTGGAAAGTTTACCGAACATCATATGACTTCATATGACGAGGACAATACAGCTCAATTCAAAGTGTTTTCGAAGAACATTGTTTTTTTTATATCGACTAGCATACGATATTGTGGTCTCCTACGGAAATACAGATATAAAATCCCCAACCAATAAGAAAACCTGCATATGTTCTGTTCAACTCACGAAAACCACACACTATTATAAAAATGAATGACAACACATACATGGACTGTATAATAGCAGGGTTGGTTTGTGAATGCTCGTGATCTACTGATCATAACTACTAACTAGGAAGATAGAATAAGAGTTTGAAGATACCAAAGGGGTAATCAGAATCCGTAAATCGAAGATTAGACAACACAATGACCAAAAGAAAAAGCACAAAAGGACAAACAACGATCTACAAAACATACACATAAAACTAAAGATCGAGTAACGCGAACTCCACTAAAAATCGGTGATTATTATGTTTGTTAAAGACCATTACTATTAGGACCGTTACCATCCATTACATTGTATTCTGCTTTTCTTGTACATAGGGCATATATATTACATGATAATATTAGAACGTTCAGATAAACACGTTATGATTCTGGAAAGGTCAAGCATAACGTAGGTCTCATGATTTACTAGAACGTTTAGATAAACACGTTATGATTCTGGAAAGGTCAAGCATAACGTATGTCTCATGATTTATTAGAACGCTCAGATAAACACGTTATGATTCTGGAAAGGTCAAGCATAACGTAGGTCTCATGATTTATTAGAACGTTCAGATAAACACGTTATGATTCTGGAAAGGTCAAGCATAACGTAGGTCTCATGATTTATTAGAACCAGCTGCCTGTCGAAGCGCTAGTACTCTCTAGACTGTCTCTCTATGTTTAACTCGTAGGTCGATCGTTTTGACGTAGTATATCTATTTTAGTGAATAATAACGACAATTTAATACAAGGAAGACATTCTAAATTCTAAATCGTTAAATCTTTCGAAGCGCGAGAGCTGTCTTGACTGATAAAGTACAGCAGTGTATTATATGACAGGAGATTGTAGCTTAATCTCATGATTTGATTTTTAGTGTTTAACTCCAGTTTCAGCAATATATCAGCTATATCATGGTGACCAGTTTCAGTGGTGGAAGAAGCCGGAGTACCCTAAGAGAACCATCGACCATGGGCAAGCAACTAGAAAACTATATCACTTGCGGCTGTGAGCCAAATTTGCCCTTTTTGTAATCTAAGCAGCCGGACGCAAACCCACGCCGTATTTGTGATAGGCTTGTATGAGTTGTAAGGTAATCCAACCACCGAGCTCATTGAGCCACCCGGGTCTTTTAATCTCATTGGTCAACGCTTTATGAAGTGCTGTAGACAAAGCTTCAGACTTCACATGTCTAGCACAGAACCAAAATAGTTCTGTTCATAAAAGCATATTGTCCATTCATACATCACACACGCGAAAAATGGCACAACGGTAGCGAATGCGAGAAACAACAAATGAAAGGTGATTGAGTGACCATAAAAAGAAAAGCAAAGCTGAATAATATCAACATACATACAAACTTATCATACCCTTAACCTTGAATTATCCCTAACGTTTCATTACCCCCCCATCCCTGGAAAGTTCGTCCTCGAACTAAAAAGTAAAAGACTCCTACCTAAAATGACACTTACTTAACACCCTAAAAAAATCCCTTACTCTTCTTTTGTAGCGTCCTTGGTTCAGATATCGCGAAGCTCCATTATGGTTCCGTCCGGCAGGTAACAACATTCCTCCTTTACTATGGTATTGTTGCCAACCGGTAAAAGACGGCGCTGGTAGCGAACCTGCTAGTTTTAACGGCAGAGATTGATGGTGGACTGTATGGTTGAAGCGAGTGGGTGTTCCATATAACTTGAAGGAGCACCAGCGAAGAACAATCGTGGATCATGTGCCAGATGGTCATATCTGGTAGCGGTAGACGGGGGAACAGAATATCTATAGTTGGCAACAGGTTCTAGAGGAATGACTTTCCAAATATTGGTCGGAACCCTACTGTCAATCTCCCACGGATCACGATATGTAGAAGTAGAAGAGAGATCCCAAGGAACATCCTGAACAGGTAAAGTGTTAATGGTTGGTGAATCGAGACCAGTAGGCGAAACTGGATCGATAGACGAAACTGGAACTACCAGAGACGAAACAGACCGGAGATGACACGGAAATTGGTGACAATAACGGAACTGGTTTGGAAACGGGAACAAGCGGCGAACTAGAAACAAGAGACGGACTTCTCAAGGAAACAGGTACAGGCGACTCTGGATCCGGATGCAAGAACGATTTGTCTGAAGGAGAATAGGCTGACGGATTCTTGTCACGATTGTCAGGTGAGGCAAGATATTTGGGGAAAAACTGATCCGACGGCATGGATACGGATGGCTGTATAGTTGGTGAATCTCCTCGGAGGCGTTTGAGCGGCGATGGTGTGGCTGGATCAATCCTCAGCAAATTAGCAAAGTCCGGCATGGATAGTTGAAGATCCACCTCAGTTAATGATGGAACAAGAGGTAGAATTGGTGTCAGTGGTATGAACGGAGGAATAGAAGACATAAGAGGCTGTTGAGGTGTTGAAGAACCAGTAGATGAAGTCACGGGAACTATGACAGACGACACTGACCCTGAAAATGCTGGAGTTTCAGCTGGAACGAACCCTTCTCTGTTGTGATGCGTCCGTTCATGTTCTACGAGGCTCTGCCTCTGGTGGCTCTGGCAGCTCCACCAGCAAAAGTTGCATTTCAAACATGGTCCATGGACTCTCTTGATATGCCTGTTGAGTGTTGTAGCATTGGGAAATCTTTTCCCACAATCCTGACACTGGTCTATCCAGACTTTGTCCATGCTGAAAAATATAATAAATATGGACATATAACCCATGTGTTTACAATAATATTTTGAATGTCCAACAACTGAAAAGGCTTTGTATCATTGGTTACATGACAAGATAGATAGCTCTCCGCGTATGTTTCCGCAACACCATTTGTCTTTGGTCATAAGACTAGCACATTACGATTCTACTACGTTAATATCTCTCTTGGTATTCTGTCATCTATTTGTATGGTACAAGTAAAAGTTAAAATGTTTGTAACTGGTCGTGTAAAGTAAAATGCATGTATAATTTCAAACAACAATTCATAACGTTAAGTTAGGAGTCACTGGTCACCTGATTTTCATTAGTAAAACAACTTCGTTATAAGTTTGAATGTGAAGACCTCTCATGACATATTGCCTTGATAAGGTTTAAGTCTATTCACGTGAATAACTTTTGGTTTTGTTTTGGGTTTCTCCTGAATCGTGTACAGTACGTCAGAAATAACATGGGTGACTGTAAAGGGACCTATCCATCTAAATTGGAATTTCTTGGAAAGCCCTTTATATTTTTTAGTATCTTGTAATAGGACACCATCACCTACTGTAAACCTAGGGAAAGTACATGACAAATCATAATGTCGTTATTGACGTTCGCTGGCGCTCACCAGTTTACATCTTACAACCTCATGAACCTTTTCTAGACGATTCATTAAAGTTTCAACATACTCTGGTATCAAGTCATTTTCGTGTGTTTTATACCTGCCATAAATTAGGTCTACTGGTAAAGTAGCTCCCTTGTCCATCATCATAAAACAGGGGGTCTCACCTAGAGTCTCGTGAACAGAAGACCTGTATGCCATCATCAAGAATGGTAGGTATTTGTCCCAGTCTTTCTGGTGTTTTGAAACAAACTTATTGAGCATGTCCTCAATAGTACGATTGAGTCTTTCCACAAGTCCTGAACTTTGTGGATGAAATGGGCTATGTCTGGTCTTGCAAATACTTAACCTTTTGCATAGTTCAACAAATAGGTCAGATGTAAATTGAGCACCTTGGTCGGTGCGTATCTGTAGGGGTAGACCATACCTACATATAAATTCAGTAAGCAACTTATCTGCTACAGTGGGGGTTTCTATATCAGGCAAACCACATGCCTCAGCAAATCTGGTAAAATAATCAGTAACTACTAAAATATACCTGTTACCAGTATGCGTCCTGGTTACAAGACCTAACATATCTAAAGAAATTCTCGCTAGAGGTTCTCCTACTATGTATGTTTTCATTTGTCCTTTAGGGTGACGTGTTGGTTGGTTTCGTTTTTGACATTCTATACAACGCTTGCACCATTTCTCAACAGACAAGTGCAAACTGACCCAATAAAATATATCCTTTGCCCTGGCTAAGGTGCGTTTGAAACCCAATTGGCCTGCTAATTGGTCATTATGTAAAAGGGTCAATACCTGGTTTCGGTATGTACTAGGTAAAACATACTGAAAATTGGTTTCAGTATCAGTAGAAATAGGTAACCACTTCCTATAAAGTGTTTCATTAATAACAACCAACCTGTTATACTGGGACCAGTAGGTTTGATAGACTTGGCTTAAATGTGATATTTCTACCCATTTTGGTTTTTCATCAGCTGCCTTCCATGTTAATACCAATTTTAACACAGGGTCTTGTAATTGAGCATTTCTTAACTCATCTTGAGATTTACTTTCTAACCAATTTACTGAAAGAGGAGTTTGCTCAGTCTCACCATTTCTAAGAATGTGGTCATCATTTGTACACTTTTCCTCTATTGCATCTCTTTGTTCGCAATGCTTACAGGTATTGCAAGGTCGTCGTGATAGACCGTCTGCATTTAAATGTCTAAGGCCAGCCCTATGCTTAATTATGTAGATATATGTACCTAGGACTTCCAGCCAACGGGCTAATTGACCTTCTGGGTTCTTAAAATTTCGTAGCCAATACATAATGGTGAAAATGCTTCACAGCTGCAACAATGGCTAATAATTCTCTCCTGGTGACATAATAATGTCGTTCAGGTTTGGTAGGTGCTCTGCTATAGTATGCAATTACACACTCTTTACCTTGGTTAGAAATTTGTGACAACACAGCGCCAACCCCAAAGGCTGAAGTATCTGTGTCTAGAATGTACTCTTTATCAAGACAAGGGTATGTCAAAATAGGGCTTGCGGTCAAGTATTCCTTCAAAATTTTAAAGGACTCATCATATTCGGTATTCCATTTAAAAATCATGCTTTTCTCAGTGAGACGGTGCAGAGGACGCGCAATTTCTACAAAATCCTTTATAAATTTCCTATGATAGGAACATGTACCCAGAAAACCTCTGACGTCTGTGACGGTGGTGGGTATAGGCCAAGACTTTATGGCTTCTATTTTAATTGGGTCCGGGGAAATGCCTTCAGCATTTACAACATGACCAAGAAATGACACTTGTTTTGAAATATATAACACTTTTTGGGTGAAATTTTCAACCCAGCTTTGCATATTCTATATAAGTCTGGAAATATGTTCATCAAAAGACTTCGAAAATACAATTATATCATCCAGATATACCACAAGTGTCTCCCTGAAAGTATGTATTCCATAAATCTGGAAAAGGTTGCCCCAGCATTGCATAAACCAAAAGGCATACGGGTAAATTCAAATAACCCTTTACTCGTAATAAACGATGTTTTCGGGGAATCACTAGGGGACATGCCAACTTGATGGTAGCCACTGGCAAGATCCAGTGTTGAAAACCAAGTATTTCCCATAAGTGCATCTAAACAATCCTCAATTCTGGGCAGTGGAAAACTATCTTTGACTGTCAACTCATTAACGCGACGGAAATCTATGCATAGACGTATTGAATTGTCACGTTTGCGGACTACAACTATTTGTGAACTCCAGGGTGAAATAGAGGGACGAATGATTTTGTCATCCATCATTCTTTGTAATTCGTCATTGATTTCCTGCCTAAGGGACAGAGGTATTCGCCTAATATTTTGCTTCACTGGTAATGCATTTCCTGTATTTATCTGATGCTGAATGATATCAGTATATCCCAGGTCATTTTTAGAACTAGCAAAAGCTTCAGCGTTTTTCAATAGTAACTCTTTAACAGCAAGTTTTGACTTTCATTTAAGTTACCTTTACATTTATCTATTACTAAAGCTAAGTGTTCTGGTAATGAGACACATTTTGCTTGGTCATTTATACTATCCAATATCAGGGGGACTAACCGGTTAATCGAGAAAAGTCGTTCGTGTACGATTGTTAATCGGGTTTTTTGATTCGTGAGCGATTCGGTTACTAGTTCGTGTACGATATATCCGGTTTTTAAAAGTAAGGTGAGACACCAAATTGCAATATTCTTTTGTAAATATAAGCATAAAGCAAGAAAAGGCTTCGTAGTTCCTTAAATGAATAATTAATAAATTTAATTCGAAAGAGTAAACTTCATAACAGACTTTCATTTTTCAATAATTTGGTCAGAAACGTAGATGTCACTCTATTTTTTTGTTTTCAGAGCTTCCATTTTCTAGCAAAAAACGCAAATTTTCTAATGAAATTAACATTTTATGACAGAAAATAAATTTGAACTTCAATGTTACTTTATCTTATACTTATTTTTTGTAAGAATTCTTAACTTAAGCAAAGATATAGTTTCCTTTTTGCATATTTCCAATTTTTTTGTTCGTGAACGAACGTGTTATTGAAAAATATGGTCGTGTACGATGTATTAACATTTTTGCAGACTATGGTTTTTGTGTGTTCCACTTGTGTTGACCTTGATTTCGGCGTGGAAAGTTCTCTTTTAGTACGATATGGTTTATTTGGTGTTGTCCTTATTTCATTTTTGCTATTTTCTGAAACTTGACAGTTTTTCCAGTAATGTTTTTTTCGGGTATTTTTTTTCATCTTGAAACAGGTTTTGGAAATATAGTCATGGTTTATCTGCAAACATATAAATTATGCATACTTACTTTATTATGTAGGTCTACGTTTTTTTTGGCTTTCACCTTTTGGTAATTTTGGCTATATTTTGTTCATATTTTTGACTTATTATTTGGGTTTCCAAACTTTTGGCGTTTAGCTCTGCTGACGAGGAATTATTTTCCGAAATGGCCATCCAAGACATCAAAATTGGTATAAATTGTTTTTTTTCTACATGCAAAAGTTATTGTCGTTTAAGTACTGTTCCATGTAAGAGTCAGGCAATGAGTGATACATCAATTGTTTAACTTTTTATTAAAACTGGTTAAAAGTGTTCATTTGGTAATCCAAACATTTCCTTCTATTTCGGATTTTCATAAAACTAATAATTTTTTAGTAGTTATAGATTGAACATTATGGCGGGAAAGTTTTCACGTACTTTTTACTGCATAATGGAACTAAATATTTGCGTGTTAATATCTACAAAAGGCTTTTTGAGCCATAGCATCGTATACATACATGTAAGGGCTCCTGAATATATTTCAGTCATAGTTTTTGTGTTTAAATTACATTTGAATTTTTGACTGGTTTTATAGGGAAGACATTTTGGCGAAATTTTCCCGTACTTTATTATGATTGTTCCAGTATTGCATGAGTTATTGACCTTTTCGTGGAATTTGCTGTGTGTGGGGGGTATTAGTTAGCCTTTGGCTTACAGTTCTAGTTTGAGGTCGAATGTGTTTCAGTACTCAACATAATATTTTCTTAAAATGGATGTGTACTTACAATTGGTGTTGCCTGATTTTTGCTCGTTTTGCTGCTGTGTTTTTACTATCTTTCAGATGTATGCGGATTGTCGATTACGTATACTACGTGTACCATCCATGTCAACATGGACAGTCAGTGATAACTATATATGTGGACGTTGTATTATGCGGCCATTGTTGGTGTACAGTAACTACTGCTCTTTGGTCTCCTCAACGGTGGAATTTTTCTCAAAAGTTCAATTTAATTTTTCATATTGTGTATAAACATTAGATATACTGTTTGGTGTCCCCAGCAGCACTTAAGGTTTAATATTGAAGAACATTGTCGATGTAAATATCGACCGCTTATCTTGTTGAATTTGTGTTGAATGACTGTGAGTTTATTGATGAAAAGTTGACACTTTGAAGAATATTCAAGTTGACAATTGTGAAGTTGATAATACATTATTATTGCTTATATGAAAAGTTGACAATTGTGAAGTTGATAATACATTATTATTGCTTATATAAATGACTGTCATGGCCAAATACATCCAAATATTAAATGTTATGCTTTATTTAGCGTTTGTTTGTTTATAACATCTTCAATAATGCCTGTTGAATATAATTTATCTTTGTCTCAGATAGGGTAATTGATTTTAAAACCAGTCAAGGACAATCTGCTAAGGCTTTAACCAATAAAATTATAGTAAATACATCTGTCATATAATACTACAAATCATTTTATTTCACATACAAGTGTGGTTCAAAATTCTTATATTGTATAATTTCATTCTTTTTGTTTTGTATTTCTTGTATTTTTTTTCATTTTTCATAAGTGACAAGAATTTATAATGTTGTATACTGTATTCCACTATTGCTGACGTATTTATTATTGTAATTATTTATTCTGTGGAGATATAAGTTGCGTCTTAAATGACAACGGATATGTTCCACTTGTCGTAAGCAATTCCCGGTCCTTTCCTCATTCACGACTTATCACCGGGTTTGTAACTAAATTAACACTAAGGGTGCAACTAGTGGAGCAGGAACTACCTACCATTCCGGAGCACCTGAATTCCCCCCCCCCGGTTTATAGTGGGGTTCGTGTTAATCGATCTTTAGGTTTATGTGTATGTTTGTAGATCTTTGTTTGTCCTTTTGTACTTTTTCTTTTGGCCATTGTGTTGTCTGTTCTTCTTCGAGATACGGATTCTGATTATCCCTTTGGTATCTTCAAACTATTCTTGTCCCCAATCTAATTGTTTATTTAGCAATAAAATATGCTTAATATAAATATAATCATGTTTATCAAATCAGTTACTGTGGGTTCGTATTTATTCACCGGGTTACATGTATAAAAAAAACCACCACAATGCTTTCATCATATTTATGTCAAATCTACCACAATGCTTTCATCATATTTATATCAAATATACCATAATGCTTTCATCATATTTATATCAAATCTACCACAATGCTTTCATCATATTTATATCAAATCTACCACAATGCTTTCATCATATTTATATCAAATATACCATAATGCTTTCATCATATTTATATCAAATCTACCACAATGCTTTCATCATATTTATATCAAATCTACCACAATGCTTTCATCATATTTATATCAAATCCACCACAATGCTTTCATCATATTTATATCAAATCTACCACAATGCTTTCATCATATTTATATCAAATCTACCACAATGCTTTCATCATATTTATATCAAATCTACCACAATGCTTTCATCATATTTATATCAAATCTACCACAATGCTTTCATCATATTTATATCAAATCTACCACAATGCTTTCATCATATTTATATCAAATCTACCACAATGCTTTCATCATATTTATATCAAATCTACCACAATTTGCTTTACATCAAGAACACCACAAAATGTTTTATTTCAAATCCACTAGTATGAATTTACATCAGACGTATCACTCCATATTTAAATCAAATCCACAAATATATACCATATGCACCTTACCTTTTATTGATTTTATTCCCATAATCAATTTCTTCCAGAGTTATCGTCCTTTCTGATGTGAAAGCAAGGAACGGTAACTCTGGAAGGTATTGTCCCATAGCATCACAGGACATCAGGACTACCTGGAAAGAGATATACGGAAATCCTAGTTCAACCCCGTTTTTTAGTGCAGTTTGTGTTGCTCAATCTTTAGTTTTCTGCGTATATCATTGTTTGTCCTATTGTCTTTTCATATTGTCCATTGTATTGTCTGTCTTTCGATTTACCACTTCTGATTACCCCTTTGGTATCTTCAAACTGTTTTAAATATTTTCTTTGTTTCTTCAAGGATGGGATTCTCATAACACAAAATGGCGAATTTAGTTGTCATTTATTCCAATACTATATAAACGTTAGAGAAAACCGAAGGGCAATCAAAAATGTACAATCCGGAGAAAATGGCAAAATAGGACCCACAAGACGAAGAAAAACAAAGCAAAAATATAACACAGTATGTGTTTGACACCAATATACACAGACACGCACAAAAAACGTAAATAAGACATGACATTCTTCCGTAAATGGTCATTTTCGGGTTGAGACGACCGAGTTAAGACGAGTGCACGTGCACTTGTCTTTACTCGTTGTGACATCCAATCAGAACGCCTCTAACAAGGAAAAAATCGTTTAAATATATATGCTAAGCTGGGAATGTCACATTATATACCCTGTCTGATAGCTGAATAACAGATATAATACGGATTTAACCATTGTTTTTTTTCAAATACAGACTCCATCCGTATTAAATATATTTGTGTCTTTTATTTTAATTTTTTCGTATTTCTAGATGTCCTTTTCCGTACCTTTGACGTTATTCTTCAATGACGTCAAAATATGTGTCACGTCATGTCTCATGAAGGAAAATACTGTACTTTCAATAAAATATTAGTGAGAAAATCTCAAATAGAAAGCTACTTAGTTTATCAATCGGTGTCACAAAAGTCAATTTTATGTGATGTGTATTTCATAGCGCTCAATTTTATGATATCGATCTGATAATTTATGCAAATTAGTTATTGATCAATGGCGGGGGTCTCTAGGAGTTCGCGATAGTTAAAGTTGTTGGTTTACGGTAGAAATAGGTACTTACATGCGTTGTTGGGAAAGCCCGGGTGATCTTCCACTCGCGAAAAGACATGAAATTTCTATCACTAGTGGAAGATCACCCGGTCTTTCCCAAGAACGCATGTAAGAACCTATTAAACATCTGGAGGTAAAGACGCTGAATTTCACATTCTAAGCTTCTTTTTATCGTTATATGTCACTCTCGTTGGTTGGTCTTTTGGACGTATTATATCTGTTTTAGTGAATACTAACGACAATTCAATATGAGGAATGACATTCTAAGTTTTTCATCGTTAAATCATTAAGCTCTAGACAGATGTTTCAATGTCATTAAACTGAAATCAAAGTCCATGTTAATCAATACATCCAATAAATGAAAAGTTTGAAGATACCAAAGGGGTAATTAGATGCCACATATCGAAGGAAGTTGGACAATGCAATGACCAAATGAAAAAAGAAAATAGGACAAGCAATACTCTAAACTACACAGAAAACGAAAGCTTGAGCAACACTAAATACCTGTGAGGAACTGAAGGGTAACCAGTTCCTGCTCCACATGTGGCACCTGTCTCGTTACTCTTCTTACAAATCCGGTGATAATTCATGAATAAGTAAAGGATCGGATTGGGATTACTACAAACGGAACACATCCGTGGCCAAAACGGGTAATCAGATCATGCTATAAGGAGAGAAAGTATTTCATCTCTTCCAGTTAATGTAGTAAAGTTACGTTACTGCACCTATAACCTAACCCTCCACCAATAAAATTAATCGCCACGATATAAGTGAAATATTGTTACTTGATTTATCATTTGGGATACAAACCCCCTCCAATCAGCAAAAGGCAGTATGGCACAGTACAATAAAGGAAAATATACTGTTGGAAAATCGAAATCATCATCAGCATCCCCATGAGAACATGGTGCGCCTGTCCTTGACAATATTTTCCATTACTTGAGGCATAGCTTTTACAACAACAAAACAGATCGAAGTAAAAGTCAAGTGAAACACAGGAGGTAAGTCTATGAATCTGACATTCAGGTATATTGATAATGTGCTCTCAATCAATAATCCAAACTTTGATAACTGCATTAATAGATACATTGTATTTGATTAAAACTTTGTTTTCATCTTCAATTTTCGGGTCGTGCACTATGTCTTCAACCCTGACCACTATTTTGGCATAGTCATTGCTAACACAACATTATTATTATTATTATGCTGACTGTTATATGTAGACAAAATATATTGAGAAGTATTACAATAAAGGAGGTCCTGATATTGGTGACTAATATATTGGATCAGATAGTCTTGAAAGTGTGAGAATATTCTTTGTTTTATTTAAGGCTTTAAAAATATAAAGATTTTTGAAGTGTGAAATTTAATTAACAACAATAACAAGTATTAAAAAACGTTTAGACGACTATGATAGATTGACAGATTGGATCCGCCCCCTTGCACGTGGACTAGCTATATATAGCTTGACAGACAGCTGAACACCCAACCTTCCCCGCGTGAAACTGGCATAGTAGATGTACTATTTTTGCATAGTATATCAATGCTATATATTTCTTTGTGATATATGCCAAAATATCGTATGAACTTATATTACAGAAGAAATTTACAGAAAGCATAATAAAATACATTATTTCTTATGAAGCAAGAATCTTGCAATCTGATTGGTTAGTTACCCGCGTGTAAATAGCACCCCACCCCAGCTAAACCATTTACACCAGGGATAAAATAAAAAAAAGTAATTTTGAACTACGCACAGCAATAGTATGATATGAAATGATACATTTACATAAAATTTGATGATTATAAACAATAATAAGTGTAATATATGTAAAATCGAAAACAAAATAGTATTTTTCTCAATGCGCTGGTTTTTTGGGGGTTTTTCTTTTTTTTTGCGTAGACAGTAAAAGGGAAGTAACTTTATTCATTTACGCCTGCTAACCACGCAAAGGGAAAATGGCGACGAAAAGATTAGCTTCCCATATATGTAAAATGTTGTTGGATACACATAGAAAAAAATTCAGTTTTACACCCCGGTATAACAAGAAGTAAAGGAAAGCTTCATAAGAAATAAATTCGTTATCTTGGTGTAATCAGGGGTGCACAGAATTTTACACCGGTGTAAAATTCTGTACACCCTCGATTACACCAAGATAGCTAATAATATACATACGAGACATATATGTCAATCAATGAGTACAAAATGTATATTCAATTTCGAGTTCGATGGATTATGTTAGAGATATGTCGTCGCCTAAACATGTGTTGTTAAGAGTCAAAGCATCTTATATAGCAACACTAGAAAATACGGTTAGAGCTGAATGGTTCATAATCGTACTCTTATGTATGAGGAATTGACATTATATTCCCGCCACTTGCCATATAGACATGCCTACAATATATTTGACGTTCGAATGAATAAGTTAAAAACTTGAGAGTACTTGGATGAACCCTTGATATCATATATATGTGTGTGTGACTACATATGGAACTGCCGTACAATTAGTTCAAATTAACACCTCTGATGTTGTGTGATTTTAATGATGATGTGTAAAAAGTACTTCCTTATTAGAGAGGGCAGTAAGTGTATATTCTACGAATAGCAGGAGTGGTTGATTACAGGTTCTTTGATCAAACAGTCAAAGTCATCAGTCTTGTAAGCAAATACAATGATTTTCAGTGACTATGATCAATAATATATTGCAAGTTTTATGAGAAGATCTAAACGATTCCTCATTGTATAAACTTATAAAGATAGCCAACATGATCATCGTGTCCACAAAAAAACCCAACTTTTTTCTTCAGTCTTTCTGTTCTCTTTCACATGTGTAATTGTTACTGGTATACTTACATTAATGTGTATGATCTGTTCCATATGTATATTTGTTATAATTGTTATGTAATTCAAAGGAGAAGACTTCATAAGCAATACAACTTGTGTCTGGTCCTTTTTGTCTCTATGATCAAAAATAAAATAGATATAAACTAATAACCTACTAAATTAACACGGCGGGTGCCACTAGTGGAGTAGGAACTGCTTTCCCTTCCGGAGCACCTGAGTTCACCCTTGGTTTTTAGTGGGGTTCACATTACTCGATCTTTAATTTTATGTGTAATGTTTTGTAGATAGTTGTTTGTCCTTTTGTACTTTTTTCTTTTGGCCATTGTGCTGTATGTTCGTCTTTGATTTACGGATTCTGATCTTCAAACTTTTCATATTAGCGTGTTGCTGTGGCATTATCTTACTTATTGTATCAGTTACTTACATTGATGACAATTGTTTCTAATCGTATAGGCACTCTATCTTGTTTACACCTTCTAGTTTTCGTGATCCTAAAGACTGTTTTATTATTATTTGACTTAGTCATATTTTGACTCAGTGTTCCTGATGAAGTTTATTCCAGAAAAGCCCCGAGTGCACTTAAATAAATATATATAAATTAATTTTAGAGTCACATGTCATTAAATACGTGCTTTGATTGGTTTAAAAAGTTGAGGTTATTTTCGTATGTATTAAATCTGAAAATAAACCTCGTTTCCAAGGCGTCGCGTGCCGTTGTCATCATGCGATTTTCTTTAAATGAGGCACCTTTGGGGTTATTTAAATTTATTTCCGATTATTTGCCTTATTTTGAAAAAATAAATATATTTTTCAATATTATAACAAAAAAAGTTTGAATTAATTTATAAGGATTGATCGCAATTTTTGTTCGGTTCATTCGAAATAACCTCAACCAGGTTGTATACACCCTTGCGTAACCCGCTACGCGGGTTACACGATGTGCACAACCTGATCAATCCTTAAATGTGTTTATTGAATATTGAATATATGTAATTTCTGGTAGGTAACCAATGTTAATTATTTTGTTCTTTATGGTCCGCCCCTAATTAATCATGAATAATTTGTTTGTTTGTCTGTTATTTTATTTAGCTGGAATGTTTTTCTTTGTATACTGCTGTGATCGAGACATTGATTCAAAAGATGCAATAATGAAGAACAACGACAAATCTTGTAAAAACTCAAAATAAGAAAAGTTTGAAAACACCAAATCTTTGATCAAAAGCTGTCAATCAAAAGACAGAAAATATCACAGCTAAAAGAAAAAAGGAAAAAAGGACAAAATACTCCACAGAAAACTAAAGATCGAGGAACACAAACCCCACTTAAAATCGGTTGCGCACTTGAGTGCCGAGGAAGGGTAAGACGTTTCTATTCCACTATTGGCACCCGTCGTGCTACTTTAAGCGTGCTATGGGTACGAACATACTAACTCTCCCCATAACTTGGAGGGTATAAATCTAGGTCATGAGGTCAATAGTTTCCACCACAATGGAAGCTTTGTGTTATTGCATATTCCATTATCTGTTCGAAAGGAAACTTTCGGATCACATCTAATTCTTGGTACTGCACAAGTGGATGCCATCTTCTTTTGAGTAGATTCAAACTTTGATTTATTCCTCCTACGAAACTGTAGTGTCATTTTTATGTGTGTACCTAATGATGATTATTCCAGAAACGCATCGAGCACACTAAATTAGATATCTAAGTTTTAATTCCTATCACTGGATCGATACTTCTGCTGAATTATATAATAATTATCAAAGCTAAGGTTCTCCTCCCACAGGTATATGTGAACATGGCTGATTTTGACTATCCTGTTTAGTCCCTTTGGTTTACGTGCTCCCAATGACTTTTAAGTTATTTGGCTTTCCATACTTTTGATTTTGAGCGTGCCTGATGAAGGTTATTCTAGAAAAGCGTCGTGCGAACTAAATTCGATATCTACGTTTTTTTTATATACTAGTACACAATTCGTTTGAAGGATACGAAACGTGATTGAAAGGTCACCTCCTTCTGTCAGCGAAATGTGACCTCTCAGACAGGTGATCTCTTATAATGTGCTTGTTCCATATAAAGAACGGAATAGACATACCATAGCAATCTCAGTTTTTACATGCAAAAGACAAACAATAATCAACATAATCAAAAACTGAAAACTAAAATAGAAACGGGCACCACCAAAATCCGTGTTGATCCCGGGTGCTCAAGAAGGGTACGAATTTCCAGTCCCCAAGTGTCACCCGTCGTGACATTCCGGGGTAATGGTCAAAGTTCATTAAATGTGGCAATATATAGAATTTTATAAAACGAAATAACAAACTTCTTCTTCTCTCTGTGTCAGCTTCCTTTAGTTGGAACACCGTGGATTTTCCATGTATTTTTGGCGTGGGGAAGTTTTATTATTATTTTTTTCTATCTTTAGCTGGCAAATTGCAATTAGTGCACTATATACAGTGAAACAGAAAATAGCTAGTATTTATTGTATGTCTGTTTTTGCGGATTCTGATTACCCTTTGTTATCTTCAAACTTTTTTTTCAATTACAATGTACCTTAATTACGAAGTTATTTAGAATGCTAGTTAACAAGCACTACATTTTGTCTGATAATATTCTCAAGGAAGACAACTCCGTTTTGGACAGAACTATCAAATATATAGAACTTGCAAGACATTTACTATGCACAGAAGAACAAAGAAGAATTGCATAAAAACGAAATATGAACTCTTCATAGCGTGGTTTGTTATCTATATTTTTCCTTGTAATCGTAAATAAAGTTAACATCGAATGGAAATATCATTTCACAGTAATGTAGCGTTGTCTTTGATGTCGCCGCCCTTTCAAAGCGACTGTTCTCTAGGCATTTCCAGATTCCGCGCAATTGAATCGTCAGATATATAAGCACTATTCCTCCATAAAACAACGACCGCTAGAATAGACTCTATAGTATATTAACCCAACTTATAAAAGGACTTCGCAGCACCTGAATTGGAATTAAGTATGGCCCTCGAACGTGTTATTTTGTTTTGTTTAGATATTGATTTCTGTTCTGATTTCTGATTTCTATACATGTAACTTCTTTATAAAAAAAAAATGCTTGTGACTTGAATATGTTTGGCGCTTTACTGTCTGTATATTGTTATCCCTGTTCTCTGGTACATACACATATAATCTATAGTTTCTTCTATAAGTGGTACCATTCTTCTAAAGACGTAAATGGAAGTCTCGTATATGGAGGACGTCACGCTCTTTGCACGAACGAAAACACAACTTGCAAAAACGTTTGTGTAATAAAATCAATCAATCGGAAAACTTACACATAAAATTATTTATATTAGGTACAATAAGCATTCAGTAACATTTTTCCAGAACAAATTGGATTCCATGTAAATATTTGCGATTAACACAACTGTTAAACTTTATCACATAATGTGGGATCCAGTACACCTCACCGGAGCGGGATTCGAACTCACAACGCTTGTGATGATAGGCACTTGATTGCATAGGTAGTTGTAAATCAAACTACTATACAGTATGTGTAAATTTATACATTATTTGTATTTTTTCTGTTTAATTTCATATTTATTTATTGTGGTATTCAGCCTAAAACTGCAATAAATGACAGATATGTGCCTTTATGAATTATGTGTTAAATTTTGTCTTTTTTTCACCAGATATGATTGATATTGATGATTATTTTTTCTCAGATTTATGTTATTTTTGTACAAAAAACAAGTAATTAATCATATTTAATCTTGCAAAGAAAAAAACACAGATATGTGCCTTTATGAATTATATGTTAAATTTTGTCTTTTTTTCACCAAATATAATTGATATTGATGATTATTTTTTCTCAGATTTATGTTATTTTTGTACAAAAAACAAGTAATTAATCATATTTAATCTTGCAAAGAAAAAAACAAAAAAAACACCTCCTAAATTTCATATCATTATCCTAAATTTATTACATGTAGAAATAAACATTAGAGAACACCGAAGGTGCAATCAAAAATGGAATATCCAGAGAAACTGGCAACAAGACGGCGAAAAACAGACTAAAAACACAACACAATGTGTATTGTACATAAGACATGAGCTCTCCTACAAACAACTGGAGATAAGTACGAACCAAACATTGTTTTTATGCCGAACATCGTAAAGAACATCACAACACGGAACTGAGAACGTAAAGACACATAATAGGACAACACAAAAAACTAAAAAAGATGAGCAACATTTTGTCCTCAATAATGCTGTCTGATAACAATTTATTTTAAATTCAAAGTTAACAACATAAAAATCATTGACAGCCTGTTGTGATGCAGACATTTTATTAAAATTAGTTAATAATTTGTTATTAAGAAAATCTTTCAAAGTTAAAAAAAACAAACAAACAAAAACATACATTCTACATGAAAATATCTAACTGTTAGAAAGAAATACGTGACAAATTGAACAATTATAATATGCGTAGGTTACACAATTTATACAAACAATATGTCGCTTTTCTCTCTCATAGATAATGCTTTTTAAATTATTCTCAAGGGCGCATGCTTTCATAATAATATTTGTATTGACATTAGTTGAACACATTACTTAACAATTACATAAAATATTAAGTTTTTCCATTTAAAATAGAATGGTCTAGATTTTTGCCTGACTTTATTGCATAATGTTACGAAACCATTAAAATGTTAATAAAGGTGTTTGCATGTTTGTAAAATCGTCATACGGATATTTGGGCTTTAATTCGTATTTCTGAAATCGAAGCACAGACAATACAATGGCCAATAGGAAAAGGACAAACAATGAACAAGAAAACACTACACAGAATATTAAAGATTGAGCAACACGAACCTCACAAAATCCGGAAAGATAAACAAAGCCTGCTCCACTAGCGGTACCCATAATGCTACTCTGGTTATAAGATTGTCATATCTAGAAATATAGGTCATGTAAAGGCTGAAGAGAAATGGTTTCTAAATGGTAATAAAATTGATGTACGTAATGAATTTATGTACCTTGGTATACTTTTTTTTTATTATACTGGTAACTTTGTTCATACACAGAAAATGTTTTCATATCAGGGTAGAAAAGCTGTTTTTTTCGTTATGTAGTAAAATCAATGGAGATTTTTTTTAACTGTGAAACATTATTATCACTTTTTAACTCATATTTATCAAGTAGTTTGAATTATGGAAGTGAAGTTTGAGGATATCATAAAGCTGATGATGTAGAGAAGGTTCATATTAGTTAGTTAAAGCGTATTTTAAAAGTAAGAAAATCTGCTGTTAACTATATGGTATATTGTGAGTTAGGAAGATTCCCTATGTATATTGAAAGATATTGTAGAGTGCTCAGATATTGGTTTAAATTGCTTTATACTGACAACTGTATTTTAAAATGTTTGTATGAAGATATTTTGAGAGTTCTGTGGTAAATCCTAATGATAAATTAAACTGGGCATTTAGAGTAAGAGATTTTCTTTTTAAATATGGTTTTCATAATATCTGGATATCTCAGTATGTTAACCATGTAGATTTTTTTATATGTGAATTTAAACAAAGAATGAAGGATAACTTTATTAGTGAAATGAATACATTTTTTAATGAGTCTCCTAAATGTCATTTATACAGATATATTTTTGACAATAATGTTTTACAATTTTATCTTGATCGTCCACTTAATTATATTTATAAGCCATACATTTGTAAAATGCGTATATCAGCACATAATCTTAATATTGAAACTGGAAGATTCTATAATTTAGATCGTCATGAAAGAGTGTGTAGTATGTGTAACTTAAATGTTGTTGAAGATGAATATCATTTTATTCTACAATGTGAAAAATATATTGATGTAAGAAGAAGATATCTTAAGAAATATTATTGGCAAATGCCGTCATGTTTTAAATTAGTACAATTACTGTCTGTACGCAATATTAAAGAACTTAACAATCTTGGTAAATATTTGTTACTAGCTGAAAAAATTCGCAACGCTTAATTTCATTTCATTTCGTATTATTGTTTTGCATATATATTATCATGCTCCGCTGTTAGTATCATTATTGTATATGTATTTTCACTGATGTATTGAATAATTGTATATTATATGTATATTTCTATAAGCAGTATTGCCTTTGAATAAAAGAATTTGAATAAACCCTATGAGAAGTCCTGAATGAGGAAAGGACTGGATAGATAACATAGATATAATCCAGTGGCCATTTGTGACACAACGGTTAAACAAGTCATGGTGGCGACCGTAGAACTATCGAAATGATGACTTCAACTTAACAACTGGGAACCCTTGATTCATTAGCTTCCTTATTAGAATCAACCTATAGGATGATTTTTTTCTCATTTATTATTGTTTAATATGCATTTTCTGTTGTATTGTCTAAGAAGTTTGAATGGTGTTTAACGCCACTTTCAACACTATTTCAGTTATATCGTATACATGTATTTTGTAAGATTAAGATGCGTTGTTAAATTTGATGTTTTATATTACATATATTTGTTTGTTGAAAATGGCGATAAACACCTATTTTTCGAGTGGTGTTGAATTTCATGTTTTATATGAGAAATATTTGTGTGTTGGAAGTATCGATTTTTTGCTCTTTATTTGTGAACATGCAATTGCTGAACTTCTACCAATAAATGCTTTAATAAGTTTATAGTTAGGTTTAGGGGTTAAGGTTGTGGTGATTAACGCCACTTTCAACGATATTTCAGTTATACCGTGGTAGTCCTATTTTATTGGTGGAAGAAACCTGAGTACCAGGAGAAAACCACCTACACTGTACCTGCCGGAAATCACTGACAAACTTTATCACATTATATTGTAAAGAGTACATCTATAGTTATAACTTATCTTGTATTGCTAATCTATAGTTGAAACGACTACCTCGCCGGTGCAATAGTTAGCGTGCTCGCCTAATGTGCGGTAAATCGTTGGTTCGAACATAAAAGACACTAAACTTTGCTGTTTGCTGTTTCTCCACTAAGCACACAGCATAAACAAGAACGATCAAAGATTGGTTGGCTCTGAAGAGGATAATACATCCTGGTAGAACGAGATACCTACCAGTGGACTGCTGTTTAGTGAGGTAGCAAATTCAGTGTGTTTGTCTAATACAAATCTGACGCATCATTATGAATTCGTCAAACAAATTTTCTTCTCGTCATGATATAGCTGAAACATTGCACACTTTAAATAACAATTACACACTACAGATAAAACTATTCGTATTTGATTATTAGCAATATGAAGCACATTCAGAGTGGAAGACAGTAAATATTCTGAAGGGTCTAGGGCTATTGTGCTTAACGCCACTTTCAACAATATTTCAGATATATCGTGGCGGTCAGTTTTATTGGTGAAGGAAACCGGAGTACCCACCGACCTGTCGCAAGTCACTGACAAACTTTATCATATAATGTTGTATCGAGTACACCTCGTCTGAGCGGGATTCGAACTCACGACGTTAGTTGTGATAGCCATTGATTGCATAGGTAGTTGTAAATCCAACTTCCATACGATTACGACCACGACGACCCCCTAATGTTGTAGAGATTTTCTCAAAACTTTATCGCTATTTAACTTTGATATTAAGAAAAAGGGGCAACGTAGATTTATGAACTTCCTAATCAAAACGTAGATATTTAATTTAGTGCACATGGCGAGTTTCTGGAATACCCTTGATGAGATACACTCAAAGTCAAAGGATTTGGAGAGCCAAATATTTATCTAGAAATCTTTGGGAGCAAACAAAAGAAAAAACCCCTAAAAAACAAACAAGCAACAACAGTGGGGTTAAACAGGATAGCCAAAATCAGTTACTGTTACCTATGTATGCGTGGGGGAGGTGTACAGCTTAGTTTTAATGATAATTACTATATTTAGTTACTGTAAAATGAAACTCATCAATAGGTAAAATAAACTATGTCGGTGAAGAAACAGAAACACTGACTATTGGGCGGATTATACCTCCGTGAACTTATAGTCCATCAGCAGAGGTGTCGACCCCCAGTAATAGTAGCAAGACTATGATACAGCATCACTCTATATTTGTTGTTATTGATATTACCTCTTTCCATCTTAGCAATCTATGAAATCAATGCCTATCACCATTAACGTTGTGAGTTCGAACCCCGCTCAGGCGAGGTGTACTAGATACAACAATATGTGATAACATTTATTTTTGTCAGTGACTTGTGGCAGGTCGGTGGTTTTCTCCGGTTACTCCGGTTTCCTCCACCAATAAAACTGATCGCCAAGATATAACTGAACTATTGTTGAAAGTGGCAATAAACACCATAGCCCTACCCCCTAACCATTAAATACATTATAATGTTGTAATATTGACACAAGGTTGTTTCTATTAAGATTATTTTTGACTTATTCCACTTTAAAGATAATACTGACAAGTATATTTTATTATATACCTACTAATCTTACACTATCTCTTTTTAACCGGAAGTGTACTGGTTAGGATCTTCGCCTCGAGTGTGGTAGATCGTGGGCTCGATTTGTTTGGTTTGTGTTATGGTGTTTAACGCCACTTTCAACAATATTTCAGCTATATCATGGCGGTCATTTTTATTGGTGGAGGAAACCGGAGGACCCGGAGGGAATCACCGACCTACCGCAAGTCACTGACAAACTCTATCACATAATGTTGTATTGAGCACACCTCGCCTTAAGTGGGAGTCGAACCCACAACATCAGTGGTGATAGGCACAAATTGCATAGGTAGTTGTAAATCATACGATCACGGCCAACGAAGATCCCTTCGTGGGTTCGAGCCCTGGTCTGGTCAAGCCAAAACTATATATTTGGTAATCAGTGCTTCTCCGCAAAGGACGCAGCATTTTGTAAGGAGGAAGATCAAAATCGTGTTGGCTCGGAAACAGAATAATGTGTGCGACTTGAGTGACATGTCTACTCTCGGGCTGTCGTTTCAGTGAGCTAGCAGTATACAAATCCAACTACGCGTGTTCATCGAGTATAAAGCTGTCATTATCAGAATCATCTCATCGAATGTAAATTGTTCTCGCCATGATATAGCTGAAATGTTGTTCAAATGGCGCTAAACAGCAATCACCCACTCATTCACTCTTTTCATTTATTGTAGAAATCGACATGGATGTTGGAAGGTTGATTAAGCTTTTCGTTTTTATATCTTTATTCAGCAATGTGGTCGGTTTTTCATATGTGTCAGTTTTGGCAGTAGGTAAGAGGATACATTGATATTTGAGATTTATTACGGAGATAATCGTCTGTAGTCACAACTGACTACGCTACGATACTCCCCACTCATGTTAGTATAATCCCGCCATTTTATTATAGTTGCTGCACCATGAAAGCAGAGTAAGGTATCGATTTTGCCTATTGCAACGATTTTTCTATCTGATTTTTCAACTGATCTGACGATGTGGTACAATATCAAAACACAAAAGATGCTCTCCACTTCTCACATTTGGGTAGATTAATATCAAAACCACCGCTATGGGTTTCTACGGTAACTAATATGTATTTAGTAGTTTCCATAACAACATAACAGCACACAAATTATTGAGCAGATTATATGTATGAATGATACGATCTGGCTCAGACTACAGGCAGGTGGCCATTGTGGGCGTGATTATATGATGGTTGGATTTACAACTACATGTGCAATCAATGTCTATCACCACTAAAGTTGTGAGTTCGAACCCCGTTCATGGCGAGTTGTAATCGATACAATATGTGATGAAGTTTGTCAGTGACTTGCGACAGGTCGGTTGTTTCCTCACCCAATAAAACTGACCGACACGATATAACTGAAATATTGCTGAAAGTGGCGTTGAACACTATAAACAAAACCTAACCTAGCCAGACTACATGTAATAAGTCTACAAGTGTTAGTTGTTTTCTGATAAATTATCAAGACGAGGTTTGGGCCTATAAAACTAGATTAACTCCACATTATATTTTAATGAGTGGGAGATTGCTGTTAAACACCAAATGAGAAGTTGGATTTTCATAGATCACTGTAGCAACCAGCCGCGGGAAGACATGCCGCTCCACTCGGACACATTATCTTTACACAGCCACCTCAGAGCCAACCAGGTTTTTTTTTAATATGGTATGTCAAACGGAGAAGCAACAAATACCGATTATAAAAATCATTGGATAGATTGGACCGGAGCTCGAAATAAGGCTCTGTTGAAGTCGAGGCGGATACGCTAACCATTGCAACACCGATGCGGTCCAATAATTGGAAGGTGACACCTGATTTAATGTGTGTTATACAAGATGGATTGTATTCGGATGAGTTATTGCCTTTGCTACCATGGCAACTCTTTCCATGCATCATTTTAAATAGTAGCTTAATTTTAAATCGAGAATGAACTGTATAGTAAAACTAATTGTTTTGTTGTAGGAGCGTTAAGTTTCTCCACTTTTTCGTCTGTCAATTCAAAACGTTGCAGATTGAAACGGAAGCAGAGGCGCTACGGTAGAAAGCCACCATGTCCGGCATGTCCATATGTGGCACCTTGTACACCAACAATCTGCACTACCCCTGCACCGCCGAATGTTCTACAATATCTAGAAAGATTACAGGCTGACTGGCTAGAGTGTGATATAAATACAGGCGTTACGACGTGCATTGCAGCAGCACCAAAATGTGAGGCCATTGTTCCGGGAGGATGTAGACTGAATGGAACGCAAATACCGGATCTATTATAGGATTAAACGCTTCTTTTCAGGAGTTCATGCATGTGTACACGGCGCCGATGCACTCACAAATTGCATTTCGGACGTTTATTCAATTTGTGAGTGCATCGGCACCGAGGACACATGTAGGAACTCCTAAAAAGAAGCGCTTAATCCTTATAATTCTTCAATGTGAATGTTTTCCCTACTTTTGTCATTTTTCATCGAGACCCTCACCATTACCACGTGATCATTACATTCTAGAGTTGTGTATCGCGGAGTAATATATCTTCAGGTAACACAGCTGACAAATAAAATGGCAGTCAGTCAAAATTTGTGTGTGCATGGGAAATATAAAAATAATAAGATTCTGGCGATAACAAGGATACTATTCAAAGGTAAGGAACATATTTTAGTCATTATTTGAAGCCACTGTCGACATGACTTTTTCCTACGCATCTTATCCGCACCTTTCTGGAAAATGGTCATGATGTTTTGATTAATGAAATTAGTGGCAAATTGGATCATTTCTTGGATATGAAAGTAGGAAATAATCAACATGCGTGGAACTGAGGGGTATGAAGATTAAATTAAAGATAAGTACCATTAAATACTCCTGTTCGATGCCATGATGATAATTAATGTGAACAGCAACAGCCAACAGACGACAATAGCAAACGATTAATTGGAGAGGGGGTGGGGGGTCTTCAGGATTTGAAATCAATCCAATTACCGAAAAGAGCTAAAATGTAATACAACATAGCACTAATCACAAAGACTTGCTCCCGGCCTTTCATTATCAATAGGTTTTAACCCTACTATCAATGTTCGGTACTAAAATATCACATTGATAGTAGGGTTTAAAATTATTGATAACGAAAGGCCGGGAGCAAGTCCCTGTGTACTGATCAGACATCAGTAACAGGGAAGATTCAACTAAAACTTCTGTATTCTGGATATGCAAATATAGATACATTAATTAACTTTCTAAAATTAATAACATACAATCTTAAATGCCTTCCGAGTGGGATTATTCACAGCGTTTCGCTTCATTAATAAAATGTAGATTTAAAAACTGTATTAAGATTAACTATTTTCGGCGATAGGGTGTTTTTCCGTTTAAAACTTACCTGTAGGTTAAACTGCTAGGGTATACATAGTCACCTCCAGTTGCATATATTTTTGTTGTTGTTTATTTCATTTTCCCGGCTAAGCTTTATGACAGAGTAAGCGATATGCGTCTATGTTTTCCAGATATCTATGTACTCTGAATAAAATTATGTGTTTCCAATACTAGTATTTATTAACGCACTTTATACAGAGCCAGTGGTCGAACGTTCTATGGCGAGAGTATTGTATGTGAACAGAAATTGCCTTGACCATAGCGTTTTGGGAAGTTTTTGGGCTTTCTCAAAAGGTATTTCTGATAACTTCTGAGGTGAAATTGGGGGAAAGCCGGAACTTCCTGAAATATATTTAGAGTACACATTGGGGAAGTTTACACATATAAGAGCTCCCGTTACATTAGTAAAGATTGTGGTGTGTGACTGCTCATAACGTTTCTGTTATAAAGGATGTTAATTTCCTCATCTGCTAGAGGGCATGCTCTCTTTGGTTTATTCCCTTTGTCCTGTTGTCTTATTTGTTTTTGTTTTGCTTTCAAAGCTTCCCGTGTCAATTTAACTGATTAGGATTTGTTTAAGATTTTTGTTTTGTTTTTCATTGACTTCTATGATTTTTTTTATCGTAAAATATGCATAAAAAATATGGAATATTAAGATTATTAGTTTCATTTACTAGTATTTCATTTTGTCAGTTTGTATTTAGTAGGGAGAACGAAAACATTTATTAGAAAAAGACGACGGACGATTATTGACATTGGTTAACGGTTCATATTTGTACCTCCTTCACAGGAGAGCAGAAGCACAAAAAAGTAGTTCCGGAATATAGAGGCGGGGCTTAAAAAGTTATTCGTAGGTTTAAAAAGTTATTCGCATACTACGAATAAAGCAAAAATTTATTCGTATAGCATATTTGTACAGCAAATGTACTGATTGCAGGATAACACAGTTTATCATATATTTCATGATGATATGGTGTAATTTGTATGGTTGATACTGCCAACTCTGAGTGTCAGTTCTCAAGCCCCGGGCTGATACGGGTGCTCATATGAGGTCGTTATGTAAAGCAATAGTAAGTATAGATTATCTCATGCCTATTCCCATATCTGCCCTGAAACTGGATCTTATGAACATTTTGAAATCTTATGAAAATTTTGAATTTTTTGGAAATTTTTTGAAATTTTGAATTTTTTCAAAATTTAAAAAATTTTTAAATTTTTTAATTTTGAACTTTAACAAAATTTTTCTTTTTAATTTAAAAATTTAGAAATTTTTTGAAACTAGATATTTTGGAGTTTTTTTTGAAAATTTTGAAATCTATATTCAACATTTTTTGTTGAATTTTTTGAAATTTTGAAAAAAGTTTAATTTTAGAATTTTGAAATTTTGAACTTTAACAAAAATTTATTTTTTAATTTTAGAATTTTGAAATTTTTTGAAAATTTTGAAATTTTATGACGTCATCAACACGCACAGGGGAAGATAACGGTTATCTGCCCCGGGCACGGATATCCAACAGCCGCTTTGGTGATTATTACATATGCAAAATTGAACCTTTTGAATATAAATACAAAAATGTATGTGATGATAAATATTCTAATATGACGTCTATAAAACGGCACACACGATATTACTCAATATCTCTATATTTAGCGCAAGTGCGGTACACAACAAATCTGGCTGTTCCATGTGACTCCCACTGTGAAATTACCGTGACAACCGAGTGTAAACAAGCAAAACACTGGCATATAGCGTATTTTTAAAGTCATTAAAATAAAAATTCCCCCTCAGTTATAAATAAATATTCTGTAACTAAGTATTTTTTTATCATTTGTTTTGAAAATTTATATTTGGGGATTCCCAGTACGCACACATACATTCCATTGATATGTGTCAGCCATGAATAACAAAATGCACTAACCTTGTTTTCCTACGTATACATTGATAACTAGACGGTGATGTAATTAAGTTACTGATATTTTCCAATTTGATGGCATTTTGAATTTTGCTACTCAAACAAACAAAATGCTCACAAAATCGTAAAATAAATCAGTAACAAGCTTGCGTCAATCAGCGTCCCTTGTAAACAACGTCACAGGATGACGATATATTACAAAAGTGAAAGTCGATAGATGGTTGTCTTAAGTATTTTTTCCGGATTTTTTTTTTATATCAACAATACAAGCTTTTTCTTCATTGGCATTTATTTTTTTATTTCATATCTAACAATAATTGTCGATTATCAACAACTGTTCAAGTGTTCGATATTATGTTTGACAACTCCGCTCCGCCATCTTGTTAGTGCTCGAAATGATGAACGAATGAACTCCGACTTATTTTTAAATATTTTTATGCAGGAATTGTTCAATCGAATTTATGTTGGAAAATACACAATAAATATGTTTTTCATGTTAACATCCATATCTTCGTTTTAAAATATCTCGTTCAAAAACAAAAATCAATTCAAAATTTCCGAAGGAGGTAAATGGAACAGCCAACCAAATGCCGTGTGTATACAGTTCACGAAAGGTTAAAAATTACCATATTTGTCCTATTAGAATCGAAATAATTCATGGCAGGCATAGAGTTGTGCAAATTTACACATGGACTGGGCCTTTATATTCTTAGAATTTACCCATCGCTTTCGCTCGGGGTAAAATTAGAATATAAAGGTCCAGCCCATGTGTAAATTTGCACAATATACTCTATGTCTGCCATCAATTATTTCTTAATTTTAGTAACAAGTTCTGAAATTTTATGAACATTTAGAAAAAAAATTGAAATTTTTTGAAATTTTTGAAATTTTGAAATTTTCTGAAAATTTTGAAATCTTATGAAATTTTTTGAAAGTTTTGAAATTTTATGAAAATTCTGATTTTTTTCTTAATTTCAATTTTTATTTAAATTTTTGAAATTTTGAATTAATTTTTCTTTAAATTTTATGAAATTTTTGAAATTTTTGAAATTTTTGAAATTTTTTGGGGAAATTTTGAGATTTTTATGAACATTTAGAAATCTTATGAAATTTTCTGAAAGTTTTAAAATTTTATTAAATTTTTGAAATTTTAATTTTTTTGAAATTATAATACAGAGTATCTTAAATCAAATATCAATTCTGATACATTTCATAATCTTGTGATGATATACACTACGACCAAAGTTAAGCACCACCTTATATTTATATCGATATATTTTTTTACATCATACTGTTAAAACAATAAAATAGATATCACCATTTTTATTACACTTCTTAAAAGACTACACCAAGGGCTCTAAAATTACCAATCTACGAAGTATTTATCATCCTGAAAGACGTGACTATGACATGGCAATATTGGGGTTCAAAACAGGCGCTGGAAAAACGTAAAACCAGTTTGTCTTTGATGGAAGTTTTTAACATTGCACTAAAATGCAGAATCTTCAGATTAAGAACTTTTAAATGCATCTATTGTGCGTATGTGTAAGGCATAACAATCAATAACGAGTATATCCACCGTGTTTATTGTGAAGTTCTGTAACACGCCTCGTCATGCTTCGCACAAGACGCCTAAGCCGTTCTTGGGGGAACTGTTGCCACTCCTGTAAGATACCAGTTCTTAATTCGTCAATATTTTGACATTTTGGATTGCGTTGGTTAATTTTTCGGTCAATAAAGTCCCATACATACTCTATAGGGTTCATGTCTGGCGACATCGCAGGCCATGGAATTGTCTGAACAGCCTCTTGCTGTAAAAAATGTTGTACAATTCGGGCTCTATGTGGCCTAGCGTTGTCGTCCATGAACATTGGCCTGTCAGCTAACGCATGATTGTCGAAATGGGGGACTACGCGTCGAGCGAGCACATTGTCACGGTATTTTTGGCCTGTCAGATTACCATCAAGAACGTACAAGTCCAACTTACAGTTAAAGGAAAAACAACCCTAGACAGTTACACACACACCCTCAAAAGCAGTTGTGCCCAAAATGTGGTTGTCCTGAAATGAAGTGTTTCGTTGGCGCCAAACCCTTGCACGACCGTCGGAAGGGCGTAGCAAAAAACGACTTTCATCAGACCAGTGGACCCGTCTCCATGTGCGAATAGTCCACCCCAAATGATCATGTGACCAGTCAAATCGGGCATGGCGATGACGTAATGTCAACTGTGGACGTTTTATGGGTCGTCGCGCTCGCATTCCCTGATGGTGGAGGCGTTTGATTACAGTGCATGTGCTAAAGTGGCCTTCAAACGCTAAATTACCACGAAGTGCACCAGCTGTACTGAACGGCCGTTGCCACGCCCGTCTGGATATGAGCCGGTCCTCTCTCGGCGTCGTTTTGCGAGGTCTACCTGCACATGGACGGTCAGTAACATTCCCCGTCTGACGAAAACGCTGGATCAGTCGTATAATGATGGAATGGTTAGCCCTGAAGTGGTCTGTCACCCTTCTATGGCTAAGACCACCGTTATGCATGCCAACAGCTTGCCACCTTTCTGGTATGGTTAATTTGCGCCGCACCATACCAAACCAATAGAAAATGAAACTTAAAACTCTACAAAAAAAAATCAGTTTTCGTTCGCAAACACAAATGTTGAAAAGTACACGTGGCACTTTACACACCCTGTCATATACACATAAATAAAAATCGATCAATAACCTGTTTCATAGGTAAGTAAGTATGTGTGTACAGGAAACGAAAACAGCAAACCGATTTGAAATAAGTTCATTATTAGAAAAGATATTATTGAAACAAGTCAGGTGGTGCTTAACTTTTGTCGGACTGTATATTTATATAATAATGTGGTCGGGTCGGGTAATATGTCTCTCAGACCTGGGTAATATTTTGGCATATTACCTGGACAAGACCACATTAATATCATTATTATACCGAGTGTCTAATTGTCAAGGTAATATGCCAAAATATTACCCAGGTAATATGCCAAAATATTACAGTACCAAATATCACTACAGAAACTTACACGACGTATAATAATAAGCTTTACTATAATTGTTTTGGTATAAAATAATATTTCTAACACAAATAAAGTTCGAATCTCGATCAGGCCGAGGTGTACAGCATTATGTGATAAAGCTTGACAGTGACTTGCGGCAGGTCGATAGTTTTCTCCGGGTCCTTCGGTTTCCTCCACCAATAAAACTGACCGCCACGATATAGCTGAAATATTATTGAAAGTGGCGCTAAACACCACAGAACAAACAAACAAACAAACAAACACAAATAATATTTATTTATTCATTTTTGTTCCAGCCATGCTTCCGGGATCATTGTGGAAGGAACACAATTAAATTGGATTATTGTGATAATATTGTAATAAATCTGGTATGTGCGTTCCATTCAGTATACAATCTCCACTCTGGGTAATGACATTCTTGATAACGAACTCACATTTTGGTGCTGCTGCTATACACATAGCTTCTCTAATTGTATTACACTCTAGCCAGTCAGCCTGGAATCTTTCTAGATATTGTAGCGTTGGTACAGGGGTAGTGCATATTGTTGGTGTACAGGGTGCCACATATGGACATGCTGGACATGGTGACCTTCTACCGTATTGCCTCTGATTCCGTTTCAATCTGTAACGTTTTGAATTGACAGACGAAAAAGTGGAGAAACTTAACGCTCCTACAACAAAACAATTAGTTTTACTATACAGTTCATTCTCGATTTAAGATTAAGCTACTATTTAAAATAATACATGTAAAGAGTTGCAATGACAACAAAGGCAATAACTCATCCAAATGCAATCCATCTTGTATAACACACATTAAGTCAGGTGTCACCTTCCAATTATTGGACCGAATCGGTGTTGCAATGGTTAGCGTGTTCATATCGACTTCAACAGAGCGTTATTTCGAGCCCCGGTCGAATCCAGCCAAAGATTTTTATAATCGTTATTTGCTGCTTCTCCGTTTGGCATACAATATTAAAAAAAACTGGTTGGCTCTGAGGTGGCTGTGTAAAGATAATATGTCCGAGTGGAGCGGCATGTCTTCACGCGGCGGTTGTTACAATGATCTACAAAGATCCAACTTAGCAATGAGGTCTGGTGGGAATCGGACATCATTCTCATTTCATCGAAATGTAACTTATTCTCGCCATGATATAGCTGACAAATTTCTCACTTGGTGTTTAACAACAATCGCCCACTCATTAAAATATAATGTGGAGTTAATCTAGTTTTATAGGCCCACACCTCGTCTTGATAATTTATCAGAAAACAACTAACACTTGTAGACTTATTACATGTAGTCTGGCTAGATTAAGTTTTGTTTATAGTGTTTAACGCCACTTTCAGCAATATTTCAGTTATATCGTGTCGGTCAGTTTTATTGGGTGAGGAAACAACCGACCTGTCGCAAGTCACTGACAAACTTTATCACATATTGTATCGATTACAACTCGCCATGAACGGGGTTCGAACTCACAACTTTAGTGATGATAGGCATTGATTGCCCAGGTAGTTGTAATTCCAACCATCATACAATCACGACCACAATGGCCACCTGCCTGTAGTCTGAGCCAGATCGTATCATTCATACATATAATCTGCTCAATAATTTGTGTGCTGTTATGTTGTTATGGAAACTACTAAATACACATCAGTCACCACAGAAACCCATAGCGGTGGTTTTGATATTAATCTACCCAAATGTGAGGAGTGGGGAGCATCTTTTGTGTTTTGATATTGTACCACATCGTCAGATCAGTTGAAAAATCAGATAGAAAAATCGTTGCAATAGGCAAAATCGATACCTTACTCTGCTTTCATGGTGCAGCAACTATAATAAAATGGCGGGATTCTACTAGCATGAGTGGAGAGTATCGTAGCGTAGTCAGTTGTGACTACAGACGATTATCTCCGTTATAAATCTCAATTATCAATTTATCCTCTTACCTACTGCCAAAACTGACACATATGAAAAACCGATCACATTGCTGAATAAAGATATAAAAACAAAAAGCTTCATCAACCTTCCAACATCCATGTCGATTTCTACAATAAAAGAAAAGAGTGAATGTGTGGGTGATTGTTGCTTAGCGCCATTTGAACAACATTTCAGCTATGTCATGGCGAGAACAATTTACATTCGATGAGATGATTCTGATAATGACAGCTTTATACTCGACGAACACGCGTGGTTGGATTTGTATACTGCTAGCTCACTGAAACGACAGCCCGAGAGTAGACATGTCACCCAAGTCGCACACATTATCCTGATTCCGAGCCAGCACGATTTTGATCTTCCTCCTTAAAAAATGATACGTGCTTTGCGGAGAAGCACTGATTACCAAATATATAGTTTTGGTTTGACCAGACCAGAGCTCGAACCCACGAAGGGATCTTCGTTGGCCGTGATCGTATGATTTACAACTACCTATGCAATTTGTGCCTATCACCACTGATGTTGTGGGTTCGACTCCCACTTAAGGCGAGGTGTGTTCAATACAGCATTATGTGATAGAGTTTGTCAGTGACTTGCGGTAGGTCGGTGATTCTCTCCGGGTCCTCCGGTTTCCTCCACCAATAAAACTAACCGCCATGATATAGCTGAAATATTGTTGAAAGTGGCGTTAAACACCATAAAACAAACCAAGCAAATCGAGCCCACGATCGGCGAAGACCCTAACCAGTACACTTCCGGTTAAAAAGAGATAGTGTACGATTAGTAGGTATATAATAAAATATACTTGTCAGTATTATCTTTTAAGTGGAACAAGTCAAAAATAATCTTAATAGAAACAACCTTTATAATGTATTTAATGGTTAGGGGTTAGGGCTATGGTGTTTAATGCCACTTTCAACAATAGTTCAGTTATATCTTGGCGATCAGTTTTATTGGTGGAGGAAACAGGAGTACCCGGGGGAAACCACCGACCTGCCACAAGTCACTGACAAAAATAAATGTTATCACATATTGTTGTATCTAGTACACCTCGACTGCACGGGGTTCGAACTCACAACGTTAGTGGTGATAGGCATTGATTTCATAGATTGCTAAGATGGAAAGAGGTAATATCAATAACAACAAATATAGAGTGATGCTGTATCCTAGTCTTGCTACTATTACTGGGGGTCGACACCTCTGCTGGTGGACTATAAGTTCACGGAGGTATAATCCGCCCAATAGTCAGTGTTTCTGTTTCTGTTTCTTCACCGACATAGTTTATTTTTCCTATTTATGAGTTTCATTTTACAGTAACTAAATATAGTAATTATCATTAAAACTAAGTTGTACACCTCCCCCACGCATACATAGGTAACAGTAACTGATTTTGGCTATCCTGTTTAACCCCACTGTTGTTGCTTGTTTGTTGTTTTCTTTGGGGGGGGGGGAGGGGGTCTCTTTGTTTGCTACCAAAGATTTCTAAATAAATATTTGGCTCTCTAAATCCTTTGACTTTGAGCGTATCTCATCAAGGTCATTCCAGAAACTCGCCATGTGCACTACATTAGATATCTACGTTTTGATTAGGAAGTTCATAAATCTACGTTACCCCCATTTTTCTTAATATCAAAGTTAAATAGTGTTAAATTATAAAGTGTTCTTTAGAGAGAATCTCTACAAAATTGAAAAATTAATAAAAACGAAAACAATAACAATCAAATCAAAAATCGTATCTTACCTGTACAATACTTGGCTCTATTTGTGTAGAAGAAACAATTTCATATTTATATATTCCACATCAAAAATAAAAAAGCACCATATGGTCTTTGAACATATCTATTTTTTTCACCGATTTATGTAATAATTCAAAACTAAGGTTCATTACACCCCGAAGCACTCAACCGCCATATTAGTTTAATGGCCGTATTCTCAGACTGTCGTCCTCTATTTTATCTAAATATCATTTGATGTCAGCGAGTGAAAATCAAATATATCTGACAACATCTGTTTTTCTTTCGTTTTAACCTACACGTTGAAATTATCTCATGGTTTTGTAACTAGATTAACACGACGGGGACGACTAGTAGAGCAGGAACTGCTTACCTTTCGGCAGCACCTGAGTTCACCCCCCGTTTTTAGTGGGGTTCGTGTTACTCAATCTTTAGTTTGATGTGTATTTTTTGTAGATCGTTGTTTGTCCTTTTGTCTTTTCTTTTGGCTATTGCGTTGTCTGTCCTTCTGTCTTTTGGCTATTGTGTTGTCTGTTCTTCCTTTGGCTATTGTGTTGTCTGTTCTTCCTTTGGCTATTGTGTTGTCTGTTCTTCTTCTTTTGGCTATTGTGTTGTCTGTCCTTCTTCTTTTGGTTATTGTGTTGTCTGTCCTTCTTCTTTTGGCTATTGTGTTGTCTGTTCTTCTTTTGGCTATTGTGTTGTCTGTCCTTCCTTTGGCTATTGTGTTGTCTGTTCTTCCTTTGGCTATTGTGTTGTCTGTTCTTCTTCGTTTGGCTATTGTGTTGTCTGTCCTTCTTCTTTTGGCTATTGTGTTGTCTGTTCTTCTTCTTTTGGCTATTGTGTTGTCTGTTCTTTTTCTTTAGGCTATTGTGTTGTCTGTTCTTCCTTTGGCTATTGTGTTGTCTGTTCTTCTTCTTTTGGCTATTGTGTTGTCTGTTCTTTTTCTTTTGGCTATTGTGTTGTCTGTTCTTCTTCTTTTTGCTATTGTGTTGTCTGTCCTTCTTTTGGCTATTGTGTTGTCTGTCCTTCTTCTTTTGGCTATTGTATTGTCTGTTCTTCTTCTTTTGGCTATTGTGTTGTCTGTCCTTCTTTTGGCTATTGTGTTGTCTGTTCTTCCTTTGGCTATTGTGTTGTCTGTCCTTTTTCTTTTGTCTATTGTGTTGTCTGTCCTTCTTCTTTTGGCTATTGTGTTGTCTGTTCTTCTTCTTTTGGCTATTGTGTTGTCTGTCCTTCTCTTTAGGCTATTGTGTTGTTTGTCCTTTTTCTTTAAGATATTGTGTTGTCTGTCCTTTTTCTTTATGCTATTGTGTTGTCTGTTCTTCTTCTTTTGGCTATTGTGTTGTCTGTTCTTATTCTTTTGGCTATTGTGTTGTCTGTCCTTCTTTTGGCTATTGTGTTGTCTGTTCTTCCTTTGGCTATTGTGTTGTCTGTCCTTTTTCTTTTGTCTATTGTATTGTCTGTCCTTCTTCTTTTGGCTATTGTATTGTCTGTTCTTCTTCTTTTGGCTATTGTGTTGTCTGTCCTTCTTCTTTTGGCTATTGTGTTGTCTGTCTTTTTCTTTAGGCTATTGTGTTGTTTGTCCTTTTTCTTTAAGATATTGTGTTGTCTGTCCTTTTTCTTTAGGCTATTGTGTTGTCTGTCCTTTTTCTTTAAGCTATTGTGTTGTCTGTTCTTCTTCTTTTGGCTATTGTGTTGTCTGTTCTTATTCTTTTGGCTATTGTGTTGTATGTCCTTTTTCTTTAGGCTATTGTGTTGTCTGTTCTTCTTCTTTTGGCTATTGTGTTGTCTGTCCTTCTTCTTTTGGCTATTGTGTTGTCTGTTCTTCCTCTTTTGGCTATTGTGTTCTCTGTTCTTCTTCTTTTGGCTATTGTGTTGTCTGTCCTTATTCTTTTGGCTATTGTGTTGTCTGTCCTTCTTCTTTTGGCTATTGTGTTTTCTATCCTTCTTCTTTTGGCTATTGTGTTGTCTGTTTTTCTTCTTTTGGCTATTGTGTTGTCTGTCCTCCTTTTGGCTATTGTGTTGTCTGTCCTTCCTTTGGCTATTGTGTTGTCTGTCCTTCTTCTTTTGTCTATTGTGTTGTCTGTCCTTCTTCTTTTGGCTATTGTGTTGTCTGTCCTTCTTCTTTTGGCTATTGTGTTGTCTGTCCTTCTTCTTTTGGCTATTGTGTTGTCTGTTCTTCTTCTTTCGGCTATTGTGTTGTCTGTCCTTCTTCTTTTGGCCATTGTGTTGTCTGTACTTATTGTTTTGGCTATTGTGTTGTCTATCCTTATTCTTTTGGCTATTGTGTTGTCTGTCCTTCTTTTGGCTATTGTGTTGTCTGTCCTTCTTCTTTTGGCTATTGTGTTGTCTATCCTTATTCTTTTGGCTATTGTGTTGTCTGTTCTTCTTCTTTTGGCTCTTGTGTTATCTGTTCTTCTGGTTGATAGTTGTTTGTCCTTTTGTACTTTTTCTGTTGGCCATTGTGCTGTCTGCTCTTCTTTGATTTACGGATTCTGATCTTCAAACTTTTCATATTAGCGTGTTGCTGTGGGATTATCTTACTTATTGTACCAGATTCTTACATTGATGACAATTGTTTCTAATCGTATGGGCACTCTTAGCCGATATCAAACTCCGAACAGTTTCCAGCTCCTGTCCGCACACTACTCTCCACTAGTATCCAGAGGAAGAACCATGTTCGGAAGTGGATACGAAAACTGTCCGGAGTTTGAGCCGATATCGGCTATCCCGTTTACGCCATTTAGTCTTCTTGCTCCCAAAGACATTGTTTCATTATTTGGCTTGGTCATATTTTGACTCAGAGTGTTCCTGATGAAGGTTATTCCAGAGAGCGCCGGAGTGCACTTATAAAATAAATATATATGTGTTTATTGAATATTGAATACATGTAATTTCTGGTAGGTAACCAATGTTAATTATGTTGTTCCTTATGGTCCACCCCTAATTAATAATGAATAATTTGTTTGTTTGTCTGTTATTTTATTTAGCTGGAATGTTTCTCTTTGTATATTGCTGTGATCGAGACATTGATTCAAAAGATGCAATAATGAAGATCAACGACAAATCTTGTAAAAATTCAAAATAAGAAAAGTTTGAAGACACCAAATCTGTGATCAAAAGCTGTCAATCAAAGGACAGAAAATATCACAGCTAAAAGAAAAAGGAAAAAAGGACAAAGCACTCCACAGAAAACTAAAGATCGTGCAACACAAACTTAAAACCGGTTGTGAACTCGATTGCTAAGGAAGGGTAAAAAGTTCCTGTTCCACTAGTGGCACCCGTCGTGCTACTTTAAGCGTGTTATGGGTACGAACATATTAACTGCCGCCATAACTTGGAGGTATGAATCTAGACCGTGGGGTTAATAGTTTCCACCACAATGGCAGCTTCATGTTATTGCACAATCCATCATGTGTTCGGAAGGAAACTTTTGGATCACATCTAATTCTTGGTACTACACAAGAGGATGCAATCATGTATTGAGAAGATTCCAACTTTGATTTTTCCTCCTATGAAACTGTGATATTATTTTTTAAAATATCACGTATTCAATATTTTGATTTTGAGCGTACCTGATGAAGGTTATTCCAGAAATGCGTCGTGCGCACTATATAAGATATATACGGTGTTTTTTCCTGGATCGATATCTCTGCTGGTGGACTATTATTGCCCGAGGGTATCATCCACCCAGTGGTCAGTTGTTTGTGGTTTATTAGATATATTTGTTGTTGAAATATATATAATAATTATCAAAACTAAGATAATCCCCCCTCAGGCATATGTGAACATGGTCGATTTTGGACATTCTGGTTAGGCCTTTTGGTTTACGTGCTCCCAGTGACTTTTAAATTATTTGGCTTTCCATGCTTTTGATTGTGAGTGTGCCTGATGAATATTATTCCAGAAAAGCGTCTTGCGAACTACATTCGATATCTGCGTTTTTTATATACTAGTACACAATTCGCTTGAAGGACACGAAACATACAAATAGCGTGTGGTATATTACAAGTAATTTAGTATCTTTGTTAAAGGAAAGGTTGCTAGATCAATGACCACCACATCACAGTAGGTTGATTTATTGCACTGTCAACAATATTTCAATTATATCGTGGCGGTCAGTTTTATTGGTGGAGGAAACCGAAGTACCCGGAGAATACCACCGATCTATCACAAGTCACTGTAAAATTTTACCACATAATGTTGTATCCAGTTCACCTCACCGGAGCGGGACTCGAACTCACAACGTTAGTGATGATAGGCACTTGATTACATAGGTAGTTGTAAATCAAACTACTATACAGTAGGTGTAAACATTATTAGCATTGTTTCTGTTTAATCTCATATTTATTTATTGAGCCTAAAACCGCAATTAATGACAGATATATGTCCTTTTGAATTATATGTTAAATATATTTTTTTTCACGATATATGATTGATATTGATGGTTAATTTTTCCAGATTTATGTTATTTTTGTACCGGTTAAGTAGATAAAAAAACAAGTAATTAATCATATTTAATCTTGCAAAACAAAAAATAATGCTAAATTTCATATCATTACCCTAAATTTATTATGTGTTATATGTACAGGTCAAAATAAAATTTTGTCCTCAACAATGCAGTTGATAACAATTTATTTTAAATTCAAAATTCAAGAGTTCACCCCGGTTTTAGTCGGGTTCGCGTTACTCGATCTTTAGTTTTACATGTATGTGTATGTTTTGTAGATCGTTATTTGTCCCTTTGTTCTTTTTATTTTGGCCATGGTGTTGTCTGTCCTTCGTTTTCTTCTAACAACATAAAAAGCATTCACAGCATGATGTGAAGCAGATTTTTTTTTTATTAAAATGAGTAAATAATCTGTTATTAAGAAAAACCGTTCAAAGTTATAAAAAAAAAAAAAAAAAAAAAAAAAAAAGAAACGAGAGAAAGAAAAAAAGCATACATTATACATGAAAATATCTAACTGTTAGAAAGAAATACGTGACAAGTTGAACAATTATATAACATAGCTTACACAATTTATACAAACAATCTGTCAGTTTTCTCTCTCATAGTAAATTATTCTCAAGGACGCATGCTTTCATAATAATATTTTTATTGAGATTATTAGAACACATCACTTTACACTACATAATTTGTTTTTAATAAGTTTTTCCTTTAAAAGAGAATGTTCTAGATTTGATGCCTTACTTTATTGCACAATGTTACGAAACCATTAAAATATCAATAAATGTGTTTAAAACCATCATTCGGATATCTGAGCTTTCATTCGTATTCCGTAAATCAAAGAAGGACAGACAATGCAATGGCCAAGTGAAAAAGGACAAACAATGATCTACAAAACATTACACAGAAAATCTAAATATTGAGCAACACGAACCTCACAAAATCCGGAAAGATAAGCAGAGCCTGCTACACTAGTGGGACCCGTCATATGACTCTGGTTGCAAACCCGATGGTAAGTCATGCGTGAGGAAAGGACGGGATTGTGGTTATGACAAACAGGTCATATCCAGTGGCAATTTGTGACACAACGGATAAACAAGTCATGGTGACGACCGTAGAGCTATCAAATTGATGACTTCAACTTAACTACTAGGAACCGTTGATTCAGTACCTTCCTTGTTAGAATCAACCTTCCATCATGGAGGGACCGTCATGTCCATGATCGTATGGTAGTTCGATTTACACCTACCTATGCAATCGGTGCCTATTACCACTGATGTTGTGAGTTCGAATCCCGCTCAGGGCGAGGCGTACAACATTATGTGATATAAAGTTTGTCAGTGACTTGTGCTCCACCAATAAAACTGACCGCCACGATATAACTGAAATATTGTTGAAAGTGGTGTTAAACACCACGAAACCACATCAAACATAGAATCAACTTTCTATCAAGGATATCATGATAGGAACCACAATCGCTGGAATATCGCATAAGTTGAGAGACTTGTAGGTGCTGCTGGAATGTTGCTACATATAAATTTAAGGTTCATGGGAAAATTGAAATCTCTTTCGTCGTAATGTGTCGTTCTTAATCCGCCTACACTGTCAATGTGTATGTCAATGTATGAAGTAGACATTGCTATATCTGTGGTTTCAATTATTTCAAACTCAATGGGTTAGATGTTAACAACATAGTCACCAAGCTTAGAATTATTTAATGAGAGGACATCATCTATGTATCGGAATTTGAAATCATGCTGCTTTATTTTCGTTTTTCCTGAGAATCCCATATGGGATCTGCCTCATTCATGCGCATAAAGGAACAAGTCGGAAAAAGAGAACAGTTGGTACCTATAGGAATTCCGACTGTGAAAAACACGCCCATCAAACAACAAATACGTTGTCAATCAAAGCATCAAGAATTCTGATGATGTCAGTTGCAGATACCTGTTTGGCAAAACCATTTTGTTTTACAAAATAAGATTTGTGTCTTCCTAAAACAGTGTATTTGTATCTACTTTTATGAAACAAAGTTTATTTATGTTTGTTTTAGTGACATTGCTATTTTTGTCAAATATGAATGGTGTCATGGATTGACCGATTAAATGATATTATAATAAAACAATGGTAACTTTTATTGTATCGGTCAACACATGTTTTATCGACCTACACATGTATATTTGTCGACATACTTTCATCGGGTCGATAAAGCCTTGCATTGTCCTCACCAAAAAGCTGTAAATGTACATAAAATGACCACGATGTTGAACAAAAGACAAGCTGACATCCTGGATAGGGCACTAGAAGATCACAATATATTAGTTTATGCCAGAGTGACCGATGTGCGAGAAATGGAAGAAAAAAATCTGAAAGTCTAAGGATTGCGATGCTTTGTGCAATGTCCAGATTAACTCTTTCCAAAATTGGCTAAGCTAACTGCTGACAGTTTTTGAGGCATTCACATTTAAAATGTAGGAGCTTAGTGTAAAATATATTGTGACAGACGAACAGGGTGAAAACAATATCTCCTTCAGAAGGGTGAGATACAAATTATTCTTAAATGCTTCTTATAAGATGATTTTTCTCATTTATTATTGTTTTTGTATATTTGTTCATTCTCTAAGACTTAAGGTTTTTTTTAATGTTTTTATATGAGATATATTTGTCTGTTGGAAGTATCAATTTTGCCTCTCTATTTGTAAACATGCAAATGCTGAACTTCTACCAATAGATGCTTTAGCTACTTAATAGCTATGGTTATGGTTATGGTGATTAACGCCACTTTCAACGATAATTCAGTTATATCGTTGCGGTCATGTTTTATTGGTGGAGGAAACCGGAGTGACCCGGAGAAAACCACCGACCTGCTGCAATTCACTGACAAACTTTATCACGTAATGTTGTATCGCGTACACCTCGCCATGAGCGGGGTTCGAACTCACAACTTTAGTGGAGATAAGCACTGATCGCACAGGTAGTTGTAAATCTAACTACCATACGATCACGACCACGACATCTCCTGAAAGAAACAATACAATTGTGCAATGTAGGCTAAGTCGTGAAGCAGGATTAGTTGTATCTGTAGCAAGCTTTTTTCAAGCTCAGTGGAATAGATGCGATCAACATAATCACCAAGCAAAGAAGTATTTGAGAAAGGACATCATCCATGTAGCGAACGTGAAAATTAATGTGATAGCTTTTTTCGTATTTCTTGAGAAGTCCCAGTATAAAGTCTGCTTCAAACGAATACGGGAACGAGAAGAGGGGAAACGCAAAGTTCGTAATTTTCATTTGCAATGCAATTTCTAGTAAAACATTTATGGAGAATTCTCAAGTACGTTGCTTTTTTTTTTTCGACATATCGATATTCGAAACGGAAATATACACCTCGTCATAAACATTTCGTGGAATTAAAGCACTTTTAATCGAAACAATTGCTATATCCTAATGGTGTGATAAAATATATTGAAATTTCTTTAATGAGTTAATTACAGTCAGAAAGACAAGATATTAATACCGTAAATATGTTATCCCCAGCGAGAGGGATAAAATACAACGAAAATAATGTTATACATGTTAAAGCAGCATATATACAAACTACATGGCTTCCATGAATTATTTCGATTGTAATGAAAATGCATGTCATAACAAAATCGACCAATCTTCATGTTTACAGTTGTTTTTTTCTACATCATAGATAAATAGATTGTGTTGAAATTAGATTATTAACATTTTCCAATTCTATGACATTTTGATTTTATCTATTTGAACAAGCAATATGCAAAGCAAAAACTTAAGATAAATCCGTAACCAGCTTGTGTCAATGTCACCAGCATTCCTTGGAAACAACGTCACCGGAAGACGACATTTTACAAAATTCATAATCGATAGATATTTTAAGTTTTAAAAAAAATATGTAAAGAAACAAAGCTAACATTGTAATGCTTCTATGCACCAATGTCCTATTCCAATGTATGAAATTACTTAGGAATGATGTCCACAATTTATCCGACAATACGCAAGTGCGAATTACAATATATCGGGAATTTTTGCATTGCATATTTATGTTTTACTATGATTTCAATATTAATTAAAGCGCCAAATTTGATCAACTATATATCGCACATTTCATTTCATTTAGAACTCAAAAGAATTTTTTTTCTAGTAATGCAATATTATTGGAATAACAGTACTGAAGAATTTTCTGTTGTCAGTTGAGTATTTAAGGAATTTACAAAAAATCGTTTTATGAAATATCTGACTCCACTTCGCCAGTAAAATATTTATATTTCTTAAATTGAATCATACAGGAAACACATTAAAGAAAGCTTAGGGTGCATTGATATCAAGAATTGTGTAATTATTATTTTTTCTATAGATTCGGACTCTTTGTAAATTAGATTACCCCTTTATTTGGTACATTTTGTTTTATCTTAAGATGTTCATAAACATGACGCTGTATTTTGATCTAAGCGAAAATATCATGACAGTATAACTAATCTTCTGGGAGCACACCTGTTCTTAATAGTGTTATATTTCTCAGTTTGCAAATTGAAAATTTCAAACTGAATCTATAACATCTGCTTTACAAGTAAAACATATTTATTTTCAAGTAATATATGAGGTATTTAACTATAATTTATTATAAATCGAAAAACTTAAATGTTCCCATATTTTGTTAGTTTTTGTTTATTCGTGTCAAGTCGCATTTAATAAATTATTGTTCAAACATGTCAAGAAATTTAAGGTGAAAGGTAAACCTCTCAAACTGTGAAAACAGGTAAAAACTACACATAGATAATGGATAGATAATCCTGGCAGATTAAAGCCAGCTTTCTTCAATTAACACTCTCTTGTCAAATTCATTAGTTCAAAGTTAGCGTTAATTGCATGTAGCTACGCTATGTGTCAACGGATCTCCTGTACTTGGCGATCACAATACTGGTATAAAAAAATATTCCAGTATTGTATTCTAGTATTGTTCCAGTATTGTTAAATTAGTTATTTTTTGGGAGTATTGTATATATTAACAATACTAGAACAATACTAGAATACGATATTGGAATAAATTGATAACAATGTGTCAAGTTGTCAATGTGTATTGTAGGACAGGAAATGGCAACATGAATTGACACTTTTTCAAAAGCAAAAAAAAACACAAAAAAACATTATCTTATTTTTTATTGATTTAAGCACTATTCACTATTTCATTACAGTGTTCCAGCTAGGATTTCAAAAGGGCAGGGTGCTGGTCCTGAAAAAGGGCTCTTTAGTGCGCTGTTGGATTTTCAAAAAAGGCATTTTTTAGGGACACTGTAAAATCAAATAAAGTATACAATGAAATATTGACTTTTATTATTTATACATGAGCAAATAGGTCAGTTTATTCAACAAATCAACCTAGATATAATTCTATCTTTCTGTCATCAACTCTAAAAAACTTGGCAACTACTGTATCTGACACATGCTCATAACATTGTTTGTTGCAATTTAGTTTGACATGTAAAATATTGTTCATTGTGACCTGTTTCATGCGATTTATGTGATCACACTTTACCAATTTGACCTGTGAAAATACCCTTTCTACTTCTGCTGTACTCAGAGGTAACACAGCAGCTGTACTCATTAAGTGTATGCTATTATTGGGGTACAGTGCTGATAAACCAAGCTTTTCATTTAATAAAAGCTTAAGGCATGCCATGATGCTCCTTTCATGACATTCCTCTATTTTTATCACTTGTTTAAGTTTCAGATGAATTTGAAAGTTCAACATTTTAAAATTGGATTAAATATTTTTTTTTATCAAAATACAAGGATGTTACGGGAGGACAGACGGACGAACGGAGGGTAGCGTTACTACATGTATATCCCTTCGCAACTTCGTTGGCGATGGGATAAAAACTACCCCCCCCCCACAAAATAAAAACCTCTACAAACTATCAGTTGTAAAAGGCAACCCCTTACAACAATTACAACAGCATCAATTATGGCAATAGACGATGTAAGTGGTTTTTTTTCTTCTTCAAATTTACAATAAAAACAATGATGCCTGTGATATGGCAGTTAAAGGCACTCACTAAAAACTATAAATATCATACTTCTACACAACATTTATACTTATATAACAAGTGCCATTCTATAAAGAATTATGAGAGACTATATAAATTTCAATAAATTAAAACTTTAAATCACGTCTATAAAACATTTCAGTTCTGTAAAAACTTAACTATCAATCAAGAATATAAAAAACTATTTCTTCTACCTTAAATATTAAAAAGAAACCATCATAAAGAAAGATAATTAAAAAGTTGGCATGCGTGAAATATTTCTCCCAATTACGAATTATACCTCAAAAAACGGCATTGTCATAATTTGGTCTTAATTTATGGTACAAGGATGTGCTTTACAAAGTTTTGACCTTTTTATCTAAGACATCAGCATATCTGGCATGCATGCAGGATATATACAATGAAAGATGAACACAGGATTTACACAGACATCGTGTTCTTTGTATTTGATCTCGATCTACTTTATTAGGTTTAAATAAAATACCTTGTCTTTTGTATGAACAATTATTTATATACACGACTATATGGTTTAAAAGGAATATATTACTTGGCTCTATTTTAAGCTTGTCTTATTATTTGTTATGTTAATTTGTCAAGTATGCACATGTGTTTACCAAGAAGCTAATTATATTGATTGATCAATTAAAAAGTAATATTTTTTTCTATTAGAATTACCATGCAGAGTCAGTGTGTTTTAAATCGGTCCTCCAATCAGGATGCTCATTATTCTTGTCCAAGATAAAAATACATCGCTAAAGTAAATTTACCTGTGGTTTCAGAGTAGAAGATTTTTAGAAATCTAACATAAAATTTCCCCACTTCAACTCGTAAATTTACATAGAAATCGGAGATATTTCGTCATAAAACTTCACACATGGTTTTGTCTATCATATTTCTTGAAGACAAACATAAAATTTTATTGCATTTATTCATATTGTATGAGTATCAACAGTTTTTTCAACACCGTATCTGTTTCTCGATACAGCCACAACTTCAACTCGTAAATTTACATAGAAATCGGAGATATTTCGTCATAAAACTTCACACATGGTTTTGTCTATCATATTTCTTGAAGACAAACATAACATTTTATAGCATTTATCAATATTTTATGAATATCAACAGTTTTTTCAACACGGTATCTGTTTCTCGATACAGCCGCCCGATTACAGTGACCCGTGACCCAGATTAGCAGATCTCAGCAGTTTTTTCTGAATAAGGTTGTTTAATTAATTTGCTAATATAATGATTATATAAGTATTGGGATAACATATTTGCAAGTTTTCAATAATAATGTTAATTATTCAAATGTTCATACACAGCTGTTGTTATCAGGCAAATTCTCAAATCTTCAATGGTTTTGTTTTTAAAAAACGGTATGTTGGCGTAGGACATCCACAGTTTCTTGAGAATTGCTGATATTTTGCTGTAGTTGTTGTTTGGTCATTCTCATAATATTGTGTAAAGAATTTTTGATTGAGATACCGTAGCCGTCTCTATATTTGGATCATCAGCGATGTCATCCTCATTGTTGTCTTGTGTATTTGCAAGTAATCTCTTCCGATACTGGTACTCTGTTTCGTCATCTTGGCGTTTCCGTTTTACAGCATGTCCAGTAGGTTGCTGTGATGGCACTTGGAAGGCTTGAAAATGGTAACCAGACCGACACATCCGCTAAAGATGGTTTTGGATGGCGCTGTGCCAACCAAAGATGTCCGAAACGCCGTACATACCGTACCATTCGTGCTGGATCATTTTTCGAAAGGTCTCGCATCACCTTAGATAAATGGTTATACGTCACATACCTATGGAGTCAAGGAACAAAAGTTAATTCCGTAGAAAGACAAGTACAGATTGACGAGAAGACCGTAATACAGATGTTTCAATACTTGAGAGATGTCTGCTCCACTAAACTACTATCAACTCCAGTTGAATTAGGTGGACCAGGTGTGATTGTCCAAATTGATGAAAGTCTTTTTAATCACAAATCAAAATACAACAGAGGGCGACGGGCCAGCAAAGAGCAGTGGGTTTTCGGTTTAGCAGATACATCCAGCAAGCCTGCCATTACTACATGGAAACTTGACAAAAGAGATGCCGCAACTCTTTTACCTATTATACAACGTGTTGTAAAACCAGGGACAATCATCCATTCAGATCAGTGGAAAGCGTACCATAACATCAGCTCACGACTGCAGCTTAGCCATGGCACAGTTAATCATTCGCTCAACTTCGTGGACCCTGCAACTGGCATACATACTCAAGCAATCGAGTCGTACTGGGCTAAAGCCAAACAGAAGTTTAAAGAGATGAAAGATGTGTCTTCACATCTACTACCCAGTTACCTAGATGAAAGAATGTGGAGAGATAGGTGGGGTACCACAGGTGACAATGCATTTACAAACATTCTCATACATATTTCAGAACAATATCCTGTGTAAAAGTGATATTTATTATGGACATGATATATAGACTCTTTATAATTCTAGTGCTAGTACATTATATTGTGAATGTGGTGTTATTATTCATAAATCATGTTGTTCATCAAAGATTATTAAAAATTTGATGCCATCTACAAAAATGTATGATCATCTATAAAATAAATAAAATGTAAATTATGACATGTTGTTTTATCAATTATTATATATCCTGGTATTGCATATTTTTATTTACGAACAGTATTGTTAACAATACTGGAATATGATTTTATACCAGTATTGTATTCTTTTGTAAAAAAAATTACAATACTGGAATAATTTTTTATACCAGTATTGTCAACAATACTGGTATACCAGTATTGTGATCGCCAAGTACAGGAGATCCGTGTCAACTTTGAGAATTAGTCACAAAATTAATTACCCAATGAAATTACGATCCCCAAATTAATACTTTGTAACAAGAAATTGTATTGGTAAAACAAAAAAATCTGGAATCTCAAAGCACGTGCTCTATCTTCTTTAAAAACGCGTGTTTTACTCTTTTTGGCATTCACATTGAGATTCCAGACGAATAAAGTATTTGTATTTTACAACTATTCTTTGTTTTTACCAGGAGCCAAAAGTCCCTACGACACAGGCAAAATATCGATTACGACATCTGGTGGCAGAATCAAAAATCCCAAGCTAGTTCCTAATAAAGCAACAAACAGATGCCTCAGCCAGCAAACACGGCATCATCATCATCATCATCAACGGGTTATTTTCTTAGATCGGTGATAGGTGTCAACGAATTAAAGTTGACACAAAACGCAAAAATCCGCCACTTACTCCTTTACCAGTTGTTGGACCATTTGAGAGATGACATATGGACTTTTTAAAGTTGAGTAGAACTAAAGATGGTTATCAGTATCTTTTTATTATGGTTGATTCGTTCACAAGATGGGTTGAGGCTTTCCCCATGAAGACACAAGAGGCATCGGAGGTAGCAAAGATCACATTTAGAGCAATCATTGCTCGCTTTGGATGTCCAAGAATTTTGGTTTCTGACAGAGGTAGAAATTTCATATCTACTCTAGATCTATCTTTATGTGAAGTTTTTGATATAACTAGGCACCATACGAGTTCGTACCACCATCAAACAAACGGGTTAGTGGAAAGGGCAAACTCGACTTTAATCAAGTCATTTAGAGCTTATTGTGATAAGCACCAGAATAATTGGCCTCAAAAACTTCCTGGAATTTTAATGGCAATCAGAAATTCTCCAGCAACTCAATCAACATAATTTTCTCCCTACCACTTGTTGTTTGGCAGAGAAATTAATCTACCTTTTGACATTTCTGTAATACCAAAACAGCATTTGTCATCAGATGCCAAACAACAACTGGAGGAAGTTTTAGCTAACTTGAAAATTACTCAGGATTTGGCCACTAAAAATATGAAACTAAGACAAGCAAAAGCTAAAGACAGATACGATCGAAATTAAAAAAAATACCACAATTTCGACTTAGAGATTTGGTTTTACTTCGGCAACATGTGGTACCCTAATTAGTTGACAAATACAAAGGTCCTTATTACATAACTGAGCTAGGTCCTAACTACATATACAAATTGAGATTTTGTAGTACTAATAAGGAAGTAAAGTCTATGATCAATGCAAAAGAGCTCATAATGTACAAAGATCCAAGTGATCATCAGATACAACCCGACGTGGAGAGTAAAACACGGGTAAACAATGAGACTGCAAACAATAATAATAATCAGGTGGAGGGGGTCGAGGGTGATGAAAGTGACAATGAAGGAGACATTGTCACAGGTGCACAACATCAAGACAACGGTACTCAGGACAATAATGATCAAGAGGATCATGAAATGTTTTCAGCAGATAAACTTCTGAAACTACAAACAACGCAAGGGAAAAAGCAGTTCCTTGCCAAATGGTCAGATGGTTCGAAACCAGCATGGGAACCTGAGGAATTTGAGGAAATCAGAACATGTGATACGGGAATATTTTACATCGCACACAAAAACAGGTCGTAGACGAAAACGTAAAACATGTTTAAGGCATACTTAGGTAAAACAAAAACAACTTTAAAAGTACTCTTCATCACATGACAACAAGCATTTTTGCACACAATATATAACACCAAAGCTAATATTTATGTTTTGTATTACTAGTGTCTAACCCGGGGACCACAAACCACTTTTTCGAACTTTTCACAATTTTTTCTTCAAAAATGGATAACATTACCTAAATTATGGTATATTTGTCACACCTGACAGATTTTTTTTCCTGTTGTTGTATAGTGCTAGGGTATGAACGCATACTCATTTGACAATTTACCAATTTTTGCTTTCATTTGGTTTATTTTTATAGGTCAATGGACACTTAGTATTTCATCCTTAAAGAAAGTCTTTATAACGCTAAACGGTGCTAGTAATATGAATATGTTCAGTGATGAAACAGACCAAAAGCTAAAACATACAGTTGAAACCAGCAGAAATTTAGTCTGCAACACCGCCTTCATTCATTTATAAAAGTCCTACTACACCAGTTTTCCATAGCGATGCTGTTACTACATTTTTTAGAGAATTTTCATGGAACCATGCTTCCATTATAATAGAAGTTATTATTTTTGTTTTATTAATCGTGATAATGTTTATTTTATATATTAGAACGAAAAAAACAAATGTGTACACAAATTATGTTAGAAATAACTACAGGTAGTGAATGTGTAACATTACCTGTCATGAATCTGCCTCTGTGTCTTTCCTGTTTTACCATAGACGCACCAGACGATATTTTCAATGTTGAATTGTCAAATTTTACCAAGATTAAATTGTTTGTACAGTGGCCAGGTTTTGTAATTACTAATAGTTTGACCAATCAGCGTATGCATGCAAAACAAGATGTTGATATAGGTTCGTTTGATCTTAGAAAAATTAACAAAATGTTGCAACAACCTTTTATGGCATATATTTTAATTGTACACCAAGGTGTTGCCATACCTCTACCAGTTCAAAATGTAAAAAATCAATAAACAAGCTTACTTAATATAGTATTAAACTTTAGCAGGCATTTACGAAACCTTACACAACCAACAAAGTGGACATTTTATTACATTTTTATAATATTATGATTGTTTATTTCTGTATATATGTGTATAACAATTACCTTTGTTTATGTTCATATCTGATGGTGTATTGTAGAGCTTTGGAGACCAAACCTAATTGAGTCAAAGGGGAGATGTTATAGATTCAGTTTGAAATTTTCAATTTGCAAACTGAGAAATATAACAGCTTTACAAGTAAACAATATTTATTATCAAGTTTAGATAAAATTTAATATTAGATATACATGTATGAGGTATTTAACTATAATTTATTATAAATCTAAAAACTTAAATGTTCCCATATTTTGTTAGTTTTTGTTTATTCGTGTTAAGTCGCATTTAACAAATTATTGTTCAAACATGTCAAGAAATTTAAGGTGGAAGGTAAACCTCTCAAAAACGAAACATAGGTAAAAACGACACATAGATAATGGATAGATAATCCTGGCAGATTAATAATGGATAGATAATCCTGGCAGATTAAAGCCAGCTTTCTTCAATTAACACTCTTTTGTCAAATTAGTTCAAAGTTAGCGCTAATATGTCATCCTGGTTTGCCCACTTTTAATTACCACAGGCACTCGAATTCCGGACCCCCCTTTTTCCTCATTTGGTCCCTCCTGCGATTATGGTATGGATCTTTGTCTGGAAGTATATCTTTGAGCCATTTATCCATATTTTACAACATTCCGTGTTACAACTCTCTCGTTCTACTAACTTTTGTTTCTAGGTCCAGCTGCCGTTTTTTTGTTTATTTAAGTAAAACGGCAGCTGGACCTAGAAACAAAAGTTAGTAGAACAAGAGAGTTGTAACACGAAATGTAAATTGTAAAATATGGATAAATGGCTCAAAGATATACTTCCAGACAAAGATTCATACCATAATCGCGGGAGGAACCAAATGAGGAAAAAGGGGGTCCGGAATTCGAGTGCCTGTGTTAATTACAGGTATAAATAAACATAGGGCGTTATGTTGTTTTAACAATTAAAGTTTGTTTCTGAAATGTAGTTATATTTTTACCTGTATTTTAACTGTAAAATCTTGTAAAGAATTATATAGTTTACTATTGAATTAAGTGAAATATGCACATTTTAACAATAAATCTTTGACAAACTCTGTAGAAATATGCTTAATTTTAATAACAAAATTTGCAAAACTTATCAAAACTTATACAATTTTGACAAATATCTTACAAATTTGCCAAAATATGTATGATTTTGGTGAAATATCTAACATGTTTAGCTGTTAATTGTGTCTATTTGAACTCTTCTCACAAATTATATGCATTATAAATAGGAAGTTGTTTTAGTTTTGAATCATTCAAACTAAGTATGGCAAACGCTCAACTTCAAGCACTTCAGTAAGTTTACACATTTATATATAAAAAGAAACTACACAGTGAAAAAAAATCTTCTATATATATACACAGAAACATACATATTTGACACCTATATACTTGGAACAGACTATACAATTTTATGGTCAGTAAACCCTTTGTCTTTTTTGTTTATTTAACCGATTGATAATTGGTGTAAATAAATGTGGGCAAACCAGGAATAAACCGCTTCGCTATGGGTTTGTGTTGTATTGTTATTCAAAATGCCGACTATAAATAAAACTGATCTTATCTCATACCTTATCTTATCTTATCTTATGTGTCAACTTTGAGAATAAGTCACAAAAATTAATTACCCAATGAAATTACGATCCCCAAATTAATACTTTGTAACAAGAAGTTGTATTGGTAAAACAAAGAAATCTGGAATCTCAAAGCACGTGCTCTATCTTCTTTAAAAACGCGTGTTTTACTCTTTTTGGCATTCACATTGAGATTCCAGACGAATAAAGTATTTGTATTTTACAACTATTCTTTGTTTTTACCAGGAGCCAAAAGTCCCTACAACACATCTGTAATAGATACCACAATACCAGCAGTGTATCAGATATTAGATACCACAATACCAGCAGTGTATCAGATATGCTCAATGCAACAAACTTACCATCACTTGCAGAACGTAGACTTCGCACAATATTGGTTATGATGTACAAAGTATCATTCCATCTTGTCGCTGTACCATCAGACATATTAATAGCTTCAGACACAAGGACTAGGAAATATCACCCCCTAACATATAGCGGCAAATGCAAACTTCTAAAGACACAGACATTCATTCTTCCCATACACAATACCACAGTGGAACCAACTCCCTATAAATACGCTTAATCTCGTCCATATACATTTAGTCGTCTGCTTCAGATAACAGCTAACATCTGCTGTTCTCTGCAACCTACTATAGTTTTCTTCTTTAGTATTCTATACATAGTTTTAATCACTAAAAGTTCGTTTCTGCACTAATTTACTTTCATATCATTTACAAATTAAATTGTTATTGTTTCTTTTTGGCACATTTTAAATCATTTTTGTATATAGTCCACGCATGCAACAGTATGTAATCATCGGAGGTCGATGGTATACTGTATACCAAAAGAAGAAGACACAGGCAAAAAGTCGATTACGACAATAGTGTTAAATCTATTATCCTATTATGGACTTCTCACAAGGGAACCGTTCTCCTATAGTGTTGTCTGGGTAGGTATAGTGCCAGAGCCGGTAGGCGAGGGCACTCATACCTTCCCAGACAACACTATAGGAGAACGGTTCCCGAGGGAGAAGTACATAATAAATTTAGTACATAACATGTCTAATACCTAATGGCTAAACAATTGCAACTAATGAGCTTTTAGAATGTAATCTCCACTGCTGGTTCTGACATTCGCATATTTGGTTGCCGCTTTTGTCTTTACATTTTGTTGTTACAATGTGAATTCGTCGGCATCCGTGCTGCCGAATCTGGCAGCCATGTCGGCAATGTAAACAATGACGTAATCAACTGTTAATCGTAGGGCCGCGCATACAAGGGAAGTAATTTTTATTGAAAATTCATCACGTAAATTCGCGGGAAATTTGGTATAGTCCCGCGGGAAGAATTGTCGTTTTAATATAGTGTGTTGCGAAGTATAGTCTCCCGTAGTCAAGAAATGAACTATACTGTTGAAATATAGTACCTAGCTAACAACCAATGAAAATTTGCTATTTCTATATGTTATGTACTAAATTCTAATATGACGTCTATAAACCGGCACACACGATAATACTCAACAACTCTATATTTAGCGCAAGTGCAGTAAACAACAAATCTGGCTGTTCCATTGTGACTCCCACTGTGAAATTACCGTGACGACCGAGTGTAAGCATATAGCGTATTTTTAAAGTCCTTAAAATAAAAATTCCCCGTCAGTTATAAATAAATATTCTGTAACTAAGTATTTTTTTATCATTTGTTTTGAAAATTTACATTTGGGGATCCCCAGTACGCATACATACATTCCATTGATATGTGTCGGCCATGAAAAACAAAATGTACTAACCTTGTTTTCCTACGTATACATTGATAACTAGACGGTGATGTAATTAGGTTACTGATATTTTCCAATTTTATGGCATTTTGAATTTTGCTATCACAAAATCGTAAAATAAATCAGTAACCAGCTTGTGTCAATCAGGGTCCCTTGTAAACAACGTCACAGGATGACGACAATCGGCAAACCTCGGGGAGTCCGCTTCGCTTCCTCAATACCTCGACTGTAATACGGTATTTAATATGCGTCTACGCGTCACATTTCTTCGCGGAAAACCGTATCACTTCAATCAAACATTGCGCACCGCGAATAAGTTCTAAAATGGCGACAATAGATGAGTGTATAGAGTTTGCTTTGAAAAATATTGGTCTTTGATGAAGGTACAGAATCAGCCGACATTGCGACGAATGAAAATATATTATTATTGGACGAATATTCGAAAGTGAAATTATTTTAATACCTCCCTCATTGAAGATTTCCGAAAGTAGTTCCAATGGGAGCTATCGTAATACGGACGAGGTTTGATGAAGGTACGGAATCAACCGAAGTTGCGACGAGTGAGGATGACGATATATTACAAAAGTGAAAGTCGATAGATGGTTGTCTTAAGTATTTTTTCCGGAATATTTTTTTATGTCAACAATTCAAGCTTTTTTTTTTCATTGGCATTTATTTTTTTTATTTCATATCTAACAATAATTGTTGATTATTAACAACTGTTCAAGTGTTCGATATTATACTTGACAATTTCGCTCCGCCATCTTGTTAGCGCTCGAAATGATGAACGAATGAACTCCGACATTTTTTTAAAATAATGTTACGCAGGAATTGTTCAATCGAATCTATGTTGGAAAATACACAATAAATATGTTTTTCGTGTTAACATCCATATCTTTGTTTTAAAATATCTCGTTCAAATACAAATAATTCAAAAACAATTCAAAATTTCCGAAGGAGGTAAATGGAACAGCCACCAAATGCCGTGTGTATACAGTTCACGGATGGTTAAAAATTACCGTATTTGTCCTATTACAATCGAAATAATTCATGGCAGGCATAGAGTTGTGCACATTTACACATGGGCTGGGTCTTTTTATTCTTAGATTTTACCCATCGCTATCGATCGAGGTAAAATGTCTAAAAGCCGGAAAATGAAAAATATACATACTTTTTCTATCATATCTTCTGAATGCATATAGGTAGAATACTAATTTGAACGGATTTCTAAAGCTTATAAGAAGGATATTAAAGCTCGTTTTAACATACATTTTTTGTATATTTTTTCAACTCGTGACGAAGGTTGTTTCTTTTCAATTTAATTGTAAAAACAATCCAAAAATACTTTGCACGCCCATATAATCTAGTTCTAATAATAAAACCCTAAATGCTCGCTTACTCGCAAGGGTTATAAAGGGATGCCATTACACGTAATGGAGCAGCCGCCGAGATTTTTTGCGCTCGCTTACAGAGCTTCTGACGCCTGCATTTATCAATAATAAGACATAACCTTTCCTTTTGTCTATTATTATAACAAGTTTTTATCACCTACCAGTATTTTCAATCGTAACTACTCGGCCATTCTCGCTACCCTGCAAATAACCTCGTAGGTACATAGTAGAAATTCTTCTTAAATTGTTTGCCGGAAGTTAAGCTAGGTTAAGCCGCACAAAACTATAGTCCACGAAAATCCAATATAGAAGACATACTAAGTAAAATCTAATCATGCAAAACTAATTAAAACTTTAATTGAAAAATAGAAAATTGCTTAAAATATAACTTTATCAAACTTTCATGTAACTGACATGTGAAAAGTAGTGCGATTTATACGCCTAATGCATACGAGGTTATTTGCTGGGTAGCGAGAATGGCCGAGTAGTTACGATTGCCAGTATTTTAGAATGTAATTCCCACAAAATAAAAATCTTCTCTCTGAACATTTTGAATTTCGTCATTTCCGGCCTCACTATTTGGATGTCGATACCATATTTGTCGATTTAGGCGTGAATGTTTACATCAGCGTGTAGTAAGAAATACCATATTTAGAAAAGCTCCGCCTTCCGTAGTTTCCGGTTATGGAAAACGATCGATAAATTTAAACAAGGTTGTTGCTACCTTTGAAAAGCATATATTTCTCAGCCAAACCGATTTAACAAGGACTGGGATCATCAGTAATAGTTATAATGAAATGTTTGAAGCATAAATAGGGAGTTTTTATGTTTCAACTGCAACTTTTTTTTTGCTCCATTGTGACGAATGGGACCGCGTTGTAGCTCTGCCGAGACACAAGTTTGTCACAGGAGCTACATTATTGCAGCTAATATAATCCCTAATATCGTTAAAATATCACTTAAAACGGTCGAAATGAATTTTTGTCCAGGAAGCAAAAATTTAATTAATGGAAAAACCGCAAGATATGACAGAATTATCAACGAATTATGTCACTTTTACAAAGTTTCATTGATAAAAATCGGCTTAATGTTTCATAAATATCATTTATTGAACCAATTGCAAGTTTTCATGAGATACAAAAAAATACCAAAATGAGCTTTAATATCCCTTTAATACTTCATGTCCGTGTAAATTAGCAATTGTATCTGTTTTATAAACTACTGGGGTCTTTTTTTGTTTTATTTTTTCATATAATATTTTTTTGGTATCAGTAGTAGAAAAAGGAATGTTGTGTTGTGTAAGATAGTTTTGGAGAACAGATTTTTTCTGACTAAAATTTGGGCACACCGTATCTTCTGTTTTAACATTGTGATAACTTGCATTATCTAACACAATCAAGCTAGGATTTTTTCAGAGCAGGCATCAATTGATTTTCAAACCACTCAAGAAAGACAACACACTATTGATCTCCTGGTGATAGTCACCATCCTTTGATTTGACCAGAAACACTAAATCGCAGCCGTCAATCAAACCCTCACTTCGCGTACCTGCATGCAAAACAATCAAACGTTTGCCTTTACCCGAGGGTATTTTTGGGGCATCAGACCCATCATTCGGAAGCCACATATAATCTGTGCAGTGATTTTGGTTAACCCATGTTTCATCTATGTACACGATATCATACCCTGCTTCTCTAAAAGATTTGATCTTTCTCAGATAATTACACCTATCATTGATAATAGACACTTGATCGTACAGAACTCTTCGATTATCACCTATTTTGTTATAAGTATATCCAAGATCAATGAGAGTTAGAGTAAGTTTAGACTTTGATATTTTATTAGAATCTTTTATTTCCTTATGTATTATTGAGACGGTCGGAGCAATTTTCCGTGAATATAAACCGTGGATTGCTCTTTTAATAACACAATGATCAAAGTCGTCCAAAATTTTAGCTCTTTCTTTGGGTCTATTTGACTTACAAGGCCTCTTACCATTCATAATACGGTGCACTGAAGTGTAAGACACACCCAAAGCTTTAGATTTCTTTTGATATACCCTATCAAATGAAACAATTGGCTTCTTCGTTGCCTTTTTCTTACTAAAAAAGGCAAACAACTTTTTTACAAACTTTTGGCATTCCGGAGATAAGTCAGACTTTTTACCCATTTAACAAAAAATGCAAAATATAACAATAATTTATGGAAGAAATGCTTGCCAGGTTCGTCTAAAGTGTAAGATACCTGACGTACGGATGGCTCTTCTATAAAGTACATCTACTCCCACCCGAAAAATGACAACAAAATAGGACCAAAATACAAAATTTCATCTGAGTGCAGCCTCAGCCAAAACAGTAAGAACCATTACTGTAACATTTTTAGTTAGCACTCCTAATTCTAAATAAAACTCTCGTTCATTTTGCTGTTCAAAAATCTATAGATTAAAAGATATTTGGATTTTTCGTTATTCTAATCAAAACATTATTACTTTTTTTAGTCACTTATACCAAGGTAATTATGCACTCTCGAATCGAAATTGTTTAATCTTAAAAAGTTCTCTACTAGTGCTATATCGCAGTTTTTATATTAAATATTGTATTTTAGTGCAGATACATAACTGTCATATTCTTTCAATCTGAATATAATTTTGACTTTTTTTTTTCGAATAGTACTTGACCCTATTTAGTGCTTTGTTTTTTTTTATTGCATTATAATTTTTGTCTTTCATCTGTTAAATTTGTCATGGCTAACCGTGTTCTCATAGCAGGCTATTCCCAGGTCAAATATTTTGATCAATATTTAAATGCCTCTAATGTAGATGTTCTTTCTTGTCCAGGTTACCGCATCGAGGAGATGTGGGGTGTCATCGGGCACATGGTGTCCAACTACAAGATTGTTATGCTTCACATGGTGCCCAACTACAAGATTGTTATGCTTCACATGGTGCCCAACTACAAGATTGTTATGCTTCACATGGTGCCCAACTACAAGATTGTTATGCTTCACATGGTGCCCAACTACAAGATTGTTATGCTTCACATGGTGCCCAACTACAAGATTGTTATGCTTCACATGGGGGCTAACTACAAGATTGTTATGCTTCACATGGTGCCCAACTACAAGGTTGTTATGCTTCACATGGGGGCTAACAACTTGTGGAATGACACCCCATCACAAGTACTAGCGCACTATCAATTCCTAGTACAACAGATAAGACGAGCTAACCTAACCTGCTACATGGTGATCTCAGGGTTACTCCCTCGTGGCCAGGACATGTTCCCTGGTAAGATGAAGTCCACTGATTTTATATCTTTGGTCAACAGGAAGGCAGCCTACATCAACACTAGACTGTACAACATCGTTCAATCTGTTTACAGAGTGAACTATATTGGACACCCGTCTTTTGTTATTGGTGGAAAGCTGCAGCGTCACTTGCTGAGTAAAGACGGGCTTCATCTGACCAGGGATGGGGCTACCATGGTGGTCCGTGACCTTGAGGTAGAGATTCACCGACTCAGACGACCAACCCAGACCAGACCACATTCAGTTAACTATGTCTATCTTGACACAAACCCGCAGCAACCACCAACACCTTACATGGACGCACTCAAATCAACACCAGAGGCCATACAACGCTGCACCCGGGCCAACCAACTAAATTTCCAGGACTCGACAGATTTTCCACCTCTGCCATCTCGTAGTCGTGTCTAGCAGTCTGTTCGTACTTCTTCTCCAGTTCGTAGTCGTGTCTCGAAGTCTGTTCGTACTTCTTCGCCGGTTCGTAGTCGTGTCTCGCAGTCTTATCATACCTCTTCTCCAGTTCGTAGTCGTATCTCGCAGTCTATTCGTACTTCTTCGCCTGTTCGTAGTCGTGTCTCTCAGTCTGTTCGTACTTCTTCTCTAGTTCGTAGTCGTGTCTCGCAGTCTGTTCGTACTTCTTCGCCGTTTCGTAGTTGTGTCTCGCAGTCTGATCGTGCTTCTTCTCCAGTTCGTAGTCGTGTCTCGCCGTCTGTTCCTGCTTCTTCTCCAGTTCGTAGTCGTGTCTCGCAGTCTGTTCGTACTTCTTCGCCAGTTCGTAGTAGTGTCTCGCAGTCTGTTCGTACTTCTTTTCCAGTTCGTAGTCGTGTCTCGCAGTCTGTTCGTGCTTCTTCTCCAGTTCGTAGTCGTGTCTCGCAGTCTGTTCGTTCTTCTTCTCCTGTTCGTAGTCGCGTCTCGCAGTGTGTTCGTACTTCTCCAGTTCGTAGTCGTGTCTCGGACTCATTGAACGGTCCGATTTATTTTAAGGGTGCGGACATATTTTGTCAAATTTTTATCCATGTACTATAGTTTATAAAGGTATGTCTGAACATTTGTATCAGTATAGAAATTCGGCATGCAGAGACAGCCAGTGAAGCTAAGATACTTTCCAAATTTATCAAATCATCTCAAAATTGGTTTCGTATCAAATTACAGATCATGTTTGAGATAACCGATCTCAAATACCACCAGTGTCAACAATTTCGTAATTACCTTTTGGGCACAGGAGATCGTGAACTGATACACACTGTTTCAGACGATTACTGGGGACAAGGTCGTAATGGTAAAGGTTTGAACACTCATGGTAAGGTTCTTAGGTTATGTCGTACTCATAAAGGCCTTACTTCATCTTCTAAGGCGTCTCCAGCATCTCAGTCTGTCAGCCGAAAGTCGGTAGTATCGAGTAAGTTTAAGTCGTCTCCAGTATCTCAGTCTGTCAGTAAGTCCGTGGTGTCGTTTCCAGCATCTCAGTCTGTTAGCAAGTCCGAAGTTACAGGTAAGGCGAAGTCGTCTCCAACATCTCAGACTGCTAGTAAGTCGGTAGTATCGAGTAAGTCTAAGTCGTCTCCAGTATCTCAGACTGTCAGTAAGACCGTGGTGTCGTCTCCAGCCAACAGAATTGACAAAAAGTCAGGAAGAAAACAACCAAGAGCTAATGATTACGAAATTGAATTTGAACCAGCACCTGATTCGGCTTTTTCTTTAGATACGCCATTAAAACAAACTTTGGAAAAAACACCGTCTACAGTCGGTAGCATTAAGATAAATTAAACACCAAAAAATTAGGCAGACATTTCGACTCCAAAATCAAAGAGAAAGATTGACCTCAGTATAATATTAGCAGAAGAAAATGAAATAAACACCAATCCGACTGTACTTGATTCCTTAAACGATAAACGAGTACCTCTAGAATCTTATAAAATGCTTCCTGTTAAAAAACGTAAAATTGAGCATGAAAAGGTAGATCCAAACAGCACACATGTCTCAAAAAAGTGGGTAGGCTTTTGTACTCTTCAACATAAACAAGATATTTTAAATAACCAATATTTGTGTTCGGATGTGATAATTTCAGCTCAAAATCTGCTACAAATACAGTTTCCTAACATAAACGGTTTCCAAGAAACGACTTTGGCACCAGTATTTTCAAATGGTAAATGGACAAGTAGTACAGGATTTCAAGCACAGGATCCCCCATGCGTTCAGATACACCACAACGGTAGAGATCATTGGGTTTTGTCAATTCAAATAGAAAACGGCGATATTTACTTTTTAGACAGTCTAAGGTTAAAAATAAACACATCGCTTGAATTCCAACTGTGTAAAATGTATGGACAAAACAATAACAGAATTTTGATTAAAATCCCAGAGGTTCAAAAACAAGACAACAGCATAGATTGTGGATTATTCGCTATAGCAAACGCGGTCGAATTTTGCAACAATGGCTTTAAAGGAGGGACTCATATAAATTACGATGAAAAATATATGCGAGATCATTTAATTTATTGTCTTGAAAGAGGGTTCTTCTCACAATTTCCAAAAAATCGCATTGGGAGGGTTCCAAAATTTTGAAAACAAAAGACCACCTTATACCAACAAATTGTAACTGTGGAAGTCCCGATACAATCGAAGGATGTGACGGGAAAAATAGGAGAACATTGTGTAATGTTTGGAGACACAAGTCCTGTGATGGAAATATAAGGAATGGTAACAACTGGTTATGCGAAGTACACAAGGCGCCATGACGGCTGAGCGAAACAGAAGGGGTGGGTGGATATTTCAATTAAAAAAAAAATATCAATAAATTTTCGAATTAATAAAAAAAAAAAAAAAACAAACCCATAAACTCCGCCAACGTCGGTCCCAAGCCCGGGTTATTTTCCTATGTATTATAATTTTTCGTATCATTTTTAAATATTATAATAAATTACATTTCATTTTCTTGTTGCTAAACCCCTTCAAACTAACTTGGACATTCATGTCTTTTATTTGTATATAAATTGTCTTTGAAAATAAAAAAAAATAAATAGACCGGTTAACAACACCTTAGAGCAATACACATTCAAAGTTAAAGATATTACATCATTTCAATAATACCCGATGTTTTGGTCGTTTCTTACAACAATAAATTGTCTCTAGGAATCAATAAAAAAAATGATCAGGAACCTAAAATTTCAAGCAATACACGTTCAAAGTCGTAAATCTGACATACGATCAGATACACCAGAGTATTTTTTGGCCACGGTTTTGAACTTTTCTTTTGAAATAATTAAAATAAACTTCACATCATTTTAATTATGAATGAAATGTCTTTGGAAATCAATAAAAAGTTTTTGACCGGGCCCCTCAATTTCATGCAATACACATTCAAAGTTGAAAAAAAATACTTCAGATTTAGCACACCAGATATCTTTCCGGCCACGGATTTTGCCATTATTATTGAAATTATATATATATAGATTATATCATCTTGTTCACAAATAAAATGTCTTTGGAAATCAATAAAGAGTTTTTGACCGGGTTATATATATATCGAGATATTTGAGTTCAAAGTCGTAAAATTGGTTTGAAAATTTTACCAATTTTTTTTCCGGCCATCATATTGGCTTTAAAATTAATTTTAATTTTAAATAATTATATATCATCTAATAAATCTTCTTATAAGCTTTAAAATCCGTTCAAATTATTATTCTACCTATACGCATTCAGAAGATATGATAGAAAAAGTATGTATATTTTTTTTTCATTTTCCGGGTTTTCATTTTCCGGCTTTGTTACCAATTTTTTTTCCCGGCCATCATATTGGCTTTAAAATTAATTTTAATTTAAATTAATTATATATCATCTGATAAATCTTCTTATAAGCTTTAAAATTCCGTTCAAATTATTATTCTACCATTCGCATTCAGAAGATATGATAGAAAAAATATGTATTTTTTCATTTTCCGGGTTTTCATTTTCCGGCTTTTAGACCCTCCACTTCCCATGATTCCTGTTGCCATCGCCGCCATTTCAGCATAATTGGAGATAACGACGCTTTCACGGAAAAGTCTTATTACTTTACATACCTAATCATCTAAGCTAATCATTTCTTTAACTCATGATGTTGTAAACAAAACAAGTGTATTGATATTTGTGAATAAAAAAACAAATTATATACAATGAGTGCGACAACAGGCAAGAAGAAAGGTGGCGGGTTTTTGTCTCGTCAAGCTAAAAGTAAAGACAAAGGTCATCAATTGGAATGTATTTCGGAAGATGAATTGTTGAAGAAAGATAGCGTTTCACCTGATGATGTTCTTCGCCTTAATAGAATAACAGAAAGTGAGTGATATGGAATACTGGTTATGTCTTATGTCAAGTTATGATGAGTCATCCATTTTTTATTGTTTCCTGATAAATGACACGACACCAAGGAATTGACCGTTTTTTTCTTTTGTGTTTCAGATATTACCTCAGAAATTAGAAATTTTATCAATGAAACACCTCATTAGCTTTCGGCTGCAAGATTTACCACACACTTCATGTTTTTAACGTTTTATCAACTTTTAACTAAGCATTATTTTACTCAAAATATGATGTTTACTAGTGTAAACACAGGGGCTAGGTGCGTCCGAAAAAAATAAAAAAAATACTATATAATACTACAAGGGGGCGAACTCACTTGCTTCCATTTTTTTAAGTCGTCGTGTTAAATTGATCGTAACTTCGGAACGCCTTAATATTTTCAAAAAATGTTTCCACCAGTCGAAAGTCAAGTAATTTTCCTTTCCAAAGAGACCCCAATTGTTAGTGTAGGCCTCCGAACTGCAGAGGTATCATACACGAACCAAAACAAAACGGCGTGAAAATCCGAAGTCGTACAAACGCTGGGATGACCACTTCCCATCTGTGTACAGACTTTCCCATGCGTAAACGAGTCATTTTGACTAGCTAAATATTTTCATCCATTCAAATTATGATAAAATTTCTTACCTTACGCCAATTTATATGTCCTTTAAGTCTGTTTTTGAAAGAAATCCCATTTGCATCCTTGACAAACGCCATAGACGTGAAAATTGAGAGAGTTCTAACGTGCTTTTTGATTGGCTGAAACAGATTGTCAAGGATGCAAATGGGATTTCTTTCAAAAACAGACTTAAAGGACATATAAATTGGCGTAAGGTAAGAAATTTTATCATAATTTGAATAGATGAAAATATTTAGCTAGTCAAAATGACTCGTTTACGCATGGGAAAGTCTGTACACAGATGGGAAGTGGTCATCCCAGCGTTTGTACGACTTCGGATTTTCACGCCGTTTTGTTTTGGTTCGTGTATGATACCTCAGCAGTTCGGAGGCCTACACTAACAATTGGGGTCTCTTTGGAAAGGAAAATTACTTGACTTTCGACTGGTGGAAACATTTTTTGAAAATATTAAGGCGTTCCGAAGTTACGATCAATTTAACACGACGACTTAAAAAAATGGAAGCAAGTGAGTTCGCCCCCTTGTAGTATTATATAGTTTTTTTTGTGTTTTTTTTTCTGACGCACCTAGCCCCTGTGAGTGTAAATACTTATAATTTTCATTCTATATCAAAGAAATCAAGAAAATATCAGTAAATCTACGGGTTGAAAGGATCTCTATAAACACCACACAGGATCATAAGGGGCATTTTAATCAGTAATCTCGTTGAGATTAGGATTCCGAAGAAATTTTCTGTCTGTTCTTCATCCTAATCTCGTTTCAAGCTCTATCAAGGGTATTCTGGAAATTTTAAATTTGACCACCCGGTGCATTCCGATGGATATTTTGGCATGGACGGATTGTGTCAGCACAAGTACAGGTAAGATTTCATAAATAGACATATTTTCTAGTTCAAATCTGCAAAAATATTGATATTTCCTTACCTTTTACAGCGTATATCCGACAAAATAATCCAAAATCTACTTTAAGCTGACCGCCATTTTACTGAACTCTAGAACTACACCACATGATCAAAAATCGTGACCTATTTTGGTATAGTCTGTTTCGTAGTTCGAGATGTCGATGTCAAATATTATATTATAATTTAAAAATCCCATATACACGGCTTGAAATTTTGTAATTTTGTTATAAATATTTTATTAAAACCAATCGACAGCTCATAAAAGATATGCTTGCATATACACAATAAATAATTGACATCGACCTTTCATTTAGAAACATGCTGTAGCAAAATTTGTGACGATTTTGATCACGTGGTGTAGTTCATGAGTTCAGTAAAATGGCGGTCAGCTTAAAGTGGATTTTGGATTATTTTGTCGGATATACGCTGTAAAAGGTAAGGAAATATCAATATTTTTGCAGATTTGAACTAGAAAATATCACCGGGTGGTCAAATTTAAAATTTCCAGAATACTCTTGATAGGGCTTGAAACGAGATTAGGATGAAGAACAGACAGAAAATTTCTTCGGAATCCTAATCTCAACGAGATTATTTAATCAGCACTCGGACAGGACCTACTAGTACTACATATTAAATTTCAAGTAAAAAATAATTAAATTCAGGTAAAAAATGTTTGAATTTACTTATAAAGATGTTGAACGGTAATGAAGAAAATGAGTATCGGCACAGACCCGAATATGCGAAATTTGTTGTGAACTTGTGATATATCGTAATTTCGTACTGTTTTTATATAGCGTATTTGTGATGTGTGTTTGTTACAATCTCATTCTTTACTACAGACTTACTGTTTCTAATATTATTTATTTTATTGAAAACAAAAATCTGAAATGTTTTTACACACCACACATATTCATTACCGTACCGTAATTATCGACAATTAAATATATTTACAATTATCGAATTGTTTGAATTACTAATAAAAAAAGGTAATATTGTTTTGAAATAAAGTCATTACTTACTTACTTACTATGCATTTAATTTCCATCAAATTACGATTATTACTTAATTTCTATGTAATTAAATGTGCATTGTGCTCCTTTTTGCATAAGGCCAAATAAAAAAATATGTGTGTTTACGGTCACATGTCAAACAAATATAGGGTCGGTCGGCATTAATTATTTTTTTTTTATTATTATTATCGGCAAAACTGGAAATAGTCATATCCGATTCCGGTATTTCATTTTCAAAATTTCCGGTAAGCCGTCATTTGTTGAAGCTGTTTTATGACGAATTACACAGTTTTTCTACTTTTTTTGCTCTCAATTTCGACAAAAATCTAGCGGTTGAATAAATAAAACATTGCTGCTGATTAAGCAACAAAAATGGTTACAGGGTTTGAAATTAGCAGTCGCCCACTCGCCATTTGCGAGTAAATTTCAGTGTGGGCCCTTAAAAATCTCATCTCAGTCGTCCACTTGGCGAGTGAAAATTGGAAAAAATAAAATAGTGTAAATCTAGATGTAATAATTCCTATTCACCAAGATCGAAATCTGAAAAATATTGACATTTCCATCGATCGATTTTAAGCCCCGATTTTTTGTTTTGATATTAAACTGATACGCTTAAATTACGCTTCGCTCTATGAACTTAGAGTAGCGAAGTGTAGTAGCCCGGGAACCAGCTTATTTTGATGTATGCGAATCTTAGGCCAAAAAAAAATATATGTGTGTTTACTGTCACATGTCAAAAAAATCTAGGGTCAGTCGGTCGGGATTAATTTTTTTTTTTTTTTTTATTATCGGCAAAACCGGAAATGGTCGTTTCCGGAATCCGATTCCGTTATTTCATTTTCGAAATTTCCGGTATAATGACGAATTATGCAGTTTTTCTACCTTTTTTGCTCTCAATTTCGACAAAAAGCTAGCAGTTGAATAAATAAAACATTGCTGCTGGTTAAACAACAAAAATAGTTATCCGAATTCTGTGTAAAAAAAAACATTGCTGCTGGTTAAACAACAAAAATAGTTATCCGAATTCTGTGTAAAAATTCATAGGGTCGCTAGCAAAAATTAGGGTAGGTCGGGTGACCGTAAGCAAACATATTTTTTTTTTTGGCCTTATCTCCAGTTAAGGAGATTTACGGCTGTTTTATTTAACACCTCCGTATAAGGATGTAAATTTTTGCATTAATTTTGCATCATTTAAGGATTGAAATAAAGAATTTAGTTGTTGTAAAGGGATTTAGGTAACAAATAATTCTTTGAACAACGATGATTTCTCTGTTGTCTTTATATTGCACAAACCATGCCGTTTTCTGTTGAGTCATATTACGGAATTTTATAGTACACTTTTCTGACTTTGATTTTGAATTTTTCATGTTCAGGGATCACGCTGTCTGTCGCCAATGTCGCAATTTGCGATTTTTTTTCTTGACTGGCGACTGAAATCGGCTGTTGGCGATTTTTTTGGCGCCTAAATTTCCTTGTGTAAATTTATAGATATTCACTGTGTACCGTAACAAAAATCAATAAATTGTTGACAATTGATTTTCGCAAGTGACGAGTATTTCCCGTACCCATTTCGTCACTTGAATTTTCAAAAAATCGTAGAAAAATGTTTGTAACAATCCATTCTTCTTCTTCATTTGCTGATTAAAACTAATTAGTCACTGCAATGACAATTTTATTACATGTTACAAGCCAATCAACGGATTATATAATTTTTATTGCGTAATCTTTGATCACACCTGGCTTGATTTACCTGGTTAAAGATAATGATCCCGACAAAGAATTCAATTTTTATTTTTAAGTTTCTTTATAAACCAAAGCTACTCAAAATGTACTTTGGTTTATAAAGAAACTTAAAAAATAAAAATGGCGCGATCAACAGGAGTTCATAATGTAATCCACCGATACTTTTAACCAAACGAACTTTTGCTATATTTATTCTCATTTCTGTGAAATATAATCTTAGTTCTCATATTTAATATGGTCATTTTTTATATGTGAAGATTGGCCATTGAAATGCACTGCACGAGGATGCATAAGTCGCCAGTCGCCAGTCAAGAAAAAAAATCGCAAATTGCGACATTGGTGACCGACAACGCGACCGCTGACCATATGTCAAGCTTTAAATCGCCCCGAAATTTGATTTCAACTATAAATTTCTGAAGTCATAGTGTATTGGTGCATGTAAAATAAGTTTATTTTGAGGAAAATGTTTTGGAAATTTTTTATCTTCTGTATTAAATTATAGTTTCTGAATGGCCAATTTTGGTGCCAGAAAATGGCCAGAATGCAGGATTTTACACCATTTATCCCAGGGCTTCCGGGGGCCCTGACCCTCTGCCATAGGGCACCTTGCAAGCGAGGTGGCAGGCGCACCTGATGGGCCCCTAACAAATTGTATGGGCTGCCAAAATTAATTTGGTAGGGGCCCACTTGGCCCCTATTATATTTCCTTAGCTTCAAACCCTGGGTTATCTGAATTCTGACTTTCTGTGTAAAAATTGATAGGGTCGCTAACAAAAATTAGGGTCGAATAATTGCCGATGAAAAAGGTTAGGGTCGGCGGCTGAAAAATAGGGTCGGTCGGGTGACCGTAAACACACATATGTTTTTGTTTGGCCTAATGCTAGCTCACTGACATCCATGAAAAAATGTATGACTATATTTATTTAACCGTCTGTCTGTCTGTCACATGTTTACAAAAGTACTAATTTGGTAATGCATAGAGAGATTGACTTAGAATAATGATAGCTGTTTCAGACTGTCATTCGTCTGATTATATAATTATATATCAGTGTACATTTCATGAAATTAATCTCAGCTTAAACTTTATGTCAGTGTTTTTGTACCATATAATGTGTGTTTTCAGTAATTGTGTCATTTGGTTGGTCATTTCTATTGGTGGATGCTATTTCACTAGTCCAGTATTACACTGCCCTTCCTGGATACACACTTCACAATAACAACTAACATCTCTCACAAAAATGGTATTTGAACAATTGCCTACAATTGCATGAATCTTCATGGTTCCTTTTATTGTCTTTGTTGAAATGGCTTCGATTTCTGTTTTGTTCTGTTGGTATATATTTGAACTTAACATTACGCATTGTGCACATGGATGACTGTCCACGAAAAAAATAACGACTTTTCCTGACTTCATGGCTTGGTCTGCCATACATTTAGTGCATCCACCTAACCCATCACATGGGCCCTTGCCATGACCCGCTTCGAAGCAAGAAGAGTTTGAAGATACCAAAGGGACAATCAGAAACCGTATATCAAAGAAGAACAGACAACACAATGGCCAAAAGAAAAAGTACAAAAAGACAAGCAACGATCGACAAAACATACATATAAAACTAAAAATCGAGCAACACAAACCCCACGAAAACCCGGGTGAACTCAGGTGCTCCGGAAGGGTAAGCAGTTCCTGCTCCACTAGTGGCACCTGTCGTGTTAAAAAAAAACTAAATAAAGATTCTTGCAATACATATTTTTTTTCTGGTAGTCTGTTTTGGTTATGGGATGAAATGTCATGTAGTAGTCAGTGCAAATAATTAAAGTAAAGCGTTATCACGACAAATTACATGAAGTGTGTGGTTAACACTAAGCAGCATAAACGTTTTTTAAGTAATTGTTTAACTATTGAATTGAATATTCATAATTAACCAGAAATTCAAGCAGAAAATTGATATACTAGATCATATCAACTAATAAAATGAGGTGTGTGGTACTGAGCCAATGTGACAGTGATTCTCATGACATGGTATTCTCACAGACGTACAACGGAAAACACTGAACACCATATTTTGAGCTAATTATGTTATATTTCTTAACTTTTGAAGTTAAATAGTCAGGGTTTCAGCTGGATTTTATTATACTAAGGTCAAATGACCTAACTCATATAAATTCCTCATGCCTTTTGACTTTTGTCCTGAAAGGCACTTATTCAATAGGTCAATTGTGTCCTAATTTGTCTAAAACTTATAGGTCATTTAATGATATATTGAGGTGTGGCTGGAGCTTAATTTAATATTCATTTGTTTCAAACTTGCATACTTATTATGATATTTAGAATTGACAACCAGACAGGTTTTCAGAGGTCACCATTTCTTTAAAAAAAAAGTTAAACTTAAGTGAAAATAAATAGAAATTAAAATCAAATTCCCCAATGAGGAATGAGTCAAAGACTTAAGAGAAAGCTACCCTAAATAGGTTACAAAAAAGTCTGATTTGAAGTAAACTTTTTGTAGAATTTTTTTTTTATATAAATAAAGCAAAGTATTTTATTTAAATTCACAGAGAAATAAAAATTTTAGTGGATCTTTGCAACCATTTGTCTTAATCGGGTAAAACTTGTAATATTTGTCTCATTTCAAAGGTTTCAATATTTCCCCAAAACCTAAATCAAGTCCTCTATCATATTTTGCACAAAAGACAAGTTTAAATTTGGTGCCAAATTGATATCCGATAATTTTTACGTGTCCGGTCCGGAGTGATTCCTGTTCTTATATTTCCAATATTGATATTTTCATTCATTAAAGCGTTTCTGAGATTGCGACTTTAATTTTGTCAATGCCCTTGAACTTCATCAAAGTAATAAGTATGGAGGAACGATAAATGATAAAATAAAAGAGTTTTGATCTGGCGTTTCACTTTAGTTTTAATGAAAATAAATTATGGACAAATTGGAGAATACTCGATCACGTGTCCAATGCATACGTAGCATGTGTCGGTCTTTTTGGCCACTTATTTTGAAACAAACAGTCATTTTGACAGCAATATCAAATTATTTCCTGTCATATACGCAAATTATCGGCCCATGACCGATGGCCGACGCCAAACGGAAACCCTGAATAGTCATAAAAAAAGGTTTACATCATTTTACATGCAAATAATTAAAATAAAACATTATAGCAACAAGTTAAATGAAGTGTGTGGTAGTGTGTGGTAAATCGTGTCACCCATAGCTTTAATTACTATGTGGTCGAATGCCAAAATTCATCTCATTTTGAAGGAGTTATCAAATTTCTGAAATTTGTTATGTTTCACTATCCATCAACATTTACCAGTCTGTTACAAATTAAGAAAGTGTTGTTACCTAATATCCAGCTTTCTTGGCTATTTATATACCAATGACCATTCAATTTAGAATACACTTGGACGAGTACGAGATGGATATAAACCTTTTATGCGAGCTAAAATTCCTCCAAAAGTAGGAGCACAATTTAGAAGAATTTGTTATATTGTATAGCCACAGAACTTTGTAGTTTGTTGACTATGCATCCTCATTTGTTACTATCCACATATCAGACACTACATTTTTTGTGTATTTAATAAAACATTCCAGTCAGTGGTAAGAAAATAGCGTCTTGCATCTTCCAATGCAAAAATGTAAACAAATCAGTTTATTTTTTGTGAACTGTATTCGCTTTTAAATTGCAGTTAAACCGAAATATCATCTGACAGACACACAAATCTGGTAAATGGACCGTCGGTCAGATAAAAGACGATATATATTTCCTATGCTGTTCCGGTACGGTTCATACTTTTAATATCGAACTACCGTTTCCACTTTCGCTTACCTACCCTCATTTTATTGGTAAAATCAACAACACGGCATCATGTTTCGGTTGATATCACAATGATGTGATTCACGGTAAAGCACTGCAGCGTAAAGGTCAAACTGCTGATGCAGTGTACAAAATTATTCTGGACCACAGGCCGCGTCCAGTCGAAATTTCAGCGGTCCAGTCAATTCCTGTGGCCGTAGGACCACCGTGTCCAGTGGGAAAAGCGTTTGCAGTCCAGTATTGATTATATTTTATTTTAACTCTGGTTCCCGGTATCAAAATTTCTATACATGGTTTCCCGCCACAAGCCAGTATGACTTCCGGTCGATGTCTTTATCAAAGAAACGTTTTGGAATTACACTGATTTGTCATTGTCAGTTGGAAACATTGATTCGTGATTGTCAATGTCAATTGGAAAGTTTCGCGATGTGGCGATTTTTAGCTAATGTCACCGACCCGAATGACCCTAAAGACAAACAAAATAAAGCTAAGGACAGAAAAGAAGAATACAAAGAATATGAATCAAAGAAACGTAGCCGGTCATATCAGACTGCTTGGGAATCGGAATTCACGTGGCTGCAGTACAAAGAGTCAGAATGTAAAATGTACTGTAAAATTTGTTTAGAAGCTTTCACAACTGACACAAGAACAAATAAACAAGAATTTATGTCAAACTTTGTAATTGGTACAGATAACTTTAAAAAAGATGTTGTCAGAAATCATGATAAATGTGAAATACATGCTTTCAAAGCCAAACCATTTGTTTAGGCTAAAAGTAAAATTCCTGGTATATCTGAAGCAGAGAAAATTATAAGGAATTTAAATCAAAATGACATGAACAAAATGAAAATTTTATTTTGTAATGCCCATGCCTTGACCAAAAAGAACTGACCCTTCTTATTCAAGGAAATTTTGTGGTCCAGTAAGATTTTGTGTGGTCCAGTCAATTATTTGGTCAGCTGGACCACATGTCCAATTGGTATTTTTGCTTAAATTCGTACACTGTGATAGAAATAAGGAAAAGAAAAGGTATGAGGAGCACTGACCATAGAGAAAGTTGAATATGAAGTGGAAAGAGGGGAGACCGTGGCTGGTTTACAACCATGACTCTTGTGGCAATGTCGTGACTTGTTCAACGTGTGTTGACTTTTATGCCAATTATGGGAGAGATAAAAATATACTTGCAAACCTCAAAGATCATGAACGAAATCGACTACACGTAAAAGCATAACAAATTTGTAAAGTTAAAACTTCTTCAGTAGTTGTTGATTCCACACCTGTAAAAACTTTGAGAAGCTTAAAACAAGCTGATAGGACTAAACATGACATTTTGTTTAGAAATGCACATGCAGTTTATATCAAGAATAGCCGACCCACTTCCATTTCCTTACTACCGAATACTACATCTGTATAAAAAAAATCATGGTTGGTCTGGTGAACTGTGAATATTTCCCAGACCGGATCATCGAATGTCCTGTAAAAAAAATTGTATTTCGCCATCACTGAAATTGCAGTATTGTTGTATGACTGCCTAATGTTTTATTGGATCATAGACAACTATCCATTGATATAATTCACTTTTGTCAGCTGCTGATGAAGGCAGCTTCTTTCGTTAATTTGTCATGTTAGTGCTACATATCTACATATGAGATTCGAATAAAAGTAAATAAAAAAAATGTTTATATTTTTTGTTATGAGAAAATAAAGAGACATTAACTTTTTTTATTTACATCTATTTGAATTTCATATACATGTACATTGTATGTAGATATTTCATGCCTTCTCGTTTATATTACACAAGACACTATTAGTCACTGTATGTGTGGAATTTTTATTGATTGTTTCTAGTGTCTCGGATGATGCTACAGTATAGATTGGGGCCACCAAACATCCACATTCTTCTCTTTTGCGGCCCCATTCCTCAAAGCCAAAAAATTCCCAAGGACGACAATAATTGTTTGAAAGTGTCGTTAAGCACTGTAACCCTAACCATTCAATTTTATGCATATTGTCTTACCAAAATAATACAAAAAACTTCTCTGGACAGTTGTTTTCTCTCATAATCATGTTCGAAGTCAGATTAATTATTTTTTAAATAGCTGTATAATATCAACATTTTAGTAATTCATTTTAATTAAATCCTCAGCATAGTGCTTTCAATCATTATTTTAAATTTAAAGCAATATATTAAGTTTTCTTTTCAAATAGCTCACATTACAGGGAGATAACTCTTGTTATTTAAGAAAGGGATTAACTTTTGATAGAAAAGACATGTGAATAGTTAATTACAGCTAATGAGGTGTTTCATTGATAAAATTTCAGATTCATGTCATGTATATGTATAGAGAAATGGTATTTACTGGTCACAACATTTGAGTGACAGAAACTTTTTTCAAAAACTTTCCCAACTGCATTTACACTGATTTTGCCTTTTCTTGTATACATGTATTTTTATTGATTAATTAGATAAAATTCTCCTTTTTAGAAAAAAATTATTGTAAAATGTGATACAAATGTACATTTAATGAACAAGATCATATAAAAACATGTGGGGACGTCATGTTGTGATCATATGTTAGTTAGATTTACAACTACCTGGCACAATCACTGCCTATCACCACTAATGTGTACTCGATACAACATTATATGATAAAGTTTGTCGGTGACTTGTGGCAGGTTGGTGGTTTTCTCTGAGTACTCAATTTCCTCCACCAATATAACTGACCGCCACGATACAGTGAAAGAAACCACCAACTCACCAAAGGCAAGAAGAGAAAAAATTTGGCGAGTACGTTTGTGTAAGAACTCGACAATCCAACGACCGAACATCGTGAGGCGAGTTCGGATTATTTTGCACTTGCCCCTGTCAACCAACTTGATGAAGTAGTTTCTCAGTCAATGATATGTAAAATTTTTGATTCGACATTATAAGATGTGAAGAAATCCTTCAAAATCGTTTAGCGACCAGCGGGAGCGTAATATAACGACTGGATTATTCGGGTTAGTGAATACCATGAATCTGTTGTCATCTTCAATATATAAGCATCTCAAAACAAATTTGTGTGGCAGTCAACTTATTTCTCTGCTCAGTAATATATTTCACTTTTAAGGCTCCACGTATTGCAGGTACTCGTTTCTACTAACAGAATGTTTACTTCATACGTATGGAAGAAGAAGGAGAAGTTCTGATTAATTATAAATAGGAATGTGCCGGTCTGACAGAATAAATAAACAAATTTCAAGTCTCTGTTTGACATTTTAATAAAACTGAAAACGGAATTTATTGCCGTTCTAGAAACTCCATTGGCAGTGGAAACTTGGGAGTGATGAATAAATTTCAATCGCCAACTGGACAACCACAAAGTAATATTTTATCGCCCAGCTGAAATTTTACTCGCCATGGCCGACCGTTAATTTGCATCGCCGCTGAATGTGATACTGCTGACTAACAATATGATACAGGACCAAAACAAACGTCGGTCATGTTTGCGTAAAGAAATAAATTTTACCGATTTTGGAAATTTTTAATTACAGTTACGATACCCATGACTAATTTTCAGGTAGTCCAAAGGACTACTCATTTCAAAAGCTTCGGGTAGTCCTCTATAAAATTAGGTGGGCACCTGACTACCGTTAGTGTCAAACCCTGTTACTTAAACCCAAAACAGTATATAAATGATTAAAAACGGTCTGTCATCTTCGTGATTGTATGGTAGTTGGATTTACAACTAGTATTATTAGTTTTGGATAAAATACAATGTATGTCGGTTGAGGCATAGTTTTTTATTTCTATATACATGTATGAAAATTTCTATATACATGTAGGTAATTTCATAGAAAACAAAAGAAACATTACTGAGAAAAGTTATTTAAAATAACAATGGCTGCAATTGGCCAACATGGACCTAATTATACTTTATAGAAACTATCTGAACAACCAAGCAATTTCATGAGACAATTGGCATGTACCAAGCCTGTTATGTGTTTTTACGTTCTGAGTTCCGTGTTGCGATGTCCGTTACAATTTCCGCATAAAAACGATGTTCAGTTCGTCTTAACCACCAGTTGTTTGTAGGGGTGCTCATGTCTTATTTACGTTATAAATATTGTGTTTGTTTGTGTGTGGTGGTGTCCAACACATATTGTATTGTATTTTTGTTTTGTTTTTCTTCGTTTTGTGTAAATAATGTACCCTATGTTGCCAGTTTTTCTGGATTGTCCATTTTTGATTGCCCATTCGGCATTCTCTAATGTTTATTTAATTATTATAATTTCTACATGCTCTGCCAGGTGTTAATTTGTGAAATTAATTCCTTCAAAGCTGGCACTCTGCCAATCCTGAACAATTAACGCAATTCTTCAGCAGATGCCAGAGGTTCCCCGAATCTTATCACAACTTTCACCATTACGTCATTGCAGATCTGACAACAATAACAATTGTAGATCTGACAACAATAACAATTGTTTTTGTTGACAGAATGGAGGAAAATATTGTATCTTTTCTTAGTTAGGGTTATGGTGTTTTAATTTATGCCACTTTCTATTTTTTCTACTTTACATTCTACCATTTGATGGTTTTGGTGGTTGGCCGTTAATGGTGTTTAATGCCACACTCAACAATTTCAGTTATATCATGGTGGTCAGTTTTATTGGTGGAGGAAACCGGAGTACCCGAAGAAAATCACCGTCCTGTCGCAAGTCACTGACAAACTTTATCACATAATATTGTATTGAGTATTCAAACTCACAACGTTAGTGGTGATAGGCACTGATTATAAATCCAACTACCATATGATCACGACCTTGACAGCCCCTTGTTGCTTAGTAGTAGTAAAGATAACAAGTCAATACAACGTTCTGTAATAGGAAAAGTTTGTAATATGACATTGCATCCGATACTGCAGAATATAGCAAAGTTTCTTTATCTGGAACTTCAGCTTCTGATGAATAACCCTAACCCTAATGATGAGTGATAACATAGAATGTGAAATTAACATGCAAACACTACCCAGTAAGGTATAAAAGGGAAGTTTTTTCTCTTCTGATAATAACAGCTATTTGTATACAACAAAGGGTGGCAGCCATCTTAAAAAAGTGTCCGAAAATGAGACCTGAATGTACAACTTATGTACTCTTAGCGACAAAGAGCTAGACATGGGACATAACTCTTCCCCCAACTCCGAACTGTCATATTGTATGCATGTTCATTAATCGATAATTGTGTAAGAGCATTTAATTTAATTTTAATATACATGTATTATTACAACACGTTAGATATAAGTCTCATGAACAGACTCTGACACAAATTGTGATCAATTAATTAACACAAAAAATTGTCAACTTACAGGTAATTAAAAATCATTGAATGAAATGGTATTATTAATTAAAATAAATGTGTATTTATACAGCAACTATTCAGGGTAATTAGTGTTTTAAAGATAAAAGGGTGGTTAATTACATGTAACATAATTTACCTGCTACATGTATAAGTCACCATATGCATTGTTTTCGGGAAGGATTTTTTACCCTTTGTTAGATATTTTATAATCGTCATTTCAACAACTTTAAGATGTATAAATGTACATATAAATGTACATTTCGTAATTGTTAAATATTCGCTATATAGCCATACTAAGGGAGACAGATTTTGTATAATTATTTAAGAAAATACAAATATTTATGTACGTAGTAAAGGGTGGAAATTTACGCGGATTCTATTTTTCGCTGATCGATGACTATCGCGAATAAAGCGAAAATTAGGTACCTGCGAAAAAAACCAATTGTACGGTATATTGATATGCATTCAAGATTTCTAAGCTAAGGACTAGAACTGTCTATGAAACAAAAGATGTAACTTATTTCAGAAATCATGTGAAGTATTCATTATAGATGATCATTTTAATAATTACAATCTGTGATGGCCTCTTGAAGACTTCTCGTTATGTCCAAGTTGTTTTGTAGACCATCCACGTATACACATGGACTACTCGTTAATTCTGCGTTGTGATAATCCTTGAAAAGACGCTGACTGCTTTTTTGTCTTGACTACAGTACATATCACATGCCATTAAGAGTGGTTATTGTGGGTAGTGATGGGAATCGGATGGAATTTCATAATTGATCATCGGTTTCACACGAATAACTAATTATCGGTTATAATCGGAAATTATTTTTTTTTGTTGAAAACGACCTATTTAATGTAAATTTTACATTATACCTCTTATATATAATGTGGTGCATGTTTTTTGTCATGTTTGTACTTTATTTTAAGGTTGTTTGAACAAATTAAACATGTTAAACTATTGTCTGAATGTATTAATGTATTGTTTTATGTTATTGAGGCCTGAATTATGTTTCATTACTAGATTGATCAATGGTACAGTACCTTAAATAATTAGTGGTAACTGGCTGCCTTTATCACATCAGATTATAAATCCATAGACATTGAACAAAGTTAATAAATTCTGGGGAAAATTCAACAAATGACAAACAATATCAAACATAAATAAATTTGATTTAACAGTCCATAGAAAACAGAACATTGTCATCCACACTCTTATGAGGCAAGCCCTCTTTGTTCACTAGATGACCCGCAAGACAAAATAATCGTTTTCAGGGTACATACGATGCTGGAATGGCAAGATATTTTTTGGCTAAAATGCTTAATCTTGGATAGAAGGCTGCATTTCCCCCCACCACTGCAGTATTGTTATGTCAGTATTTAAGTCCGAGCAGCACCATGTCATAGCCGTGAATGCGTATTTGCTTTTCGGTCAGAAATCTACAAATTTGACGATTTTTTAAAGATTCTTTTTTTAGTTTTCACTGTAATGGATGTTAGAAATATTATTTCATTTGCAAATATAAAAAAACAACTATTTAACACGATTTGATGAAATATGAAAGTGTTATTTTCTGCTTAATTACGTCACAAGATTTCCAGAAAATCAAAGTGAAAGTAGAATTGTTCGATTAATCGGAAATATAATTTTGGGCTCAAATGCTTGGTTTAAGATACCAAACCAACTGATTATCGGTTTTAATCGATCATCGGAACACCACTAATTGTGGGTGTGATCATGTGCATTGTTTTCTGTTATTTGGCTTTTTTTTTTTTATGTGGATCAGGAATCTAATATGGCCACCTCCACAGGACAAAGATTTCCATAGGATCATATTGGAAATTATTTTAAAACCTATTTCTGCAGTGAAAGAAACCACCGCTCGCCAAAAGTGAGAAGAGAAAAAATTTGGCGAGTACGTTCGTGTAGGAAGTCGACAATCCGGCGACCAAACATCGTGAGGCGAGTTCTGATTATTTTGCACTCGCCCCTGTCAACCAACTTGACGAAGTAGTTTCTCAGTCAATGATTCCGTACAATTTTTGATTCGACAATAAAAGATGTGAACAAATCCTTCAAAATCGTTGATTGGACTAGCTGTGCAATGTTTCACGTCTGCCATATTGATTTCTCTTATTGATAGAAAACGCTAAAAGATGGCGTCCTATTCCGAACCGGGATTAAATAAATTTAATATATATACCTTATATGTAGATCATTGGCAAGTAGAAATATCTACCCACTGGCCAAACTTGGCAAGTGCAATTCTAATTTGGCGAGTACAATTTTGAAGCAACTAGCCAAAATGGCGAGATAAGAGAAAAAAAAATGTTTCCCACACTGTTTCTATGAAACAGCTGAATTGCTCAAATAGTAACTTGGCTCTTCAAGGAAACTCTTGAATATGTTGTGCCCTCAAAGGTGTTTTATGTTATGAATCGATGATCAGAAATTAAAGAATATTTCAGTGCATTACTGCAGGTTTGATCCTAGAATCTATTTTACATATTTTGTTCTCTGTCATTTATGATTGATTGAGTGCTCATCACTGTCTAATCTGATCATATTAAGCTAGGTTATTTTTGTCAATATTATACATTATTTATAATATTAATATACAGTAATTTAGTAAAGAGATTTATTTGACGGGTGATATTTTGTGTCTTTTCAGATTACTTATGTCCGCCAGAGGCTAATGTATATGGCATTGATTTCACACGGTTTAAGCTAAGAGACATGGATTCAGGGTCTGTGATATTTGAAGTAGCAAAGCCACCTCCAGCAGGTAATTCAGGGTGGACAATGTACGTCATACATCTGGGTATTTTTTTTTATCGAAAACTTTATAATGGCAGAAATTTTTGAATCATCTGACAAAATAAAACTCATTTTTATACTATTTTAACAACGAACCTGTATGATAAAAGCCAAACCAAAGTACCCCACGGACTTGCATGGTACTATTTACATCGATAATATTCAAAAAGCTGTTGTCATTTGTTTAATCATTCCGACAACATTTCCTTTTGATGCTGGATCCAGGGTGGACGTCATAGTCATCCGGGTATTTTTTTATGCTGGATATAGCATCAAAAGGAAATATTGTCGGAATGATTAGACAAATGACAACAGCTTTTTAAATATTATCGATGTAAATACTAAATAGTACCATACAAATCCGGAGGGTATTTAGGTCTGGCTTTTATCATACAGGTTCATTGTTAAAATAGTATAAAAATGAGTTTTATTTTGTCAGATGGTTGAAAAATTTTCGTCATTATAAAGTTTGCGATAAAAAAATACCCGGATGTATGACGTACGTTGTCCACCCTGTAATTGTATATTTGTACATGTAGTAAATATATTATCTTGATTTCGGAGAGGGCCATCATGGTCGTGATCGTATAGTAGTTGGATTTACACCTACCCGTGCAATCGGTGCCTGTCACCACTAAAGTTGTGAGTTGGAACCCTGTTCATGGCGAGGTGTACTTGATACAATAATATGTGATAAAGTTTGTCAGTAACTTGCGACAGGTCAGTGGTTATCTCCGGGCAGTCCGGTTTCCTCCACCAATAAAACTTACAGCCACGATATAACTGAAATATTGTTGAAAGTGGTGTTAAACACCATAAACCTAAGCAATCATTTAAGAGACAAAAATTTGAGGTGCAGTTTGCTATAACTTGTATTATGTAATCTTAATTTTAATTTCTATTCAGTATTCACAGTATATTTCATATTATTTAAACCTTTATTTAGCGACTATCTGTCTTATGTGACCCTATCTCAATGTTACCTTGGAAGGTCATATAAGACAGGTTGGACTGTTTATACATGTAAGCCTCGATCCTCACAATTTGAATTGTCCATTCTTTTAAGTGAAAATAATTGCTATATTGTGTGCTATGTTAGATCATGGTTACTAAGGTTAGAATAGATATGATGATATTGTTATCAGACTCAGTCTCTTAATAGGATTATTGTCTGCTATATCTCAACAATTCAGGTGTATATGTGGTAAATGTCTTTCAGCTGATTTAATTTGATCTCGCATTGATCAAATTTTGTGAGTTATTTTCCTCACGACAGTGTGACAGACAAACACATTGTCACCCACTCCAGAGGGTAACATGTACTTAAATGTTACCTTCTTGTAAACCAATGAAAATGCAAGATTTCCATGCAAATTTACAAAAAATATAATAAATGAAATTGTTGCTTCTCCGCTAAGCATGCAGCATAAAGGAGAAAGAGCAAAAATTGGTTGGCTCGGAATCAGGATAATGTGTCAGAATGGAACGACATTTGTTGTTTTAATGAGCTACTACTATGCAATTTCTACTAAGTCACGTCAGTAAGTGTGTTGGTCTAGTACAAAACAGACATCATCATCATTTTATCGAAAACTAACTTGTTCTCACCATGATAAAGCTGAAATATTGCTCACTTGTCGATGAAACAACCATCACCCACTCACTCTTCCACAGTATACAAAGATGATGTTTTGGTTTTACCACCCTAATTCTTGTTTGATGCATGTAATATGTCACAAATATGTTAGAATATTGCATTGAAATTTGGGGAAGATGTTTATAATTACTATTATTTACCAGAATGAGAGGCCATCATGGTTGTGAGAGTATGGTAGTTGAATTTACAACTACCTGTGCAATCAGTGCCTCTCACCACAAACGTTGAGTTAAAACCCCGCTCAGGCGAGATGTACTCGATACAACATTATGTGATAAATTTTGTCAGTGACTTGCGGCAGGTCAGTGGTTTTCTCAAGCTACTAGGTTTCTCCCACCAATATAACTAATGGCCACAATAAAACTGAAATATTGTTGAAAGTTGTGTTAAACACCATATCCCTAACCCTAACCCCTGAATATCGAAATGAATATAATTACATACTACCATGATAACTTGTTAGTTTACCACAGTTTGTATGAATTAACCTTTTTAGATAAACATATTCAAAAGAAGAGTTTCTTTAAATAAGTTCATGAGTATTTAAGACGTGTATATATGTTTTGTAACAAAAATGAAATGATTGACATTTGATGTGGTATAACATTCAGACATGCATGTTGTACCATAAGCTCCATCCATTTACATATGTATTCAACAAAGTTTTAATGGCTGGTTAATCGAGTATGATGTGATCTCAATTCCTGATACATAGTAGACTATGATTTTCTACAAACACATTCTTTTAGCTGAATAATTTATAAAAACATCAAAGGAAAAAAAATGCCATTGGTTACAATTGACTATTACACAATGATATTAATTGAAATTAATGTATTTTTTCATTTTTACAGAAGAAGATGAAGACATTGATCCAGATGAAATTGACCCTAATGCTGGACGATTTGTGCGATATCAATTCACACCACAATTCCTCCGATTAAAAACAGTAGGAGCTACGTATGTATATTTTACATAAATTTTTGTTTTTATTAAATCGATTGTCACTGAAAATTGCATAAATATGGTGGTGTTTTTTTGGTACTTTCCATCTGACCATTAAGGACAAAAACAGCCATTCGTCTAGTACAAATTCAACCTTGCATTTAAAATGTTTGTCTATTCAGCATTGATTTAATATGTTTGTTTATATGGAGTCTCTGTCTTTTGCATGGCATGGACTTCTCGGTATGAGTATGATGCATGGTAAAGTTCACTGGAAAGAGAGAAAAAAAATGTTGTCATTTAATTCCTGTATCAATAATTGATGAAAATTAATCAGAGTTACTTCCCTTGTTTGACATAATTTTCTATTGAAAACTTTGTACATGTGTACATGCATTTCCCTTTACAATTTAAATTGGAGACATTTGTGTTGAAATACATGTTAGAGAATACTGAAGGGGCAATAAAAAATGGACAATCCAGAAAAACTTGCAACATAGACGAAGAAAAACAAAACAAAAACACAACACAATATGCGTTGGACACCACTATATGCAAACAAACACAAATAAAGAGCCCTTCTACAAACAACTGGAGGTAAAGACGAACTGAACATCGAAAATAAACTTTAATTTGATTTTCTTTTATGTTTCAAGATGTTTGATCCTTTATTGATTTTTTATTTTTTCAGTGTAAAGTTTGTTGGAGATAAACCAGTTAGCAAGTTTACTTATTTTATTGTATTATTTCAGTGTAGAGTTTGTTGTTGGAGATAAACCAGTTAGCAAGTTTACTTATTTTATTGTATTATTTCAGTGTAGAGTTTGTTGTTGGAGATAAACCAGTTAGCAAGTTTACTGATTTTATTGTATTATTTCAGTGTAAAGTTTGTTGTTGGAGATAAACCAGTTAGCAAGTTTACTTATTTTATTGTATTATTTCAGTGTAGAGTTTGTTGTTGGAGATAAACCAGTTAGCAAGTTTACTTATTTTATTGTATTATTTCAGTGTAGAGTTTGTTGTTGGAGATAAACCAGTTAGCAAGTTTACTTATTTTATTGTATTATTTCAGTGTAGAGTTTGTTGTTGGAGATAAACCAGTTAGCAAGTTTACTGATTTTATTGTATTATTTCAGTGTAGAGTTTGTTGTTGGAGATAAACCAGTTAGCAAGTTTACTGATTTTATTGTATTATTTCAGTGTAAAGTTTGTTGGAGATAAACCAGTTAGCAAGTTTACTGATCGTATTGTATTATTTCAGTGTAGAGTTTGTTGTTGGAGATAAACCAGTTAGCAAGTTTACTGATCTTATTGTATTATTTTAGTGTAGAGTTTGTTGTTGGAGATAAACCAGTTAGCAAGTTTACTGATTTTATTGTATTATTTCAGTGTAGAGTTTGTTGTTGGAGATAAACCAGTTAGCAAGTTTACTGATTTTATTGTATTATTTCAGTGTAGAGTTTGTTGTTGGAGATAAACCAGTTAGCAAGTTTACTGATTTTATTGTATTATTTCAGTGTAAAGTTTGTTGTTGGAGATAAACCAGTTAGCAAGTTTACTGATTTTATTGTATTATTTCAGTGTAAAGTTTGTTGTTGGAGATAAACCAGTTAGCAAGTTTACTGATTTTATTGTATTATTTCAGTGTAAAGTTTGTTGTTGGAGATAAACCAGTTAGCAAGTTTACTGATTTTATTGTATTATTTCAGTGTAAAGTTTGTTGTTGGAGATAAACCAGTTAGCAAGTTTACTGATCTTATTGTATTATTTCAGTGTAGAGTTTGTTGTTGGAGATAAACCAGTTAGCAAGTTTACTGATTTTATTGTATTATTTCAGTGTAGAGTTTGTTGTTGGAGATAAACCAGTTAGCAAGTTTACTGATTTTATTGTATTATTTCAGTGTAAAGTTTGTTGTTGGAGATAAACCAGTTAGCAAGTTTACTGATCTTATTGTATTATTTCAGTGTAGAGTTTGTTGTTGGAGATAAACCAGTTAGTAAGTTTACTGATCTTATTGTATTATTTCAGTGTAGAGTTTGTTGTTGGAGATAAACCAGTTAGCAAGTTTACTGATCTTATTGTATTATTTCAGTGTAGAGTTTGTTGTTGGAGATAAACCAGTTAGCAAGTTTACTGATCTTATTGTATTATTTCAGTGTAGAGTTTGTTGTTGGAGATAAACCAGTTAGCAAGTTTACTGATCTTATTGTATTATTTCAGTGTAGAGTTTGTTGTTGGAGATAAACCAGTTAGCAAGTTTACTGATTTTATTGTATTATTTCAGTGTAGAGTTTGTTGTTGGAGATAAACCAGTTAGCAAGTTTACTGATTTTATTGTATTATTTCAGTGTAGAGTTTGTTGTTGGAGATAAACCAGTTAGCAAGTTTACTGATCTTATTGTATTATTTTAGTGTAGAGTTTGTTGTTGGAGATAAACCAGTTAGCAAGTTTACTGATTTTATTGTATTATTTCAGTGTAGAGTTTGTTGTTGGAGATAAACCAGTTAGCAAGTTTACTGATTTTATTGTATTATTTCAGTGTAAAGTTTGTTGTTGGAGATAAACCAGTTAGCAAGTTTACTGATTTTATTGTATTATTTCAGTGTAAAGTTTGTTGTTGGAGATAAACCAGTTAGCAAGTTTACTGATTTTATTGTATTATTTCAGTGTAAAGTTTGTTGTTGGAGATAAACCAGTTAGCAAGTTTACTGATTTTATTGTATTATTTCAGTGTAAAGTTTGTTGTTGGAGATAAACCAGTTAGCAAGTTTACTGATCTTATTGTATTATTTCAGTGTAAAGTTTGTTGTTGGAGATAAACCAGTTAGCAAGTTTACTGATTTTATTGTATTATTTCAGTGTAGAGTTTGTTGTTGGAGATAAACCAGTTAGCAAGTTTACTGATTTTATTGTATTATTTCAGTGTAAAGTTTGTTGTTGGAGATAAACCAGTTAGCAAGTTTACTGATTTTATTGTATTATTTCAGTGTAGAGTTTGTTGTTGGAGATAAACCAGTTAGTAAGTTTACTGATCTTATTGTATTATTTCAGTGTAGAGTTTGTTGTTGGAGATAAACCAGTTAGCAAGTTTACTGATCTTATTGTATTATTTCAGTGTAGAGTTTGTTGTTGGAGATAAACCAGTTAGTAAGTTTACTGATCTTATTGTATTATTTCAGTGTAGAGTTTGTTGTTGGAGATAAACTAGTTAGCAAGTTTACTGATCTTATTGTATTATTTCAGTGTAGAGTTTGTTGTTGGAGATAAACCAGTTAGCAAGTTTACTGATCTTATTGTATTATTTCAGTGTAGAGTTTGTTGTTGGAGATAAACCAGTTAGCAAGTTTACTGATCTTATTGTATTATTTCAGTGTAGAGTTTGTTGTTGGAGATAAACCAGTTAGCAAGTTTACTGATTTTATTGTATTATTTCAGTGTAGAGTTTGTTGTTGGAGATAAACCATTTAGCAAGTTTACTGATTTTATTGTATTATTTCAGTGTAGAGTTTGTTGTTGGAGATAAACCAGTTAGCAAGTTTACTGATTTTATTGTATTATTTCAGTGTAGAGTTTGTTGTTGGAGATAAACCAGTTAGCAAGTTTACTGATCTTATTGTATTATTTCAGTGTAGAGTTTGTTGTTGGAGATAAACCAGTTAGCAAGTTTACTTATTTTATTGTATTATTTCAGTGTAGAGTTTGTTGTTGGAGATAAACCAGTTAGCAAGTTTACTGATTTTATTGTATTATTTCAGTGTAGAGTTTGTTGTTGGAGATAAACCAGTTAGCAAGTTTAGAATGATTGAAAGACATTTCTATAAAGAGAAATTGTTGAAGAGTTTTGATTTTGAGTTTGGTTTTTGTATCCCACACAGTAGAAATACAGTAGAACACATATATGAATTTCCATCCTTAAACACAGATGAAAGTAAGTGCAATGGTCTACGTAGAATTTGTATTTTGTGAGTAAGAAAAATGCACACTTTTTTTTATATAATGTGTGTGTTAAAATGAAATATTTTTCATCAAGCAGTACAATTAGTGCTGAGGTTATTTAAAAGATTGCAATCTAGGACTAAATCCGTAATTTTCATACCAGTTGTGTACATATTAAGCAAATGATTAGTTAGTTAACGTTGTTACACGTAAGGTATTTGAGCTTTTTCATTAAAATTTAATATTCCTCCATTTTGGATTCTAAGAAACACATGGCCGACTTGTGTAATACTGTCTCTTTTTTGCGGCAATTTAAAAAATCTTCCTGATAGTGATTGTATGATTGTACATCTCTATAAATAGCTACCTATGGGGTAGACAATCGGTGCTTATCACCACAAAAGCTGTGAGTTTGAGTCCTATTCATGGTTCGGTGTACTCCATTGTAATAAAGTTTTTCAGTCGGTTGGTGGTTTTTTCATGTACTCCACATTACTCCACTACTAAAACTGAACACCACGACAACAATATAATTTAGTCTGTATTCTTCATAATTTTGACAGCAACAAGCTTGTTTTTCATTTCAGTATTCTTACTTCTAGACAGAAAAAGTACATTTAATTTTTTTAGTGAACTATAGTGATAGTCAAAAATCAAATGGTGCAAGGGTGGAACTGAAAATCAGCATCGGGAGGTTACAGACCTCAGACCAGTATGATATTAAATCTCTGCATTGATCTTAATGGTTTTCATGAGCTGTTAATTATATTGAACTTTTTTTGTAACATTCAACAGTTTTACTTCTCAAGCATGTACCGTATTTTACGGACGATTGGTTGATATTTTTTTTCCTCAACACGCTGGCTTCAACCTATCGTCCACATCGACCTATACAAGGATGAAGTTAAAAAAATCTGGAATCCCTCAAAAAAAATCTCGATAAAAATGACGATTTTGTTTACAGTATACCTTGAATTTGCTGTAGATTTTTTTTCTGAATAAGAAGACTGAAATCATCGATGTTCTTGGGGAATAAAAGTATACTAACAAGGGGTGCAATTCCGGGGAAAAAATGTTCAACATCCGAAAAAAATCAATAATATTCAATGATTGAAGTGTTAGCGAAAATCAGTTCAATATTGAATTGTATAATAAAATATATACTATAAAAAATGTATGTTGTTGAAAAAAAATCATAGGGTGGATCGTTTTACAATATAAAATTATTGTCACAAAATATCTAAATATAGCTATATAGGTTTTCCATCTAACACGAGCATGGTGACCCACGAGCATGCGCACGGGGTTGTAAAAAATGGCAGTTGCATTATATCTCACAATAATTTGAATACACGTGGAGAACAAGCTTTTTATACTAAATATACTGGAAAATAATTATCGATTTCGTTAAACTAGAATGTTCTACACTTGAATTGGTCAATTAGGAACAAATAAAATAATCACCATGAGATAATCAACACAGGTGAACATCAGTCGGCACTTAATTATCCTGATCAGCTGATTGAAAATTTACTGGACCGAGACGATCACATAATTTGTGTACTACTAATTAAACACAGTTTAAAGGTATGTCAATAAAACTGCACAAGGTGATACATTGTTTTGACAGCTTGATTATTTTATTGTATGAACATCCGTTTACCATCTATTGTGACACCCACAAATGGCCTGATTTGAATGTCATCGATGTCTGGCTTTACAAACCAGTCTCTTCATAAAAAACAAGTTTAAAATTTTTTATTTAATTTAATTTTCATAATTATTTCGTTTATGACACATAAGAATAGTATTCTTGAGTTAATACTTACATATACTTACCGAAGAACATCGTTATAGGACAAATGTTTACCGATGTAAAAAAAAACCACAAAAAAAGTTTGATGTGATGATACTTACCCAAGTTGTCATCGGCATCCTCGACATATGGAATGCTTCGACCTATCTTAGTATTTCCCAAAAAATTTAGCCGAAAAGCAGCAATTCGACCTATCGTCCCCATCGACCTATAGTCCGTAAAATACGGTAATAGTTAGCATGCTGGTCTTCATGTGCAGTAGATCATGGATTCAATTTCCGTTCTTGGTCAAACCAAGACTATGAAATTGGTATTTGATGCTTCTCCGCTAAGCATGCAGCATTAAGGCATTAAACACCATAAACCAACTGCAGCATTAAGGAGAAAGAGCAAAGACTGGTTGGATTTGAATCAGGATAATGTGTCCGAGTGAAGTGACAACTCTACTTGTGGACTGTTGTTTCAGTGAGCTAGCACTTTTAGAATCCAACTTAAGCGAGTTGATCTAGTACAAAGTGGACATTGTGATCATCTCATCAAATGTAACTTGTTCTTGCAATAATATAGCTGAAAAAATTGCTCATTTGCCGTTAAACAATCACTCATTCTATTAAGATAAATTTATGATTTGACCTCGAGACAACAAATATATATCTCAACAAACAAAAACAAACCAAGCAAAAAAAACTTGTTGCTAAACTGTATATATTTATTTTTATTTTTAGTCCAAGACATGATAGATCACCCATTTGACACTCGCTCAGACAGTTTCTACTTTGTCGAGGATAAACTGATGATGCACAACAAAGCTGATTACGCATACAATAGTGGAGCATAGCCAAAATATCATAGAGTGTGACAGGGACACAGTATCTTCAATCAGAAGATTGTAAACAACAATATATTATTGGTGTTGCTATATATATATATAGTCATATCATGATCCACATGATATATTTTATGAGCGTCTGATTGGTTGATCATTGATAGACCTGGATTTTACATCAATATAGTCATCTGTGTATGGTTAGATGAATATAATGCTGATATTACAAAGTTATAACTACTCCACATAAATTCCTGTCAACAATTATTTATACTTGCGATCGTATGTATTTTATGTCCCACTTGTCTCTTGTTCATTTCTAATACAGTAATAACGAGGTGTTTCTGTGAAAAATCACTCTGTCTGGTGATTTTACATTGTGGTGCTATAATTGACCACCGTGAATTTGGGTGAAACACCGGCAAATTACATCCTGTATATTTTATAGGAATAGAAAGAAAAGATAGTATATACAAGGGTCATATTTGAAAAAAACAGCAATCACAGTGAGTTCAAATCCCGCTCATGGCGAGGTGTACTCGATACAACGTTATGTGATAAAGTTTGTCAGTGACTTGTGGCAGGTCGGTGGTTTTCTCCAGGTACTCCGGTTTCCACTACCAATAAAAATAACAGCCAATGTTATAGATGAAATATTGTTGAAAGTGGTGTTAAACACCACAACCCGACCCCCCCTGACAGAAACACCTTGTTAGTACTGGATTGTGTATATGAGGGGCCGTCGTGGCCATGATCGCAATGTGGTTGGATTTACATCTACATGTATATATGCAAAAAGTACCTTTCGGCAGTTGTGTGGTTTTCTCTGGGTTCTTAAGTTCTCTTCACCAATGAAAATGTCTGCCACAACATATTATTGAAATAAAGTGGAGATAAAACATCTTTAAGCCTAATCCTTGTGCATAGCAATACAAGTTGCATATAAAAATGTATATTATAGCAAATTGAATAAATCAATGGCAAAATAATTCAAATTTGTCATCCTCATATTCTTTTTCAGTATCTTATGACAGTTTATTTTTGCTTAAAAAACAAATGTTGTGAAATTTTGATTTTTATATAGATAAAATTGAAAAAACTATTTTAACCTGCAAATATTTATACAGTTGCAGAAGTTTGTTTTGTCATTAAGTAATTTGTGTTGGTTGCATAATGATTTTTAGTAGTTTTAGTTTTGTTCTTGTGAAATCATTTTTAGTTGAAATCCTAAATTAATAGATATTTCAGTTTAAAACAATATGAGAAAGGCAATCATTTCTGATAATTAAATCGGCTTTCAATTGTGTCATTAATTGACGTGGCATGTAAATCATATTTCATGAAATGGAAAGAAATAAACATTTCCGACATGTGTAAATAAAGTTCAATTTGACTTCTGACAGGAAATTCTATATGCATGGACAAGTGCAAAAATGTTCACTTTCATTTGATACCCAATCCCTCCCTCTTAAAATATAAAATTATAGGTTGACGTGCAAAAATGTTTCTTATTTCCCTCTCTCCCCTAAGATATACAACTATAACTTAAAATATTTATATTTTGGACATGTGAGATTAAATGATGTATCTTAATAATCCATATCATACTAAATAAGTTAAGTTCATTGAACAAATTTGTTTTTATCTGATAAATATAGCCAATGGATTTAATATCAAATTCAATAAGGGCTGTTCCGTTTAAATATACCTGGGAGGGGGGAACACCACTTATTTCAGACCCCCCCCCCCCACCAATAGAAAAAAATATTTCCACCCACCACCACCAGAATTTACTTCAATAAATACCCCACTACCACCAGAAAAAAAAATCATAAGAATAATTTCCTTTATAGAGAAACACCCAATCCTAATCTCAATGAGATTAAAAGCCTCGCACTAATGATATACCAATATACGGTGTGTAAATCTCTCCCTTGAACTTTGCATATAAATATGCCTCTTGCATTTTAATTTGAAAAATAGGTGGTAATGACTGAAGACCTATTTTTTTCCAGTGACATGGCAGAAATGGAGTTTGCCATCTTTAATGGTAGATAACTCACTACTGTTATGGAGCAAATTCTGGAAGAAGACTTCATAAGTTAGATTAACTTGTATCTAATCCATTTTCTTCAATATTTGGCGAATGTAATAGGTTTAAACTAAACTGCTAAAGCTTGTACTTACAGAGTGAAATTAAACAAACTACCAGTAGACTAGGTAAAAACAATGTAAACCACAAAGAAACATGATAAGACATTTATATAAACATGTCTAGCACCTTGGTCAGTTTATAAGATATCTATCTGTTTGAAATTGTGTTTAGTTGCAGCATTACATATTTCTACATCACACAGACCGTCATTTCTGCTTGTTTTGTTTGTTTTTACAAGTTTATGTGATAATTAATTACGTCTTTCTGATAATTTTGTAAGTCATTCCATGGGTGTGTCTATGTCTTTTATTATCAATAGTATTGTGCAATACTTTCCATTGATTAAAATTACTTTTTTTTTCATTTTTCATTCATTCATTTGATCATAGATAAATTTGTTTTGTATCTAATATTTTTAATCAGTCCAAACTTTCTATATCTCATACTCGAATAAATTGTTTCGAAAGGCACTATTTACTGAAATAACACTAAAGTTGGCATTAAACATCAATCAATCAATCAGTGGATGTTTTGAAGTAGAATTATTTGTCCCTTTGACTTTCATGGATATAAATTGTATTAAAATATAGCGAGTTAATAGTACTGGTTAGTATAATGTATTCCAGATAATTTGAATGGTGGTCTAATTTGCAGTAAATTGTTGGTTCATTTGAGGTTGGACTGTATCTATGTTCAATACCGAGATTCTTGTAGGATAAAATTTTCAAGAGTCCCAACCAAAAGCCATTAGACCCACTGTTACATTCTTTGTTATATTTTGTAAGAATTTGGGAATCCCAACCACAAGTGATGAGTTCAGGTCTCACCTCGACAGGTTGTAAGTAACTCTGAAATAAATTTTATTTCGAACTGTTGTATAGATGATTGTGAAATACTGAGATTTCCAAGTGAAAGATAAAGTGGTATTTCACCAGTGAAATAAAAAACGTCAAAAGTACCCACAGCATCACAGTAGAAAATATCATTGAGCATCTGACAATGAAAAATAAATTCCTTTTCAAAACATCCAATTCGTGCTTACAAAAGTGTACAATCTATATAAAAAACAGCATAAATATTATTCCAAAAATTGAAAAAAACATCACGTTACCTGAAAGATTATAATTTACTATGGGCTAAGACTGCATTCGTGAATTACTTCAATGTTTGGTTAAATATATTAGAATGATTCTCATTTTGTAGTTATTGTCGGCAGTATTGCAGCAAGTTCGATAGGACGAGCTGTTATTCTAGTGATAATGTATGTTGAGACATTAAAAAGTGATAGTTATTTTTGTTGTCTGTAACATCGTTATTTGATGTTACACTGACTAATAATTTTCAGTATCAGAGTCAGTTCGTTGATGCTGACAAAACCACTCTGCCATGATATAACTGAAAAATTGTTGACGGTGGGATTAACCATCCATATCCCCAATATATACATTTTGATTCTGCAATAATCAATATTAAGTATTTGAAATAGCTTGATTTTTTACATGTACATGTACTTAAAACTGTTCTTGTAAGAGTTAGGTTTTGTGTAATGTTAACAAAGTTTGTTTCTCACTCAATCTTTTGTTGCTAATCAATTTTACATACACATTTTGTGTTTGTCAGTGGAAATAGGTTTGCACAAATACACCATCATTTCGTCATTTTGTTTTCTCACGTTAAACATTCCATAAATACATTTTGGTGCGCAGAGGTGAACACATAAATATTGACACCAATGATTGATACGTTGGTTTCATGTAGAATTTCACATACTTTATGTTTAAAGAAAAGAAAAAGCACAGAATGTTTACATTTAATATTTAGATGTGACTTGTGATTGAGAATGTCATTCTAATGACAAAACTTGTTTTATTTTGTTAATTTGTTTTTTTCCCCATTATTTTTATCTTGCTCATTGTAATCACAAATGTCTACAAACATTCTGAAATGTACATGGGACAACCTTTGTTCAAATTGATTGTAATTAATTCATTTTTGCATCTTAATTTACTTGATTCAAGTAGATATTTATATATTTGACTGTTGACCTTTTAGAGCAAAGGTCATTGACTATTTGACCTTTAACTTGAAGAGCAAAGGTCATAGACTGTTTGACCTTTGACTTTTAAGATCAAAGGTCATTGACTATTTGACCTTTGACTTTTAAGAGCAGAGGTTATTGACCATTGTAAAATACTTGTTTAACTTATTCTTTGTACATTCCAACTTTTGATTTTCACATATCATATTGCATACAAGTTTGTTGTAAATATATATTTATTTTTTTTTGTATCTGTACTTCATATTTTATTTATGTAGCAAAAGAATGCTATATGTAGATAGCATTAAATGTCGAGTGATATACACAAGAAAAAAAACATACATTAAATGTCGAGTGATATACACAAGAAAAAAACATACATTAAATGTCGAGTGATATACACAAGAAAAAAAACATACATCAAATGTCGAGTGATATACACAAGAAAAAAACCATACATCATTTCATTTGCTTATCATGCAAATAAAATATATTGAATCCTTTTGACATATATTTCGGGAACAGGACATAAGCCCTAAGGACAAAAGCCCCCCATAATGAAATAATCATAGAATCTTATTACATTTTTTTATATTGCTGTTGATATTTATGATATCTTAAAGATCAAAATTCACTCCTATTAAAAAAGGAGGAGTGAGGGAATTAATACAAAAAAATAAAATATTTTAAAAACATATTTTTTCATTGTTATGGTCATTTATAAAGTGTAAATAAAAAAAGCTCTGTTTAATTGTGGAAATTAATCAGGTAAAGTTAATCAGGAATTGTTTTTATTGATAAACAATTGTTATTACATTTATAACCTTTGAAGTTATTAAAAGTAATGAGTGAGTTATTTTCTCATCCTGTTTGATATACTATAATGATTTTGTTTTAAAGAAAAAACAATTTTATTATTTTATTTTTACTTTCTTTGATGAGGGTTATTATAATTCTTAAACAAATATTTCAGTTGTTTGTGATATCTTCAAGTTCCAATAATAGCTTATTATGAAAAATGGTATTCAAAAATAATTTTAACCAATAAATAACTAGAAGTACAACAAGTCCAAAATGTGTGCAAATATATAAATAACTTGTACAATTCAATATTGGGGGCTTATGTCCGGGGGCTTTTGTCCTAGACCCATATATTTCAATAAATGAATATTTGTAAAATCACGCTATGGTATTGGAAATGAAGGAAGAATTGACTAGTTTAGTTTTTTCCTTTAAATATATGAACGATAAGTTGAGAATACATGGTTTCTGCTAAAATAATATTTCTATGCCAAGCATTAAATAACATAAAGAATATTTCTATATGTTTTAATAAATATTCTACATACTTGATTCAGTCGACTCAAGTTGCAGGATAAATAAAATTAACACAACTCTTTATTCCATCTCTGCTCAAATAAACCTAGATGTTACTCAACATGCTTCATTCAGTCAATACAAGTTGCATGATAAATATCGGTAACACGTTGGATAAATATAGCTTATAATTAGCTAAATACAGGTGCAATCAAGACTTCTCCTTATATCCTAATAATAAGTAATTAATAACCAAGAGATGTTATTTATTTTATTCATGTTTTAAAGCCATGGAAGCAGGACTTGTGCATACCTATGCAAATTTAAATTTTGCCTTGTAAAATTTCTTTTCTGTTGTTAGTCTATTATGTGAAGAACATTTCTTTATTTTACACAAACAGCTAAGATTTCCATTTAGATTTGTGTGTTAATATATTCAAAAATGATTTTTTTAATGTAAATTAAAGAATGGTGACAAGAAAAAATGCCCAGTGAAACTAAAATTTTAAGAGAAAATTTTATAATTGTTTTAATATAATATTTACACATGAAAATACAGGTTTTAAAAAAAGAAAAAAAAATTAGCTAATCGTATGAAGAGACATAACTGCTTTTTTTTTCAAATTACCTTACTGAATGTAATTTCTTTGTAGAACCATAGGTTTTGTGTTTCAAAGGTTATATATTTTCCGTCCAAATATAACTTTTCTTGTGATAGCAGTTTTTCACTTGTTATGCACGAAAGGTTTAGAAAGTTATAAAAAGGTTTTGATGCATAATTTGTTGTCAATAAACAGTCAAACCTAGTTATATCGAACTCAGAAAAACTGTTTCCATTGATATTTCAAAGTAAATTCGTTGGACTTTATGAAGAGGTTGGACTGTTTGTAAAAATGTGGAAATATTGTGCTGTGTTCATTGTTTTTAAAGATAACAGCAATTATCAATACAAGATCAAGTCATTTCCATAAAAATTCCTAGAACAAGAAATATCTTTTGTCACAAATTCATGTACAAATATTTAAGTTTAATATATGTGAAACTTATGAAACAAATTACACCAAAAAAATATGTGGCAATACTTTTTGGGATAATTTAGTTCTTTGAAAACAGTAATAATTTACATGTACACTTTAAAGTATTTTGGTACATTTTAATTTTTTTGTGAAGATAAATATCTACTTTTTTATTTGTACTCGTTCCGAGTCTTATGTCCAGTGTTGCCTATATCTCTGTATTGTCTATCCTTGATTGCTTCTTCGGTATTCTCTAACTTGTATGATATTATCTACTCAAGGTTTGAAAAAAAACTAGCTTGAAATGGGTGATTTGATCTTGTATAGTAGAGAAGTGATAACTGAATCGTTAAAATGAGTGTGTACATATATATGTGTATTAGTGTATCTCTCATCTGCCCTAGAAATCTTTTAACAATACAAGGCAAAATAGTTTGAGAAAAATACATGGCAAAAATTGTTTGAGAAAAGTGATAACTGAATTTTTAAAATGAGTGTGTACATATATATGTGTATTAGTGTATCTTTCCTTTGCCCTAGAAATCTTTTAACAATACAGGGCATACATAGTTTGAATTATATTCATAATTTATTTTGCAATGGATGCTGGCTATCAAAACTTAATTGTACAATCTATTTTCATATATTTGAGCAACTTATTTTTTGTTGTCCATATAAGTACAAATAAAAAAAATATGTCACAATCTTATTTTTTGTTTTGTTTTGATGTGGCTGTACAGTATAATCGGCGGTGTAATGGTTGGCGTGCTCGCTGCGAGTGTGGTAGATCATGGGATTGGATCAACGATTGGGTCAAACCAAAGACTATAAAAGTGGTATTTGTTGCTTCTCCACCAAGTACGCAGCATTAAGGAGAAAGGGCAAAGACTGGTTGGCTTAGAATCTGGATTATGTGTCCGAATGGGGCGACATGTCTATCTGCAGAGTATTGTTTCATTGAGCTAGTGCTATAAAAAGCGGACCTCATCATCATCTCATTGAAAATTAACTTGGTTTTGCCATAATATTGCTGAAAAATAGAGAGTTGGCTTAAACAACAATCACTCACTCACTACAGTATAAAAGTATGCTAGTGTCCACAAATGGCATTAGAAGACTTTAGCATCATTATGTCTCCCCTTCGAACGAAGGGAGACATATTGTTTTAGTCTGATTTTTTCTTCTTCCACCGCTTCCGCTGCTTCTTCTCAGCGAAGCTTGTCCGGACCATAACTATTTTAGCTCACCTGACCCAAAGGGTCATGTGAGGTATTACCATCACTTGTCGTCCGTCCGTTAACTTTTCATATTTTAATCTACTCCTCTGAAACAACTGGACCAAATGGAACCAAACTTGGCAGAAAGCATCTATATAAGGTCCTCTATAAAGTTTCTTCATTTCGTCCCATTCTGCCAACAAATATGGCCGCCAAGGGCAATTCTTGTTTCTGATTGGCTAATGTTAAAAAAATCTTCTCCTCTGAAACTGCTTGGCCAAATGGAGCCAAACTTGGCAGGAAGCATCTATGTAAGATCCTCTATAAAACTTCTTCATTTAATTCCATTCGGCCAACAAACATGGCCGCTGTTACTAAAAGTAGAACATAGGGTAAAATTGCACGTTTTTGGTAACAACTCAAAAACCGTTAATAATATCAGAAATCTGACATGAGTAAAAATGATCAGCACAGGAAGATCTAACTACCCTGAAATTTTGAAGAAAATCTGATTGCCTATCTTGGAGTTATTGCCCTTTTTTCATCAAATTTTCAAAATTTTAATACTTTTCGTTTTTTTATTTCAAAAACTATAAGAGATAGACGTTAAGTTTAAACAGCAAACATGTGCAGCATGTCAAGATCTACATGCCCTGCAATTTTGAAGTAAAGTCTAGGAGTTATTGCCCTTTTTTATTAGCTCACCTGACCCAAAGGGTCATGTGAGCTATTCTCATCACTTGGCGTCCGTCGTCGTCGTCCGTCGTCCGTCGTCCGTCCGTCGTCCGTCGTCCGTCGTCCGTCGTCCGTCGTACGTCGTAAACTTTTTCAAAAATCTTCTCCTCTGAAAGTACTAGACCAATGGAAACCAAACTTGGTCTGAATCATTACTAGGGTATCTAGTTTCAAAATTGTGTCCGGTGATGCCGTGCACCAACCAACATGGCCGCTGTTACTAAAAATAGAACATATGGTAAAATTGCAGGTTTTTGGTAATATCTCAAAAACCGTTAGTAATATCAAAAATCTGACATGGGGTAAAAATGATCAGCACATCAAGATCTACCTACCCTGCAATTTTGAAGTAAATCTGATTACCCATCTTGGAGTTATTGCCCTTTTTTCATCAAATTTGTAAAATTTTAATGCTTTTCGTCTTATATTTCAAAAACTATAAGAGATAAAGGTTAACTTTAAATTGCAAAAATGTGCGGCATATTAAGATCTACCTACCCTGCAATTTTGAAGTAAATCCCATTACTCATTTTGGAGTTATTTCCCTTTTTTCATCAAATTTTCAAAATTTTAATACTTTTCGTCCTTTATTTCAAAAACTATAACAGACAGATGGTAAGTTGAAACTGCAAACATGCTCAGCATGTCAAGATCTACCTACCCTGCAATTTTGAAGTAAATTTGATTACCCATCTTGGAGTTATTGCCCCTTTTTCATCAATTTTTTTTTTTCCTTTTAATACTTTTCGTCTTATATTTCAAAAACTATTTAGAGATAGATGTTAAGTTTATTGCAAAAATGTGCAGCATATCAAGATCTACCTACCCTGCAATTTTGAAGTAAATCCCATTACCCATTTTGACCGATTATGCAAATTAGAAAAAAGGGGGGATGAAATTAAAAAAAAATCTTCTCCTCTGAAACTACTGAACCAATCTCAACCAAACTTTGCTGAAATGATCCTTAGGTGGTCCCCTTTCAAAATTGTGTCCATTAGCCCCGTCCTGTATCCAAGATGGCCGCCATTACTAAAAATAGAAATTTCTTCAAATGGTCAAAACTGCTCTATTTTAAGCCAGAAAGTGCCCAAATTTGAACTGTATAAGCATAATGATGAACTTTTTAACATATATTACGGGATTTTTTTATGAACTTTGAACTTTTACCGATTTTGACCGATTATGAAATTTAAAAAAAGGGGGGATGAAATTAAAAAAAAAATCTTCTCCTCTGAAACTACTGAGCCAATCTCAACCAAACTTTGCTGAGATGATCCTTAGGTGGTCCCCTTTCAAAATTGTGTCCGTCAGCGCCGTCCTGTATCCAAGATGGCCACCATTACTAAAAATAGAAATTTCTTCAAATGGCCAAAACTGTTCTATTTTAAGCCAGAAAGTGCCCAAATTTGAACTGTATAAGCATAATGATGAGCTTTTTAACATATATTACGGATTTTTTATGAACTTTGAACTTTTACCGATTTTGACCGATTATGAAATTTAAAAAAAGGGGGGATGAAATTAAAAAAAAATCTTCTCCTCTGAAACTACTGAGCCAATTTCAACCAAACTTTGCTGAGATGATCCTTAGGTGGTCCCCTTTTAAAATTGTGTCCGTCAGCGCCGTCCTATATCCAAGATGGCCACCATTATTAAAAATAGAAATTTCTTCAAATGGCCAAAACTGCTCTATTTTAAGCCAGAAAGTGCTCAAATTTGAACTGTATAAGCATAATGATGATCTTTTTAACATATATTACGGATTTTTTATGAACTTTGAACTTTTACTGATTTTGACCGATTATGCAAATTAGAAAAAGGGGGGATGGAATTAAAAAAAAATCTTCTCCTCTGAAACTACTGAGTCAATCTCAACCAAACTTTGCTGAAATGATCCTTAGGTGGTCCCCTTTCAAAATTGTGTCCGTCAGCGCCGTCCTGTATCCAAGATGGCCACCATTACTAAAAATAGAAATTTCTTCAAATGGCCAAAACTGCTCTATTTTAAGCCAGAAAGTGCCCAAATTTGAACTGTATAAGCATAATGATGAGCTTTTTAACATATATTACGGGATTTTTTATGAACTTTGAACTTTTACCGAGTTTGACCGATTATGCAAATTAGAAAAAAGGGGGGATGAAATTAAAAAAATCTTCTTCTCTGAAACTACAGAGCCAATCTCAACCAAACTTTGCTGAAATGATTCTTGGGTGGTCCTCTTCCAAAATTGTGTCCAGCATTTCAGAACACCGACCAAGATGGCCGCCACAGCCGAACTTAATTTAACATAGGACCCTATGGGAAATTCCCATAAAAATCTTTTTGTCTGAAACCATTTGCTCAATAAGAACAAAATTTTGATGAAATAGTCATTGAATGGTTCTCTTCCAAAAATGTGTCTGGCGGTTCGACCCTTCGATCAATTTTTATTTACCTGCAATTTTGAAGTAAATCCGATTACCCATCTTGGAGTTCTTGCCCTTTTTTCATCAAATTTATAAAAATGACGAAGGCTACAATTGTTAATTTTTTTTACCGAAGTTATCAAGTTTTATTGACTGATGTTATTATTATACCCAGGTGAGCTATACAGGCTCCTGGGAGCCTCTAGTTTTTATTTTTTTTAATTTAAACATTTTTGTCTGATATTTCAAAAACTATTAGAGATAAAGGTTAAGTTTAAATTGCAAACATGTGCAGCATATTAAGATCTACCTACCCTGTACTTTTGAAGTTAATTTGAGTACCCAATTTGGAGTTATTGCCCTTTTTTTGTCAAATTTTCAAAATGTTAATACCTTTTGTCCTTTATTTCAAAAACTATAAGCGATAGATGTTAAGTTTAAACAGCAAACATGTTCAGCATGTCAAGATCAACTTAGCCTACAATTTTAAAGTAAATCTGATTACCCATCTTGAAGTTATTGCCCTTTTTTCATCAAATTTTAAAAATGTTAATACTTTTCATCCTTTATTTCAAAAACTATAAGAGATAGATGTTGAGTGTAAACTGAAAACATGTTCAGCTTGTCAAGATCTACATGCCCTGCAATTTTGAAGTAAATCTGATTACCCGTCTAGGAGTTATTCCCCTTTTTTCATCATTTTTTAGCTCACCTGACCCAAAGGGCCATGTGAGGTATTGCCATCACTTGGCGTCCGTCGTCCGTCCGTTAACTTTTTCATATTTTAGTCTTCTCCTCTGAAACAACTTGGCCAAATGGAACCAAACTTGGCAGTAAGCATCTATGTAAGGTCCTCTATAAAGTTTTTCCATTTCGTTCCATTTGGCCGATAAACATGGCCGCCAAGAATAATTCTTTTTTCTGATTGGCTAATGTTAAAAAAATCTTCTCCTCTGAAACAGCTTGGCCAAATGGAGCCAAACTTGGCATAGATGGTCCCTGGGTGTGTCCCTTTTAAAATTGTGTCCGACAGCCCCACCCTCCATTCAAGATGGCTGCTGTTTTTTAAGGTAATGATTATCTCCCTTTGAAATTTGCTTCAGTATCATTCTATTGTCAGGTGAGCGATACAGGCTCAGTGGGCTGAGCCTCTAGTTGTTTTTCCAGATAGGTTAATGATATGTGGTATGTGGGTGCATGACCATAAGGCAGTGTGTCACATACCGTAATGACCTTCATGGAACTTGACCTCAAGGTCAAATAATTGTTTTTTAGGGGAGACATAAGTTTTAGGTATCTAAAACAGTTCTTCCTAGTTTTGTATTGGTTTTCCCAATATTAAAAAGTCACTCTAAAACCATATTTTCTATTGAAACCAAATTTAGAAGAAACATTCGTTGATTGTCCTCTTTCAAATTTGTGTCTGACAAGCAGGATCTTTGATATTTTGCTATCTTTTGGACAATTTAATCAATTTTGATAAAAATCGTATTAAAATCTTTCCTGAAACCACTGACCCAAATTGGACTAAACATGGTTGTTTTGGTTCATGGATTATCAGATTTCCTTTTGTGTCAACAGCCCTCATATTTCAAAGATGTAATTGAAAAGAAAAAAAAAATTTGAAATGGTATAACCCCCTCCAAAAGCGGGGTCCTTTAGCTGTGTGGAACTAATCAAATAGATCAAATCCACCCTTAGGATGGGACGAAAATGGTCCGTTTTGTGTGGAATGCCACGCCATTTTGATGTAAACATAATTTGCAGTAGCTCTTAATTAGAAAGAGTAAATAAATGGTAATATTAGTGGCCCTTACAAGGACAATTTCCAGACCCTATTCATTATATCCTCTTTCCCTGGTGACTTAAGTTTCACTCCATATACCCACCCAGTACCACCTATGTGCCTAGTGTACATTTGTATGTATTGTTTGTAAGACAAGTTTGAAAATACCACAGTAGTAATAGGAAGACATACCGGTAATTCCAAGATGATTTGTTCTGATCATGAGCTTTGAATAATACATGTACAAATATACTAGTAACCATTTTTTGAATAATAAAGATACAACAGATCATTTATAACATTTTAACAAACACCATAAATTATTTCCATGTGCTTTTTTACCCTAAACATGCTACACTAAGGAGTAACAGAACAAAGATTGGTTGTCTCGAGATCAAGATAGTGTGTTTCAAGTGGAGCTACCTGTCTACCTGTCGACTTATTTCAATACCAAGGAGTAAAAGCAAAGAATGGTTCGCTGGAAATTAGGATAACGTGTCCGAGTAGGGTGACATGTCTATCCACGGACTGTTATTTCAGTGAGCTAGAACAATAAAAACCCAACTAAGCATGTTAGTCTAGTACAAAACATACATCATCTCCTCGACATGTAGCTTGTCCTGGCTATGATATTGAAAAACTGTTCAGTTGGTATTTAAACAACAATCACTTACTGACTCTGGAATAGATACAATTATGTACGGTACGGGGGTCGTCGTGGTCGTGTTCGTATGGTGGTTGGATTTACAACTACCTATGCAATCAGTGCCTATCACTAAAGTTGTGTGTTCGAATCCCGCTATTAGCGATGTGTACTCGATAACAACATTATGTGATAAAGTTTGTCAGTGACTTGCTGTAGGTCGATGGTTTTCTCCAGGTATTCCGATTTCCTTCACCAATAATGCTGACCGCCACGATATAACTGAAATAATGTTGAAAGTGGCACTAAATACCATATCACTAACCCTATGTACGTGACATGTACAACCAAAGCCATTTCTAAGAAAGCAAATAATATTAAGCAAATTTTTAAACATCGTCAATTCTCATGACTGATTACACTGATCATCATGATCAGTTACTCGTGGGTTAATCCATAAATAACCGCTGTTTCAGATTTGTTCCGCAACTGATCTGTATTTAATACCGGGGGTACAGTAGTTTCCATAACAACATTTATAACATCACTATAATTTATCTATCAAACAAATTGAGGGGCCGTCGCGGTCGTGATCGTATGGTAGTTGAATTTACAACTACATATATGTACCTAGCTGTTACCACTTAAGTGAGTTCGAATAACGCTCAAGCGTGTCAGTGATTTACGGCAGGTCGGTGGTTTTCTCCGCGTCCTCCAGTTTCATACACCAATAAAAGGTCTAATCTTTTCAATTCAGTGACTATTTTTGACTGATATTTTCGTTATAATTGATAAAAAAAAATCAAATATTGTATTTATCCTGCAATAAAATTTGCCCAAAAAATGTTATTTAATTTAATAATAAAAAAAGATAACGGAAACCCCATTGATACTTCAATAGTAGTTCCGGTAAGAGGCGTGGCTTAAATAGCTTTATTAGGGTAATGAAAAAGGTGTTTTTAAATATCGTGGACTTTTTTTCTGGTCTAAATATTATCTCCCCTTTACTTCTATTGTTGCATATGCCTTTCCGAATGGGAATAGTGGATTGTGCTAAATTCTTCTGCTGAAAAAGGCATGGCATCCTGCATACTGGATATCTTCATTTTTACTAATTAAATTTTTTTTTTATAAATTTTTTCGTTTCTTCGTTTTAAAAATAATATATATGGAGTTGCCTCCCGTATACCATGAAACTTGTAAGCCACATGTCTACTTGCTAAACATAATAATCTGTGTAAGTTTGTTTGGTTTATGGTGTTTAACGCCACTTTCAACAATATTTCAGTTATATCGTATCGTGGAGGTCAGTTGTATTGGTGGAGGAAACCGGAATACCCGGAGAAAACCACCGCTCTGCCGCAATTCACTGACAGACTTAAATATGTGTAAGTTCTACACATCGTGTTCTCATCAACTGACTACTATACGTTAGAGAGTAATGGTGGATACAATTGTCAGCAATTAAAGATCCAGGTTTAATTAGGTTGGACAATGACAAAATCCAAAGGAAACCACGGTCCTAACACAGCGCGGTATTACGGCCGTTGACTACATGTATATCTCCGGTGACCAAGCAGATATAAACCAATAAAAACAAAAACCCACACAGGACATTTTCATGTCCGTGGTTTTAACAATTCCTGTTAGATTATATACATATGCATATATATAGTCTCAAAATACTTACGGTGCAAGATATAATTTAATTTGATATCTACGTTTTAATTTTATTGTAACGGTAAATAATAATTTTATTGTGACTTCAAACATCAAATTTAAAATCGTATTACATAATGATTTTATTTAAACAATTGTATCATGCTGTCACCTGATATTCCGTAAAATTTGATATTGTTTGATTAAAACTCGTATTGACTTAGTTTCACTTTCGTTTTCTAACGAAATCTATAAAAAGAATCGTTTTCATTTTAATGTAATAAAACAATTACAGTCTTTTGTATCGGTCTATACGAGTTTTTATGGACCTTAGAAATCAATATTCACCTCAGCCTAAAGGCTTCGGTGAATATCGGTTTAAAGGTCCATAAAAACTCGTATTGATCTCAACAAAAGACCGTATAATTGTATAATATTATATTTGTTCTCGATACATATATATCCTTAATCTTTTAGGAACCTCACTGATATACATATTTATTTCAACTGCTGTGAAAACGTTATATGATGAGCTAGCATAATAGACACCCACATTATAACAAAGATACACAGTAGTCAGGTTTTTATTGTAGATGGTCATGCTTTCATGAACTTCTTCTTCAGTTTATATTGATCTTTATATGATACTTATCACGGTTGATAAACTAAGTTCATTTACTATAATGAACAATACTGGTATATGCTGTTTGCACAAAAATATATAGAAATAAATATATAGTATTTAAAAGCAACAATAAATTCAATTGTTTCAACAGAACATCTAGAGTTTTCTGCCCTGTTAGTTGCCATTGCTGTTGTATGCGACGGCAATATGGAAATTGTTTATATTAAATCTTTAATAAGTTGAAATTCGAGAAGTCTTTTGTCTTTTACCGAATAGCTGTTACTAAAATTGAATAGATTTTGTATGGACCAGTTGCCATAATGCAGATGAAATACGGTTAAACTACAATGAATCAATCGGTGCAATGCATGCACGTGCTGCTTATATAAGTAGTTTGTTGTGACATTTCTTTAAATATCAGAATTACTGAATCTCAGACACTCCTTTTAATTTAGACCCCTTGGCTTAAAGTTATTTAGCTATGCAATCTTTTGAATAATATGAGAGTACCTTATGGAGAACAACTTGAAGATACCAAAGGTGTAATCAGAAGGTGAATGGAAGAAGGACAGACAATACAATGGTCAAAAGAAAAAGTACAAAAAGACAAACGAGGATCTTTAAAACACTACACTAAACACTAAAAGCTATTCCAGAAATGCGCCTCGTACAGTAAATTAGATATATACGATTTTTTACTAATTGACACATGAAAATAAGCTTTGTGAATATGCAAACGCTAACATGACGTTTACCGAACTTGAATGTGGCGTCTTATAAGAAACGTGAACTGTCTACCACTTCGCGAGCACCTACTGCCTCTGAAATGTCCAGTCTTGATTGCCCATTCTGTTCTCTCATATGTTTATATAAACATGTACTTCCTTAATGAAGATTTCCCCGTTCTCTGACATATCTGATCTAGACGGGGCCGTCGTGGTCGTGATCATATGGTAGTGTTGATATACAACTACCTATACAATCAGTGCCTATCACCACTAACGTTTTTAGTTCGAATCTCGCTCATGGCGGGGTGTACTCGATACAACATTATGCAATAACGTTTGTCAGGGACATGGGGTAGGTCGGTGGTTTTCACCGGGTACTCCGGTTTCCTCCTCAAATAAAACTGACCACCACGAAAGTGGCGTTAAACACCATATCCCTAACCCTGTTTTCCTAACATGTGGTTTGAGATTATGTATTGTACCTTTGTTGTTGTTATTTATCTTAATATGTAGTTTTCTGTATTACTACAGCAGACCATTGTCTACAACACCTTACATATTTGAAACATTTATATATTCCCTATCATATTTACGTCGATCTTTTCATGGATACAGTTGTATTCTTCCTTCTTATATGTTGTACTCTGAAGTACACCAACATTCTCCTGAGTCATACACAATTTCTTTCACATACCATCTCTTTTATGAACTCAACAACACACTAACTATCTCTAATATCTCATGATATCTTTTCAAATTGCTCAAGCCTACCATACTACCTCTGAAGTCCATCATAACTATTCTGAATACCACCATAATTCTCAAAAATCCTGAGGCAAACCGCACATTTCATAAAACACATATAGAATATCGCTTCCCCAGAAGTACATCAGAGTTCACCCCTTTAACTCACCATACTTAAACTGGAACATACCATCCTGTTTTTGAAGCTCATCAACATCACTACTGAGGTACTTCTAACTCATGCAGCGCATCAAACGTCTGAATTACACCAAACTTCACCTGACATACTTCATGTTTCTGAAGCTCACAAATTAAACCCCTTAAGCACAGCCATATTCTCCTGAGACATATTAAACTTCTGAAACTCATTAAGCTTCACCTTACGTACACAATGCTTCTGAAACATTCCAATCTCCCGAAGCCTAGTAAATTTCACCTGAAGCGTATCAAGCTTCATACGAGGAATATCATACATCTCATGAAAGCAACAATAAATCGTGCGTCTCCTGAAGTACACCAGACTTTACCATACTTCTGGAACATACCATCCTTTTCCAGAAGCCCATCAGAATCCCTACTGAGGTACTTCAAACTCAAGCGGCACAGCAAGTGTCTGAATTACAACAACCCTCGCCTGACATAATCCACTCTTTTGAAGCCCACATAATTCCTCAAACCGAGCCAGCCTCTCCTGAGACATGTCAAACTTCTGAAGCACATTAAGCTTCACCTTATGTACACAATGCTTCTGAAACATTCCAATCTCCTGAAGCCTAGTAAATTTCACCTGCAGCGTATCAAACTTCATACGAGGAAAATCATACATCTCATGAAAACATTAATAAATCGTGCGTCTCCTGAAGTACACCAGACTTTCCCATACTTCTGGAACATACCATCCATTTCCAGAAGCCCATCAAAATCCCTACTGAGGTACTTCAAACTCAAGCAGCACAGCAAGTGTCTGAATTACAACAACCCTCGCCTGACATAATCCACTCTTTTGAAGCCCACATAATTCCTCAAACCGAGCCAGCCTCTCCTGAGACATGTCAAACTTCTGAAGCACATTAAGCTTCACCTTACGTACACAATGCTTCTGAAACATTCCTATCTCCCGAAGCTCAACACATTTCACCTGAAGCATATCAAATTTCATACGAGGCAAATCATACATTTCACGAAAACATCAAGAAATCGTGCGTCTCTTGAAGTACACCAGACTTCACCTTAAACTCACCATTCCTCTGGAACACACCATCCTTTTCACGAATCCCATCAAAATCATTACTGAGGTACACCAAACTCGTGAAGCACATCAAAAGTCTAAAACACAACACCCTTTACCTAACATACTCCATGATTCTGAAGCTCACCAAACTCCTTAAACAAAGGCTTTTCGGTGGGGCCCGTGTTGCTCATCTTTTTAGTTGTTTGTGCTGTCCTACAAACAAAAATGTATAATGTGTCGTTACGTTCTGTGTTTCCTGTTGTGATGTCCGTTACGATTTCCGCATAAAAAAGTTTTCCTTAAATCTAGCCAACTTTTCTCCTGAGACGCATTAAACCCCTGAAACATATTTAACTTAACCTGACGTACACAATTGTAAGCCCCCAAAGCCCAGCAAATCTCCCCTGAAGCATATCAAACTGCCTTTGAAGTTTATCATTTACATTATGAAGAATAATTCCAGGATTAATAAACAATGTTCAAGACCCTCGTTTGTTCATTAATCGCTTTGAAAAGAGCTGATGTGTGATCGATATTTTAAGATTTTATCAGTTTAAATGATATTTTGATTCTCTCATGTTTGATATTCAATCGAAGGAAAACATTTTAGACAACTAGATTTTAATTGGTTTCTTTTGTCTCAGTCTAATGAGTATCAAAAGCACGTTTAGCTACTGGTTTTGTGCACATGTTTATTATGTAGAATTTGTTTCCATAGTAAACGTTTCATTTACTCCGTAATTATAGAGTATCTTAAATCAAATATCAATTCTGATACATTTCATAATCTTATGATGATATTACTTAATAATCATTATTTGAAAAAGACATTTTTAAGACAGCCTGTAATAACGGATAACATATAAAAATATTAATTAGGAGTTATATTGTTTTCCACTGATGAAGAAAAGGGACAATTTAAGTATAGGTAGAGTTTATCAATATATTGAATTAACGTTAGATAATACCGAAGGGGCAATAAAAAGGGACAATCCAGAGAAACTGACAACATAGGGTACACAAGACGACGAATAACAAAACAAAAACAATCCAGAGAAACTGCCAACATAGACGTGTACAACAAGACGACGAATAACAAAACAAAAACATAACACAATATGTGTTGGACACCACTATGCACAAACAAACGCAAATCACGTAAATAAGACATGATCCCTCCTACAAACAACTGGTAGTAAAGACGAACCAAACATCGAATGTATGCAGAAATCGTAACGGACATCACAGCACGGAACCGGGGGTGAACTCAGATGCTCGCGAAAGGTACGCAGTTCCTGTCGTGTTATTCATATATACAGTCAAGTCTGGTAAAAGTCCTGGCAGTGATAGAGGAAAGAAAACATCTACGTAAAAAGTCAAAGATCCATTGCCATTTAGACAAGCATATTCCATAACTGTCAACCACATTGTGATGACGACCGTAGCATTGTTGTAGCGATGACTTCAACCTAGGAGCAGCGTAGTCTTGTTTGAGTAACTTTTGCGTCAACAGATGAGCTCTGTCCAGAAAATCATTGTACAGTGAAATCTGTCTAAACAGAACCCTGAGTAAACAAAAACCTGTCTAAACAGAACCCTGAGTAAGCAAAAACCTGTCTAAACAGAACCCTGAGTAAACAGAAAACCTGTCTAAACAGAACCCCGAGTAAGCAAAAACCTGTCTAAACAGAACCCTGAGTAGTAAACAAAAACCTGTCTAAACAGAGCCCTGAGTAAACAGAAAATCTGTCTAAGCAGAACCCTTAGTAAACACAAACCTGTCTAAACAGAACCCTGAGTAGACGAAAACCTGTCTAAACAGAACCCTGAATAAACAGAAAACCTGTCTAAACAGAACCCTGACTAAGCAAAAACCTGCCTAAACAGAACCCTGAGTAAACACAAACCTGTCTAAACAGAACTCTGAGTAAACAGAAAACCTGTCTGAACAGAACCCTGACTAAACAAAAACCTGCCTAAACCAGACAGACTTTACAGTCCCATCTACTTAATGTCTATGTAGTTTGAACATGTGTAAACCGAAAACTTGTCTAAACTGAACAAATTCTTCAGTCCAAAAAGTGTTCGGTTAAGACAGGTTTGACTGTACTAAGCACAACAGTGTATAAGACATACGAAGGAATTTTCAAGTAAATGGACGATCTAGAAAAAAACCCAAACAATACAAAAATAAAGATCTAGCAAAACAAAGGAACAAAATATTGGGCAAACTATCCACAAAAACAGGTGTATACTATTATATGTACCATCTTATGTGTGTGGGTGTGTGTATGTGTGCGTGTTTGTTTTCACATGTCTACGTATTTTTAGTTTCAATTTGGTTTTTAATCTACCAACGATTGTAAAGTATTATATCATTTATAAATGTATCAATCAATTTATGAGACGAATGCAGGATCTCCAAATTGGAATATAATTATATTCGGAAAGAAACTGCAATAAATATATCGACAATACAAAACAAAAGCAAAAATGCGGACAACACTAATTAACAACACAAGGGACTAAAACAAAGTGCTGCGGAAGAGTAAGCTATCCTGTTTAATTTATGACACCTATCATGCGCTGTTGTGATATGCACCAATATCATATATATGCAAGTATTGTAATTATAGATTAATACATGATCTTTTTCATATTGCCCTTGTTATCAGTACGAGACATTGATATCGGCCCGAGAGCTTTACCCGAGGGATGATATCAGTCGAGGGCTGATGACAAGGGCAATATGAAAAAGGCCATGTATTAATCTATTTATCACATATTTTACCAGGGCAAATAACATGTCATTGCCCTTCACAAGAGGGCAGATAACATGTTATTACCCTCGTAAAATGTTATTGCCCCGGAGGCAAATAACACGCCGCAAATTATGCTTTTATTACATATGCAAATTCGGCGTTATTTCAATAAAATATGCGATAAAATGAGCATCACGTTAGATAACAAAGTACATTTAGAACATCACAAAATACCAACGAAAAACAATACTGGGATCAAGAAGATGTATTCTATGATTGGTACCATTGAAATGAGACACTGGGAACCGATTTCTTATTCCAATTATTCCATTTTTAAAGCAATGCGTTAAAGGTAGATTTTTCTAAGCGATCATTGAACAAAGCAGTGAAGACAAATTACTAGTCACCTCCCTTTTGTATGAAAATCATATTTTTGTAATCATCATTTCTAAATGGACATTCTGATTAATGACTTTGAGATATGAGTTTATTGATGTTTTAATGAACTGAGAAGTTGTAAAACCTACCCAATAAAGCCGCATGAATTATTAATACAGATCAATGGAAAATCGATGTAATTGTTGAATAGCTCGTATTAATGATTTGAATTATTGATAAACGAAATATATATTTATACTTGTCAGACTAGAGTTCTTATACACCAGTACGAGAGTTTGAAGATATTAAAGGGGCAATCAGAATCCGTAAATCGAAGAAGAACAGACAACACAATGGCCAAAAAATAAAAGTACAAAAGGACAAACAATGATCTACAAAAAAAAACACATAAAACTAAAGATCAAGTAACACGATCTCCACTGAAAACCGGGGGTGAACTCAAGTGTTCCGGAAGGGTAAGCAGTTCCTGCTCCACTAGTGGCACCTGTTGTGTTAATCTAATTACAAACCCGGTGATAAGTCATGAATGAGGAAAGGACCGGGAAGTGTTTACGACAACATGTACGTTTTAATTTTCTGTGTCTTTTTGTTTTGTTTTGTTTATCTTCGTCCTGTGTTTTTTGTACTTAATATTGCTATTGTCTCTGGAATGTCCATTCTTGATTGGCTCTTCCCTTTTCTCTAACGTTTGATTTCAAAGTATTTTGTCTCTTTTTTGTTTCCTTGATTCTGGCAATCTGACTTCTATTACTGTCTTTGTCCCTTGAAATCAAAATATTACACATCTATTAAGCGATTAATTTAGTTTGCAAGAAAGATGAAAGAAATTAAAATAACAGATCCGACAGGACAACATCCAACTAAACCTGGATTGAGAAAAGTAATTCCGACAGGACATTTCCTTCTCCGTGAGCGACACCTGTCGTGAGATCGCCATTTACAAATTTGTGTTAAAGTCAATACAGGTAATGTTGTTACAAGAACATTGGGAACATGTCTGGTCTGGAAATCGTTGAGTGGGGGATTACTGTTTCTGAGGGCGGGGGGGGGGGGGATTACTGTTTCTGAGGGCGGGGCGGAGGGGGGGGGGGGGGTGAGCGATTATTGTTTCACGCAAATGAGCAATACTGCAGATATATCATGGCGAGAACAAATTACAATCAATGTAATGATGACGTCCACTTTGTATTAGAGCATCACGCTGAGATGGATTTGCATAGTGGTATATCACTGGAACAACAGTCCGATGGTAAACATTTAGCTCCACTCGGACACATTATCTTGATTCCGAGCCAACCAATCTTTGCTCTTTCTCCTTAGTGCTGTGTGTTTAACGGAGAAACAATAAATTCAAATTGTATTGTCTTTGGGTTGACCCTACCGGGGCTCGAACCCAGGATATACCTCAATCGAGGAGAGTACGTTAACTAATACACTATGCTGCGTTTGGAAGCAGTTGAGACACACACAATACCCGTCATGGTCGATCAATCTGTGATGACTATAGTTTCGTTAGTTGGTATCACTGAACAACAATTTGAAAAGGTTTACGAAGACGGAGGTCGGACGTCAAGTGATGGTTTCTAATTGTGTCACATCACATATTATCCAATTTTGTTACGTCTATTGATTGGTGCGTGTGAAAATATCTAATTAAACTTAAATAAATATCCATCAACGTAGGTTGACAACATTATTTTTGAAAATTGTAGATATGTCCATCTCGAAATTCAGATCTCGTGTTATGAAAAAAAAAAAAAAAAAAAAAAAATCAAAAAATATTTTTTGACAAAAGAAATCAATGTTGAGTATGTTGGTGGTGTTTTGTTTAATTCTTTGAATTAGAAAATCCATATTTTGAGTTGTCATTACAAATACAATAAAATAATGATGCATATTAATAATTGACATTTCTCATGTATTATTAACAGGAATATGTGGTTTTATTGCAAACAAGTCGTAAAGTATTACAATATTCATCACGAAATATCACAGTCACAGAATCTTTTATTAACATATTGAATTAAACGATAACTGCAAATTTCCATTGTAAAAAAGTCATATTTGTATATTCATTATTATAAATCTACTCTCTCTCTCTCTCTCTCTCTCTCTCTCTCTCTCTCTCTGTTTAATGATTTTGAAAAGTGTGTATATTTGTGAGTAAATTTTAAACATTTCTGGTCTCACAATGGTCATAACTTTCTAGTCAATCGTAACTACTCGGCCATTCTCGCTACCCTACAAATAACCTCGTATGGATTAGGCGTATAAATCGCACTACTTTTCACATGTCAGTTACATGAAAGTTTGATAAAGTTATATTTTAAACAATTTTCTATATTTCAATTATTTTCATGGATAAAAGTTAAAGTTTTAATTAGTTTTGCATGATTAGATTTTACTTAGTATGTCTTCCATATTGGATTTTCGTGGACTATATTTTTGTGCGGCTTAACTTAGCTTAACTTCCGGCAAACAATTTAAGAAGAATTTCTACTATCTACGTACGAGGTTATTTGTAGGGTAGCGAGAATGGCCGAGTAGTCACGATTGGGTAGCGAGAATGACCGAGTAATTACGATTGAACTTTCTAGTATGAGTTTCGTACTCCTACTCCATTACGGAAATAGTCCAATCCGAACGTTTCATTTATTGTATATGACGGATTGGATGTTTTTCTAGTACGAATACAAAACTGGTACTTGAGAATCTTATGACAGTTAGGCGCGATCTAGAAGTAGAGGTGGAAACAGCCAATTTTCGTCATGGTCGACAAATTCACGATGAATTTATTGAATTAGTACCCCTGTACAAGTAGTGTCTTTGACAGTTGTTTAGAAAATTATGAAAATTAGAACATACTCTAACATATTGTATCTACTAAGATAAATATGGAAGAATCACAGTGATATTACTGCTCCTGTACACTAAGAATTTATAAAACAATTATAAATGACATATCATAGCAAAACCCATTTAGAAAATTAAACGACTTTGCTATACGGAAAACAATGACTTGATCAATGAATTTTGAGAATAGACAAGCACCTCTTGTCATGAGAATGTTTCTATTCTTTTCTAACCCAGAAAGAGCATGTTTATGAATATTATCTTTGTAAAGAGGTCAATGGTATTCTAGTGAATGGCTTAATACAAAGCGGACAGCATCATTAACTCAATGAAATTTATCTTGTTGTCGCCATTATACAGCTGAAAAATCTTGTTGTCGCCATGATATAGCTGAAAAATCTTGTTGTCGCCATGTTATAGCTGAAAAATTGCTCATTTGGCGTTAAACAACAACAACTGACTCGCTCGACCTCTTGATATTAGTATTAGAATAACATTACAGAACCATCTCTATGTAAATATGGTCCTAGGTGGTCGAGAAGTTCATGGTGTTGAGTCCAGGCGACATGTCTAACAAAACTGACGTTGCTTCGAACCCAGATACACTCTTCGAGTGTTTATATTTCTTGAAATTTACCCAAGGACAAAGGCAAGGTTTTTTGCTGGCCAATTCGATGTATCCTCCAGAGCCTTCCTACCGCAATAAATGTAGTAGATATGATATAGCTGAACAAATACTGAAAGTGATGATAAATACCAATAACCATAGTCATACCGTAGTTCGTTTCCGGGTTTTAGTGTAGTTCATTTCCGGTTTTAAGCGTTGCACAATCTTTAATTTTCTGTGTAGTGTTTGGAGGTAATTGTTTGTCCTTTTGGCATTTTTCTTTTGGCCATTGTATTGTCTGTCCTTCCTCGATTTAACGGTTAAAATTACCCCTTTGATATCTTCAAACTTTTCTATTTCTATATGTTGTGTAGTATTAATGAATCACATGGCCACTTGTTATAGTTTCCATTTTATATGGACAATGCTACATAATTCCATGGTCCGGTTTGTTATAAGAAATACTGATCATGATATTTTATAAAATTGAGAAGATTTGATATAAATATTACAAAACAGATTCATAAACAGAAAGATCATTCCAATACTTAATAAATAACAAAAGAAAGTTTGTGTGTCATAAAAAGAAAGACAATATGACAATAACTAGATACAGCGTATAATATAATTGCTTTCACATTTTAATAGAATAATTAGTACAAAAATACAAGTCCGGTATCTTCCTTATTTATTGCATGTTGATTTGATTTATTGATTTTTAGTGTTTAACGCCACTTTCAGCAATATTTCAGCTATATCATGGCGACCAGTTTTAGTATTGGAAGAAACCGGAGTACTTTATCACTTGCGGCTGCGAGTCGAGTACACCCTTTTTGTAATTTACAAAGCCGGGTGCGAACCCACGCCGTATTGGTGATAGGCTTGTATGAGTTGATAGGTAATCCAACTACCTAATTCATCGAGCCACTCGGGCCCTATTTTTTTTTTATTGCATGTACTGCTTCATTGGTTTCTAATCACATATACGTACACCAGAAACATAAGTACATTGTCGGCAAATATGAAATTAATTTTACGAGTATTATAATCAGGAAGTAAAACGACCATCTGAAAAGTTTTTCTTTCCTGTTTCGATGCAAGTATGTTTAATTTTTAATTTTCCAACAATGTACGTATGTTGTGCTTATACTGCAACGTCATATATAAGCAATTTTTCTTTACTAAATTTACACACAAAAAGGCAAAATCATTTGACAGTTTGGTAGAAATTCCAATAGGATATCCACAGCGCGGTCCGAGTGTCTATTTCTCCTCATTCTACCTAAGACGCATGGGACCAGACAATCTATGGCAAAGAATTATACGTACATATTTATATAGACAGTGAGTGCACTGTTTGCAGTATAAATATTTTTGCTTGTACCGCTTCATTCGCGTTCAATCACAGATTTAGTTCAACATGTATGCATATGTGTATATATTTCTTTATTGGCGTCAACCGCAATCAATTACACTATGTATTTATTTATGTATGTGCTAGTTCATTGGTGTTTTACATATACCATATCATAAGACAAACATTTGATTACCACCTAAACTACCTAACCTTTGCTAGAACCTGGGTTCGCCCTCGGTATTGTTTTGGTATGGTTCGTTTGCTCATCGTTTTAAATTTCTTTGTTATGTTTTCATTGTTTTGTCTTTGTTCTGTGTCTTAAGTCCAATGTTACCTGTGTTTCTAGATTGTCCATTCGTGATTGTTCTTCGGTTTCCTCTAGCATTTACTTAAATATGATTTCCACGTAGGAGGTGCTCACGACAGAAAATAAATTTCAATATCAAAATTCATTATTTGTTGACTTGAATTTCAGATGGTTCAAGGGGCCGTCGTGGTCGTGATCGTATGATAGTTGGATGTACAACTACCTATGCAATCAATGCCTATCACAAATAACGTTGTGAGTTCGAATCCCGCTCAGACGAGGTGTCCTACATACTCGATACAACATCATGTGATAAAGTGTGTCAGTGACTTGCTACAGGTCGGTGGTTATCTCCGGTTTCCTCCACCAATAAAACTTACCGCATTGATATGACAGAAATATTGTTGAAAGTGGCGTTAAACACCATAAACCAAATATATGCCATCAAATGATAGAATGCAAATGCCATGATAATGATTATCTTGTATAAAAATATTACTCCATAACTTTTAACATCCCCCAAGATTTTATTATTATGTCTATGATTTGTTGTAAATAAAACGGAAGCAATATAATACAGATGTCATATATTACACCAAAACAGCATTGTTTGTGTTTTCTTCAGATATCTTCCGGCCATTGTTCTGTCTATTCTTCTTCGATTTACGGCTTCCGTTACTCCTTTAGTAATTTCATACTGTTCTCAAATCATAATTAAAGAAAACAAATTAGGTGTAACTATAATGTAAACAAAGTAATGAAAATGCCGTCTAATTACAAATTGATTGCGAAATAGTAAAGAAATGTTTGGTATTTTAACGAAGGATAATATTACAGTATTGGACTTCAAATGATGATATAAATTCAACGTATGAAGAGTTTGAAGATACCAAAGGGAATAACAGAATCCGTAAATCGAAGAAGAACAGACAACACAATGGCCAAAAAAAAAAGGACAAAAGAACAAACAACGATCTACAAAACATGCACATAAAACTAAAGATCGGGTAACACGAACCCCACTAAAACAAGGGGTGAACTCAGGTACTCCGGCAGGGTAGGTAGTTCCTGCTCCAATAGTGACATCCGTCGCGTTAATCTAATAATTATTATTATTCAATATTGATTGTATGTTCGTTAGAGCAGCACGGTTAGTGATAAATGAACATGAGATTCTAGCCCTTTTGTTTAGCTCTTATTTGTGTTGATGTTATTTTGTGGTTTGGTCTATTTGTATCGCTATTTTCCAGGTATTTTCTGTTCATTTGTATTTGATAATGAACTTTATCCTGCACTGGTTTTATTTGAGCTGGTAAACTGCATTGACTGGGTAATATTTTGTTATATACACATAAACAACTAAGATGATTTCACATGCTTTTACAATTTACAATTTCTAAATGATATAATAATGATAATATGAAAAAAAAAAAAAAAAAAAAAAAAAAAAAAAAAATAAATAAAAAAAAAAAAAAAAAAATTAATACAGCAAAAAGGTTTTCCTCCCTTGGCTATAGGTGCCCTTAACAGAATCTGGCTATCCTGTTCAGGCCCTTTGGTTTTCTTGCTCCCATAGGTTTTTAACTTATTGTGTTTCCAATCTTTTGACTATGAGCTTAACTGTTTAAGGTTAGTCGAAAAACGCATCGGAGCACTAAATTAGATATCTACGGTTTTTTTTCTGTTTACAATATTTTATTAAGCTTCTTATTAAAGAAATTTTGTCAAATGATTTTGAAAGTGTTTATGATTGGACTCAGAGATCCAAAGCCATGATTAAAGTTTCAACGAGAAAATGTCAAGACACGTCACGGATCGTGCGCGTATTTATGATAGCATAATTACAAATGTACCAACAGAAAAGATCAAAGGAACATTTTGCTACATTAAAAAAAACCAATCAAACAGCTTAACTTGTAGATAACAAATAGTTCTAAACCAGATAACAATATGACGTTATTTTAAGGTGTGAAACCTATAATTAATTTCTTTAACATTTTCTACTAAATTTGTGTTTTTTCGAGCCTGCCTGGCTATTTTATCTTAAGTTTAACCTTTCTAAGACCATATATTTCCTGAAACGTACATGATTCCTCTATGCTCTGTGAAAATATCAGGGGATGTTTAAAGTCTTGCAATGAAATGCCAGGTTATGGAAAATACATACTCTAAAAATAGCTCAGTCATCCCCGGGAAATTCAATATTTATAGGTCATGCATCAAATCCTCCATAGAGGTATTAAAATACAACTAAATGCATCAAATTTGTGCTCAAAATAATCCTTTTATATCTAACTTCAATTATCAATTTTAATTATTCCATTCCATTCAGTATTTGTCACAATACAACAAAGCGAAAGGAACTATTTTCTTTAAAAGGGACTACTTTTGTATATGTTCTAAGCTCTGATTGGTGAAATATTGGTTTGACCCCTAAAACCTTTGACGTGGGTTGATAATATTCATCTCTATAATCTACAGATTGTTGAACGTAGTCACTTCTATCAATAATCTACTCAACAGACTAGTATAACAGTATGTCAGATGACCTATGACCTTACCTTAATCAGTACTACACTAGTATAGCAGTATTTCAGATGACGTATGACCTTACCTTAATCAGTACTACACTAGTATAGCAGTATATCAGATGACGTGTGACCTTACCTTAATCAGTACTACACTAGTATAACAGTATGTCAGATGACGTATGACCTTACCTTAATCAGTACTACACTAGTATAACAGTATGTCAGATGACGTATGCCCTAACCTTAATCAGTACTACACTAGTATAACAGTATGTCAGATGACGTATGACCTTACCCTAATCAGTACTACACTAGTATAGCAGTATGTCAGATGACGTATGCCCTAACCTTAATCAGTACTACACTAGTATAGCAGTATGTCAGATGACGTATGACCTTACCTTAATCAGTACTACACTAGTATTACAGTATGTCAGATGACGTATGCCCTAACCTTAATCAGTACTACACTAGTATAACAGTATGTCAGATGACGTATGACCTTACCTTAATCAGTACTACACTAGTATAGCAGTATGTCAGATGACGTATGCCCTAACCTTAATCAGTACTACACTAGTATAGCAGTATGTCAGATGACGTATGACCTTACCTTAATCAGTACTACACTAGTATTACAGTATGTCAGATGACGTATGACCTTACCTCAATCAGTACAACACTAGTATTACAGTATATCAGGTGACGTATGACCTAACCTTAATCAGTACTACACTAGCATAACAGTATATCAGATGACGTATGACCTTACCTTAATCAGTACTACACTAGTATAGCAGTATGTCAGATGACGTTTGACCTTACCTTAATCAGTACTACACTAGTTTAGCAGTATGTCAGATGACGTATGACCTTACCTTAATCAGTACTACACTAGTATAGCAGTATGTCAGATGACGTATGACCTTACCTTAATCAGTACTACACTGGTATTACAGTATGTCAGATGTGCGTTTGACCTTACCTTAATCAGTACTACACTAGTATAGCAGTATGTCAGATGACGTATGACCTAACCTTAATCAGTACTTCAGTAGTATAGCAGTATGTCGGATGACGTATGACCTAACCTTAATCAGTAGTACACTAGTATAACAGTATGTCAGATGACGTTTGATCTTACCTTAATCAGTACTACACTAGTATAGAAGTATGCCAGATGACGTATGACCTTACCTTAATCAGTACTACACTAGTATAGCAGTATGTAAGGTGACGTTTGACCTTACCTTAATCCGTACTACACTAGTATAGCAGTATGTCAGATGACGTTTGACCTTACCTTAATCAGTACTACACTAATATAGCAGTATATCAGATGACGTTTGACCTTACATTAGTCAGTACTACACTAGTATAGCAGTATGTCAGATGACGTATGCCCTAACCTTAATCAGTACTACACTAGTATAGCAGTATGTCAGATGACGTATGACCTTACCTTAATCAGTACTACACTAGTATTACAGTATGTCAGATGACGTATGACCTAACCTTAATCAGTACTACACTAGTATAGCAGTATGTCAGATGACGTTTGACCTTACCTTAATCAGTACTACACTAGTATAGCAGTATGTCAGATGACGTATGACCTTACCTTAATCAGTACAACACTAGTATTACAGTATATCAGGTGACGTATGACCTAACCTTAATCAGTACTACACTAGCATAACAGTATATCAGATGACGTATGACCTTACCTTAATCAGTACTACACTAGTATAGCAGTATGTCAGATGACGTTTGACCTTACCTTAATCAGTACTACACTAGTTTAGCAGTATGTCAGATGACGTATCACCTTACCTTAATCAGTACTACACTAGTATAGCAGTATGTCAGATGACGTATGACCTTACCTTAATCAGTACTACACTAGTATTACAGTATGTCAGATGACATTTGACCTTACCTTAATCAGTACTACACTAGTATAGCAGTATGTCAGATGACGTATGACCTAACCTTAATCAGTACTTCAGTAGTATAGCAGTATGTCGGATGACGTATGACCTAACCTTAATCAGTAGTACACTAGTATAACAGTATGTCAGATGACGTTTGATCTGACCTTAATCAGTACTACACTAGTATAGAAGTATGTCAGATGACGTATGACCTTACCTTAATCAGTACTACACTAGTATAGCAGTATGTAAGATGACGTATGACCTAACCTTAATCAGTAGTACACTAATATAACAGTATGTCAGATGACGTTTGATCTTACCTTAATCAGTACTACACTAGCATAGAAGTATGTCAGATGACGTATGACCTTACCTTAATCAGTACTACACTAGTATAGCAGTATGTAAGGTGACGTTTGACCTTACCTTAATCCGTACTACACTAGTATAGCAGTATGTCAGATGACGTTTGACCTTACCTTAATCAGTACTACACTAATATAGCAGTATATCAGATGACGTTTGACCTTACATTAGTCAGTACTACACTAGTATAGCAGTATGTCAGATGACGTTTGACCTTACCTTAATCAGTACTACACTAGTATAGCAGTATATCAGATGACGTTTGACCTTACCTTAATCAGTACTACATTAGTATAGCAGTATGTCAGATGACGTTTAAACCTTACCTTAATCAGTAGTACACTAGTATAGCAATATGTCAGATGACGTATGACCTTACCTTAATCAGTACTACACGAGTATAACAGTATGTCAGATGACGTATGACCTTACCTTAATCAGTACTATATTAGTATAGCAGTACGTCAGATGACGTATGACCTTACCTTAATAAGTAGTACACTAGTATTACAGTATGTTAGATGAAGTTTGACCTTACCCTAATCAGTACTACACTAGTATTACAGTATATCAGATGACGTATGACCTAACCTTAATCAGTACTACACTAGTATAGCAGTATGTCAGATGACGTATGACCTTACCTTAATCAGTAGAACACTAGTATAGCAGTATGTCAGATGACGTTTGACCTTACATTAGTCAGTACTACACTAGTATAGCAGTATGTCAGATGTCGTTTGACCTTACCTTAATCAGTACTACACTAGTATAGCAGTATGTCAGATGACGTTTGACCTTACCTTAATCAGTACTACATTAGTATAGCAGTACGTCAGATGACGTATGACCTTACCTTAATCAGTAGTACACTAGTATTACAGTATGTTAGATGAAGTTTGACCTTACCCTAATCAGTACTACACTAGTATTACAGTATATCAGATGACGTATGACCTAACCTTAATCAGTACTACACTAGTATAGCAGTATGTCAGATGACGTATGACCTTACCTTAATCAGTAGTACACTAGTATAGCAGTATGTCAGATGACGTTTGACCTTACATTAGTCAGTACTACACTAGTATAGCAGTATGTCAGATGTCGTTTGACCTTACCTTAATCAGTACTACACTAGTATAGCAGTATGTCAGATGACGTTTGACCTTACCTTAATCAGTAGTACACTAGTATTACAGTATGTTAGATGACGTTTGACCTTACCCTAATCAGTACTACACTAGTATAGCAGTATGTCAGATGACGTATGACCTTACCTTAATCAGTAGTACACTAGTATAGCAGTATGTCAGATGACGTTTGACCTTACATTAGTCAGTACTACACTAGTATAGCAGTATGTCAGATGACGTTTGACCTTACCTTAATCAGTACTACACTAGTATAGCAGTATGTCAGATGACGTATGACCTTACCTTAATCAGTACTACATTAGTATAGCAGTATGTCAGATGACGTATGACCTTACCCTAATCAGTAGTACACTAGTATAGCAGTATGTCAGATGACGTATGACCTTACCTTAATCAGTACTACACTAGTATAACAGTATGTCAGATGACGTATGACCTTACCCTAATCAGTACTATATTAGTATAGCAGTATGTCAGATGACGTTTGACCTTACCTTAAGCAGTACTACACTAGTATAGCAGTATGTCAGATGACATTTGACCTTACATTAGTCAGTAATACACTAGTATAGCAGTATGTCAGATGACGTTTGACCTTACCTTAATCAGTACTACACTAGTATAGCAGAATGACAGATGACGTTTGACATTACCTTAATCAGTACTACATTAGTATAGCAGTATGTCAGATGACGTTTAACCTTACCTTAATCAGTAGTACACTAGTATAGCAGTATGTCAGATGACATATGAGCTTACCTTAATCAGTACTACACTAGTATAACAGTATGTCAGATGACGTATGACCTTACCTTAATCAGTACTATATTAGTATAGCAGTATGTCAGATGACGTATCACCTTACCTTAATCAGTAGTACACTAGTATTACAGTATGTTAGATGACGTTTGACCTTACCCTAATCAGTACTACACTAGTATTACAGTATATCAGATGACGTATGACCTAACCTTAATCAGTACTACACTAGTATAGCAGTATGTCAGATGACGTTTGACCTTACATTAGTCAGTACTACACTAGTATAGCAGTATGTCAGATGACGTATGACCTTACCTTAATCAGTACTACACTAGTATAGCAGTATGTCAGATGACGTTTGACCTTACATTAGTCAGTACTACACTAGTATAGCAGTATGTCAGATGACGTTTGACCTTACCTTAATCAGTACTACACTAGTATAACAGTATGTCAGATGACGTATGACCTTAACTTAATCAGTACTATATTAGTATAGCAGTATGTCAGATGACGTTTGACCTTACCTTAATCAGTAGTACACTAGTATTACAGTATGTTAGATGACGTTTGACCTTACCCTAATCAGTACTACATTAGTATAGCAGTATGTCAGATGACGTATGACCTTACCCTAATCAGTAGTACACTAGTATAGCAGTATGTCAGATGACGTATGACCTTACCTTAATCAGTACTACACTAGTATAACAGTATGTCAGATGACGTATGACCTTACCCTAATCAGTACTATATTAGTATAGCAGTATGTCAGATGACGTTTGACCTTACCTTAAGCAGTACTACACTAGTATAGCAGTATGTCAGATGACATTTGACCTTACATTAGTCAGTAATACACTAGTATAGCAGTATGTCAGATGACGTTTGACCTTACCTTAATCAGTACTACACTAGTATAGCAGAATGACAGATGACGTTTGACATTACCTTAATCAGTACTACATTAGTATAGCAGTATGTCAGATGACGTTTAACCTTACCTTAATCAGTAGTACACTAGTATAGCAGTATGTCAGATGACATATGAGCTTACCTTAATCAGTACTACACTAGTATAACAGTATGTCAGATGACGTATGACCTTACCTTAATCAGTACTATATTAGTATAGCAGTATGTCAGATGACGTATCACCTTACCTTAATCAGTAGTACACTAGTATTACAGTATGTTAGATGACGTTTGACCTTACCCTAATCAGTACTACACTAGTATTACAGTATATCAGATGACGTATGACCTAACCTTAATCAGTACTACACTAGTATAGCAGTATGTCAGATGACGTTTGACCTTACATTAGTCAGTACTACACTAGTATAGCAGTATGTCAGATGACGTATGACCTTACCTTAATCAGTACTACACTAGTATAGCAGTATGTCAGATGACGTTTGACCTTACATTAGTCAGTACTACACTAGTATAGCAGTATGTCAGATGACGTTTGACCTTACCTTAATCAGTACTACACTAGTATAACAGTATGTCAGATGACGTATGACCTTAACTTAATCAGTACTATATTAGTATAGCAGTATGTCAGATGACGTTTGACCTTACCTTAATCAGTAGTACACTAGTATTACAGTATGTTAGATGACGTTTGACCTTACCCTAATCAGTACTACACTAGTATTACAGTATGTCAGATGACGTGTGACCTTACCTTAATCAGTGCTACACTAGCATAACAGTATATCAGATGACGTATGACCTTACCTTATTCAGTACTACACTAGTATAGCAGTATGTCAGATGACGTTTGACCTTACCTTAATCAGTACTACACTAGTATAGCAGTCTGTCAGATGACGTATGACCTTACCTTAATCAGTACTACACTAGTATAGCAGTATGTCAGATGACGTTTGACCTTACCTTAATCAGTACTACACTAGTATAGCAGTATGTCAGATGACGTTTGACCTTACCTTAATCAGTACTACACTAGTATAGCAGTATTTCAGATGACGTATGACCTTACCTTAATCAGTACTACACTATCATAGCAGTATGTCAGATGACGTTTGACCTAACCATAATCATTACTACACTAGTATAGCAGTATGTCAGATGAGGTGTGACCTTACCTTATTCAGTACTACACTAGTATAAAAGTTTGTCAGATGACATGTGACCTTACCTTAATCAGTACTACACTAGTATAACAGTATGTCAGTTGACGTGTGACCTTACCTTAATCAGTACTACACTAGCATAGCAGTATTTCAGATGACGTATGACCTAACCTTAATCAGTACTACATTAGTATAGCAGTATGTCAGATAACGTATGACCTTACCTTAATCAGTACTACACTAGTATAGCAGTATGTCAGATGACGTTTGATTTTACCTTAATCAGTACTACATTAGTATAGCAGTATGTCAGATGACGTATGACCTTACCTTAATCAGTACTACATTAGTATAGCAGTATGTCAGATGACGTATGACCTTACCTTAATCAGTACTACACTAGTATAACAATATGTCAGATGACGTATGACCTTACCTTAATCAGTACTACACTAGTATTACAGTATGTCAGATGACGTATGACCTAACCTTAATCAGTACTACACTAGTATAGCAGTATGTCAGATAACGTATGACCTTACCTTAATCAGTACTACACTAGTATAGCAGTATGTCAGATGACGTTTGACCTTACCTTAATCAGTACTACACTAGTATAGCAGTATGTCAGATGACGTTTGACCATACCTTAATCAGTAGTACACTAGTATAGCAGTCTGTCAGATGACGTATGACCTTACCTTAATCAGTACTACACTAGTATATCAGTATGTCAGATGACGTTTGATTTTACCTTAACCAGTACTACATTAGTATAGCAGTATGTCAGATGACGTATGACCTAACCTTAATCAGTACTACACTAGTATAGCAGTATGTCAGATAACGTATGACCTTACCTTAATCAGTACTACACTAGTATAGCAGTATGTCAGATGACGTATGACCTTACCTTAATCAGTATTACACTATGATAACAATATGTCAGATGACGTATGACCTTACCTTAATCAGTACTACACTAGTATTACAGTATGTCAGATGACGTATGACCTAACCTTAATCAGTACTACACTAGTATAGCAGTATGTCAGATAACGTATGACCTTACCTTAATCAGTACTACACTAGTATAGCAGTATGTCAGATGACGTTTGACATAACCTTAATCAGTACTACACTAGCATAGCAGTATGTCAGATGACGTTTGACCTTACCTTAATCAGTACTACACTAGTATAGCAGTATGTCAGATGACGTTTGACCTTACCTTAATCAGTAGTACACTAGTATTACAGTATGTCAGATGACGTATGACCTAACCTTAATCAGTACTACACTAGTATAGCAGTATGTCAGATAACGTATGACCTTACCTTAATCAGTACTACATTAGTATAGCAGTATGTCAGATGACGTATGACCTTACCTTAATCAGTACTACACTAGTATAGCAATATGTCAGATGACGTATGACCTAACCTTAATCAGTACTACACTAGTATAGCAGTATGTCAGATGACGTTTGACCTTACCTTAATCAGTACTACACTAGTTTAGCAGTATGTCAGATGACGTATGACCTTACCTTAATCAGTACTACACTAGTATAGCAGTATGTCAGATGACGTATGACCTTACCTTAATCAGTACTACACTAGTATTACAGTATGTCAGATGACGTTTGACCTTACCTTAATCAGTACTACACTAGTATAGCAGTATGTCAGATGACGTATGACCTAACCTTAATCAGTACTTCAGTAGTATAGCAGTATGTCGGATGACGTATGACCTAACCTTAATCAGTAGTACACTAGTATAACAGTATGTCAGATGACGTTTGATCTTACCTTAATCAGTACTACACTAGTATAGAAGTATGTCAGATGACGTATGACCTTACCTTAATCAGTACTACACTAGTATAGCAGTATGTTAAGATGACGTATGACCTAACCTTAATCAGTAGTACACTAATATAACAGTATGTCAGATGACGTTTGATCTTACCTTAATCAGTACTACACTAGCATAGAAGTATGTCAGATGACGTATGACCTTACCTTAATCAGTACTACACTAGTATAGCAGTATGTAAGGTGACGTTTGACCTTACCTTAATCCGTACTACACTAGTATAGCAGTATGTCAGATGACGTTTGACCTTACCTTAATCAGTACTACATTAATATAGCAGTATATCAGATGACGTATGACCTAACCTTAATCAGTACTACATTAGTATAGCAGTATGTCAGATAACGTATGACCTTACCTTAATCAGTACTACACTAGTATAGCAGTATGTCAGATGACGTTTGATTTTACCTTAATCAGTACTACATTAGTATAGCAGTATGTCAGATGACGTTTGACCTAACCATAATCATTACTACACTAGTATAGCAGTATGTCAGATGAGGTGTGACCTTACCTTATTCAGTACTACACTAGTATAAAAGTTTGTCAGATGACATGTGACCTTACCTTAATCAGTACTACACTAGTATAACAGTATGTCAGTTGACGTGTGACCTTACCTTAATCAGTACTACACTAGCATAGCAGTATTTCAGATGACGTATGACCTAACCTTAATCAGTACTACATTAGTATAGCAGTATGTCAGATAACGTATGACCTTACCTTAATCAGTACTACACTAGTATAGCAGTATGTCAGATGACGTTTGATTTTACCTTAATCAGTACTACATTAGTATAGCAGTATGTCAGATGACGTATGACCTTACCTTAATCAGTACTACATTAGTATAGCAGTATGTCAGATGACGTATGACCTTACCTTAATCAGTACTACACTAGTATAACAATATGTCAGATGACGTATGACCTTACCTTAATCAGTACTACACTAGTATTACAGTATGTCAGATGACGTATGACCTAACCTTAATCAGTACTACACTAGTATAGCAGTATGTCAGATAACGTATGACCTTACCTTAATCAGTACTACACTAGTATAGCAGTATGTCAGATGACGTTTGACCTTACCTTAATCAGTACTACACTAGTATAGCAGTATGTCAGATGACGTTTGACCATACCTTAATCAGTAGTACACTAGTATTACAGTATGTCAGATGACGTATGACCTAACCTTAATCAGTACTACACTAGTATAGCAGTATGTCAGATAACGTATGACCTTACCTTAATCAGTACTACATTAGTATAGCAGTATGTCAGATGACGTATGACCTTACCTTAATCAGTACTACACTAGTATAACAATATGTCAGATGACGTAAGACCTAACCTTAATCAGTACTACACTAGTATAGCAGTATGTCAGATGACGTTTGACCTTACCTTAATCAGTACTACACTAGTATAGCAGTATATCAGATGACGTTTGACCTTACATTAATCAGTACTACACTAGTATAGCAGTCTGTCAGATGACGTATGACCTTACCTTAATCAGTACTACACTAGTATATCAGTATGTCAGATGACGTTTGATTTTACCTTAACCAGTACTACATTAGTATAGCAGTATGTCAGATGACGTATGACCTAACCTTAATCAGTACTACACTAGTATAGCAGTATGTCAGATAACGTATGACCTTACCTTAATCAGTACTACACTAGTATAGCAGTATGTCAGATGACGTATGACCTTACCTTAATCAGTATTACACTAGTATAACAATATGTCAGATGACGTATGACCTTACCTTAATCAGTACTACACTAGTATTACAGTATGTCAGATGACGTATGACCTAACCTTAATCAGTACTACACTAGTATAGCAGTATGTCAGATAACGTATGACCTTACCTTAATCAGTACTACACTAGTATAGCAGTATGTCAGATGACGTTTGACATAACCTTAATCAGTACTACACTAGCATAGCAGTATGTCAGATGACGTTTGACCTTACCTTAATCAGTACTACACTAGTATAGCAGTATGTCAGATGACGTTTGACCTTACCTTAATCAGTAGTACACTAGTATTACAGTATGTCAGATGACGTATGACCTAACCTTAATCAGTACTACACTAGTATAGCAGTATGTCAGATAACGTATGACCTTACCTTAATCAGTACTACATTAGTATAGCAGTATGTCAGATGACGTATGACCTTACCTTAATCAGTACTACACTAGTATAGCAATATGTCAGATGACGTATGACCTAACCTTAATCAGTACTACACTAGTATAGCAGTATGTCAGATGACGTTTGACCTTACCTTAATCAGTACTACACTAGTTTAGCAGTATGTCAGATGACGTATGACCTTACCTTAATCAGTACTACACTAGTATAGCAGTATGTCAGATGACGTATGACCTTACCTTAATCAGTACTACACTAGTATTACAGTATGTCAGATGACGTTTGACCTTACCTTAATCAGTACTACACTAGTATAGCAGTATGTCAGATGACGTATGACCTAACCTTAATCAGTACTTCAGTAGTATAGCAGTATGTCGGATGACGTATGACCTAACCTTAATCAGTAGTACACTAGTATAACAGTATGTCAGATGACGTTTGATCTTACCTTAATCAGTACTACACTAGTATAGAAGTATGTCAGATGACGTATGACCTTACCTTAATCAGTACTACACTAGTATAGCAGTATGTTAAGATGACGTATGACCTAACCTTAATCAGTAGTACACTAATATAACAGTATGTCAGATGACGTTTGATCTTACCTTAATCAGTACTACACTAGCATAGAAGTATGTCAGATGACGTATGACCTTACCTTAATCAGTACTACACTAGTATAGCAGTATGTAAGGTGACGTTTGACCTTACCTTAATCCGTACTACACTAGTATAGCAGTATGTCAGATGACGTTTGACCTTACCTTAATCAGTACTACATTAATATAGCAGTATATCAGATGACGTTTGACCTTACATTAGTCAGTACTACACTAGTATAGCAGTATGTCAGATGACGTTTGACCTTACCTTAATCAGTACTACACTAGTATAGCAGTATATCAGATGACGTTTGACCTTACCTTAATCAGTACTACATTAGTATAGCAGTATGTCAGATGACGTTTAAACCTTACCTTAATCAGTAGTACACTAGTATAGCAATATGTCAGATGACGTATGACCTTACCTTAATCAGTACTACACTAGTATAGCAGTATGTCAGATAACGTATGACCTTACCTTAATCAGTACTACATTAGTATAGCAGTACGTCAGATGACGTATGACCTTACCTTAATCAGTACTACACTAGTATTACAGTATGTTAGATGAAGTTTGACCTTACCCTAATCAGTACTACACTAGTATTACAGTATATCAGATGACGTATGACCTAACCTTAATCAGTACTACACTAGTATAGCAGTATGTCAGATGACGTATGACCTTACCTTAATCAGTAGTACACTAGTATAGCAGTATGTCAGATGACGTTTGACCTTACATTAGTCAGTACTACACTAGTATAGCAGTATGTCAGATGTCGTTTGACCTTACCTTAATCAGTACTACACTAGTATAGCAGTATGTCAGATGACGTTTGACCTTACCTTAATCAGTACTACATTAGTATAGCAGTACGTCAGATGACGTATGACCTTACCTTAATCAGTAGTACACTAGTATTACAGTATGTTAGATGAAGTTTGACCTTACCCTAATCAGTACTACACTAGTATTACAGTATATCAGATGACGTATGACCTAACCTTAATCAGTACTACACTAGTATAGCAGTATGTCAGATGACGTATGACCTTACCTTAATCAGTAGTACACTAGTATAGCAGTATGTCAGATGACGTTTGACCTTACATTAGTCAGTACTACACTAGTATAGCAGTATGTCAGATGTCGTTTGACCTTACCTTAATCAGTACTACACTAGTATAGCAGTATGTCAGATGACGTTTGACCTTACCTTAATCAGTACTACATTAGTATAGCAGTATGTCAGATGACGTATGACCTTACCTTAATCAGTACTACACGAGTATAACAGTATGTCAGATGACGTATGACCTTACCTTAATCAGTACTATATTAGTATAGCAGTATGTCAGATGACGTATGACCTTACCTTAATCAGTAGTACACTAGTATTACAGTATGTTAGATGACGTTTGACCTTACCCTAATCAGTACTACACTAGTATAGCAGTATGTCAGATGACGTATGACCTTACCTTAATCAGTAGTACACTAGTATAGCAGTATGTCAGATGACGTTTGACCTTACATTAGTCAGTACTACACTAGTATAGCAGTATGTCAGATGACGTTTGACCTTACCTTAATCAGTACTACACTAGTATAGCAGTATGTCAGATGACGTATGACCTTACCTTAATCAGTACTACATTAGTATAGCAGTATGTCAGATGACGTATGACCTTACCTTAATCAGTAGTACACTAGTATAGCAGTATGTCAGATGACGTATGACCTTACCTTAATCAGTACTACACTAGTATAACAGTATGTCAGATGACGTATGACCTTACCCTAATCAGTACTATATTAGTATAGCAGTATGTCAGATGACGTTTGACCTTACCTTAAGCAGTACTACACTAGTATAGCAGTATGTCAGATGACATTTGACCTTACATTAGTCAGTAATACACTAGTATAGCAGTATGTCAGATGACGTTTGACCTTACCTTAATCAGTACTACACTAGTATAGCAGAATGTCAGATGACGTTTGACATTACCTTAATCAGTACTACATTAGTATAGCAGTATGTCAGATGACGTTTAACCTTACCTTAATCAGTACTACACTAGTATAGCAGTATGTCAGATGACGTTTGACCTTACATTAGTCAGTACTACACTAGTATAGCAGTATGTCAGATGACGTATGACCTTACCTTAATCAGTACTACACTAGTATAGCAGTATGTCAGATGACGTTTGACCTTACATTAGTCAGTACTACACTAGTATAGCAGTATGTCAGATGACGTTTGACCTTACCTTAATCAGTACTACACTAGTATAACAGTATGTCAGATGACGTATGACCTTAACTTAATCAGTACTATATTAGTATAGCAGTATGTCAGATGACGTTTGACCTTACCTTAATCAGTAGTACACTAGTATTACAGTATGTTAGATGACGTTTGACCTTACCCTAATCAGTACTACACTAGTATTACAGTATGTCAGATGACGTGTGACCTTACCTTAATCAGTGCTACACTAGCATAACAGTATATCAGATGACGTATGACCTTACCTTATTCAGTACTACACTAGTATAGCAGTATGTCAGATGACGTTTGACCTTACCTTAATCAGTACTACACTAGTATAGCAGTCTGTCAGATGACGTATGACCTTACCTTAATCAGTACTACACTAGTATAGCAGTATGTCATATGACGTTTGACCTTACCTTAATCAGTACTACACTAGTATAGCAGTATGTCAGATGACGTTTGACCTTACCTTAATCAGTACTACACTAGTATAGCAGTATTTCAGATGACGTATGACCTTACCTTAATCAGTACTACACTATCATAGCAGTATGTCAGATGACGTTTGACCTAACCATAATCATTACTACACTAGTATAGCAGTATGTCAGATGAGGTGTGACCTTACCTTATTCAGTACTACACTAGTATAAAAGTTTGTCAGATGACGTGTGACCTTACCTTAATCAGTACTACACTAGTATAACAGTATGTCAGTTGACGTGTGACCTTACCTTAATCAGTTCTACACTAGCATAGCAGTATTTCAGATGACGTATGACCTAACCTTAATCAGTACTACATTAGTATAGCAGTATGTCAGATAACGTATGACCTTACCTTAATCAGTACTACACTAGTATAGCAGTATGTCAGATGACGTTTGATTTTACCTTAATCAGTACTACATTAGTATAGCAGTATGTCAGATGACGTATGACCTTACCTTAATCAGTACTACATTGGTATAGCAGTATGTCAGATGACGTATGACCTTACCTTAATCAGTACTACACTAGTATAACAATATGTCAGATGACGTATGACCTTACCTTAATCAGTACTACACTAGTATTACAGTATGTCAGATGACGTATGACCTAACCTTAATCAGTACTACACTAGTATAGCAGTATGTCAGATAACGTATGACCTTACCTTAATCAGTACTACACTAGTATAGCAGTATGTCAGATGACGTTTAACCTTACCTTAATCAGTACTACACTAGTATAGCAGTATGTCAGATGACGTTTGACCTTACCTTAATCAGTAGTACACTAGTATTACAGTATGTCAGATGACGTATGACCTAACCTTAATCAGTACTACACTAGTATAGCAGTATGTCAGATAACGTATGACCTTACCTTAATCAGTACTACATTAGTATAGCAGTATGTCAGATGACGTATGACCTTACCTTAATCAGTACTACACTAGTATAACAATATGTCAGATGACGTAAGACCTAACCTTAATCAGTACTACACTAGTATAGCAGTATGTCAGATGACGTTTGACCTTACCTTAATCAGTACTACACTAGTATAGCAGTATGTCAGATGACATTTGACCTTACATTAATCAGTACTACACTAGTATAGCAGTCTGTCAGATGACGTATGACCTTACCTTAATCAGTACTACACTAGTATAGCAGTATGTCAGATGACGTTTGATTTTACCTTAACCAGTACTACATTAGTATAGCAGTATGTCAGATGACGTATGACCTAACCTTAATCAGTACTACACTAGTATAGCAGTATGTCAGATAACGTATGACCTTACCTTAATCAGTACTACACTAGTATAGCAGTATGTCAGATGACGTATGACCTTACCTTAATCAGTATTACACTAGTATAACAATATGTCAGATGACGTATGACGTTACCTTAATCAGTACTACACTAGTATTACAGTATGTCAGATGACGTATGGCCTAACCTTAATCAGTACTACACTAGTATAGCAGTATGTCAGATAACGTATGACCTTACCTTAATCAGTACTACACTAGTATAGCAGTATGTCAGATGACGTTTGACATAACCTTAATCAGTACTACACTAGCATAGCAGTATGTCAGATGACGTTTGACCTTACCTTAATCAGTACTACACTAGTATAGCAGTATGTCAGATGACGTTTGACCTTACCTTAATCAGTACTACACTAGTATTACAGTATGTCAGATGACGTATGACCTAACGTTAATCAGTACTACACTAGTATAGCAGTATGTCAGATAACGTATGACCTTACCTTAATCAGTACTACATTAGTATAGCAGTATGTCAGATGACGTATGACCTTACCTTAATCAGTACTACACTAGTATAACAATATGTCAGATGACGTATGACCTAACCTTAATCAGTACTACACTAGTATAGCAGTATGTCAGATGACGTTTGACCTTACCTTAATCAGTACTACACTAGTTTAGCAGTATGTCAGATGACGTATGACCTTACCTTAATCAGTACTACACTAGTATAGCAGTATGTCAGATGACGTGTGACCTTACCTTAATCAGTACTACACTAGTATTACAGTATGTCAGATGACGTTTGACCTTACCTTAATCAGTACTACACTAGTATAGCAGTATGTCAGATGACGTATGACCTAACCTTAATCAGTACTTCAGTAGTATAGCAGTATGTCGGATGACGTATGACCTAACCTTAATCAGTAGTACACTAGTATAACAGTATGTCAGATGACGTTTGATCTTACCTTAATCAGTACTACACTAGTATAGAAGTATGTCAGATAACGTATGACCTTACCTTAATCAGTACTACACTAGTATAGCAGTATGTAAGATGACGTATGACCTAACCTTAATCAGTAGTACACTAATATAACAGTATGTCAGATGACGTTTGATCTTACCTTAATCAGTACTACACTAGCATAGAAGTATGTCAGATGACGTATGACCTTACCTTAATCAGTACTACACTAGTATAGCAGTATGTAAGGTGACGTTTGACCTTACCTTAATCCGTACTACACTAGTATAGCAGTATGTCAGATGACGTTTGACCTTACCTTAATCAGTACTACATTAATATAGCAGTATATCAGATGACGTTTGACCTTACATTAGTCAGTACTACACTAGTATAGCAGTATGTCAGATGACGTTTGACCTTACCTTAATCAGTACTACACTAGTATAGCAGTATATCAGATGACGTTTGACCTTACCTTAATCAGTACTACATTAGTATAGCAGTATGTCAGATGACGTTTAAACCTTACCTTAATCAGTAGTACACTAGTATAGCAATATGTCAGATGACGTATGACCTTACCTTAATCAGTACTACACTAGTATAGCAGTATGTCAGATAACGTATGACCTTACCTTAATCAGTACTACATTAGTATAGCAGTATGTCAGATGACGTATGACCTTACCTTAATCAGTACTACACTAGTATAACAATATGTCAGATGACGTATGACCTAACCTTAATCAGTACTACACTAGTATAGCAGTATGTCAGATGACGTTTGACCTTACCTTAATCAGTACTACACTAGTTTAGCAGTATGTCAGATGACGTATGACCTTACCTTAATCAGTACTACACTAGTATAGCAGTATGTCAGATGACGTATGACCTTACCTTAATCAGTACTACACGAGTATAACAGTATGTCAGATGACGTATGACTTTACCTTAATCAGTACTATATTAGTATAGCAGTACGTCAGATGACGTATGACCTTACCTTAATCAGTAGTACACTAGTATTACAGTATGTTAGATGACGTATGACCTTACCTTAATCAGTAGTACACTAGTATAGCAGTATGTCAGATGACGTTTGACCTTACATTAGTCAGTACTACACTAGTATAGCAGTATGTAAGATGTCGTTTGACCTTACCTTAATCAGTACTACACTAGTATAGCAGTATGTCAGATGACGTTTGACCTTACCTTAATCAGTACTACATTAGTATAGCAGTATGTCAGATGACGTTTGACCTTCCCTTAATCAGTAGTACACTAGTATAGCAATATGTCAGATGACGTATGACCTTACCTTAATCAGTACTACACGAGTATAACAGTATGTCAGATGACGTATGACCTTACCTTAATCAGTACTATATTAGTATAGCAGTACGTCAGATGACGTATGACCTTACCTTAATCAGTAGTACACTAGTATTACAGTATGTTAGATGACGTTTGACCTTACCCTAATCAGTACTACACTAGTATAGCAGTATGTCAGATGACGTATGACCTTACCTTAATCAGTAGTACACTAGTATAGCAGTATGTCAGATGACGTTTGACCTTACATTAGTCAGTACTACACTAGTATAGCAGTATGTCAGATGACGTTTGACCTTACCTTAATCAGTACTACACTAGTATAGCAGTATGTCAGATGACGTATGACCTTACCTTAATCAGTACTACTTTAGTATAGCAGTATGTCAGATGACGTATGACCTTACCTTAATCAGTAGTACACTAGTATAGCAGTATGTCAGATGACGTATGACCTTACCTTAATCAGTACTACACTACTATAACAGTATGTCAGATGACATATGACCTTACCTTAATCAGTACTATATTAGTATAGCAGTATGTCAGATGACGTTTGACCTTACCTTAAGCAGTACTACACTAGTATAGCAGTATGTCAGATGACGTTTGACCTTACATTAGTCAGTAATACACTAGTATAGCAGTATGTCAGATGACGTTTGACCTTACCTTAATCAGTACTACACTAGTATAGCAGAATGTCAGATGACGTTTGACATTACCTTAATCAGTACTACATTAGTATAGCAGTATGTCAGATGACGTTTAACCTTACCTTAATCAGTAGTACACTAGTATAGCAGTATGTCAGATGACGTATGAGCTTACCTTAATCAGTACTACACTAGTATAACAGTATGTCAGATGACGTATGACATTACCTTAATCAGTACTATATTAGTATAGCAGTATGTCAGATGACGTATCACCTTACCTTAATCAGTAATACACTAGTATTACAGTATGTTAGATGACGTTTGACCTTACCCTAATCAGTACTACATTAGTATTACAGTATATCAGATGACGTATGACCTAACCTTAATCAGTACTACACTAGTATAGCAGTATGTCAGATGACGTTTGACCTTACATTAGTCAGTACTACACTAGTATAGCAGTATGTCAGATGACGTATGACCTTACCTTAATCAGTACTACACTAGTATAGCAGTATGTCAGATGACGTTTGACCTTACATTAGTCAGTACTACACTAGTATAGCAGTATGTCAGATGACGTTTGACCTTACCTTAATCAGTACTACACTAGTATAACAGTATGTCAGATGACGTATGACCTTAACTTAATCAGTACTATATTAGTATAGCAGTATGTCATATGACGTTTGACCTTACCTTAATCAGTAGTACACTAGTATTACAGTATGTTAGATGACGTTTGACCTTACCCTAATCAGTACTACACTAGTATTACAGTATGTCAGATGACGTGTGACCTTACCTTAATCAGTGCTATACTAGCATAACAGTATATCAGATGACGTATGACCTTACCTTATTCAGTACTACACTAGTATAGCAGTATGTCAGATGACGTTTGACCTTACCTTAATCAGTACTACACTAGTATAGCAGTCTGTCAGATGACGTATGACCTTACCTTAATCAGTACTACACTAGTATAGCAGTATGTCAGATGACGTTTGACCTTACCTTAATCAGTACTACACTAGTATAGCAGTATGTCAGATGACGTTTGACCTTACCTTAATCGGTACTACACTAGTATAGCAGTATTTCAGATGACGTATGACCTTACCTTAATCAGTACTACACTATCATAGCAGTATGTCAGATGACGTTTGACCTAACCATAATCAGTACTACACTAGTATAGCAGTATGTCAGATGAGGTGTGACCTTACCTTATTCAGTACTACACTAGTATAACAGTATGTCAGATGACGTGTGACCTTACCTTAATCAGTACTACACTAGTATAACAGTATGTCAGTTGACGTGTGACCTTACCTTAATCAGTACTACACTAGCATAGCAGTATTTCAGATGACGTATGACCTAACCTTAATCAGTACTACATTAGTATAGCAGTATGTCAGATGACGTTTAAACCTTACCTTAATCAGTAGTACACTAGTATAGCAATATGTCAGATGACGTATGACCTTACCTTAATCAGTACTACACGAGTATAACAGTATGTCAGATGACGTATGACCTTACCTTAATCAGTACTATATTAGTATAGCAGTACGTCAGATGACGTATGACCTTACCTTAATCAGTAGTACACTAGTATTACAGTATGTTAGATGACGTTTGACTTTAACCTAATCAGTACTACACTAGTATTACAGTATATCAGATGACGTATGACCTAACCTTAATCAGTACTACACTAGTATAGCAGTATGTCAGATGACGTATGACCTTACCTTAATCAGTAGTACACTAGTATAGCAGTATGTCAGATGACGTTTTACCTTACATTAGTCAGTACTACACTAGTATTACAGTATGTCAGATGTCGTTTGACCTTACCTTAATCAGTACTACACTAGTATAGCAGTATGTCAGATGACGTTTGACCTTACCTTAATCAGTACTACACTAGTATAGCAGTATGTCAGATGACGTTTGACCTTACCTTAATCAGTAGTACACTAGTATAGCAATATGTCAGATGACGTATGACCTTACCTTAATCAGTACTACACGAGTATAACAGTATGTGAGATGACGTATGACCTTACCTTAATCAGTACTATATTAGTATAGCAGTACGTCAGATGACGTATGACCTTACCTTAATCAGTAGTACACTAGTATTACAGTATGTTAGATGACGTTTGACCTTACCCTAATCAGTACTACACTAGTATAGCAGTATGTCAGATGACGTATGACCTTACCTTAATCAGTAGTACACTAGTATAGCAGTATGTCAGATGACGTTTGACCTTACATTAGTCAGTACTACACTAGTATAGCAGTATGTCAGATGACGTTTGACCTTACCTTAATCAGTACTACACTAGTATAGCAGTATGTCAGATGACGTATGACCTTACCTTAATCAGTACTACATTAGTATAGCAGTATGTCAGATGACGTATGACCTTACCTTAATCAGTAGTACACTAGTATAGCAGTATGTCAGATGACGTATGACCTTACCTTAATCAGTACTACACTAGTATAACAGTATGTCAGATGACGTATGACCTTACCTTAATCAGTACTATATTAGTATAGCAGTATGTCAGATGACGTTTGACCTTACCTTAAGCAGTACTACACTAGTATAGCAGTATGTCAGATGACGTTTGACCTTACATTAGTCAGTAATACACTAGTATAGCAGTATGTCAGATGACGTTTGACCTTACCTTAATCAGTACTACACTAGTATAGTAGAATGTCAGATGACGTTTGACATTACCTTAATCAGTACTACATTAGTATAGCAGTATGTCAGATGACGTTTAACCTTACCTTAATCAGTAGTACACTAGTATAGCAGTATGTCAGATGACGTATGAGCTTACCTTAATCAGTACTACACTAGTATAACAGTATGTCAGATGACGTATGACCTTACCTTAATCAGTACTATATTAGTATAGCAGTATGTCAGATGACGTATCACCTTACCTTAATCAGTAATACACTAGTATTACAGTATGTTAGATGACGTTTGACCTTACCCTAATCAGTACTACACTAGTATTACAGTATATCAGATGACGTATGACCTAACCTTAATCAGTACTACACTAGTATAGCAGTATGTCAGATGACGTTTGACCTTACATTAGTCAGTACTACACTAGTATAGCAGTATGTCAGATGACGTTTGACCTTACCTTAATCAGTACTACACTAGTATAACAGTATGTCAGATGACGTATGACCTTAACTTAATCAGTACTATATTAGTATAGCAGTATGTCAGATGACGTTTGACCTTACCTTAATCAGTAGTACACTAGTATTACAGTATGTTAGATGACATTTGACCTTACCCTAATCAGTACTACACTAGTATTACAGTATGTCAGATGACGTGTGACCTTACCTTAATCAGTGCTACACTAGCATAACAGTATATCAGATGACATATGACCTTACCTTAATCAGTAGTACACTAGTATTACAGTATGTTAGATGACATTTGACCTTACCCTAATCAGTACTACACTAGTATTACAGTATGTCAGATGACGTGTGACCTTACCTTAATCAGTGCTACACTAGCATAACAGTATATCAGATGACGTATGACCTTACCTTATTCAGTACTACACTAGTATAGCAGTATGTCAGATGACGTATGACCTTACCTTAATCAGTACTACACTAGTATAGCAGTATGTCAGATGACGTTTGACCTTACCTTAATCAGTACTACACTAGTATAGCAGTATGTCAGATGACGTTTGACCTTACCTTAATCAGTACTACACTAGTATAGCAGTATTTCAGATGACGTATGACCTTACCTTAATCAGTACTACACTATCATAGCAGTATGTCAGATGACGTTTGACCTTACCTTAATCAGTACTACACTAGTATAACAGTATGTCAGTTGACGTGTGACCTTACCTTAATCAGTACTACACTAGCATAGCAGTATGTCAGATGACGTATGACCTAACCTTAATCAGTACTACATTAGTATAGCAGTATGTCAGATAACGTATGACCTTACCTTAATCAGTACTACACTAGTATAGCAGTATGTCAGATGACGTTTGATTTTACCTTAATCAGTACTACATTAGTATAGCAGTATGTCAGATGACGTATGACCTAACCTTAATCAGTACTACACTAGTATAGCAGTATGTCAGATAACGTATGACCTTACCTTAATCAGTACTACATTAGTATAGCAGTATGTCAGATGACGTATGACCTTACCTTAATCAGTACTACACTAGTATAGCAGTATGTCAGATAACGTATGACCTTACCTTAATCAGTACTACATTAGTATAGCAGTATGTCAGATGACGTATGACCTTACCTTAATCAGTACTACACTAGTATAACAATATGTCAGATGACGTTTGACCTTACCTTAATCAGTACTACACTAGTATTACAGTATGTCAGATGACGTATGACCTAACCTTAATCAGTACTACACTAGTATTACAGTATGTCAGATGACGTATGACCTAACCTTAATCAGTACTACACTAGTATAGCAGTATGTCAGATGACGTTTGACCTAACCATAATCAGTACTACACTAGTATAGCAGTATGTCAGATGACGTGTGACCTTACCTTAATCAGTACTACACTAGTATAACAGTATGTCAGATGACGTGTGACCTTACCTTAATCAGTACTACACTAGTATAACAGTATGTCAGTTGACGTGTGACCTTACCTTAATCAGTACTACACTAGCATAGTAGTATGTCAGATGACGTATGACCTAACCTTAATCAGTACTACATTAGTATAGCAGTATGTCAGATGACGTATGACCTTACCTTAATCAGTACTACACTAGTATAGCAGTATGTCAGATGACGTTTGATTTTACCTTAACCAGTACTACATTAGTATAGCAGTATGTCAGATGACGTATGACCTAACCTTAATCAGTACTACACTAGTATAGCGGTATGTCAGATGACGTTTGTCATAACCTTAATCAGTACTACACTAGTATAGCAGTATGTCAGATGACGTTTGACCTTACCTTAATCAGTACTACACTAGTATAGCAGTATGTCAGATGACGTTTGACCTTACCTTAATCAGTAGTACACTAGTATTACAGTATGTCAGATGACGTATGACCTAACCTTAATCAGTACTACACTAGTATAGCAGTATGTCAGATAACGTATGACCTTACCTTAATCAGTACTACATTAGCATAGCAGTATGTCAGATGACGTATGACCTTACCTTAATCAGTACTACACTAGTATAACAATATGTCAGATGACGTATGACCTAACCTTAATCAGTACTACACTAGTATAGCAGTATGTCAGATGACGTTTGACCTTACCTTAATCAGTACTACACTAGTTTAGCAGTATGTCAGATGACGTATGACCTTACCTTATTCAGTACTACACTAGTATAGCAGTATGTCAGATGACGTATGACCTTACCTTAATCAGTACTACACTAGTATTACAGTATGTCAGATGACGTTTGACCTTACCTTAATCAGTACTACACTAGTATAGCAGTATGTCAGATGACGTATGACCTAACCTTAATCAGTACTTCAGTAGTATAGCAGTATGTCGGATGACGTATGACCTAACCTTAATCAGTAGTACACTAGTATAACAGTATGTCAGATGACGTTTGATCTTACCTTAATCAGTACTACACTAGTATAGAAGTATGTCAGATGACGTATGACCTTACCTTAATCAGTACTACACTAGTATAGCAGTATGTAAGATGACGTATGACCTAACCTTAATCAGTAGTACACTAATATAACAGTATGTCAGATGACGTTTGATCTTACCTTAATCAGTACTACACTAGCATAGAAGTATGTCAGATGACGTATGACCTTACCTTAATCAGTACTACACTAGTATAGCAGTATGTAAGGTGACGTTTGACCTTACCTTAATCCGTACTACACTAGTATAGCAGTATGTCAGATGACGTATGACCTTACCTTAATCAGTAGTACACTAGTATTACAGTATGTTAGATGACGTTTGACCTTACCTTAATCAGTACTACACTAGTATAGCAGTATGTAAGGTGACGTTTGACCTTACCTTAATCCGTACTACACTAGTATAGCAGTATGTCAGATGACGTTTGACCTTACCTTAATCAGTACTACACTAATATAGCAGTATATCAGATGACGTTTGACCTTACATTAGTCAGTACTACACTAGTATAGCAGTATGTCAGATGACGTTTGACCTTACCTTAATCAGTACTACACTAGTATAGCAGTATATCAGATGACGTTTGACCTTACCTTAATCAGTACTACATTAGTATAGCAGTATGTCAGATGACGATTAAACCTTACCTTAATCAGTAGTACACTAGTATAGCAATATGTCAGATGACGTATGACCTTACCTTAATCAGTACTACACGAGTATAACAGTATGTCAGATGACGTATGACCTTACCTTAATCAGTACTATATTAGTATAGCAGTACGTCAGATGACGTATGACCTTACCTTAATCAGTACTACACGAGTATAACAGTATGTTAGATGACGTTTGACCTTACCCTAATCAGTACTACACTAGTATTACAGTATATCAGATGACGTATGACCTAACCTTAATCAGTACTACACTAGTATAGCAGTATGTCAGATGACGTATGACCTTACCTTAATCAGTAGTACACTAGTATAGCAGTATGTCAGATGACGTTTGACCTTACATTAGTCAGTACTACACTAGTATAGCAGTATGTCAGATGTCGTTTGACCTTACCTTAATCAGTACTACACTAGTATAGCAGTATGTCAGATGACGTTTGACCTTACCTTAATCAGTACTACATTAGTATAGCAGTATGTCAGATGACGTTTGACCTTACCTTAATCAGTAGTACACTAGTATAGCAATATGTCAGATGACGTATGACCTTACCTTAATCAGTACTACACGAGTATAACAGTATGTCAGATGACGTATGACCTTACCTTAATCAGTACTATATTAGTATAGCAGTACATCAGATGACGTATGACCTTACCTTAATCAGTAGTACACTAGTATTACAGTATGTTAGATGACGTTTGACCTTACCCTAATCAGTACTACACTAGTATAGCAGTATGTCAGATGACGTATGACCTTACCTTAATCAGTAGTACACTAGTATAGCAGTATGTTAGATGACGTTTGACCTTACATTAGTCAGTACTACACTAGTATAGCAGTATGTCAGATGACGTTTGACCTTACCTTAATCAGTACTACACTAGTATAGCAGTATGTCAGATGACGTATGACCTTACCTTAATCAGTACTACATTAGTATAGCAGTATGTCAGATGACGTATGACCTTACCTTAATCAGTAGTACACTAGTATAGCAGTATGTCAGATGACGTATGACCTTACCTTAATCAGTACTACACTAGTATAACAGTATGTCAGATGACGTATGACCTTACCTTAATCAGTACTATATTAGTATAGCAGTATGTCAGATGACGTTTGACCTTACCTTAATCAGTAGTACACTAGTATAGCAGTATGTCAGATGACGTATGAGCTTACCTTAATCAGTACTACACTAGTATCACAGTATGTCAGATGACGTATGACCTTACCTTAATCAGTACTATATTAGTATAGCAGTATGTCAGATGACGTATCACCTTACCTTAATCAGTAATACACTAGTATTACAGTATGTTAGATGACGTTTGACCTTACCCTAATCAGTACTACACTAGTATTACAGTATATCAGATGACGTATGACCTAACCTTAATCAGTACTACACTAGTATAGCAGTATGTCAGATGACGTTTGACCTTACATTAGTCAGTACTACACTAGTATAGCAGTATGTCAGATGACGTATGACCTTACCTTAATCAGTACTACACTAGTATAGCAGTATGTCAGATGACGTTTGACCTTACATTAGTCAGTACTACACTAGTATAGCAGTATGTCAGATGACGTTTGACCTTACCTTAATCAGTACTACACTAGTATAACAGTATGTCAGATGACGTTTGACTTTAACTTAATCAGTACTATATTAGTATAGCAGTATGTCAGATGACGTTTGACCTTACCTTAATCAGTAGTACACTAGTATTACAGTATGTTAGATGACGTTTGACCTTACCCTAATCAGTACTACACTAGTATTACAGTATGTCAGATGACGTGTGACCTTACCTTAATCAGTGCTACACTAGCATAACAGTATATCAGATGACGTATGACCTTACCTTATTCAGTACTACACTAGTATAGCAGTATGTCAGATGACGTTTGACCTTACCTTAATCAGTACTACACTAGTATAGCAGTCTGTCAGATGACGTATGACCTTACCTTAATCAGTACTACACTAGTATAGCAGTATGTCAGATGACGTTTGACCTTACCTTAATCAGTACTACACTAGTATAGCAGTATGTCAGATGACGTTTGACCTTACCTTAATCAGTACTACACTAGTATAGCAGTATTTCAGATGACGTATGACCTTACCTTAATCAGTACTACACTATCATAGCAGTATGTCAGATGACGTTTGACCTAACCATAATCAGTACTACACTAGTATAGCAGTATGTCAGATGAGGTGTGACCTTACCTTAATCAGTACTACACTAGCATAGCAGTATGTCAGATGACGTATGACCTAACCTTAATCAGTACTACATTAGTATAGCAGTATGTCAGATAACGTATGACCTTACCTTAATCAGTACTACACTAGTATAGCAGTATGTCAGATGACGTTTGATTTTACCTTAATCAGTACTACATTAGTATAGCAGTATGTCAGATGACGTATGACCTAACCTTAATCAGTACTACACTAGTATAGCAGTATGTCAGATAACGTATGACCTTACCTTAATCAGTACTACATTAGTATAGCAGTATGTCAGATGACGTATGACCTTACCTTAATCAGTACTACACTAGTATAGCAGTATGTCAGATAACGTATGACCTTACCTTAATCAGTACTACATTAGTATAGCAGTATGTCAGATGACGTATGACCTTACCTTAATCAGTACTACACTAGTATAACAATATGTCAGATGACGTTTGACCTTACCTTAATCAGTACTACACTAGTATTACAGTATGTCAGATGACGTATGACCTAACCTTAATCAGTACTACACTAGTATTACAGTATGTCAGATGACGTATGACCTAACCTTAATCAGTACTACACTAGTATAGCAGTATGTCAGATGACGTTTGACCTTACCATAATCAGTACTACACTAGTATAGCAGTATGTCAGATGACGTGTGACCTTACCTTAATCAGTACTACACTAGTATAACAGTATGTCAGATGACGTGTGACCTTACCTTAATCAGTACTACACTAGTATAACAGTATGTCAGTTGACGTGTGACCTTACCTTAATCAGTACTACACTAGCATAGTAGTATGTCAGATGACGTATGACCTAACCTTAATCAGTACTACATTAGTATAGCAGTATGTCAGATGACGTATGACCTTACCTTAATCAGTACTACACTAGTATAGCAGTATGTCAGATGACGTTTGATTTTACCTTAACCAGTACTACATTAGTATAGCAGTATGTCAGATGACGTATGACCTAACCTTAATCAGTACTACACTAGTATAGCGGTATGTCAGATGACGTTTGTCATAACCTTAATCAGTACTACACTAGTATAGCAGTATGTCAGATGACGTTTGACCTTACCTTAATCAGTACTACACTAGTATAGCAGTATGTCAGATGACGTTTGACCTTACCTTAATCAGTAGTACACTAGTATTACAGTATGTCAGATGACGTATGACCTAACCTTAATCAGTACTACATTAGCATAGCAGTATGTCAGATGACGTATGACCTTACCTTAATCAGTACTACACTAGTATAACAATATGTCAGATGACGTATGACCTAACCTTAATCAGTACTACACTAGTATAGCAGTATGTCAGATGACGTTTGACCTTACCTTAATCAGTACTACACTAGTTTAGCAGTATGTCAGATGACGTATGACCTTACCTTATTCAGTACTACACTAGTATAGCAGTATGTCAGATGACGTATGACCTTACCTTAATCAGTACTACACTAGTATTACAGTATGTCAGATGACGTTTGACCTTACCTTAATCAGTACTACACTAGTATAGCAGTATGTCAGATGACGTATGACCTAACCTTAATCAGTACTTCAGTAGTATAGCAGTATGTCGGATGACGTATGACCTAACCTTAATCAGTAGTACACTAGTATAACAGTATGTCAGATGACGTTTGATCTTACCTTAATCAGTACTACACTAGTATAGAAGTATGTCAGATGACGTATGACCTTACCTTAATCAGTACTACACTAGTATAGCAGTATGTAAGATGACGTATGACCTAACCTTAATCAGTAGTACACTAATATAACAGTATGTCAGATGACGTTTGATCTTACCTTAATCAGTACTACACTAGCATAGAAGTATGTCAGATGACGTATGACCTTACCTTAATCAGTACTACAATAGTATAGCAGTATGTAAGGTGACGTTTGACCTTACCTTAATCCGTACTACACTAGTATAGCAGTATGTCAGATGACGTATGACCTTACCTTAATCAGTAGTACACTAGTATTACAGTATGTTAGATGACGTTTGACCTTACCTTAATCAGTACTACACTAGTATAGCAGTATGTAAGGTGACGTTTGACCTTACCTTAATCCGTACTACACTAGTATAGCAGTATGTCAGATGACGTTTGACCTTACCTTAATCAGTACTACACTAATATAGCAGTATATCAGATGACGTTTGACCTTACATTAGTCAGTACTACACTAGTATAGCAGTATGTCAGATGACGTTTGACCTTACCTTAATCAGTACTACACTAGTATAGCAGTATATCAGATGACGTTTGACCTTACCTTAATCAGTACTACATTAGTATAGCAGTATGTCAGATGACGATTAAACCTTACCTTAATCAGTAGTACACTAGTATAGCAATATGTCAGATGACGTATGACCTTACCTTAATCAGTACTACACGAGTATAACAGTATGTCAGATGACGTATGACCTTACCTTAATCAGTACTATATTAGTATAGCAGTACGTCAGATGACGTATGACCTTACCTTAATCAGTACTACACGAGTATAACAGTATGTTAGATGACGTTTGACCTTACCCTAATCAGTACTACACTAGTATTACAGTATATCAGATGACGTATGACCTAACCTTAATCAGTACTACACTAGTATAGCAGTATGTCAGATGACGTATGACCTTACCTTAATCAGTAGTACACTAGTATAGCAGTATGTCAGATGACGTTTGACCTTACATTAGTCAGTACTACACTAGTATAGCAGTATGTCAGATGTCGTTTGACCTTACCTTAATCAGTACTACACTAGTATAGCAGTATGTCAGATGACGTTTGACCTTACCTTAATCAGTACTACATTAGTATAGCAGTATGTCAGATGACGTTTGACCTTACCTTAATCAGTAGTACACTAATATAGCAATATGTCAGATGACGTATGACCTTACCTTAATCAGTACTACACGAGTATAACAGTATGTCAGATGACGTATGACCTTACCTTAATCAGTACTATATTAGTATAGCAGTACGTCAGATGACGTATGACCTTACCTTAATCAGTAGTACACTAGTATTACAGTATGTTAGATGACGTTTGACCTTACCCTAATCAGTACTACACTAGTATAGCAGTATGTCAGATGACGTATGACCTTACCTTAATCAGTAGTACACTAGTATAGCAGTATGTTAGATGACGTTTGACCTTACATTAGTCAGTACTACACTAGTATAGCAGTATGTCAGATGACGTTTGACCTTACCTTAATCAGTACTACACTAGTATAGCAGTATGTCAGATGACGTATGACCTTACCTTAATCAGTACTACATTAGTATAGCAGTATGTCAGATGACGTATGACCTTACCTTAATCAGTAGTACACTAGTATAGCAGTATGTCAGATGACGTATGACCTTACCTTAATCAGTACTACACTAGTATAACAGTATGTCAGATGACGTATGACCTTACCTTAATCAGTACTATATTAGTATAGCAGTATGTCAGATGACGTTTGACCTTACCTTAATCAGTAGTACACTAGTATAGCAGTATGTCAGATGACGTATGAGCTTACCTTAATCAGTACTACACTAGTATCACAGTATGTCAGATGACGTATGACCTTACCTTAATCAGTACTATATTAGTATAGCAGTATGTCAGATGACGTATCACCTTACCTTAATCAGTAATACACTAGTATTACAGTATGTTAGATGACGTTTGACCTTACCCTAATCAGTACTACACTAGTATTACAGTATATCAGATGACGTATGACCTAACCTTAATCAGTACTACACTAGTATAGCAGTATGTCAGATGACGTTTGACCTTACATTAGTCAGTACTACACTAGTATAGCAGTATGTCAGATGACGTACGACCTTACCTTAATCAGTACTACACTAGTATAGCAGTATGTCAGATGACGTTTGACCTTACATTAGTCAGTACTACACTAGTATAGCAGTATGTCAGATGACGTTTGACCTTACCTTAATCAGTACTACACTAGTATAACAGTATGTCAGATGACGTATGACTTTAACTTAATCAGTACTATATTAGTATAGCAGTATGTCAGATGACGTTTGACCTTACCTTAATCAGTAGTACACTAGTATTACAGTATGTTAGATGACGTTTGACCTTACCCTAATCAGTACTACACTAGTATTACAGTATGTCAGATGACGTGTGACCTTACCTTAATCAGTGCTACACTAGCATAACAGTATATCAGATGACGTATGACCTTACCTTATTCAGTACTACACTAGTATAGCAGTATGTCAGATGACGTTTGACCTTACCTTAATCAGTACTACACTAGTATAGCAGTCTGTCAGATGACGTATGACCTTACCTTAATCAGTACTACACTAGTATAGCAGTATGTCAGATGACGTTTGACCTTACCTTAATCAGTACTACACTAGTATAGCAGTATGTCAGATGACGTTTGACCTTACCTTAATCAGTACTACACTAGTATAGCAGTATTTCAGATGACGTATGACCTTACCTTAATCAGTACTACACTATCATAGCAGTATGTCAGATGACGTTTGACCTAACCATAATCAGTACTACACTAGTATAGCAGTATGTCAGATGAGGTGTGACCTTACCTTATTCAGTACTACACTAGTATAACAGTATGTCAGATGACGTGTGACCTTACCTTAATCAGTACTACACTAGTATAACAGTATGTCAGTTGACGTGTGACCTTACCTTAATCAGTACTACACTAGCATAGCAGTATTTCAGATGACGTATGACCTAACCTTAATCAGTACTACATTAGTATAGCAGTATGTCAGATGACGTTTAAACCTTACCTTAATCAGTAGTACACTAGTATAGCAATATGTCAGATGACGTATGACCTTACCTTAATCAGTACTACACGAGTATAACAGTATGTCAGATGACGTATGACCTTACCTTAATCAGTACTATATTAGTATAGCAGTATGTCAGATGACGTATGACCTTACCTTAATCAGTAGTACACTAGTATTACAGTATGTTAGATGACGTTTGACCTTACCCTAATCAGTACTACACTAGTATTACAGTATATCAGATGACGTATGACCTAACCTTAATCAGTACTACACTAGTATAGCAGTATGTCAGATGACGTATGACCTTACCTTAATCAGTAGTACACTAGTATAGCAGTATGTCAGATGACGTTTGACCTTACATTAGTCAGTACTACACTAGTATAGCAGTATGTCAGTTGTCGTTTGACCTTACCTTAATCAGTACTACACTAGTATAGCAGTATGTCAGATGACGTTTGACCTTACCTTAATCAGTACTACATTAGTATAGCAGTATGTCAGATGACGTTTGACCTTACCTTAATCAGTAGTACACTAGTATAGCAATATGTCAGATGACGTATGACCTTACCTTAATCAGTACTACACGAGTATAACAGTATGTCAGATGACGTATGACCTTACCTTAATCAGTACTATATTAGTATAGCAGTACGTCAGATGACGTATGACCTTACCTTAATCAGTAGTACACTAGTATTACAGTATGTTAGATGACGTTTGACCTTACCCTAATCAGTACTACACTAGTATAGCAGTATGTCAGATGACGTATGACCTTACCTTAATTAGTAGTACACTAGTATAGCAGTATGTCAGATGACGGTTGACCTTACATTAGTCAGTACTACACTAGTATAGCAGTATGTCAGATGACGTTTGACCTTACCTTAATCAGTACTACACTAGTATAGCAGTATGTCAGATGACGTATGACCTTACCTTAATCAGTACTACATTAGTATAGCAGTATGTCAGATGACGTATGACCTTACCTTAATCAGTAGTACACTAGTATAGCAGTATATCAGATGACGTATGACCTTACCTTAATCAGTACTACACTAGTATAACAGTATGTCAGATGACGTATGACCTTACCTTAATCAGTACTATATTAGTATAGCAGTATGTCAGATGACGTTTGACCTTACCTTAATCAGTACTACACTAGTATAGCAGTATGTCAGATGACGTTTGACCTTACCTTAATCAGTACTACACTAGTATAGCAGTATGTCAGATGACGTTTGACCTTACCTTAATCAGTACTACACTAGTATAGCAGTATTTCAGATGACGTATGACCTTACCTTAATCAGTACTACACTATCATAGCAGTATGTCAGATGACGTTTGACCTAACCATAATCAGTACTACACTAGTATAGCAGTATGACAGATGAGGTGTGACCTTACCTTATTCAGTACTACACTAGTATAACAGTATGTCAGATGATGTGTGACCTTACCTTAATCAGTACTACACTAGTATAACAGTATGTCAGTTGACGTGTGACCTTACCTTAATCAGTACTACACTAGCATAGCAGTATTTCAGATGACGTATGACCTAACCTTAATCAGTACTACATTAGTATAGCAGTATGTCAGATGACGTTTAAACCTTACCTTAATCAGTAGTACACTAGTATAGCAATATGTCAGATGACGTATGACCTTACCTTAATCAGTACTACACGAGTATAACAGTATGTCAGATGACGTATGACCTTACCTTAATCAGTACTATATTAGTATAGCAGTATGTCAGATGACGTATGACCTTACCTTAATCAGTAGTACACTAGTATTACAGTATGTTAGATGACGTTTGACCTTACCCTAATCAGTAGTACACTAGTATAGCAGTATGTCAGATGACGTATGAGCTTACCTTAATCAGTACTACACTAGTATAACAGTATGTCAGATGACGCATGACCTTACCTTAATCAGTACTATATTAGTATAGCAGTATGTCAGATGACGTATCACCTTACCTTAATCAGTAATACACTAGTATTACAGTATGTTAGATGACGTTTGACCTTACCCTAATCAGTACTACACTAGTATTACAGTATATCAGATGACGTATGACCTAACCTTAATCAGTACTACACTAGTATAGCAGTATGTCAGATGACGTTTGACCTTACATTAGTCAGTACTACACTAGTATAGCAGTATGTCAGATGACGTATGACCTTACCTTAATCAGTACTACACTAGTATAGCAGTATGTCAGATGACGTTTGACCTTACATTAGTCAGTACTACACTAGTATAGCAGTATGTCAGATGACGTTTGACCTTACCTTAATCAGTACTACACTAGTATAACAGTATGTCAGATGACGTATGACCTTAACTTAATCAGTACTATATTAGTATAGCAGTATGTCAGATGACGTTTGACCTTACCTTAATCAGTAGTACACTAGTATTACAGTATGTTAGATGACGTTTGACCGTATCCTAATCAGTACTACACTAGTATTACAGTATGTCAGATGACGTGTGACCTTACCTTAATCAGTGCTACACTAGCATAACAGTATATCAGATGACGTATGACCTTACCTTATTCAGTACTACACTAGTATAGCAGTATGTCAGATGACGTTTGACCTTACCTTAATCAGTACTACACTAGTATAGCAGTCTGTCAGATGACGTATGACCTTACCTTAATCAGTACTACACTAGTATAGCAGTATGTCAGATGACGTTTGACCATACCTTAATCAGTACTACACTAGTATAGCAGTATGTCAGATGACGTTTGACCTTACCTTAATCAGTACTACACTAGTATAGCAGTATTTGAGATGACGTATGACCTTACCTTAATCAGTACTACACTAGTATAGTAGTATGTCAGATGAGGTGTGACCTTACCTTATTCAGTACTACACTAGTATAACAGTATGTCAGATGACGTGTGACCTTACCTTCATCAGTACTACACTAGTATAACAGTATGTCAGTTGACGTGTGACCTTACCTTAATCAGTACTACACTAGCATAGCAGTATTTCAGATGACGTATGACCTAACCTTAATCAGTACTACATTAGTATAGCAGTATGTCAGATAACGTATGACCTTACCTTAATCAGTACTACACTAGTATAGCAGTATGTCAGATGACGTTTGATTTTACCTTAATCAGTACTACATTAGTATAGCAGTATGTCAGATGACGTATGACCTTACCTTAATCAGTACTACATTAGTATAGCAGTATGTCAGATGACGTATGACCTTACCTTAATCAGTACTACACTAGTATAACAATATGTCAGATGACGTATGACCTTACCTTAATCAGTACTACACTAGTATTACAGTATGTCAGATGACGTATGACCTAACCTTAATCAGTACTACACTAGTATAGCAGTATGTCAGATAACGTATGACCTTACCTTAATCAGTACTACACTAGTATAGCAGTATGTCAGATGACGTTTGACCTTACCTTATTCAGTACTACACTAGTATAGCAGTATGTCAGATGACGTTTGACCTTACCTTAATCAGTACTACACTAGTATAGCAGTCTGTCAGATGACGTATGACCTTACCTTAATCAGTACTACACTAGTATAGCAGTATGTCAGATGACGTTTGACCATACCTTAATCAGTACTACACTAGTATAGCAGTATGTCAGATGACGTTTGACCTTACCTTAATCAGTACTACACTAGTATAGCAGTATTTGAGATGACGTATGACCTTACCTTAATCAGTACTACACTAGTATAGTAGTATGTCAGATGAGGTGTGACCTTACCTTATTCAGTACTACACTAGTATAACAGTATGTCAGATGACGTGTGACCTTACCTTCATCAGTACTACACTAGTATAACAGTATGTCAGTTGACGTGTGACCTTACCTTAATCAGTACTACACTAGCATAGCAGTATTTCAGATGACGTATGACCTAACCTTAATCAGTACTACATTAGTATAGCAGTATGTCAGATAACGTATGACCTTACCTTAATCAGTACTACACTAGTATAGCAGTATGTCAGATGACGTTTGATTTTACCTTAATCAGTACTACATTAGTATAGCAGTATGTCAGATGACGTATGACCTTACCTTAATCAGTACTACATTAGTATAGCAGTATGTCAGATGACGTATGACCTTACCTTAATCAGTACTACACTAGTATAACAATATGTCAGATGACGTATGACCTTACCTTAATCAGTACTACACTAGTATTACAGTATGTCAGATGACGTATGACCTAACCTTAATCAGTACTACACTAGTATAGCAGTATGTCAGATAACGTATGACCTTACCTTAATCAGTACTACACTAGTATAGCAGTATGTCAGATGACGTTTGACCTTACCTTAATAAGTACTACACTAGTATAGCAGTATGTCAGATGACGTTTGACCTTACCTTAATCAGTAGTACACTAGTATTACAGTATATCAGATGACGTATGACCTAACCTTAATCAGTACTACACTAGTATAGCAGTATGTCAGATAACGTATGACCTTACCTTAATCAGTACTACATTAGTATAGCAGTATGTCAGATGACGTATGACCTTACCTTAATCAGTACTACACTAGTATAACAATATGTCAGATGACGTAAGACCTAACCTTAATCAGTACTACACTAGTATAGCAGTATGTCAGATGACGTTTGACCTTACCTTAATCAGTACTACACTAGTATAGCAGTATGTCAGATGACGTTTGACCTTACATTAATCAGTACTACACTAGTATAGCAGTCTGTCAGATGACGTATGACCTTACCTTAATCAGTACTACACTAGTATAGCAGTATGTCAGATGACGTTTGACCTTACCTTAATCAGTACTACACTAGTATAGCAGTATGTCAGATGACGTGTGACCTTACCTTAATCAGTACTACACTAGTATAGCAGTATGTCAGATGATGTTTGACCTTACCTTAATCAGTACTACACTAGTTTAGCAGTATGTCAGATGACGTTTGACCTTACCTTAATCAGTACTACACTAGTATAGCAGTATTTCAGATGACGTATGACCTTACCTTAATCAGTACTACACTAGCATAGCAGTATGTCAGATGACGTGTGACCTTACCTTAATCAGTACTACACTAGTATAACAGTATGTCAGATGACGTGTGACCTTACCTTAATCAGTACTACACTAGTATAACAGTATGTCAGTTGACGTGCGACCTTACCTTAATCAGTACTACACTAGTATAGCAGTATGTCAGATGACGTTTGATTTTACCTTAATCAGTACTACATTAGTATAGCAGTATGTCAGATGACGTATGACCTAACCTTAATCAGTACTACACTAATATAGCAGTATGTCAGATAACGTATGACCTTACCTTAATCAGTACTACATTAGTATAGCAGTATGTCAGATGACGTATGACCTTACCTTAATCAGTACTACACTAGTATAACAATATATTAGATGACGTATGACCTTACCTTAATCAGTACTACACTAGTATTACAGTATGTCAGATGACGTATGACCTAACCTTAATCAGTACTACACTAGTATAGCAGTATGTCAGATGACGTATGACCTTACCTTAATCAGTACTACACTAGTATAGCAGTATGTCAGATGACGTTTGACCTAACCATAATCAGTACTACACTAGTATAGCAGTATGTCAGATGACGTGTGACCTTACCTTAATCAGTACTACACTAGTATAACAGTATGTCAGTTGACATATGACCTTACCTTAATCAGTACTACACTAGCATAGCAGTATGTCAGATGACGTATGACCTAACCTTAATCAGTACTACATTAGTATAGCAGTATGTCAGATAACGTATGACCTTACCTTAATCAGTACTACACTAGTATAGCAGTATGTCAGATGACGTTTGATTTTACCTTAATCAGTACTACATTAGTATAGCAGTATGTCAGATGACGTATGACCTTACCTTAATCAGTACTACATTAGTATAGCAGTATGTCAGATGACGTATGACCTTACCTTAATCAGTACTACACTAGTATAACAATATGTCAGATGACGTATGACCTTACCTTAATCAGTACTACACTAGTATTACAGTATGTCAGATGACGTATGACCTAACCTTAATCAGTACTACACTAGTATAGCAGTATGTCAGATAACGTATGACCTTACCTTAATCAGTACTACACTAGTATAGCAGTATGTCAGATGACGTTTGACCTTACCTTAATAAGTACTACACTAGTATAGCAGTATGTCAGATGACGTTTGACCTTACCTTAATCAGTAGTACACTAGTATTACAGTATATCAGATGACGTATGACCTAACCTTAATCAGTACTACACTAGTATAGCAGTATGTCAGATAACGTATGACCTTACCTTAATCAGTACTACATTAGTATAGCAGTATGTCAGATGACGTATGACCTTACCTTAATCAGTACTACACTAGTATAACAATATGTCAGATGACGTAAGACCTAACCTTAATCAGTACTACACTAGTATAGCAGTATGTCAGATGACGTTTGACCTTACCTTAATCAGTACTACACTAGTATAGCAGTATGTCAGATGACGTTTGACCTTACATTAATCAGTACTACACTAGTATAGCAGTCTGTCAGATGACGTATGACCTTACCTTAATCAGTACTACACTAGTATAGCAGTATGTCAGATGACGTTTGACCTTACCTTAATCAGTACTACACTAGTATAGCAGTATGTCAGATGACGTGTGACCTTACCTTAATCAGTACTACACTAGTATAGCAGTATGTCAGATGATGTTTGACCTTACCTTAATCAGTACTACACTAGTTTAGCAGTATGTCAGATGACGTTTGACCTTACCTTAATCAGTACTACACTAGTATAGCAGTATTTCAGATGACGTATGACCTTACCTTAATCAGTACTACACTAGCATAGCAGTATGTCAGATGACGTGTGACCTTACCTTAATCAGTACTACACTAGTATAACAGTATGTCAGATGATGTGTGACCTTACCTTAATCAGTACTACACTAGTATAACAGTATGTCAGTTGACGTGCGACCTTACCTTAATCAGTACTACACTAGTATAGCAGTATGTCAGATGACGTTTGATTTTACCTTAATCAGTACTACATTAGTATAGCAGTATGTCAGATGACGTATGACCTAACCTTAATCAGTACTACACTAATATAGCAGTATGTCAGATAACGTATGACCTTACCTTAATCAGTACTACATTAGTATAGCAGTATGTCAGATGACGTATGACCTTACCTTAATCAGTACTACACTAGTATAACAATATATTAGATGACGTATGACCTTACCTTAATCAGTACTACACTAGTATTACAGTATGTCAGATGACGTATGACCTAACCTTAATCAGTACTACACTAGTATAGCAGTATGTCAGATGACGTATGACCTTACCTTAATCAGTACTACACTAGTATAGCAGTATGTCAGATGACGTTTGACCTAACCATAATCAGTACTACACTAGTATAGCAGTATGTCAGATGACGTGTGACCTTACCTTAATCAGTACTACACTAGTATAACAGTATGTCAGTTGACGTATGACCTTACCTTAATCAGTACTACACTAGCATAGCAGTATGTCAGATGACGTATGACCTAACCTTAATCAGTACTACATTAGCATAGCAGTATGTCAGATGACGTTTGACCTTACCTTAATCAGTACTACACTAGTATAGCAGTATGTCAGATGACGTTTGATTTTACCTTAATTAGTACTACATTAGTATAGCAGTATGTCAGATGACGTATGACCTAACCTTAATCAGTACTACACTAGTATAGCAGTATGTCAGATAACGTATGACTTTACCTTAATCAGTACATTAGTATAGCAGTATGTCAGATAACGTATGACCTTACCTTAATCAGTACTATACTAGTATAACAATATGTCAGATGACGTATGACCTTACCTTAATCAGTACTACACTAGTATTACAGTATGTCAGATGACGTATGACCTAACCTTAATCAGTACTACACTAGTATAGCAGTATGTCAGATGACGTATGAGCTTACCTTAATCAGTACTACACTAGTATAACAGTATGTCAGATGACGTATGACCTTACCTTAATCAGTACTATATTAGTATAGCAGTATGTCAGATGACGTATCACCTTACCTTAATCAGTAATACACTAGTATTACAGTATGTTAGATGACGTTTGACCTTACCCTAATCAGTACTACACTAGTATTACAGTATATCAGATGACGTATGACCTAACCTTAATCAGTACTACACTAGTATAGCAGTATGTCAGATGACGTTTGACCTTACATTAGTCAGTACTACACTAGTATAGCAGTATGTCAGATGACGTATGACCTTACCTTAATCAGTACTACACTAGTATAGCAGTATGTCAGATGACGTTTGACCTTACATTAGTCAGTACTACACTAGTATAGCAGTATGTCAGATGACGTTTGACCTTACCTTAATCAGTACTACACTAGTATAACAGTATGTCAGATGACGTATGACCTAACCTTAATCAGTACTACACTAGTATAGCAGTATGTCAGATGACGTTTGACCTTACATTAGTCAGTACTACACTAGTATAGCAGTATGTCAGATGACGTATGACCTTACCTTAATCAGTACTACACTAGTATAGCAGTATGTCAGATGACGTTTGACCTTACATTAGTCAGTACTACACTAGTATAGCAGTATGTCAGATGACGTTTGACCTTACCTTAATCAGTACTACACTAGTATAACAGTATGTCAGATGACGTATGACCTTAACTTAATCAGTACTATATTAGTATAGCAGTATGTCAGATGACGTTTGACCTTACCTTAATCAGTAGTACACTAGTATTACAGTATGTTAGATGACGTTTGACCTTACCCTAATCAGTACTACACTAGTATTACAGTATGTCAGATGACGTGTGACCTTACCTTAATCAGTGCTACACTAGCATAACAGTATATCAGATGACGTATGATCTTACCTTAATCAGTACTACACTAGTATAGCAGTATGTCAGATGACGTTTGACCTTACCTTAATCAGTACTACACTAGTATAGCAGTCTGTCAGATGACGTATGACCTTACCTTAATCAGTACTACACTAGTATAGCAGTATGTCAGATGACGTTTGACCATACCTTAATCAGTACTACACTAGTATAGCAGTATGTCAGATGACGTTTGACCTTACCTTAATCAGTACTACACTAGTATAGCAGTATTTCAGATGACGTATGACCTTACCTTAATCAGTACTACATTATCATAGCAGTATGTCAGATGAGGTGTGATCTTACCTTATTCAGTACTACACTAGTATAACAGTATGTCAGATGACGTGTAACCTTACCTTAATCAGTACTACACTAGTATAACAGTATGTCAGTTGACGTGTGACCTTACCTTAATCAGTACTACACTAGCATAGCAGTATTTCAGATGACGTATGACCTAACCTTAATCAGTACTACATTAGTATAGCAGTATGTCAGATAACGTATGACCTTACCTTAATCAGTACTACACTAGTATAGCAGTATGTCAGATGACGTTTGATTTTACCTTAATCAGTACTACATTAGTATAGCAGTATGTCAGATGACGTATGACCTTACCTTAATCAGTACTACATTAGTATAGCAGTATGTCAGATGACGTATGACCTTACCTTAATCAGTACTACACTAGTATAACAATATGTCAGATGACGTATGACCTTACCTTAATCAGTACTACACTAGTATTACAGTATGTCAGATGACGTATGACCTAACCTTAATCAGTACTACACTAGTATAGCAGTATGTCAGATAACGTATGACCTTACCTTAATCAGTACTACACTAGTATAGCAGTATGTCAGATGACGTTTGACCTTACCTTAATCAGTACTACACTAGTATAGCAGTATGTCAGATGACGTTTGACCTTACCTTAATCAGTAGTACACTAGTATTACAGTATGTCAGATGACGTATGACCTAACCTTAATCAGTACTACACTAGTATAGCAGTATGTCAGATAACGTATGACCTTACCTTAATCAGTACTACATTAGTATAGCAGTATGTCAGATGACGTTTGACCTTACCTTAATCAGTACTACACTAGTATAACAATATGTCAGATGAGGTAAGACCTAACCTTAATCAGTACTACACTAGTATAGCAGTATGTCAGATGACGTTTGACCTTACCTTAATCAGTACTACACTAGTATAGCAGTATGTCAGATGACGTTTGACCTTACATTAATCAGTACTACACTAGTATAGCAGTCTGTCAGATGACGTATGACCTTACCTTAATCAGTACTACACTAGTATAGCAGTATGTCAGATGACGTGTGACCTTACCTTAATCAGTACTACACTAGTATAGCAGTATGTCAGATGATGTTTGACCTTACCTTAATCAGTACTACACTAGTTTAGCAGTATGTCAGATGACGTTTGACCTTACCTTAATCAGTACTACACTAGTATAGCAGTATTTCAGATGACGTATGACCTTACCTTAATCAGTACTACACTAGCATAGCAGTATGTCAGATGACGTGTGACCTTACCTTAATCAGTACTACACTAGTATAACAGTATGTCAGATGATGTGTGACCTTACCTTAATCAGTACTACACTAGTATAACAGTATGTCAGTTGACGTGCGACCTTACCTTAATCAGTACTACACTAGTATAGCAGTATGTCAGATGACGTTTGATTTTACCTTAATCAGTACTACATTAGTATAGCAGTATGTCAGATGACGTATGACCTAACCTTAATCAGTACTACACTAATATAGCAGTATGTCAGATAACGTATGACCTTACCTTAATCAGTACTACATTAGTATAGCAGTATGTCAGATGACGTATGACCTTACCTTAATCAGTACTACACTAGTATAACAATATATTAGATGACGTATGACCTTACCTTAATCAGTACTACACTAGTATTACAGTATGTCAGATGACGTATGACCTAACCTTAATCAGTACTACACTAGTATAGCAGTATGTCAGATGACGTATGACCTTACCTTAATCAGTACTACACTAGTATAGCAGTATGTCAGATGACGTTTGACCTAACCATAATCAGTACTACACTAGTATAGCAGTATGTCAGATGACGTGTGACCTTACCTTAATCAGTACTACACTAGTATAACAGTATGTCAGTTGACGTATGACCTTACCTTAATCAGTACTACACTAGCATAGCAGTATGTCAGATGACGTATGACCTAACCTTAATCAGTACTACATTAGCATAGCAGTATGTCAGATGACGTTTGACCTTACCTTAATCAGTACTACACTAGTATAGCAGTATGTCAGATGACGTTTGATTTTACCTTAATTAGTACTACATTAGTATAGCAGTATGTCAGATGACGTATGACCTAACCTTAATCAGTACTACACTAGTATAGCAGTATGTCAGATAACGTATGACTTTACCTTAATCAGTACATTAGTATAGCAGTATGTCAGATAACGTATGACCTTACCTTAATCAGTACTATACTAGTATAACAATATGTCAGATGACGTATGACCTTACCTTAATCAGTACTACACTAGTATTACAGTATGTCAGATGACGTATGACCTAACCTTAATCAGTACTACACTAGTATAGCAGTATGTCAGATGACGTATGAGCTTACCTTAATCAGTACTACACTAGTATAACAGTATGTCAGATGACGTATGACCTTACCTTAATCAGTACTATATTAGTATAGCAGTATGTCAGATGACGTATCACCTTACCTTAATCAGTAATACACTAGTATTACAGTATGTTAGATGACGTTTGACCTTACCCTAATCAGTACTACACTAGTATTACAGTATATCAGATGACGTATGACCTAACCTTAATCAGTACTACACTAGTATAGCAGTATGTCAGATGACGTTTGACCTTACATTAGTCAGTACTACACTAGTATAGCAGTATGTCAGATGACGTTTGACCTTACCTTAATCAGTACTACACTAGTATAACAGTATGTCAGATGACGTATGACCTAACCTTAATCAGTACTACACTAGTATAGCAGTATGTCAGATGACGTTTGACCTTACATTAGTCAGTACTACACTAGTATAGCAGTATGTCAGATGACGTATGACCTTACCTTAATCAGTACTACACTAGTATAGCAGTATGTCAGATGACGTTTGACCTTACATTAGTCAGTACTACACTAGTATAGCAGTATGTCAGATGACGTTTGACCTTACCTTAATCAGTACTACACTAGTATAACAGTATGTCAGATGACGTATGACCTTAACTTAATCAGTACTATATTAGTATAGCAGTATGTCAGATGACGTTTGACCTTACCTTAATCAGTAGTACACTAGTATTACAGTATGTTAGATGACGTTTGACCTTACCCTAATCAGTACTACACTAGTATTACAGTATGTCAGATGACGTGTGACCTTACCTTAATCAGTGCTACACTAGCATAACAGTATATCAGATGACGTATGATCTTACCTTAATCAGTACTACACTAGTATAGCAGTATGTCAGATGACGTTTGACCTTACCTTAATCAGTACTACACTAGTATAGCAGTCTGTCAGATGACGTATGACCTTACCTTAATCAGTACTACACTAGTATAGCAGTATGTCAGATGACGTTTGACCATACCTTAATCAGTACTACACTAGTATAGCAGTATGTCAGATGACGTTTGACCTTACCTTAATCAGTACTACACTAGTATAGCAGTATTTCAGATGACGTATGACCTTACCTTAATCAGTACTACATTATCATAGCAGTATGTCAGATGAGGTGTGATCTTACCTTATTCAGTACTACACTAGTATAACAGTATGTCAGATGACGTGTAACCTTACCTTAATCAGTACTACACTAGTATAACAGTATGTCAGTTGACGTGTGACCTTACCTTAATCAGTACTACACTAGCATAGCAGTATTTCAGATGACGTATGACCTAACCTTAATCAGTACTACATTAGTATAGCAGTATGTCAGATAACGTATGACCTTACCTTAATCAGTACTACACTAGTATAGCAGTATGTCAGATGACGTTTGATTTTACCTTAATCAGTACTACATTAGTATAGCAGTATGTCAGATGACGTATGACCTTACCTTAATCAGTACTACATTAGTATAGCAGTATGTCAGATGACGTATGACCTTACCTTAATCAGTACTACACTAGTATAACAATATGTCAGATGACGTATGACCTTACCTTAATCAGTACTACACTAGTATTACAGTATGTCAGATGACGTATGACCTAACCTTAATCAGTACTACACTAGTATAGCAGTATGTCAGATAACGTATGACCTTACCTTAATCAGTACTACACTAGTATAGCAGTATGTCAGATGACGTTTGACCTTACCTTAATCAGTACTACACTAGTATAGCAGTATGTCAGATGACGTTTGACCTTACCTTAATCAGTAGTACACTAGTATTACAGTATGTCAGATGACGTATGACCTAACCTTAATCAGTACTACACTAGTATAGCAGTATGTCAGATAACGTATGACCTTACCTTAATCAGTACTACATTAGTATAGCAGTATGTCAGATGACGTTTGACCTTACCTTAATCAGTACTACACTAGTATAACAATATGTCAGATGAGGTAAGACCTAACCTTAATCAGTACTACACTAGTATAGCAGTATGTCAGATGACGTTTGACCTTACCTTAATCAGTACTACACTAGTATAGCAGTATGTCAGATGACGTTTGACCTTACATTAATCAGTACTACACTAGTATAGCAGTCTGTCAGATGACGTATGACCTTACCTTAATCAGTACTACACTAGTATAGCAGTATGTCAGATGACGTGTGACCTTACCTTAATCAGTACTACACTAGTATAGCAGTATGTCAGATGATGTTTGACCTTACCTTAATCAGTACTACACTAGTTTAGCAGTATGTCAGATGACGTTTGACCTTACCTTAATCAGTACTACACTAGTATAGCAGTATTTCAGATGACGTATGACCTTACCTTAATCAGTACTACACTAGCATAGCAGTATGTCAGATGACGTGTGACCTTACCTTAATCAGTACTACACTAGTATAACAGTATGTCAGATGATGTGTGACCTTACCTTAATCAGTACTACACTAGTATAACAGTATGTCAGTTGACGTGCGACCTTACCTTAATCAGTACTACACTAGTATAGCAGTATGTCAGATGACGTTTGATTTTACCTTAATCAGTACTACATTAGTATAGCAGTATGTCAGATGACGTATGACCTAACCTTAATCAGTACTACACTAATATAGCAGTATGTCAGATAACGTATGACCTTACCTTAATCAGTACTACATTAGTATAGCAGTATGTCAGATGACGTATGACCTTACCTTAATCAGTACTACACTAGTATAACAATATATTAGATGACGTATGACCTTACCTTAATCAGTACTACACTAGTATTACAGTATGTCAGATGACGTATGACCTAACCTTAATCAGTACTACACTAGTATAGCAGTATGTCAGATGACGTATGACCTTACCTTAATCAGTACTACACTAGTATAGCAGTATGTCAGATGACGTTTGACCTAACCATAATCAGTACTACACTAGTATAGCAGTATGTCAGATGACGTGTGACCTTACCTTAATCAGTACTACACTAGTATAACAGTATGTCAGTTGACGTATGACCTTACCTTAATCAGTACTACACTAGCATAGCAGTATGTCAGATGACGTATGACCTAACCTTAATCAGTACTACATTAGCATAGCAGTATGTCAGATGACGTTTGACCTTACCTTAATCAGTACTACACTAGTATAGCAGTATGTCAGATGACGTTTGATTTTACCTTAATTAGTACTACATTAGTATAGCAGTATGTCAGATGACGTATGACCTAACCTTAATCAGTACTACACTAGTATAGCAGTATGTCAGATAACGTATGACTTTACCTTAATCAGTACATTAGTATAGCAGTATGTCAGATAACGTATGACCTTACCTTAATCAGTACTATACTAGTATAACAATATGTCAGATGACGTATGACCTTACCTTAATCAGTACTACACTAGTATTACAGTATGTCAGATGACGTATGACCTAACCTTAATCAGTACTACACTAGTATAGCAGTATGTCAGATGACGTATGAGCTTACCTTAATCAGTACTACACTAGTATAACAGTATGTCAGATGACGTATGACCTTACCTTAATCAGTACTATATTAGTATAGCAGTATGTCAGATGACGTATCACCTTACCTTAATCAGTAATACACTAGTATTACAGTATGTTAGATGACGTTTGACCTTACCCTAATCAGTACTACACTAGTATTACAGTATATCAGATGACGTATGACCTAACCTTAATCAGTACTACACTAGTATAGCAGTATGTCAGATGACGTTTGACCTTACATTAGTCAGTACTACACTAGTATAGCAGTATGTCAGATGACGTTTGACCTTACCTTAATCAGTACTACACTAGTATAACAGTATGTCAGATGACGTATGACCTAACCTTAATCAGTACTACACTAGTATAGCAGTATGTCAGATGACGTTTGACCTTACATTAGTCAGTACTACACTAGTATAGCAGTATGTCAGATGACGTATGACCTTACCTTAATCAGTACTACACTAGTATAGCAGTATGTCAGATGACGTTTGACCTTACATTAGTCAGTACTACACTAGTATAGCAGTATGTCAGATGACGTTTGACCTTACCTTAATCAGTACTACACTAGTATAACAGTATGTCAGATGACGTATGACCTTAACTTAATCAGTACTATATTAGTATAGCAGTATGTCAGATGACGTTTGACCTTACCTTAATCAGTAGTACACTAGTATTACAGTATGTTAGATGACGTTTGACCTTACCCTAATCAGTACTACACTAGTATTACAGTATGTCAGATGACGTGTGACCTTACCTTAATCAGTGCTACACTAGCATAACAGTATATCAGATGACGTATGATCTTACCTTAATCAGTACTACACTAGTATAGCAGTATGTCAGATGACGTTTGACCTTACCTTAATCAGTACTACACTAGTATAGCAGTCTGTCAGATGACGTATGACCTTACCTTAATCAGTACTACACTAGTATTACAGTATGTCAGATGACGTGTGACCTTACCTTAATCAGTGCTACACTAGCATAACAGTATATCAGATGACGTATGATCTTACCTTAATCAGTACTACACTAGTATAACAATATATCAGATGACGTATGACCTTACCTTAATCAGTACTACACTAGTATTACAGTATGTCAGATGACGTATGGCCTAACCTTAATCAGTACTACACTAGTATAGCAGTATGTCAGATAACGTATGACCTTACCTTAATCAGTACTACACTAGTATAGCAGTATGTCAGATGACGTTTGACATAACCTTAATCAGTACTACACTAGTATAGCAGTATGTCAGATGACGTTTGACCTTACCTTAATCAGTACTACACTAGTATAGCAGTATGTCAGATGACGTTTGACCTTACCTTAATCAGTACTACACTAGTATAGCAGTATGTCAGATGATGTTTGACCTTACCTTAATCAGTACTACATTAGCATAGCAGTATGTCAGATGACGTTTGTTCTAACCATAATCAGTACTACAATAGTATAGCAGTATGTCAGATGACGTGTGACCTTACCTTAATCAGTACTACACTAGTATAACAGTATGTCAGTTGACGTGTGACATTACCTTAATCAGTACTACACTAGCATAGCAGTATGTCAGATGACGTATGACCTAACCTTAATCAGTACTACATTAGTATAGCAGTATGTCAGATAACGTATGACCTTACCTTAATCAGTACTACACTAGTATAGCAGTATGTCAGATGACGTTTGATTTTACCTTAATCAGTACTACATTAGTATAGCAGTATGTCAGATCACGTATGACCTAACCTTAATCAGTACTACACTAGTATAGCAGTATGTCAGATAACGTATGACCTTACCTTAATCAGTACTACATTAGTATAGCAGTATGTCAGATGACGTATGACCTTACCTTAATCAGTATTACACTAGTATAGCAGTATGTCAGATAACGTATGACCTTACCTTAATCAGTACTACATTAGTATAGCAGTATGTCAGATGACGTATGACCTTACCTTAATCAGTACTACACTAGTATAACAATATGTCAGATGACGTATGACCTTACCTTAATCAGTACTACACTAGTATTACAGTATGTCAGATGACGTATGACCTTACCTTAATCAGTACTACACTAGTATAGCAGTATGTCAGATGACGTTTGATTTTACCTTAATCAGTACTACATTAGTATAGCAGTATGTCAGATGACGTATGACCTAACCTTAATCAGTACTACACTAGTATAGCAGTATGTCAGATAACGTATGACTTTACCTTAATCAGTACATTAGTATAGCAGTATGTCAGATGACGTATGACCTTACCTTAATCAGTACTATACTAGTATAACAATATGTCAGATGACGTATGACCTTACCTTAATCAGTACTACACTAGTATTACAGTATGTCAGATGACGTATGACCTAACCTTAATCAGTACTACACTAGTATAGCAGTATGTCAGATGACGTATGAGCTTACCTTAATCAGTACTACACTAGTATAACAGTATGTCAGATGACGTATGACCTTACCTTAATCAGTACTATATTAGTATAGCAGTATGTCAGATGACGTATCACCTTACCTTAATCAGTAATACACTAGTATTACAGTATGTTAGATGACGTTTGACCTTACCCTAATCAGTACTACACTAGTATTACAGTATATCAGATGACGTATGACCTAACCTTAATCAGTACTACACTAGTATAGCAGTATGTCAGATGACGTTTGACCTTACATTAGTCAGTACTACACTAGTATAGCAGTATGTCAGATGACGTATGACCTTACCTTAATCAGTACTACACTAGTATAGCAGTATGTCAGATGACGTTTGACCTTACATTAGTCAGTACTACACTAGTATAGCAGTATGTCAGATGACGTTTGACCTTACCTTAATCAGTACTACACTAGTATAACAGTATGTCAGATGACGTATGACCTTAACTTAATCAGTACTATATTAGTATAGCAGTATGTCAGATGACGTTTGACCTTACCTTAATCAGTAGTACACTAGTATTACAGTATGTTAGATGACGTTTGACCTTACCCTAATCAGTACTACACTAGTATTACAGTATGTCAGATGACGTGTGACCTTACCTTAATCAGTGCTACACTAGCATAACAGTATATCAGATGACGTATGACCTTACCTTAATCAGTACTACACTAGTTTAGCAGTATGTCATATGACGTTTGACCTTACCTTAATCAGTACTACACTAGTATAGCAGTATTTCAGATGACGTATGACCTTACCTTAATCAGTACTACACTAGCATAGCAGTATGTCAGATGACGTGTGACCTTACCTTAATCAGTACTACACTAGTATAACAGTATGTCAGATGACGTGTGACCTTACCTTAATCAGTACTACACTAGTATAACAGTATGTCAGTTGACGTGCGACCTTACCTTAATCAGTACTACACTAGTATAGCAGTATGTCAGATGACGTTTGATTTTACCTTAATCAGTACTACATTAGTATAGCAGTATGTCAGATGACGTATGACCTAACCTTAATCAGTACTACACTAATATAGCAGTATGTCAGATAACGTATGACCTTACCTTAATCAGTACTACATTAGTATAGCAGTATGTCAGATGACGTATGACCTTACCTTAATCAGTACTACACTAGTATAACAATATATTAGATGACGTATGACCTTACCTTAATCAGTACTACACTAGTATTACAGTATGTCAGATGACGTATGACCTAACCTTAATCAGTACTACACTAGTATAGCAGTATGTCAGATGACGTATGACCTTACCTTAATCAGTACTACACTAGTATAACAGTATGTCAGATGACGTTTGACCTAACCATAATCAGTACTACACTAGTATAGCAGTATGTCAGATGACGTGTGACCTTACCTTAATCAGTACTACACTAGTATAACAGTATGTCAGTTGACGTATGACCTTACCTTAATCAGTACTACACTAGCATAGCAGTATGTCAGATGACGTATGACCTAACCTTAATCAGTACTACATTAGTATAGCAGTATGTCAGATGACGTTTGACCTTACCTTAATCAGTACTACACTAGTATAGCAGTATGTCAGATGACGTTTGATTTTACCTTAATCAGTACTACATTAGTATAGCAGTATGTCAGATGACGTATGACCTAACCTTAATCAGTACTACACTAGTATAGCAGTATGTCAGATAACGTATGACTTTACCTTAATCAGTACATTAGTATAGCAGTATGTCAGATAACGTATGACCTTACCTTAATCAGTACTATACTAGTATAACAATATGTCAGATGACGTATGACCTTACCTTAATCAGTACTACACTAGTATTACAGTATGTCAGATGACGTATGACCTAACCTTAATCAGTACTACACTAGTATAGCAGTATGTCAGATGACGTATGAGCTTACCTTAATCAGTACTACACTAGTATAACAGTATGTCAGATGACGTATGACCTTACCTTAATCAGTACTATATTAGTATAGCAGTATGTCAGATGACGTATCACCTTACCTTAATCAGTAATACACTAGTATTACAGTATGTTAGATGACGTTTGACCTTACCCTAATCAGTACTACACTAGTATTACAGTATATCAGATGACGTATGACCTAACCTTAATCAGTACTACACTAGTATAGCAGTATGTCAGATGACGTTTGACCTTACATTAGTCAGTACTACACTAGTATAGCAGTATGTCAGATGACGTATGACCTTACCTTAATCAGTACTACACTAGTATAGCAGTATGTCAGATGACGTTTGACCTTACATTAGTCAGTACTACACTAGTATAGCAGTATGTCAGATGACGTTTGACCTTACCTTAATCAGTACTACACTAGTATAACAGTATGTCAGATGACGTATGACCTTAACTTAATCAGTACTATATTAGTATAGCAGTATGTCAGATGACGTTTGACCTTACCTTAATCAGTAGTACACTAGTATTACAGTATGTTAGATGACGTTTGACCTTACCCTAATCAGTACTACACTAGTATTACAGTATGTCAGATGACGTGTGACCTTACCTTAATCAGTGCTACACTAGCATAACAGTATATCAGATGACGTATGACCTTACCTTAATCAGTACTACACTAGTATAGCAGTATGTCAGATGACGTTTGACCTTACCTTAATCAGTACTACACTAGTATAGCAGTCTGTCAGATGACGTATGACCTTACCTTAATCAGTACTACACTAGTATAGCAGTATGTCAGATGACGTTTGACCATACCTTAATCAGTACTACACTAGTATAGCAGTATGTCAGATGACGTTTGACCTTACCTTAATCAGTACTACACTAGTATAGCAGTATTTCAGATGACGTATGACCTTACCTTAATCAGTACTACATTATCATAGCAGTATGTCAGATGAGGTGTGATCTTACCTTATTCAGTACTACACTAGTATAACAGTATGTCAGATGACGTGTAACCTTACCTTAATCAGTACTACACTAGTATAACAGTATGTCAGTTGACGTGTGACCTTACCTTAATCAGTACTACACTAGCATAGCAGTATTTCAGATGACGTATGACCTAACCTTAATCAGTACTACATTAGTATAGCAGTATGTCAGATAACGTATGACCTTACCTTAATCAGTACTACACTAGTATAGCAGTATGTCAGATGACGTTTGATTTTACCTTAATCAGTACTACATTAGTATAGCAGTATGTCAGATGACGTATGACCTTACCTTAATCAGTACTACATTAGTATAGCAGTATGTCAGATGACGTATGACCTTACCTTAATCAGTACTACACTAGTATAACAATATGTCAGATGACGTATGACCTTACCTTAATCAGTACTACACTAGTATTACAGTATGTCAGATGACGTATGACCTAACCTTAATCAGTACTACACTAGTATAGCAGTATGTCAGATAACGTATGACCTTACCTTAATCAGTACTACACTAGTATAGCAGTATGTCAGATGACGTTTGACCTTACCTTAATCAGTACTACACTAGTATAGCAGTATGTCAGATGACGTTTGACCTTACCTAATCAGTAGTACACTAGTATTACAGTATGTCAGATGACGTATGACCTAACCTTAATCAGTACTACACTAGTATAGCAGTATGTCAGATAACGTATGACCTTACCTTAATCAGTACTACATTAGTATAGCAGTATGTCAGATGACGTATGACCTTACCTTAATCAGTACTACACTAGTATAACAATATGTCAGATGACGTAAGACCTAACCTTAATCAGTACTACACTAGTATAGCAGTATGTCAGATGACGTTTGACCTTACCTTAATCAGTACTACACTAGTATAGCAGTATGTCAGATGACGTTTGACCTTACATTAATCAGTACTACACTAGTATAGCAGTCTGTCAGATGACGTATGACCTTACCTTAATCAGTACTACACTAGTATAGCAGTATGTCAGATGACGTTTGACCTTACCTTAATCAGTACTACACTAGTATAGCAGTATGTCAGATGACGTGTGACCTTACCTTAATCAGTACTACACTAGTATAGCAGTATGTCAGATGATGTTTGACCTTACCTTAATCAGTACTACACTAGTTTAGCAGTATGTCAGATGACGTTTGACCTTACCTTAATCAGTACTACACTAGTATAGCAGTATTTCAGATGACGTATGACCTTACCTTAATCAGTACTACACTAGCATAGCAGTATGTCAGATGACGTGTGACCTTACCTTAATCAGTACTACACTAGTATAACAGTATGTCAGATGACGTGTGACCTTACCTTAATCAGTACTACACTAGTATAACAGTATGTCAGTTGACGTGTGACCTTACCTTAATCAGTACTACACTAGTATAGCAGTATGTCAGATGACGTTTGATTTTACCTTAATCAGTACTACATTAGTATAGCAGTATGTCAGATGACGTATGACCTAACCTTAATCAGTACTACACTAATATAGCAGTATGTCAGATAACGTATGACCTTACCTTAATCAGTACTACATTAGTATAGCAGTATGTCAGATGACGTATGACCTTACCTTAATCAGTACTACACTAGTATAACAATATATCAGATGACGTATGACCTTACCTTAATCAGTACTACACTAGTATTACAGTATGTCAGATGACGTATGGCCTAACCTTAATCAGTACTACACTAGTATAGCAGTATGTCAGATAACGTATGACCTTACCTTAATCAGTACTACACTAGTATAGCAGTATGTCAGATGACGTTTGACATAACCTTAATCAGTACTACACTAGTATAGCAGTATGTCAGATGACGTTTGACCTTACCTTAATCAGTACTACACTAGTATAGCAGTATGTCAGATGACGTTTGACCTTACCTTAATCAGTACTACACTAGTATAGCAGTATGTCAGATGATGTTTGACCTTACCTTAATCAGTACTACATTAGCATAGCAGTATGTCAGATGACGTTTGTTCTAACCATAATCAGTACTACAATAGTATAGCAGTATGTCAGATGACGTGTGACCTTACCTTAATCAGTACTACACTAGTATAACAGTATGTCAGTTGACGTGTGACATTACCTTAATCAGTACTACACTAGCATAGCAGTATGTCAGATGACGTATGACCTAACCTTAATCAGTACTACATTAGTATAGCAGTATGTCAGATAACGTATGACCTTACCTTAATCAGTACTACACTAGTATAGCAGTATGTCAGATGACGTTTGATTTTACCTTAATCAGTACTACATTAGTATAGCAGTATGTCAGATCACGTATGACCTAACCTTAATCAGTACTACACTAGTATAGCAGTATGTCAGATAACGTATGACCTTACCTTAATCAGTACTACATTAGTATAGCAGTATGTCAGATGACGTATGACCTTACCTTAATCAGTATTACACTAGTATAGCAGTATGTCAGATAACGTATGACCTTACCTTAATCAGTACTACATTAGTATAGCAGTATGTCAGATGACGTATGACCTTACCTTAATCAGTACTACACTAGTATAACAATATGTCAGATGACGTATGACCTTACCTTAATCAGTACTACACTAGTATTACAGTATGTCAGATGACGTATGACCTTACCTTAATCAGTACTACACTAGTATAGCAGTATGTCAGATGACGTTTGATTTTACCTTAATCAGTACTACATTAGTATAGCAGTATGTCAGATGACGTATGACCTAACCTTAATCAGTACTACACTAGTATAGCAGTATGTCAGATAACGTATGACTTTACCTTAATCAGTACATTAGTATAGCAGTATGTCAGATGACGTATGACCTTACCTTAATCAGTACTATACTAGTATAACAATATGTCAGATGACGTATGACCTTACCTTAATCAGTACTATACTAGTATTACAGTATGTCAGATGACGTATGACCTAACCTTAATCAGTACTACACTAGTATAGCAGTATGTCAGATGACGTATGAGCTTACCTTAATCAGTACTACACTAGTATAGCAGTATGTCAGATGACGTATGACCTTACCTTAATCAGTACTATATTAGTATAGCAGTATGTCAGATGACGTATCACCTTACCTTAATCAGTAATACACTAGTATTACAGTATGTTAGATGACGTATGACCTAACCTTAATCAGTACTACACTAGTATAGCAGTATGTCAGATGACGTTTGACCTTACATTAGTCAGTACTACACTAGTATAGCAGTATGTCAGATGACGTTTGACCTTACCTTAATCAGTACTACACTAGTATAACAGTATGTCAGATGACGTATGACCTTAACTTAATCAGTACTATATTAGTATAGCAGTATGTCAGATGACGTTTGACCTTACCTTAATCAGTAGTACACTAGTATTACAGTATGTTAGATGACGTTTGACCTTACCCTAATCAGTACTACACTAGTATTACAGTATGTCAGATGACGTGTGACCTTACCTTAATCAGTGCTACACTAGCATAACAGTATATCAGATGACGTATGACCTTACCTTAATCAGTACTACACTAGTATAGCAGTATTTCAGATGACGTATGACCTTACCTTAATCAGTACTACATTATCATAGCAGTATGTCAGATGAGGTGTGATCTTACCTTATTCAGTACTACACTAGTATAACAGTATGTCAGATGACGTGTGACCTTACCTTAATCAGTACTACACTAGTATAACAGTATGTCAGTTGACGTGTGACCTTACCTTAATCAGTACTACACTAGCATAGCAGTATTTCAGATGACGTATGACTTAACCTTAATCAGTACTACATTAGTATAGCAGTATGTCAGATAACGTATGACCTTACCTTAATCAGTACTACACTAGTATAGCAGTATGTCAGATGACGTTTGATTTTACCTTAATCAGTACTACATTAGTATAGCAGTATGTCAGATGACGTATGACCTTACCTTAATCAGTACTACATTAGTATAGCAGTATGTCAGATGACGTATGACCTTACCTTAATCAGTACTACACTAGTATAACAATATGTCAGATGACGTATGACCTTACCTTAATCAGTACTACACTAGTATTACAGTATGTCAGATGACGTATGACCTAACCTTAATCAGTACTACACTAGTATAGCAGTATGTCAGATAACGTATGACCTTACCTTAATCAGTACTACACTAGTATAGCAGTATGTCAGATGACGTTTGACCTTACCTTAATCAGTACTACACTAGTATAGCAGTATGTCAGATGACGTTTGACCTTACCTTAATCAGTAGTACACTAGTATTACAGTATGTCAGATGACGTATGACCTAACCTTAATCAGTACTACACTAGTATAGCAGTATGTCAGATAACGTATGACCTTACCTTAATCAGTACTACATTAGTATAGCAGTATGTCAGATGACGTATGACCTTACCTTAATCAGTACTACACTAGTATAACAATATGTCAGATGACGTAAGACCTAACCTTAATCAGTACTACACTAGTATAGCAGTATGTCAGATGACGTTTGACCTTACCTTAATCAGTACTACACTAGTATAGCAGTATGTCAGATGACGTTTGACCTTACATTAATCAGTACTACACTAGTATAGCAGTCTGTCAGATGACGTATGACCTTACCTTAATCAGTACTACACTAGTATAGCAGTATGTCAGATGACGTTTGACCTTACCTTAATCAGTACTACACTAGTATAGCAGTATGTCAGATGACGTGTGACCTTACCTTAATCAGTACTACACTAGTATAGCAGTATGTCAGATGATGTTTGACCTTACCTTAATCAGTACTACACTAGTTTAGCAGTATGTCAGATGACGTTTGACCTTACCTTAATCAGTACTACACTAGTATAGCAGTATTTCAGATGACGTATGACCTTACCTTAATCAGTACTACACTAGCATAGCAGTATGTCAGATGACGTGTGACCTTACCTTAATCAGTACTACACTAGTATAACAGTATGTCAGATGACGTGTGACCTTACCTTAATCAGTACTACACTAGTATAACAGTATGTCAGTTGACGTGTGACCTTACCTTAATCAGTACTACACTAGTATAGCAGTATGTCAGATGACGTTTGATTTTACCTTAATCAGTACTACATTAGTATAGCAGTATGTCAGATGACGTATGACCTAACCTTAATCAGTACTACACTAATATAGCAGTATGTCAGATAACGTATGACCTTACCTTAATCAGTACTACATTAGTATAGCAGTATGTCAGATGACGTATGACCTTACCTTAATCAGTACTACACTAGTATAACAATATATCAGATGACGTATGACCTTACCTTAATCAGTACTACACTAGTATTACAGTATGTCAGATGACGTATGGCCTAACCTTAATCAGTACTACACTAGTATAGCAGTATGTCAGATAACGTATGACCTTACCTTAATCAGTACTACACTAGTATAGCAGTATGTCAGATGACGTTTGACATAACCTTAATCAGTACTACACTAGTATAGCAGTATGTCAGATGACGTTTGACCTTACCTTAATCAGTACTACACTAGTATAGCAGTATGTCAGTTGACGTGTGACATTACCTTAATCAGTACTACACTAGCATAGCAGTATGTCAGATGACGTATGACCTAACCTTAATCAGTACTACATTAGTATAGCAGTATGTCAGATAACGTATGACCTTACCTTAATCAGTACTACACTAGTATAGCAGTATGTCAGATGACGTTTGATTTTACCTTAATCAGTACTACATTAGTATAGCAGTATGTCAGATGACGTATGACCTAACCTTAATCAGTACTACACTAGTATAGCAGTATGTCAGATAACGTATGACCTTACCTTAATCAGTACTACATTAGTATAGCAGTATGTCAGATGACGTATGACCTTACCTTAATCAGTATTACACTAGTATAGCAGTATGTCAGATAACGTATGACCTTACCTTAATCAGTACTACATTAGTATAGCAGTATGTCAGATGACGTATGACCTTACCTTAATCAGTACTACACTAGTATAGCAATATGTCAGATGACGTATGACCTTACCTTAATCAGTACTACACTAGTATTACAGTATGTCAGATGACGTATGACCTAACCTTAATCAGTACTACACTAGTATTACAGTATGTCAGATGACGTATGACCTAACCTTAATCAGTACTACACTAGTATAGCAGTATGTCAGATGACGTATGACCTTACCTTAATCAGTACTACACTAGTATAGCAATATGTCAGATGACGTATGACCTTACCTTAATCAGTACTACACTAGTATTACAGTATGTCAGATGACGTATGACCTAACCTTAATCAGTACTACACTAGTATTACAGTATGTCAGATGACGTATGACCTAACCTTAATCAGTACTACACTAGTATAGCAGTATGTCAGATGACGTTTGACCTAACCATAATCAGTACTACACTAGTAGAGCAGTATGTCAGATGACGTGTGACCTTACCTTAATCAGTACTACACTAGTATAACAGTATGTCAGATGACGTGTGACCTTACCTTAATCAGTACTACACTAGTATAACAGTATGTCAGTTGACGTGTGACCTTACCTTAATCAGTACTACACTAGCATAGCAGTATGTCAGATGACGTATGACCTAACCTTAATCAGTACTACATTAGTATAGCAGTATGTCAGATGACGTATGACCTTACCTTAATCAGTACTACACTAGTATAGCAGTATGTCAGATGACGTTTGATTTTACCTTAACCAGTACTACATTAGTATAGCAGTATGTCAGATGACGTATGACCTAACCTTAATCAGTACTACACTAGTATAGCAGTATGTCAGATAACGTATGACCTTACCTTAATCAGTACTACATTAGTATAGCAGTATGTCAGATGACGTATGACCTTACCTTAATCAGTATTACACTAGTATAACAATATGTCAGATGACGTATGACCTTACCTTAATCAGTACTACACTAGTATTACAGTATGTCAGATGACGTATGACCTAACCTTAATCAGTACTACACTAGTATAGCAGTATGTCAGATAACGTATGACCTTACCTTAATCAGTACTACACTAGTATAGCAATATGTCAGATGACGTATGACCTTACCTTAATCAGTACTACACTAGTATAGCAGTATGTCAGATGACGTTTGACATAACCTTAATCAGTACTACACTAGTATAGCAGTATGTCAGATGACGTTTGACCTTACCTTAATCAGTACTACACTAGTATAGCAGTATGTCAGATGACGTTTGACCTAACCTTAATCAGTACTACACTAGTATAGCAGTATGTCAGATGATGTTTGACCTTACCTTAATCAGTACTACATTAGCATAGCAGTATGTCAGATGACGTTTGTTCTAACCATAATCAGTACTACAATAGTATAGCAGTATGTCAGATGACATGTGACCTTACCTTAATCAGTACTACACTAGTATAACAGTATGTCAGTTGACGTGTGACATTACCTTAATCAGTACTACACTAGCATAGCAGTATGTCAGATGACGTATGACCTAACCTTAATCAGTACTACATTAGTATAGCAGTATGTCAGATAACGTATGACCTTACCTTAATCAGTACTACACTAGTATAGCAGTATGTCAGATGACGTTTGATTTTACCTTAATCAGTACTACATTAGTATAGCAGTATGTCAGATGACGTATGACCTAACCTTAATCAGTACTACACTAGTATAGCAGTATGTCAGATAACGTATGACCTTACCTTAATCAGTACTACATTAGTATAGCAGTATGTCAGATGACGTATGACCTTACCTTAATCAGTATTACACTAGTATAGCAGTATGTCAGATAACGTATGACCTTACCTTAATCAGTACTACATTAGTATAGCAGTATGTCAGATGACGTATGACCTTACCTTAATCAGTACTACACTAGTATAGCAATATGTCAGATGACGTATGACCTTACCTTAATCAGTACTACACTAGTATTACAGTATGTCAGATGACGTATGACCTAACCTTAATCAGTACTACACTAGTATTACAGTATGTCAGATGACGTATGACCTAACCTTAATCAGTACTACACTAGTATAGCAGTATGTCAGATGACGTTTGACCTAACCATAATCAGTACTACACTAGTATAGCAGTATGTCAGATGACGTGTGACCTTACCTTAATCAGTACTACACTAGTATAACAGTATGTCAGATGACGTGTGACCTTACCTTAATCAGTACTACACTAGTATAACAGTATGTCAGTTGACGTGTGACCTTACCTTAATCAGTACTACACTAGTTTAGCAGTATGTCAGATGACGTATGACCTAACCTTAATCAGTACTACATTAGTATAGCAGTATGTCAGATGACGTATGACCTTACCTTAATCAGTACTACACTAGTATAGCAGTATGTCAGATGACGTTTGATTTTACCTTAACCAGTACTACATTAGCATAGCAGTATGTCAGATGACGTATGACCTAACCTTAATCAGTACTACACTAGTATAGCAGTATGTCAGATAACGTATGACCTTACCTTAATCAGTACTACATTAGTATAGCAGTATGTCAGATGACGTATGACCTTACCTTAATCAGTATTACACTAGTATAACAATATGTCAGATGACGTATGACCTTACCTTAATCAGTACTACACTAGTATTACAGTATATCAGATGACGTATGACCTAACCTTAATCAGTACTACACTAGTATAGCAGTATGTCAGATAACGTATGACCTTACCTTAATCAGTACTACACTAGTATAGCAGTATGTCAGATGACGTTTGACATAACCTTAATCAGTACTACACTAGTATAGCAGTATGTCAGATGACGTTTGACCTTACCTTAATCAGTACTACACTAGAATAGCAGTATGTCAGATGACGTTTGACCTTACCTTAATCAGTAGTACACTAGTATTACAGTATGTCAGATGACGTATGACCTAACCTTAATCAGTACTACACTAGTATAGCAGTATGTCAGATAACGTATGACCTTACCTTAATCAGTACTACACTAGTATAACAATATGTCAGATGACGTATGACCTAACCTTAATCAGTACTACACTAGTATAGCAGTATGTCAGATGACGTTTGACCTAACCATAATCAGTACTACACTAGTATAGCAGTATGTCAGATGACGTGTGACCTTACCTTAATCAGTACTACACTAGTATAACAGTATGTCAGATGACGTGTGACCTTACCTTAATCAGTACTACACTAGTATAACAGTATGTCAGTTGACGTGTGACCTTACCTTAATCAGTACTACATTAGTATAGCAGTATGTCAGATGACGTATGACCTTACCTTAATCAGTACTACACTAGTATAGCAGTATGTCAGATGACGTTTGATTTTACCTTAACCAGTACTACATTAGTATAGCAGTATGTCAGATGACGTATGACCTAACCTTAATCAGTACTACACTAGTATAGCAGTATGTCAGATGACGTTTGACATAACCTTAATCAGTACTACACTAGTATAGCAGTATGTCAGATGACGTTTGACCTTACCTTAATTAGTACTACATTAGTATAGCAGTATGTCAGATGACGTTTGACCTTACCTTAATCAGTAGTACACTAGTATTACAGTATGTCAGATGACGTATGACCTAACCTTAATCAGTACTACACTAGTATAGCAGTATGTCAGATAACGTATGACCTTACCTTAATCAGTACTACATTAGTATAGCAGTATGTCAGATGACGTATGACCTTACCTTAATCAGTACTACACTAGTATAACAATATGTCAGATGACGTATGACCTAACCTTAATCAGTACTACACTAGCATAGCAGTCTGTCAGATGACGTATGACCTTACCTTAATCAGTACTACCCTAGTATAGCAGTATGTCAGATGACGTTTGACCTTACCTTAATCAGTACTACACTAGTATAGCAGTATGTCAGATGACGTTTGACCTTATCTTAATCAGTACTACACTAGTATAGCAGTATGTCAGATGATGTTTGACCTTACCTTAATCAGTACTACACTAGTAAAGCAGTATGTCAGATGACGTTTGACCTTACCTTAATCAGTACTACACTAGTATAGCAGTATTTCAGATGACGTATGACCTTACCTTAATCAGTACTACACTAGCATAGCAGTATGTCAGATGACGTATGACCTAACCTTAATCAGTACTACATTAGTATAGCAGTATGTCAGATGACGTTTGACCTTACCTTAATCAGTACTACACTAGTATAGCAGTATGTCAGATGACGTTTGATTTTACCTTAATCAGTACTACATTAGTATAGCAGTATGTCAGATGACGTATGACCTAACCTTAATCAGTACATTAGTATAGCAGTATGTCAGATGACGTATGACCTTACCTTAATCAGTACTACACTAGTATTACAGTATGTCAGATGACGTATGGCCTAACCTTAATCAGTACTACACTAGTATAGCAGTATGTCAGATAACGTATGACCTTACCTTAATCAGTACTACACTAGTATAGCAGTATGTCAGATGACGTTTGACATAACCTTAATCAGTACTACACTAGTATAGCAGTATGTCAGATGACGTTTGACCTTACCTTAATCAGTACTACACTAGTATAGCAGTATGTCAGATGACGTTTGACCTTACCTTAATCAGTACTACACTAGTATAGCAGTATGTCAGATGATGTTTGACCTTACCTTAATCAGTACTACATTAGCATAGCAGTATGTCAGATGACGTTTGTTCTAACCATAATCAGTACTACAATAGTATAGCAGTATGTCAGATGACGTGTGACCTTACCTTAATCAGTACTACACTAGTATAACAGTATGTCAGATGACGTGTGACCTTACCTTAATCAGTACTACACTAGTATAACAGTATGTCAGTTGACGTGTGACATTACCTTAATCAGTACTACACTAGCATAGCAGTATGTCAGATGACGTATGACCTAACCTTAATCAGTACTACATTAGTATAGCAGTATGTCAGATAACGTATGACCTTACCTTAATCAGTACTACACTAGTATAGCAGTATGTCAGATGACGTTTGATTTTACCTTAATCAGTACTACATTAGTATAGCAGTATGTCAGATGACGTATGACCTAACCTTAATCAGTACTACACTAGTATAGCAGTATGTCAGATAACGTATGACCTTACCTTAATCAGTACTACATTAGTATAGCAGTATGTCAGATGACGTATGACCTTACCTTAATCAGTATTACACTAGTATAGCAGTATGTCAGATAACGTATGACCTTACCTTAATCAGTACTACATTAGTATAGCAGTATGTCAGATGACGTATGACCTTACCTTAGTCAGTACTACACTAGTATAACAATATGTCAGATGACGTATGACCTTACCTTAATCAGTACTACACTAGTATTACAGTATGTCAGATGACGTATGACCTAACCTTAATCAGTACTACACTAGTATTACAGTATGTCAGATGACGTATGACCTAACCTTAATCAGTACTACACTAGTATAGCAGTATGTCAGATGACGTTTGACCTAACCATAATCAGTACTACACTAGTATAGCAGTATGTCAGATGACGTGTGACCTTACCTTAATCAGTACTACACTAGTATAACAGTATGTCAGATGACGTGTGACCTTACCTTAATCTGTACTACACTAGTATAACGGTATGTCAGTTGACGTGTGACCTTACCTTAATCAGTACTACACTAGCATAGCAGTATGTCAGATGACGTATGACCTAACCTTAATCAGTACTACATTAGTATAGCAGTATGTCAGATGACGTATGACCTTACCTTAATCAGTACTACACTAGTATAGCAGTATGTCAGATGACGTTTGATTTTACCTTAACCAGTACTACATTAGTATAGCAGTATGTCAGATGACGTATGACCTAACCTTAATCAGTACTACACTAGTATAGCAGTATGTCAGATAACGTATGACCTTACCTTAATCAGTACTACATTAGTATAGCAGTATGTCAGATGACGTATGACCTTACCTTAATCAGTATTACACTAGTATAACAATATGTCAGATGACGTATGACCTTACCTTAATCAGTACTACACTAGTATTACAGTATGTCAGATGACGTATGACCTAACCTTAATCAGTACTACACTAGTATAGCAGTATGTCAGATAACGTATGACCTTACCTTAATCAGTACTACACTAGTATAGCAGTATGTCAGATGACGTTTGACATAACCTTAATCAGTACTACACTAGTATAGCAGTATGTCAGATGACGTTTGACCTTACCTTAATCAGTACTACACTAGTATAGCAGTATGTCAGATGACGTTTGACCTTACCTTAATCAGTAGTACACTAGTATTACAGTATGTCAGATGACGTATGACCTAACCTTAATCAGTACTACACTAGTATAGCAGTATGTCAGATAACGTATGACCTTACCTTAATCAGTACTACATTAGTATAGCAGTATGGCAGATGACGTATGACCTTACCTTAATCAGTACTACACTAGTATAACAATATGTCAGATGACGTATGACCTAACCTTAATCAGTACTACACTAGTATAGCAGTATGTCAGATGACGTTTGACCTAACCATAATCAGTACTACACTAGTATAGCAGTATGTCAGATGACGTGTGACCTTACCTTAATCAGTACTACACTAGTATAACAGTATGTCAGATGACGTGTGACCTTACCTTAATCAGTACTACACTAGTATAACAGTATGTCAGTTGACGTGTGACCTTACCTTAATCAGTACTACACTAGCATAGCAGTATGTCAGATGACGTATGACCTAACCTTAATCAGTACTACATTAGTATAGCAGTATGTCAGATGACTTATGACCTTACCTTAATCAGTACTACACTAGTATAGCAGTATGTCAGATGACGTTTGATTTTACCTTAACCAGTACTACATTAGTATAGCAGTATGTCAGATGACGTATGACCTAACCTTAATCAGTACTACACTAGTATAGCAGTATGTCAGATAACGTATGACCTTACCTTAATCAGTACTACATTAGTATAGCAGTATGTCAGATGACGTATGACCTTACCTTAATCAGTATTACACTAGTATAACAATATGTCAGATGACGTATGACCTTACCTTAATCAGTACTACACTAGTATTACAGTATGTCAGATGACGTATGACCTAACCTTAATCAGTACTACACTAGTATAGCAGTATGTCAGATAACGTATGACCTTACCTTAATCAGTACTAAACTAGTATAGCAGTATGTCAGATGACGTTTGACATAACCTTAATCAGTACTACACTAGTATAGCAGTATGTCAGATGACGTTTGACCTTACCTTAATCAGTACTACACTAGTATAGCAGTATGTCAGATGACGTTTGACCTTACCTTAATCAGTAGTACACTAGTATTACAGTATGTCAGATGACGTTTGACCTAACCTTAATCAGTACTACACTAGTATAGCAGTATGTCAGATAACGTATGACCTTACCTTAATCAGTACTACATTAGTATAGCAGTATGTCAGATGACGTATGACCTTACCTTAATCAGTACTACACTAGTATAACAATATGTCAGATGACGTATGACCTAACCTTAATCAGTACTACACTAGTATAGCAGTATGTCAGATGACGTTTGACCTTACCTTAATCAGTACTACACTAGTATAGCAGTCTGTCAGATGACGTATGACCTTACCTTAATCAATACTACCCTAGTATAGCAGTATGTCAGATGACGTTTGACCTTACCTTAATCAGTACTACACTAGTATAGCAGTATGTCAGATAACGTATGACCTTACCTTAATCAGTACTACACTAGTATAGCAGTATGTCAGATGACGTTTGACATAACCTTAATCAGTACTACACTAGTATAGCAGTATGTCAGATGACGTTTGACCTTACCTTAATCAGTACTACACTAGTATAGCAGTATGTCAGATGACGTTTGACCTTACCTTAATCAGTAGTACACTAGTATTACAGTATGTCAGATGACGTATGACCTAACCTTAATCAGTACTACACTAGTATAGCAGTATGTCAGATAACGTATGACCTTACCTTAATCAGTACTACATTAGTATAGCAGTATGGCAGATGACGTATGACCTTACCTTAATCAGTACTACACTAGTATAACAATATGTCAGATGACGTATGACCTAACCTTAATCAGTACTACACTAGTATAGCAGTATGTCAGATGACGTTTGACCTAACCATAATCAGTACTACACTAGTATAGCAGTATGTCAGATGACGTGTGACCTTACCTTAATCAGTACTACACTAGTATAACAGTATGTCAGATGACGTGTGACCTTACCTTAATCAGTACTACACTAGTATAACAGTATGTCAGTTGACGTGTGACCTTACCTTAATCAGTACTACACTAGCATAGCAGTATGTCAGATGACGTATGACCTAACCTTAAACAGTACTACATTAGTATAGCAGTATGTCAGATGACGTATGACCTTACCTTAATCAGTACTACACTAGTATAGCAGTATGTCAGATGACGTTTGATTTTACCTTAACCAGTACTACATTAGTATAGCAGTATGTCAGATGACGTATGACCTAACCTTAATCAGTACTACACTAGTATAGCAGTATGTCAGATAACGTATGACCTTACCTTAATCAGTACTACATTAGTATAGCAGTATGTCAGATGACGTATGACCTTACCTTAATCAGTATTACACTAGTATAACAATATGTCAGATGACGTATGACCTTACCTTAATCAGTACTACACTAGTATTACAGTATGTCAGATGACGTATGACCTAACCTTAATCAGTACTACACTAGTATAGCAGTATGTCAGATAACGTATGACCTTACCTTAATCAGTACTAAACTAGTATAGCAGTATGTCAGATGACGTTTGACATAACCTTAATCAGTACTACACTAGTATAGCAGTATGTCAGATGACGTTTGACCTTACCTTAATCAGTACTACACTAGTATAGCAGTATGTCAGATGACGTTTGACCTTACCTTAATCAGTAGTACACTAGTATTACAGTATGTCAGATGACGTATGACCTAACCTTAATCAGTACTACACTAGTATAGCAGTATGTCAGATAACGTATGACCTTACCTTAATCAGTACTACATTAGTATAGCAGTATGTCAGATGACGTATGACCTTACCTTAATCAGTACTACACTAGTATAACAATATGTCAGATGACGTATGACCTAACCTTAATCAGTACTACACTAGTATAGCAGTATGTCAGATGACGTTTGACCTTACCTTAATCAGTACTACACTAGTATAGCAGTCTGTCAGATGACGTATGACCTTACCTTAATCAATACTACCCTAGTATAGCAGTATGTCAGATGACGTTTGACCTTACCTTAATCAGTACTACACTAGTATAGCAGTATGTCAGATGACGTTTGACCTTATCTTAATCGGTACTACACTAGTATAGCAGTATGTCAGATGATGTTTGACCTTACCTTAATCAGTACTACACTAGTAAAGCAGTATGTCAGATGACGTTTGACCTTACCTTAATCAGTACTACACTAGTATAGCAGTATTTCAGATGACGTATGACCTTACCTTAATCAGTACTACACTAGCATAGCAGTATGTCAGATGACGTTTGACCTAACCATAATCAGTACTACACTAGTATAGCAGTATGTCAGATGAGGTGTGACCTTACCTTAATCAGTACTACACTAGTATAACAGTATGTCAGATGACGTCTGACCTTACCTTAATCAGTACTACACTAGTATAACAGTATGTCAGTTGACGTGTGATCTTACCTTAATCAGTACTACACTAGCATAGCAGTATGTCAGATGACGTATGACCTTACCTTAATCAGTACTACACTAGTATAGCAGTATGTCAGATGACGTTTGATTTTACCTTAATCAGTACTACATTAGTATAGCAGTATGTCAGATGACGTATGACCTAACCTTAATCAGTACTACACTAGTATAGCAGTATGTCAGATAACGTATGACCTTACCTTAATCAGTACTACATTAGTATAGCAGTATGCCAGATGACGTATGACCTTACCTTAATCAGTATTACACTAATATAGCAGTATGTCAGATAACGTATGACCTTACCTTAATCAGTACTACATTAGTATAGCAGTATGTCAGATGACGTATGACCTTACCTTAATCAGTACTACACTAGTATAACAATATGTCAGATGACGTATGACCTAACCATAATCAGTACTACACTAGTATAGCAGTATGTCAGATGACGTGTGACCTTACCTTAATCAGTACTACACTAGTATAACAGTATGTCAGATGACGTGTGACCTTACCTTAATCAGTACTACACTAGTATAACAGTATGTCAGTTGACGTGTGACCTTACCTTAATCAGTACTACACTAGCATAGCAGTATGTCAGATGACGTATGACCTAACCTTAATCAGTACTACATTAGTATAGCAGTATGTCAGATGACGTATGACCTTACCTTAATCAGTACTACACTAGTATAGCAGTATGTCAGATGACGTTTGATTTTACCTTAACCAGTACTACATTAGAATAGCAGTATGTCAGATGACGTATGACCTAACCTTAATCAGTACTACACTAGTATAGCAGTATGTCAGATAACGTATGACCTTACCTTAATCAGTACTACATTAGTATAGCAGTATGTCAGATGACGTATGACCTTACCTTAATCAGTATTACACTAGTATAACAATATGTCAGATGACGTATGACCTTACCTTAATCAGTACTACACTAGTATTACAGTATGTCAGATGACGTATGACCTAACCTTAATCAGTACTACACTAGTATAGCAGTATGTCAGATAACGTATGACCTTACCTTAATCAGTACTACACTAGTATAGCAGTATGTCAGATGACGTTTGACATAACCTTAATCAGTACTACACTAGTATAGCAGTATGTCAGATGACGTTTGACCTTACCTTAATCAGTACTACACTAGTATAGCAGTATGTCAGATGACGTTTGACCTTACCTTAATCAGTAGTACACTAGTATTACAGTATGTCAGATGACGTATGACCTAACCTTAATCAGTACTACACTAGTATAGCAGTATGTCAGATAACGTATGACCTTACCTTAATCAGTACTACATTAGTATAGCAGTATGTCAGATGACGTATGACCTTACCTTAATCAGTACTACACTAGTATAACAATATGTCAGATGACGTATGACCTAACCTTAATCAGTACTACACTAGTATAGCAGTATGTCAGATGACGTTTGACCTTACCGTAATCAGTATTACACTAGTATAGCAGTCTGTCAGATGACGTATGACCTTACCTTAATCAGTACTACCCTAGTATAGCAGTATGTCAGATGACGTTTGACCTTACCTTAATCAGTACTACACTAGTATAGCAGTATGTCAGATGACGTTTGACCTTATCTTAATCAGTACTACACTAGTATAGCAGTATGTCAGATGATGTTTGACCTTACCTTAATCAGTACTACACTAGTAAAGCAGTATGTCAGATGACGTTTGACCTTACCTTAATCAGTACTACACTAGTATAGCAGTATTTCAGATGACGTATGACCTTACCATAATCAGTACTACACTAGCATAGCAGTATGTCAGATGACGTTTGACCTAACCATAATCAGTACTACACTAGTATAGCAGTATGTCAGATGAGGTGTGACCTTACCTTAATCAGTACTACACTAGTATAACAGTATGTCAGATGACGTGTGACCTTACCTTAATCAGTACTACATTAGTATAACAGTATGTCAGTTGACGTGTGACCTTACCTTAATCAGTACTACACTAGCATAGCAGTATGTCAGATGACGTATGACCTAACCTTAATCAGTACTACATTAGTATAGCAGTATGTCAGATAACGTATGACCTTACCTTAATCAATACTACACTAGTATAGCAGTATGTCAGATGAAGTTTGATTTTACCTTAATCAGTATTACATTAGTATAGCAGTATGTCAGATGACGTATGACCTAACTTTAATCAGTACTACACTAGTATAGCAGTATGTCAGATAACGTATGACCTTACCTTAATCAGTACTACATTAGTATAGCAGTATGTCAGATGACGTATGACCTTACCTTAATCAGTACTACACTAGTATTACAGTATGTCAGATGACGTATGACCTAACCTTAATCAGTACTACACTAGTATAGCAGTATGTCAGATAACGTATGACCTTACCTTAATCAGTACTACACTAGTATAGCAGTATGTCAGATGACGTTTGACCTTACCTTAATCAGTACTACACTAGTATAGCAGTATGTCAGATGACGTTTGACCTTACCTTAATCAGTAGTACACTAGTATTACAGTATGTCAGATGACGTATGACCTAACCTTAATCAGTACTACACTAGTATACCAGTATGTCAGATAAGGTATGACCTTACCTTAATCAGTACTACATTAGTATAGCAGTATGTCAGATGACGTATGACCTTACCTTAATCAGTACTACACTAGTATAACAATACGTCAGATGACGTATGACCTAACCTTAATCAGTACTACACTAGTATAGCAGTATGTCAGATGACGTTTGACCTTACCTTAATCAGTACTACACTAGTATATCAGTATGTCAGATGACGTATGACCTTACCATAATCAGTACTACACTAGCATAGCAGTATGTCAGAAGACGTTTGACCTAACCATAATCAGTACTACACTAGTATAGCAGTATGTCAGATGAGGTGTGACCTTACCTTAATCAGTACTACACTAGTATAACAGTATGTCAGATGACGTGTGACCTTACCTTAATCAGTACTACACTAGTATAACAGTATGTCAGTTGACGTGTGACCTTACCTTAATCAGTACTACACTAGCATAGCAGTATGTCAGATGACGTATGACCTAACCTTAATCAGTACTACATTAGTATAGCAGTATGTCAGATAACGTATGACCTTACCTTAATCAGTACTACACTAGTATAGCAGTATGTCAGATGACGTTTGATTTTACCTTAATCAGTACTACATTAGTATAGCAGTATGTCAGATGACGTATGACCTAACTTTAATCAGTACTACACTAGTATAGCAGTATGTCAGATAACGTATGACCTTACCTTAATCAGTACTACATTAGTATAGCAGTATGTCAGATGACGTATGACCTTACCTTAATCAGTACTACACTAGTATTACAGTATGTCAGATGACGTATGACCTAACCTTAATCAGTACTACACTAGTATAGCAGTATGTCAGATAACGTATGACCTTACCTTAATCAGTACTACACTAGTATAGCAGTATGTCAGATGACGTATGACCTTACCTTAATCAGTACTACACTAGTATAACAATACGTCAGATGACGTATGACCTAACCTTAATCAGTACTACACTAGTATAGCAGTATGTCAGATGACGTTTGACCTTACCTTAATCAGTACTACACTAGTATATCAGTATGTCAGATGATGTTTGACCTTACCTTAATCAGTACTACACTAGTATAGCAGTCTGTCATATGACGTATTACCTTATCTTAATCAGTACTACACTAGTATAGCAGTATGTCAGATGACGTTTGACCTTACCTTAATCAGTACTACACTAGTATAGCAGTGTGTCAGATGACGTTTGACATAACCTTAATCAGTACTACACTAGTATAGCAGTATGTCAGATGACGTTTGACCTTACCGTAATCAGTATTACACTAGTATAGCAGTCTGTCAGATGACGTATGACCTTACCTTAATCAGTACTACCCTAGTATAGCAGTATGTCAGATGACGTTTGACCTTACCTTAATCAGTACTACACTAGTATAGCAGTATGTCAGATGACGTTTGACCTTATCTTAATCAGTACTACACTAGTATAGCAGTATGTCAGATGATGTTTGACCTTACCTTAATCAGTACTACACTAGTAAAGCAGTATGTCAGATGACGTTTGACCTTACCTTAATCAGTACTACACTAGTATAGCAGTATTTCAGATGACGTATGACCTTACCATAATCAGTACTACACTAGCATAGCAGTATGTCAGATGACGTTTGACCTAACCATAATCAGTACTACACTAGTATAGCAGTATGTCAGATGAGGTGTGACCTTACCTTAATCAGTACTACACTAGTATAACAGTATGTCAGATGACGTGTGACCTTACCTTAATCAGTACTACACTAGTATAACAGTATGTCAGTTGACGTGTGACCTTACCTTAATCAGTACTACACTAGCATAGCAGTATGTCAGATGACGTATGACCTAACCTTAATCAGTACTACATTAGTATAGCAGTATGTCAGATAACGTATGACCTTACCTTAATCAATACTACACTAGTATAGCAGTATGTCAGATGACGTTTGATTTTACCTTAATCAGTATTACATTAGTATAGCAGTATGTCAGATGACGTATGACCTAACTTTAATCAGTACTACACTAGTATAGCAGTATGTCAGATAACGTATGACCTTACCTTAATCAGTACTACATTAGTATAGCAGTATGTCAGATGACGTATGACCTTACCTTAATCAGTACTACACTAGTATTACAGTATGTCAGATGACGTATGACCTAACCTTAATCAGTACTACACTAGTATAGCAGTATGTCAGATAACGTATGACCTTACCTTAATCAGTACTACACTAGTATAGCAGTATGTCAGATGACGTTTGACCTTACCTTAATCAGTACTACACTAGTATAGCAGTATGTCAGATGACGTTTGACCTTACCTTAATCAGTAGTACACTAGTATTACAGTATGTCAGATGACGTATGACCTAACCTTAATCAGTACTACACTAGTATACCAGTATGTCAGATAAGGTATGACCTTACCTTAATCAGTACTACATTAGTATAGCAGTATGTCAGATGACGTATGACCTTACCTTAATCAGTACTACACTAGTATAACAATACGTCAGATGACGTATGACCTAACCTTAATCAGTACTACACTAGTATAGCAGTATGTCAGATGACGTTTGACCTTACCTTAATCAGTACTACACTAGTATATCAGTATGTCAGATGACGTATGACCTTACCATAATCAGTACTACACTAGCATAGCAGTATGTCAGATGACGTTTGACCTAACCATAATCAGTACTACACTAGTATAGCAGTATGTCAGATGAGGTGTGACCTTACCTTAATCAGTACTACACTAGTATAACAGTATGTCAGATGACGTGTGACCTTACCTTAATCAGTACTACACTAGTATAACAGTATGTCAGTTGACGTGTGACCTTACCTTAATCAGTACTACACTAGCATAGCAGTATGTCAGATGACGTATGACCTAACCTTAATCAGTACTACATTAGTATAGCAGTATGTCAGATAACGTATGACCTTACCTTAATCAGTACTACACTAGTATAGCAGTATGTCAGATGACGTTTGATTTTACCTTAATCAGTACTACATTAGTATAGCAGTATGTCAGATGACGTATGACCTAACTTTAATCAGTACTACACTAGTATAGCAGTATGTCAGATAACGTATGACCTTACCTTAATCAGTACTACATTAGTATAGCAGTATGTCAGATGACGTATGACCTTACCTTAATCAGTACTACACTAGTATTACAGTATGTCAGATGACGTATGACCTAACCTTAATCAGTACTACACTAGCATAGCAGTATGTCAGATAACGTATGACCTTACCTTAATCAGTACTACACTAGTATAGCAGTATGTCAGATGACGTATGACCTTACCTTAATCAGTACTACACTAGTATAACAATACGTCAGATGACGTATGACCTAACCTTAATCAGTACTACACTAGTATAGCAGTATGTCAGATGACGTTTGACCTTACCTTAATCAGTACTACACTAGTATATCAGTATGTCAGATGATGTTTGACCTTACCTTAATCAGTACTACACTAGTATAGCAGTCTGTCATATGACGTATTACCTTATCTTAATCAGTACTACACTAGTATAGCAGTATGTCAGATGACGTTTGACCTTACCTTAATCAGTACTACACTAGTATAGCAGTGTGTCAGATGACGTTTGACCTTACCTTAATCAGTACTACACTAGTATAGCAGTATGTCAGATGATGTTTGACCTTACCTTAATCAGTACTACACTAGTATAGCAGTATGTCAGATGACGTTTGACCTTACCTTAATCAGTACTACACTAGTATAGCAGTATTTCAGATGACGTATGACCTTACCTTAATCAGTACTACACTAGTATAGCAGTATGTCAGATGACGTTTGACATAACCTTAATCAGTACTACACTAGTATAGCAGTATGTCAGATGACGTATGACCTAACCTTAATCAGTACTACACTAGTATAGCAGTATGTCAGATAACGTATGACCTTACCTTAATCAGTACTACATTAGTATAGCAGTATGTCAGATGACGTATGACCTTACCTTAATCAGTACTACACTAGTATAACAATATATCAGATGACGTATGACCTAACCTTAATCAGTACTACACTAGTATAGCAGTATGTCAGATGACGTTTGACCTTACCTTAATCAGTACTACACTAGTATAGCAGTATGTCAGATGACGTTTGACCTTACCTTAATCAGTAGTACACTAGTATTACAGTATGTCAGATGACGTATGACCTAACCTTAATCAGTAATACATTAGTATAGCAGTATGTCAGATAACGTTTGACCTTACCTTAATCAGTACTACACTAGTATAACAGTATGTCAGATGACGTTTGACCTGACATTAATCAGTAGTACACTAGTATTACAGTATGTCAGATGACGTATGACCTTACCTTTATCAGTACTACACTAGTATAGCAGTATATCAGATGACGTATGACCTTACCTTAATCAGTACTACACTAGCATAGCGGTATATCAGATGTCGTGTGACCTTACCTTAATCAGTACTACACTAGTATAGCAGTATGTCAGATGACGTTTGACCTTACCTTAATCAGTACTACACTAGTATAGCAGTCTGTCAGATGACGTATGACCTTACCTTAATCAATACTACCCTAGTATAGCAGTATGTCAGATGACGTTTGACCTTACCTTAATCAGTACTACACTAGTATAGCAGTATGTCAGATAACGTATGACCTTACCTTAATCAGTACTACACTAGTATAGCAGTATGTCAGATGACGTTTGACATAACATTAATCAGTACTACACTAGTATAGCAGTATGTCAGATGACGTTTGACCTTACCTTAATCAGTACTACACTAGTATAGCAGTATGTCAGATGACGTTTGACCTTACCTTAATCAGTAGTACACTAGTATTACAGTATGTCAGATGACGTATGACCTAACCTTAATCAGTACTACACTAGTATAGCAGTATGTCAGATAACGTATGACCTTACCTTAATCAGTACTACATTAGTATAGCAGTATGGCAGATGACGTATGACCTTACCTTAATCAGTACTACACTAGTATAACAATATGTCAGATGACGTATGACCTAACCTTAATCAGTACTACACTAGTATAGCAGTATGTCAGATGACGTTTGACCTAACCATAATCAGTACTACACTAGTATAGCAGTATGTCAGATGACGTGTGACCTTACCTTAATCAGTACTACACTAGTATAACAGTATGTCAGATGACGTGTGACCTTACCTTAATCAGTACTACACTAGTATAACAGTATGTCAGTTGACGTGTGACCTTACCTTAATCAGTACTACACTAGCATAGCAGTATGTCAGATGACGTATGACCTAACCTTAAACAGTACTACATTAGTATAGCAGTATGTCAGATGACGTATGACCTTACCTTAATCAGTACTACACTAGTATAGCAGTATGTCAGATGACGTTTGATTTTACCTTAACCAGTACTACATTAGTATAGCAGTATGTCAGATGACGTATGACCTAACCTTAATCAGTACTATACTAGTATAGCAGTATGTCAGATAACGTATGACCTTACCTTAATCAGTACTACATTAGTATAGCAGTATGTCAGATGACGTATGACCTTACCTTAATCAGTATTACACTAGTATAACAATATGTCAGATGACGTATGACCTTACCTTAATCAGTACTACACTAGTATTACAGTATGTCAGATGACGTATGACCTAACCTTAATCAGTACTACACTAGTATAGCAGTATGTCAGATAACGTATGACCTTACCTTAATCAGTACTAAACTAGTATAGCAGTATGTCAGATGACGTTTGACATAACCTTAATCAGTACTACACTAGTATAGCAGTATGTCAGATGACGTTTGACCTTACCTTAATCAGTACTACACTAGTATAGCAGTATGTCAGATGACGTTTGACCTTACCTTAATCAGTAGTACACTAGTATTACAGTATGTCAGATGACGTATGACCTAACCTTAATCAGTACTACACTAGTATAGCAGTATGTCAGATAACGTATGACCTTACCTTAATCAGTACTACATTAGTATAGCAGTATGTCAGATGACGTATGACCTTACCTTAATCAGTACTACACTAGTATAACAATATGTCAGATGACGTATGACCTAACCTTAATCAGTACTACACTAGTATAGCAGTATGTCAGATGACGTTTGACCTTACCTTAATCAGTACTACACTAGTATAGCAGTCTGTCAGATGACGTATGACCTTACCTTAATCAATACTACCCTAGTATAGCAGTATGTCAGATGACGTTTGACCTTACCTTAATCAGTACTACACTAGTATAGCAGTATGTCAGATGACGTTTGACCTTATCTTAATCGGTACTACACTAGTATAGCAGTATGTCAGATGATGTTTGACCTTACCTTAATCAGTACTACACTAGTAAAGCAGTATGTCAGATGACGTTTGACCTTACCTTAATCAGTACTACACTAGTATAGCAGTATTTCAGATGACGTATGACCTTACCTTAATCAGTACTACACTAGCATAGCAGTATGTCAGATGACGTTTGACCTAACCATAATCAGTACTACACTAGTATAGCAGTATGTCAGATGAGGTGTGACCTTACCTTAATCAGTACTACACTAGTATAACAGTATGTCAGATGACGTCTGACCTTACCTTAATCAGTACTACACTAGTATAACAGTATGTCAGTTGACGTGTGATCTTACCTTAATCAGTACTACACTAGCATAGCAGTATGTCAGATGACGTATGACCTTACCTTAATCAGTACTACACTAGTATAGCAGTATGTCAGATGACGTTTGATTTTACCTTAATCAGTACTACATTAGTATAGCAGTATGTCAGATGACGTATGACCTAACCTTAATCAGTACTACACTAGTATAGCAGTATGTCAGATAACGTATGACCTTACCTTAATCAGTACTACATTAGTATAGCAGTATGTCAGATGACGTATGACCTTACCTTAATCAGTATTACACTAATATAGCAGTATGTCAGATAACGTATGACCTTACCTTAATCAGTACTACATTAGTATAGCAGTATGTCAGATGACGTATGACCTTACCTTAATCAGTACTACACTAGTATAACAATATGTCAGATGACGTATGACCTAACCATAATCAGTACTACACTAGTATAGCAGTATGTCAGATGACGTGTGACCTTACCTTAATCAGTACTACACTAGTATAACAGTATGTCAGATGACGTGTGACCTTACCTTAATCAGTACTACACTAGTATAACAGTATGTCAGTTGACGTGTGACCTTACCTTAATCAGTACTACACTAGCATAGCAGTATGTCAGATGACGTATGACCTAACCTTAATCAGTACTACATTAGTATAGCAGTATGTCAGATGACGTATGACCTTACCTTAATCAGTACTACACTAGTATAGCAGTATGTCAGATGACGTTTGATTTTACCTTAACCAGTACTACATTAGAATAGCAGTATGTCAGATGACGTATGACCTAACCTTAATCAGTACTACACTAGTATAGCAGTATGTCAGATAACGTATGACCTTACCTTAATCAGTACTACATTAGTATAGCAGTATGTCAGATGACGTATGACCTTACCTTAATCAGTATTACACTAGTATAACAATATGTCAGATGACGTATGACCTTACCTTAATCAGTACTACACTAGTATTACAGTATGTCAGATGACGTATGACCTAACCTTAATCAGTACTACACTAGTATAGCAGTATGTCAGATAACGTATGACCTTACCTTAATCAGTACTACACTAGTATAGCAGTATGTCAGATGACGTTTGACATAACCTTAATCAGTACTACACTAGTATAGCAGTATGTCAGATGACGTTTGACCTTACCTTAATCAGTACTACACTAGTATAGCAGTATGTCAGATGACGTTTGACCTTACCTTAATCAGTAGTACACTAGTATTACAGTATGTCAGATGACGTATGACCTAACCTTAATCAGTACTACACTAGTATAGCAGTATGTCAGATAACGTATGACCTTACCTTAATCAGTACTACATTAGTATAGCAGTATGTCAGATGACGTATGACCTTACCTTAATCAGTACTACACTAGTATAACAATATGTCAGATGACGTATGACCTAACCTTAATCAGTACTACACTAGTATAGCAGTATGTCAGATGACGTTTGACCTTACCGTAATCAGTATTACACTAGTATAGCAGTCTGTCAGATGACGTATGACCTTACCTTAATCAGTACTACCCTAGTATAGCAGTATGTCAGATGACGTTTGACCTTACCTTAATCAGTACTACACTAGTATAGCAGTATGTCAGATGACGTTTGACCTTATCTTAATCAGTACTACACTAGTATAGCAGTATGTCAGATGATGTTTGACCTTACCTTAATCAGTACTACACTAGTAAAGCAGTATGTCAGATGACGTTTGACCTTACCTTAATCAGTACTACACTAGTATAGCAGTATTTCAGATGACGTATGACCTTACCATAATCAGTACTACACTAGCATAGCAGTATGTCAGATGACGTTTGACCTAACCATAATCAGTACTACACTAGTATAGCAGTATGTCAGATGAGGTGTGACCTTACCTTAATCAGTACTACACTAGTATAACAGTATGTCAGATGACGTGTGACCTTACCTTAATCAGTACTACACTAGTATAACAGTATGTCAGTTGACGTGTGACCTTACCTTAATCAGTACTACACTAGCATAGCAGTATGTCAGATGACGTATGACCTAACCTTAATCAGTACTACATTAGTATAGCAGTATGTCAGATAACGTATGACCTTACCTTAATCAATACTACACTAGTATAGCAGTATGTCAGATGAAGTTTGATTTTACCTTAATCAGTATTACATTAGTATAGCAGTATGTCAGATGACGTATGACCTAACATTAATCAGTACTACACTAGTATAGCAGTATGTCAGATAACGTATGACCTTACCTTAATCAGTACTACATTAGTATAGCAGTATGTCAGATGACGTATGACCTTACCTTAATCAGTACTACACTAGTATTACAGTATGTCAGATGACGTATGACCTAACCTTAATCAGTACTACACTAGTATAGCAGTATGTCAGATAACGTATGACCTTACCTTAATCAGTACTACACTAGTATAGCAGTATGTCAGATGACGTTTGACCTTACCTTAATCAGTACTACACTAGTATAGCAGTATGTCAGATGACGTTTGACCTTACCTTAATCAGTAGTACACTAGTATTACAGTATGTCAGATGACGTATGACCTAACCTTAATCAGTACTACACTAGTATACCAGTATGTCAGATAAGGTATGACCTTACCTTAATCAGTACTACATTAGTATAGCAGTATGTCAGATGACGTATGACCTTACCTTAATCAGTACTACACTAGTATAACAATACGTCAGATGACGTATGACCTAACCTTAATCAGTACTACACTAGTATAGCAGTCTGTCAGATGACGTATGACCTTACCTTAATCAGTACTACCCTAGTATAGCAGTATGTCAGATGACGTTTGACCTTACCTTAATCAGTACTACACTAGTATAGCAGTATGTCAGATGACGTTTGACCTTATCTTAATCAGTACTACACTAGTATAGCAGTATGTCAGATGATGTTTGACCTTACCTTAATCAGTACTACACTAGTAAAGCAGTATGTCAGATGACGTTTGACCTTACCTTAATCAGTACTACACTAGTATAGCAGTATTTCAGATGACGTATGACCTTACCATAATCAGTACTACACTAGCATAGCAGTATGTCAGATGACGTTTGACCTAACCATAATCAGTACTACACTAGTATAGCAGTATGTCAGATGAGGTGTGACCTTACCTTAATCAGTACTACACTAGTATAACAGTATGTCAGATGACGTGTGACCTTACCTTAATCAGTACTACACTAGTATAACAGTATGTCAGTTGACGTGTGACCTTACCTTAATCAGTACTACACTAGCATAGCAGTATGTCAGATGACGTATGACCTAACCTTAATCAGTACTACATTAGTATAGCAGTATGTCAGATAACGTATGACCTTACCTTAATCAATACTACACTAGTATAGCAGTATGTCAGATGAAGTTTGATTTTACCTTAATCAGTATTACATTAGTATAGCAGTATGTCAGATGACGTATGACCTAACTTTAATCAGTACTACACTAGTATAGCAGTATGTCAGATAACGTATGACCTTACCTTAATCAGTACTACATTAGTATAGCAGTATGTCAGATGACGTATGACCTTACCTTAATCAGTACTACACTAGTATTACAGTATGTCAGATGACGTATGACCTAACCTTAATCAGTACTACACTAGTATAGCAGTATGTCAGATAACGTATGACCTTACCTTAATCAGTACTACACTAGTATAGCAGTATGTCAGATGACGTTTGACCTTACCTTAATCAGTACTACACTAGTATAGCAGTATGTCAGATGACGTTTGACCTTACCTTAATCAGTAGTACACTAGTATTACAGTATGTCAGATGACGTATGACCTAACCTTAATCAGTACTACACTAGTATACCAGTATGTCAGATAAGGTATGACCTTACCTTAATCAGTACTACATTAGTATAGCAGTATGTCAGATGACGTATGACCTTACCTTAATCAGTACTACACTAGTATAACAATACGTCAGATGACGTATGACCTAACCTTAATCAGTACTACACTAGTATAGCAGTATGTCAGATGACGTTTGACCTTACCTTAATCAGTACTACACTAGTATATCAGTATGTCAGATGACGTATGACCTTACCATAATCAGTACTACACTAGCATAGCAGTATGTCAGATGACGTTTGACCTAACCATAATCAGTACTACACTAGTATAGCAGTATGTCAGATGAGGTGTGACCTTACCTTAATCAGTACTACACTAGTATAACAGTATGTCAGATGACGTGTGACCTTACCTTAATCAGTACTACACTAGTATAACAGTATGTCAGTTGACGTGTGACCTTACCTTAATCAGTACTACACTAGCATAGCAGTATGTCAGATGACGTATGACCTAACCTTAATCAGTACTACATTAGTATAGCAGTATGTCAGATAACGTATGACCTTACCTTAATCAGTACTACACTAGTATAGCAGTATGTCAGATGACGTTTGATTTTACCTTAATCAGTACTACATTAGTATAGCAGTATGTCAGATGACGTATGACCTAACTTTAATCAGTACTACACTAGTATAGCAGTATGTCAGATAACGTATGACCTTACCTTAATCAGTACTACATTAGTATAGCAGTATGTCAGATGACGTATGACCTTACCTTAATCAGTACTACACTAGTATTACAGTATGTCAGATGACGTATGACCTAACCTTAATCAGTACTACACTAGTATAGCAGTATGTCAGATAACGTATGACCTTACCTTAATCAGTACTACACTAGTATAGCAGTATGTCAGATGACGTATGACCTTACCTTAATCAGTACTACACTAGTATAACAATACGTCAGATGACGTATGACCTAACCTTAATCAGTACTACACTAGTATAGCAGTATGTCAGATGACGTTTGACCTTACCTTAATCAGTACTACACTAGTATATCAGTATGTCAGATGATGTTTGACCTTACCTTAATCAGTACTACACTAGTATAGCAGTCTGTCATATGACGTATTACCTTATCTTAATCAGTACTACACTAGTATAGCAGTATGTCAGATGACGTTTGACCTTACCTTAATCAGTACTACACTAGTATAGCAGTGTGTCAGATGACGTTTGACATAACCTTAATCAGTACTACACTAGTATAGCAGTATGTCAGATGACGTTTGACCTTACCGTAATCAGTATTACACTAGTATAGCAGTCTGTCAGATGACGTATGACCTTACCTTAATCAGTACTACCCTAGTATAGCAGTATGTCAGATGACGTTTGACCTTACCTTAATCAGTACTACACTAGTATAGCAGTATGTCAGATGACGTTTGACCTTATCTTAATCAGTACTACACTAGTATAGCAGTATGTCAGATGATGTTTGACCTTACCTTAATCAGTACTACACTAGTAAAGCAGTATGTCAGATGACGTTTGACCTTACCTTAATCAGTACTACACTAGTATAGCAGTATTTCAGATGACGTATGACCTTACCATAATCAGTACTACACTAGCATAGCAGTATGTCAGATGACGTTTGACCTAACCATAATCAGTACTACACTAGTATAGCAGTATGTCAGATGAGGTGTGACCTTACCTTAATCAGTACTACACTAGTATAACAGTATGTCAGATGACGTGTGACCTTACCTTAATCAGTACTACACTAGTATAACAGTATGTCAGTTGACGTGTGACCTTACCTTAATCAGTACTACACTAGCATAGCAGTATGTCAGATGACGTATGACCTAACCTTAATCAGTACTACATTAGTATAGCAGTATGTCAGATAACGTATGACCTTACCTTAATCAATACTACACTAGTATAGCAGTATGTCAGATGACGTTTGATTTTACCTTAATCAGTATTACATTAGTATAGCAGTATGTCAGATGACGTATGACCTAACTTTAATCAGTACTACACTAGTATAGCAGTATGTCAGATAACGTATGACCTTACCTTAATCAGTACTACATTAGTATAGCAGTATGTCAGATGACGTATGACCTTACCTTAATCAGTACTACACTAGTATTACAGTATGTCAGATGACGTATGACCTAACCTTAATCAGTACTACACTAGTATAGCAGTATGTCAGATAACGTATGACCTTACCTTAATCAGTACTACACTAGTATAGCAGTATGTCAGATGACGTTTGACCTTACCTTAATCAGTACTACACTAGTATAGCAGTATGTCAGATGACGTTTGACCTTACCTTAATCAGTAGTACACTAGTATTACAGTATGTCAGATGACGTATGACCTAACCTTAATCAGTACTACACTAGTATACCAGTATGTCAGATAAGGTATGACCTTACCTTAATCAGTACTACATTAGTATAGCAGTATGTCAGATGACGTATGACCTTACCTTAATCAGTACTACACTAGTATAACAATACGTCAGATGACGTATGACCTAACCTTAATCAGTACTACACTAGTATAGCAGTATGTCAGATGACGTTTGACCTTACCTTAATCAGTACTACACTAGTATATCAGTATGTCAGATGACGTATGACCTTACCATAATCAGTACTACACTAGCATAGCAGTATGTCAGATGACGTTTGACCTAACCATAATCAGTACTACACTAGTATAGCAGTATGTCAGATGAGGTGTGACCTTACCTTAATCAGTACTACACTAGTATAACAGTATGTCAGATGACGTGTGACCTTACCTTAATCAGTACTACACTAGTATAACAGTATGTCAGTTGACGTGTGACCTTACCTTAATCAGTACTACACTAGCATAGCAGTATGTCAGATGACGTATGACCTAACCTTAATCAGTACTACATTAGTATAGCAGTATGTCAGATAACGTATGACCTTACCTTAATCAGTACTACACTAGTATAGCAGTATGTCAAATGACGTTTGATTTTACCTTAATCAGTACTACATTAGTATAGCAGTATGTCAGATGACGTATGACCTAACTTTAATCAGTACTACACTAGTATAGCAGTATGTCAGATAACGTATGACCTTACCTTAATCAGTACTACATTAGTATAGCAGTATGTCAGATGACGTATGACCTTACCTTAATCAGTACTACACTAGTATTACAGTATGTCAGATGACGTATGACCTAACCTTAATCAGTACTACACTAGTATAGCAGTATGTCAGATAACGTATGACCTTACCTTAATCAGTACTACACTAGTATAGCAGTATGTCAGATGACGTATGACCTTACCTTAATCAGTACTACACTAGTATAACAATACGTCAGATGACGTATGACCTAACCTTAATCAGTACTACACTAGTATAGCAGTATGTCAGATGACGTTTGACCTTACCTTAATCAGTACTACACTAGTATATCAGTATGTCAGATGATGTTTGACCTTACCTTAATCAGTACTACACTAGTATAGCAGTCTGTCATATGACGTATTACCTTATCTTAATCAGTACTACACTAGTATAGCAGTATGTCAGATGACGTTTGACCTTACCTTAATCAGTACTACACTAGTATAGCAGTGTGTCAGATGACGTTTGACCTTACCTTAATCAGTACTACACTAGTATAGCAGTATGTCAGATGATGTTTGACCTTACCTTAATCAGTACTACACTAGTATAGCAGTATGTCAGATGACGTTTGACCTTACCTTAATCAGTACTACACTAGTATAGCAGTATTTCAGATGACGTATGACCTTACCTTAATCAGTACTACACTAGTATAGCAGTATGTCAGATGACGTTTGACATAACCTTAATCAGTACTACACTAGTATAGCAGTATGTCAGATGACGTATGACCTAACCTTAATCAGTACTACACTAGTATAGCAGTATGTCAGATAACGTATGACCTTACCTTAATCAGTACTACATTAGTATAGCAGTATGTCAGATGACGTATGACCTTACCTTAATCAGTACTACACTAGTATAACAATATATCAGATGACGTATGACCTAACCTTAATCAGTACTACACTAGTATAGCAGTATGTCAGATGACGTTTGACCTTACCTTAATCAGTACTACACTAGTATAGCAGTATGTCAGATGACGTTTGACCTTACCTTAATCAGTAGTACACTAGTATTACAGTATGTCAGATGACGTATGACCTAACCTTAATCAGTAATACATTAGTATAGCAGTATGTCAGATAACGTTTGACCTTACCTTAATCAGTACTACACTAGTATAACAGTATGTCAGATGACGTTTGACCTGACATTAATCAGTAGTACACTAGTATTACAGTATGTCAGATGACGTATGACCTTACCTTTATCAGTACTACACTAGTATAGCAGTATATCAGATGACGTATGACCTTACCTTAATCAGTACTACACTAGCATAGCGGTATATCAGATGTCGTGTGACCTTACCTTAATGAGTACTACACTAGTATAGCAGTATGTTAGATGACGTTTGACCTGACCTTAATCAGTAGTACACTAGTATTACAGTATGTTAGATGACGTATAACCTTACCTTAATCAGTAGTACACTAGTATTATAGTATGTTAGATGACGTTTGACCTTTCCTTAATCAGTACTACACTAGTATTACAGTATGTCAGATGACGGGTGACCTTACCTTAATCAGTAGTACACTAGTATTACAGTATGTAAGATGACGTGTGACCTTACCTTAATCAGTTGTACACTAGTATTACAGTATGTCAGATGACGTTTGATTTTACCTTAATCAGTAGTACACTAGCATTACAGTATGTCAGATGATGTTTGATTTTACCTTAATCAGTAGTACACTAGTATTACAGTATGTCAGATGACGTTTGACCTTACCTTAATCAGTAGTACACTAGTATTACAGTATGTCAGATGACGTGTGACCTTACCTTAATCAGTGCTACACTAGTATAGCAGTATGTCAGATGACGTGTGACCTTATCTTAATCAGTACTACACTAGTATTACAGTATGTCAGATGACGTGTGACCTTACCTTAATCAGTACTACACTAGTATATCAGTATGTCAGATGACGTTTGATTTTACCTTAACCAGTACTACATTACTATAGCAGTATGTCAGATGACGTATGACCTAACCTTAATCAGTACTACACTAGTATAGCAGTATGTCAGATAACGTATGACCTTACCTTAATCAGTACTACATTAGTATAGCAGTATGTCAGATGACGTATGACCTTACCTTAATCAGTATTACACTAGTATAACAATATGTCAGATGACGTATGACCTTACCTTAATCAGTACTACACTAGTATTACAGTATGTCAGATGACGTATGACCTAACCTTAATCAGTACTACACTAGTATAGCAGTATGTCAGATAACGTATGACCTTACCTTAATCAGTACTACACTAGTATAGCAGTATGTCAGATGACGTTTGACATAACCTTAATCAGTACTACACTAGTATAGCAGTATGTCAGATGACGTTTGACCTTACCTTAATCAGTACTACACTAGTATAGCAGTATGTCAGATGACGTTTGACCTTACCTTAATCAGTAGTACACTAGTATTACAGTATGTCAGATGACGTATGACCTAACCTTAATCAGTACTACACTAGTATAGGAGTATGTCAGATAACGTATGACCTTACCTTAATCAGTACTACATTAGTATAGCAGTATGTCAGATGACGTATGACCTTACCTTAATCAGTACTACACTAGTATAACAATATGTCAGATGACGTATGACCTAACCTTAATCAGTACTACACTAGTATAGCAGTATGTCAGATGACGTTTGACCTTACCTTAATCAGTATTACACTAGTATAGCAGTCTGTCAGATGACGTATGACCTTACCTTAATCAGTACTACCCTAGTATAGCAGTATGTCAGATGACGTTTGTCCTTACCTTAATCAGTACTACACTAGTATAGCAGTATGTCAGATGACGTTTGACCTTATCTTAATCAGTACTACACTAGTATAGCAGTATGTCAGATGATGTTTGACCTTACCTTAATCAGTACTACACTAGTAAAGCAGTATGTCAGATGACGTTTGACCTTACCTTAATCAGTACTACACTAGTATAGCAGTATTTCAGATGACGTATGACCTTACCTTAATCAGTACTACACTAGCATAGCAGTATGTCAGATGACGTTTGACCTAACCATAATCAGTACTACACTAGTATAGCAGTATGTCAGATGAGGTGTGACCTTACCTTAATCAGTACTACACTAGTATAACAGTATGTCAGATGACGTGTGACCTTACCTTAATCAGTACTACACTAGTATAACAGTATGTCAGTTGACGTGTGACCTTATCTTAATCAGTACTACACTAGCATAGCAGTATGTCAGATGACGTATGACCTTACCTTAATCAGTACTACACTAGTATAGCAGTATGTCAGATGACGTTTGATTTTACCTTAATCAGTACTACATTATTATAGCAGTATGTCAGATGACGTATGACCTAACCTTAATCAGTACTACACTAGTATAGCAGTATGTCAGATAACGTATGACCTTACCTTAATCAGTACTACATTAGTATAGCAGTATGTCAGATGACGTATGACCTTACCTTAATCAGTATTACACTAGTATAGCAGTATGTCAGATAACGTATGACCTTACCTTAATCAGTACTACATTAGTATAGCAGTATGTCAGATGACGTATGACCTTACCTTAATCAGTACTACACTAGTATAACAATATGTCAGATGACGTATGACCTTACCTTAATCAGTACTACACTAGTATTACAGTATGTCAGATGACGTATGACCTAACCTTAATCAGTACTACACTAGTATTACAGTATGTCAGATGACGTATGACCTAACCTTAATCAGTCCTACACTAGTATAGCAGTATGTTAGATGACGTTTGACCTAACCATAATCAGTACTACACTAGTATAGCAGTATGTCAGATGACGTGTGACCTTACCTTAATCAGTACTACACTAGTATAACAGTATGTCAGATGACGTGTGACCTTACCTTAATCAGTACTACACTAGTATAACAGTATGTCAGTTGACGTGTGACCTTACCTTAATCAGTACTACACTGGCATAGCAGTATGTCAGATGACGTATGACCTAACCTTAATCAGTACTACATTAGTATAGCAGTATGTCAGATGACGTATGACCTTACCTTAATCAGTACTACACTAATATAGCAGTATGTCAGATGACGTTTGATTTTACCTTAACCAGTACTACATTAGAATAGCAGTATGTCAGATGACGTATGACCTAACCTTAATCAGTACTACACTAGTATAGCAGTATGTCAGATAACGTATGACCTTACCTTAATCAGTACTACATTAGTATAGCAGTATGTCAGATGAGGTATGACCTTACCTTAATCAGTATTACACTAGTATAACAATATGTCAGATGACGTATGACCTTACCTTAATCAGTACTACACTAGTATTACAGTATGTCAGATGACGTATGACCTAACCTTAATCAGTACTACACTAGTATAGCAGTATGTCAGATAACGTATGACCTTACCTTAATCAGTACTACACTAGTATAGCAGTATGTCAGATGACGTTTGACATAACCTTAATCAGTACTACACTAGTATAGCAGTATGTCAGATGACGTTTGACCTTACCTTAATCAGTACTACACTAGTATAGCAGTATTTCAGATGACGTTTGACCTTACCTTAATCAGTAGTACACTAGTATTACAGTATGTCAGATGACGTATGACCTTACCTTAATCAGTACTACACTAGTATAGCAGTATGTCAGATAACGTATGACCTTACCTTAATCAGTACTACATTAGTATAGCAGTATGTCAGATGACGTATGACCTTACCTTAATCAGTACTACACTAGTATAACAATATGTCAGATGACGTATGACCTAACGTTAATCAGTACTACACTAGTATAGCAGTATGTCAGATGACGTTTGACCTTACCTTAATCAGTATTACACTAGTATAGCAGTCTGTCAGATGACGTTTGACCTTACCTTAATCAGTACTACCCTAGTATAGCAGTATGTCAGATGACGTTTGACCTTACCTTAATCAGTACTACACTAGTATAGCAGTATGTCAGATGACGTTTGACCTTATCTTAATCAGTACTACACTAGTATAGCAGTATGTCAGATGATGTTTGACCTTACCTTAATCAGTACTACACTAGTAAAGCAGTATGTCAGATGACGTTTGACCTTACCTTAATCAGTACTACACTAGTATAGCAGTATTTCAGATGACGTATGACCTTACCATAATCAGTACTACACTAGCATAGCAGTATGTCAGATGACGTTTGACCTAACCATAATCAGTACTACACTAGTATAGCAGTATGTCAGATGAGGTGTGACCTTACCTTAATCAGTACTACACTAGTATAACAGTATGTCAGATGACGTGTGACCTTACCTTAATCAGTACTACACTAGTATAACAGTATGTCAGTTGACGTGTGACCTTACCTTAATCAGTACTACACTAGCATAGCAGTATGTCAGATGACGTATGACCTAACCTTAATCAGTACTACATTAGTATAGCAGTATGTCAGATAACGTATGACCTTACCTTAATCAGTACTACACTAGTATAGCAGTATGTCAGATGACGTTTGATTTTACCTTAATCAGTACTACATTAGTATAGCAGTATGTCAGATGACGTATGACCTAACTTTAATCAGTACTACACTAGTATAGCAGTATGTCAGATAACGTATGACCTTACCTTAATCAGTACTACATTAGTATAGCAGTATGTCAGATGACGTATGACCTTACCTTAATCAGTACTACACTAGTATTACAGTATGTCAGATGACGTATGACCTAACCTTAATCAGTACTACACTAGTATAGCAGTATGTCAGATAACGTATGACCTTACCTTAATCAGTACTACACTAGTATAGCAGTATGTCAGATGACGTTTGACATAACCTTAATCAGTACTACACTAGTATAGCAGTATGTCAGATGACGTTTGACCTTACCTTAATCAGTACTACACTAGTATAGCAGTATGTCAGATGACGTTTGACCTTACCTTAATCAGTAGTACACTAGTATTACAGTATGTCAGATGACGTATGACCTAACCTTAATCAGTACTACACTAGTATACCAGTATGTCAGATAAGGTATGACCTTACCTTAATCAGTACTACATTAGTATAGCAGTATGTCAGATGACGTATGACCTTACCTTAATCAGTACTACACTAGTATAACAATACGTCAGATGACGTATGACCTAACCTTAATCAGTACTACACTAGTATAGCAGTATGTCAGATGACGTTTGACCTTACATTAATCAGTACTACACTAGTATATCAGTATGTCAGATGATGTTTGACCTTACCTTAATCAGTACTACACTAGTATAGCAGTCTGTCATATGACGTATTACCTTATCTTAATCAGTACTACACTAGTATAGCAGTATGTCAGATGACGTTTGACCTTACCTTAATCAGTACTACACTAGTATAGCAGTGTGTCAGATGACGTTTGACCTTACCTTAATCAGTACTACACTAGTATAGCAGTATGTCAGATGATGTTTGACCTTACCTTAATCAGTACTACACTAGTATAGCAGTATGTCAGATGACGTTTGACCTTACCTTAATCAGTACTACACTAGTATAGCAGTATTTCAGATGACGTATGACCTTACCTTAATCAGTACTACACTAGTATAGCAGTATGTCAGATGACGTTTGACATAACCTTAATCAGTACTACACTAGTATAGCAGTATGTCAGATGACGTATGACCTAACCTTATTCAGTACTACACTAGTATAGCAGTATGTCAGATAACGTATGACCTTACCTTAATCAGTACTACATTAGTATAGCAGTATGTCAGATGACGTATGACCTTACCTTAATCAGTACTACACTAGTATAACAATATGTCAGATGACGTATGACCTAACCTTAATCAGTACTACACTAGTATAGCAGTATGTCAGATGACGTTTGACCTTACCTTAATCAGTACTACACTAGTATAGCAGTATGTCAGATGACGTTTGACCTTACCTTAATCAGTAGTACACTAGTATTACAGTATGTCAGATGACGTATGACCTAACCTTAATCAGTAATACATTAGTATAGCAGTATGTCAGATAACGTTTGACCTTACCTTAATCAGTACTACACTAGTATAACAGTATGTCAGATGACGGTTGACCTGACATTAATCAGTAGTACACTAGTATTACAGTATGTCAGATGACGTATGACCTTACTTTAATCAGTACTACACTAGTATAGCAGTATATCAGATGACGTATGACCTTACCTTAATCAGTACTACACTAGCATAGCGGTATATCAGATGTTGTGTGACCTTACCTTAATGAGTACTACACTAGTATAGCAGTATGTTAGATGACCTTTGACCTGACCTTAATCAGTAGTACACTAGTATTACAGTATGTTAGATGACGTATAACCTTACCTTAATCAGTAGTACACTAGTATTATAGTATGTTAGATGACGTTTGACCTTTCCTTAATCAGTACTACACTAGTATTACAGTATGTCAGATGACGGGTGACCTTACCTTAATCAGTAGTACACTAGTATTACAGTATGTAAGATGACGTGTGACCTTACCTTAATCAGTTGTACACTAGTATTACAGTATGTCAGATGACGTTTGATTTTACCTTAATCAGTAGTACACTAGCATTACAGTATGTCAGATGATGTTTGATTTTACCTTAATCAGTAGTACACTAGTATTACAGTATGTCAGATGACGTTTGACCTTACCTTAAGCAGTAGTACACTAGTATTACAGTATGTCAGATGACGTGTGACCTTACCGTAATCAGTTCTACACTAGTATAGCAGTATGTCAGATGACGTGTGACCTTATCTTAATCAGTACTACACTAGTATTACAGTATGTCAGATGACGTGGGACCTTACCTTAATCAGTACTACACTAGTATAGCAGTATGTCAGATGACGTTTGATTTTACCTTAACCAGTACTACATTACTATAGCAGTATGTCAGATGACGTATGACCTAACCTTAATCAGTACTACACTAGTATAGCAGTATGTCAGATAACGTATGACCTTACCTTAATCAGTACTACATTAGTATAGCAGTATGTCAGATGACGTATGACCTTACCTTAATCAGTATTACACTAGTATAACAATATGTCAGATGACGTATGACCTTACCTTAATCAGTACTACACTAGTATTACAGTATGTCAGATGACGTATGACCTAACCTTAATCAGTACTACACTAGTATAGCAGTATGTCAGATAACGTATGACCTTACCTTAATCAGTACTACACTAGTATAGCAGTATGTCAGATGACGTTTGACATAACCTTAATCAGTACTACACTAGTATAGCAGTATGTCAGATGACGTTTGACCTTACCTTAATCAGTACTACACTAGTATAGCAGTATGTCAGATGACGTTTGACCTTACCTTAATCAGTAGTACACTAGTATTACAGTATGTCAGATGACGTATGACCTAACCTTAATCAGTACTACACTAGTATAGCAGTAGGTCAGATAACGTATGACCTTACCTTAATCAGTACTACATTAGTATAGCAGTATGTCAGATGACGTATGACCTTACCTTAATCAGTACTACACTAGTATAACAATATGTCAGATGACGTATGACCTAACCTTAATCAGTACTACACTAGTATAGCAGTATGTCAGATGACGTTTGACCTTACCTTAATCAGTACTACACTAGAATAGCAGTCTGTCAGATGACGTATGACCTTACCTTAATCAGTACTACCCTAGTATAGCAGTATGTCAGTTGACGTTTGACCTTACCTTAATCAGTACTACACTAGTATAGCAGTATGTCAGATGACGTTTGACCTTATCTTAATCAGTACTACACTAGTATAGCAGTATGTCAGATGATGTTTGACCTTACCTTAATCAGTACTACACTAGTAAAGCAGTATGTCAGATGACGTTTGACCTTACCTTAATCAGTACTACACTAGTATAGCAGTATTTCAGATGACGTATGACCTTACCTTAATCAGTACTACACTAGCATAGCAGTATGTCAAATGACGTTTGACCTAACCATAATCAGTACTACACTAGTATAGCAGTATGTCAGATGAGGTGTGACCTTACCTTAATCAGTACTACACTAGTATAACAGTATGTCAGATGACGTGTGACCTTACCTTAATCAGTACTACACTAGTATAACAGTATGTCAGTTGACGTGTGACCTTACCTTAATCAGTACTACACTAGCATAGCAGTATGTCAGATGACGTATGACCTTACCTTAATCAGTACTACACTAGTATAGCAGTATGTCAGATGACGTTTGATTTTACCTTAATCAGTACTACATTAGTATAGCAGTATGTCAGATGACGTATGACCTAACCTTAATCAGTACTACACTAGTATAGCAGTATGTCAGATAACGTATGACCTTACCTTAATCAGTACTACATTAGTATAGCAGTATGTCAGATGACGTATGACTTTACCTTAATCAGTATTACACTAGTATAGCAGTATGTCAGATAACGTATGACCTTACCTTAATCAGTACTACATTAGTATAGCAGTATGTCAGATGACGTATGACCTTACCTTAATCAGTACTACACTAGTATAACAATATGTCAGATGACGTATGACCTTACCTTAATCAGTACTACACTAGTATTACAGTATGTCAGATGACGTATGACCTAACCTTAATCAGTACTACACTAGTATTACAGTATGTCAGATGACGTATGACCTAACCTTAATCAGTACTACACTAGTATAGCAGTATGTCAGATGACGTTTGACCTAACCATAATCAGTACTACACTAGTATAGCAGTATGTCAGATGACGTGTGACCTTACCTTAATCAGTACTACACTAGTATAACAGTATGTCAGATGACGTGTGACCTTACCTTAATCAGTACTACACTAGTATAACAGTATGTCAGTTGACGTGTGACCTTACCTTAATCAGTACTACACTGGCATAGCAGTATGTCAGATGACGTATGACCTAACCTTAATCAGTACTACATTAGTATAGCAGTATGTCAGATGACGTATGACCTTACCTTAATCAGTACTACACTAGTATAGCAGTATGTCAGATGACGTTTGATTTTACCTTAACCAGTACTACATTAGTATAGCAGTATGTCAGATGACGTATGACCTAACCTTAATCAGTACTACACTAGTATAGCAGTATGTCAGATAACGTATGACCTTACCTTAATCAGTACTACATTAGTATAGCAGTATGTCAGATGACGTATGACCTTACCTTAATCAGTATTACACTAGTATAACAATATGTCAGATGACGTATGACCTTACCTTAATCAGTACTACACTAGTATTACAGTATGTCAGATGACGTATGACCTAACCTTAATCAGTACTACACTAGTATAGCAGTATGTCAGATAACGTATGACCTTACCTTAATCAGTACTACACTAGTATAGCAGTATGTCAGATGACGTTTGACATAACCTTAATCAGTACTACACTAGTATAGCAGTATGTCAGATGACGTTTGACCTTACCTTAATCAGTACTACACTAGTATAGCAGTATGTCAGATAACGTTTCACCTTACCTTAATCAGTAGTACACTAGTATTACAGTATGTCAGATGACGTATGACCTAACCTTAATCAGTACTACACTAGTATAGCAGTATGTCAGATAACGTATGACCTTACCTTAATCAGTACTACATTAGTATAGCAGTATGTCAGATGACGTATGACCTTACCTTAATCAGTACTACACTAGTATAACAATATGTCAGATGACGTATGACCTAACCTTAATCAGTACTACACTAGTATAGCAGTATGTCAGATGACGTTTGACCTTACCTTAATCAGTACTACACTAGTATAGCAGTCTGTCAGATGACGTATGACCTTACCTTAATCAGTACTACCCTAGTATAGCAGTATGTCAGATGACGTTTGACCTTACCTTAATCAGTACTACACTAGTATAGCAGTATGTCAGATGACGTTTGACCTTATCTTAATCAGTACTACACTAGTATAGCAGTATGTCAGATGATGTTTGACCTTACCTTAATCAGTACTACACTAGTAAAGCAGTATGTCAGATGACGTTTGACCTTACCTTAATCAGTACTACACTAGTATAGCAGTATTTCAGATGACGTATGACCTTACCTTAATCAGTACTACACTAGCATAGCAGTATGTCAGATGACGTTTGACCTAACCATAATCAGTACTACACTAGTATAGCAGTATGTCAGATGAGGTGTGACCTTACCTTAATCAGTACTACACTAGTATAACAGTATGTCAGATGACGTGTGACCTTACCTTAATCAGTACTACACTAGCATAGCAGTATGTCAGATGACGTATGACCTAACCTTAATCAGTACTACATTAGTATAGCAGTATGTCAGATAACGTATGACCTTACCTTAATCAGTACTACACTAGTATAGCAGTATGTCAGATGACTTTTGATTTTACCTTAATCAGTACTACATTAGTATAGCAGTATGTCAGATGACGTATGACCTAACTTTAATCAGTACTACACTAGTATAGCAGTATGTCAGATAACGTATGACCTTACCTTAATCAGTACTACATTAGTATAGCAGTATGTCAGATGACGTATGACCTTACCTTAATCAGTACTACACTAGTATTACAGTATGTCAGATGACGTATGACCTAACCTTAATCAGTACTACACTAGTATAGCAGTATGTCAGATAACGTATGACCTTACCTTAATCAGTACTACACTAGTATAGCAGTATGTCAGATGACGTTTGACATAACCTTAATCAGTACTACACTAGTATAGCAGTATGTCAGATGACGTTTGACCTTACCTTAATCAGTACTACACTAGTATAGCAGTATGTCAGATGACGTTTGACCTTACCTTAATCAGTAGTACACTAGTATTACAGTATGTCAGATGACGTATGACCTAACCTTAATCAGTACTACACTAGTATACCAGTATGTCAGATAAGGTATGACCTTACCTTAATCAGTACTACATTAGTATAGCAGTATGTCAGATGACGTATGACCTTACCTTAATCAGTACTACACTAGTATAACAATACGTCAGATGACGTATGACCTAACCTTAATCAGTACTACACTAGTATAGCAGTATGTCAGATGACGTTTGACCTTACCTTAATCAGTACTACACTAGTATATCAGTATGTCAGATGATGTTTGACCTTACCTTAATCAGTACTACACTAGTATAGCAGTCTGTCATATGACGTATTACCTTATCTTAATCAGTACTACACTAGTATAGCAGTATGTCAGATGACGTTTGACCTTACCTTAATCAGTACTACACTAGTATAACAGTGTGTCAGATGACGTTTGACCTTACCTTAATCAGTACTACACTAGTATAGCAGTATGTCAGATGATGTTTGACCTTACCTAAATCAGTACTACACTAGTATAGCAGTATGTCAGATGACGTTTGACCTTACCTTAATCAGTACTACACTAGTATAGCAGTATTTCAGATGACGTATGACCTTACCTTAATCAGTACTACACTAGTATAGCAGTATGTCAGATGACGTTTGACCTTACCTTAATCAGTACTACACTAGTATAGCAGTATGTCAGATGACGTTTGACCTTATCTTAATCAGTACTACACTAGTATAGCAGTATGTCAGATGATGTTTGACCTTACCTTAATCAGTACTACACTAGTAAAGCAGTATGTCAGATGACGTTTGACCTTACCTTAATCAGTACTACACTAGTATAGCAGTATTTCAGATGACGTATGACCTTACCTTAATCAGTACTACACTAGCATAGCAGTATGTCAGATGACGTTTGACCTAACCATAATCAGTACTACACTAGTATAGCAGTATGTCAGATGAGGTGTGACCTTACCTTAATCAGTACTACACTAGTATAACAGTATGTCAGATGACGTGTGACCTTACCTTAATCAGTACTACACTAGCATAGCAGTATGTCAGATGACGTATGACCTAACCTTAATCAGTACTACATTAGTATAGCAGTATGTCAGATAACGTATGACCTTACCTTAATCAGTACTACACTAGTATAGCAGTATGTCAGATGACTTTTGATTTTACCTTAATCAGTACTACATTAGTATAGCAGTATGTCAGATGACGTATGACCTAACTTTAATCAGTACTACACTAGTATAGCAGTATGTCAGATAACGTATGACCTTACCTTAATCAGTACTACATTAGTATAGCAGTATGTCAGATGACGTATGACCTTACCTTAATCAGTACTACACTAGTATTACAGTATGTCAGATGACGTATGACCTAACCTTAATCAGTACTACACTAGTATAGCAGTATGTCAGATAACGTATGACCTTACCTTAATCAGTACTACACTAGTATAGCAGTATGTCAGATGACGTTTGACATAACCTTAATCAGTACTACACTAGTATAGCAGTATGTCAGATGACGTTTGACCTTACCTTAATCAGTACTACACTAGTATAGCAGTATGTCAGATGACGTTTGACCTTACCTTAATCAGTAGTACACTAGTATTACAGTATGTCAGATGACGTATGACCTAACCTTAATCAGTACTACACTAGTATACCAGTATGTCAGATAAGGTATGACCTTACCTTAATCAGTACTACATTAGTATAGCAGTATGTCAGATGACGTATGACCTTACCTTAATCAGTACTACACTAGTATAACAATACGTCAGATGACGTATGACCTAACCTTAATCAGTACTACACTAGTATAGCAGTATGTCAGATGACGTTTGACCTTACCTTAATCAGTACTACACTAGTATATCAGTATGTCAGATGATGTTTGACCTTACCTTAATCAGTACTACACTAGTATAGCAGTCTGTCATATGACGTATTACCTTATCTTAATCAGTACTACACTAGTATAGCAGTATGTCAGATGACGTTTGACCTTACCTTAATCAGTACTACACTAGTATAGCAGTGTGTCAGATGACGTTTGACCTTACCTTAATCAGTACTACACTAGTATAGCAGTATGTCAGATGATGTTTGACCTTACCTAAATCAGTACTACACTAGTATAGCAGTATGTCAGATGACGTTTGACCTTACCTTAATCAGTACTACACTAGTATAGCAGTATTTCAGATGACGTATGACCTTACCTTAATCAGTACTACACTAGTATAGCAGTATGTCAGATGACGTTTGACATAACCTTAATCAGTACTACACTAGTATAGCAGTATGTCAGATGACGTATGACCTAACCTTAATCAGTACTACACTAGTATAGCAGTATGTCAGATAACGTATGACCTTACCTTAATCAGTACTACATTAGTATAGCAGTATGTCAGATGACGTATGACCTTACCTTAATCAGTACTACACTAGTATAACAATATGTCAGATGACGTATGACCTAACCTTAATCAGTACTACACTAGTATAGCAGTATGTCAGATGACGTTTGACCTTACCTTAATCAGTACTACACTAGTATAGCAGTATGTCAGATGACGTTTGACCTTACCTTAATCAGTAGTACACTAGTATTACAGTATGTCAGATGACGTATGACCTAACCTTAATCAGTAATACATTAGTATAGCAGTATGTCAGATAACGTTTGACCTTATCTTAATCAGTACTACACTAGTATAACAGTATGTCAGATGACGTTTGACCTGACATTAATCAGTAGTACACTAGTATTACAGTATGTCAGATGACGTATGACCTTACCTTAATCAGTACTACACTAGTATAGCAGTATATCAGATGACGTATGACCTTACCTTAATCAGTACTACACTAGCATAGCGGTATATCAGATGTCGTGTGACCTTACCTTAATGAGTACTACACTAGTATAGCAGTATGTTAGATGACGTTTGACCTGACCTTAATCAGTAGTACACTAGTATTACAGTATGTTAGATGACGTATAACCTTACCTTAATCAGTAGTACACTAGTATTATAGTATGTTAGATGACGTTTGACCTTTCCTTAATCAGTACTACACTAGTATTACAGTATGTCAGATGACGGGTGACCTTACCTTAATCAGTAGTACACTAGTATTACAGTATGTAAGATGACGTGTGACCTTACCTTAATCAGTTGTACACTAGTATTACAGTATGTCAGATGACGTTTGATTTTACCTTAATCAGTAGTACACTAGCATTACAGTATGTCAGATGATGTTTGATTTTACCTTAATCAGTAGTACACTAGTATTACAGTATGTCAGATGACGTTTGACCTTACCTTAATCAGTAGTACACTAGTATTACAGTATGTCAGATGACGTGTGACCTTACCTTAATCAGTGCTACACTAGTATAGCAGTATGTCAGATGACGTGTGACCTTATCTTAATCAGTACTACACTAGTATTACAGTATGTCAGATGACGTGTGACCTTACCTTAATCAGTAGTACACTAGTATTACAGTATGTCAGATGACGTGTGACCTTACCTTAATCAGAAGTACACTAGTATTACAGTATGTCAGATGACCTATGACCTTACCTTAATCAGTACTACACTAGTATTACAGTATGTCAGATGACGTTTGACTTTACCTTAATCAGTAGTACACTAGTATTACAGTATATCAGATGACCTTTGACCTTACCTTAATCAGTACTACACTAGTATAGCAGTATGTCAGATAACGTTTGACCTTACCTTAATCAATAATACACTAGTATTACAGTATGTCAGGTGACGTTTGACCTTACCTTAATCAGTACTACACTAGTATAACAGTATGTCAGATGACGTTTGACATAACCTTAATCAGTAGTACACTAGTATTACAGTATGTCAGATGACCTTTGACCTTACCTTAATCAGTACTACACTAGTATAGCAGTATGTCAGATAACGTTTGACCTTACCTTAATCAGTACTACACTAGTATAGCAGTATGTCAGATGACGTTTGAGCTTACCTTAATCAGTACTACACTAGTATAGCAGTATGTCAGATGACGTTTGACCTTACTTTAATCAGTAGTACACTAGTATTACAGTATGTCAGATGACGTATGACCTAACCTTAATCAGTACTACACTAGTATAGCAGTATGTCAGATAACGTATGACCTTACCTTAATCAGTAATACATTAGAATAGCAGTATGTCAGATGACATTTGACCTGACCTTAATCAGTAGTACACTAGTATTACTGTATGTCAGATGACGTATGACCTTACCTTAATCAGTACTACACTAGTATAGTAGTATATCAGATGACGTATGACCTTACCTTAATCAGTACTACACTAGCATAGCAGTATATCAGATGTCGTGTGACCTTACCTTAATGAGTACTACACTAGTATAGCAGTATGTTAGATGACGTTTGACCTGACCTTAATCAGTAGTACACTAGTATTACAGTATGTTAGATGACGTATAACCTTACCTTAATCAGTAGTACACTAGTATTATAGTATGTTAGATGACGTTTGACCTTTCCTTAATCAGTACTACACTAGTATTACAGTATGTCAGATGACGTGTGACCTTACCTTAATCAGTAGTACACTAGTATTACAGTATGTCAGATGACGTGTGATCTTACCTTAATCAGTAGTACACTAGTATTACAGTATGTAAGATGACGTGTGACCTTACCTTAATCAGTAGTACACTAGTATTACAGTATGTCAGATGACGTGTGATCTTACCTTAATCAGTAGTACACTAGCATTACAGTATGTCAGATGACGTTTGATTTTACCTTAATCAGTAGTACACTAGTATCACAGTATGTCAGATGACGTGTGACCTTACCTTAATCAGTAGTACACTAGTATTACAGTATGTCAGATGACGTGTGACCTTACCTTAATCAGTACTACACTAGTATTACAGTATGTCAGATGACGTGTGACCTTACCTTAATCAGTAGTACACTAGTATTACAGTATGTCAGATGACGTGTGACCTTACCTTAATCAGTACTACACTAGTATAACAGTATGTCAGATGACGTTTGACCTTACCTTAATCAGTAGTACACTAGTATTACAGTATGTCAGATGACCTTTGACCTTACCTTAATCAGTACTACACTAGTATAGCAGTATGTCAGATAACGTTTGACCTTACCTTAATCAGTAGTACACTAGTATTACAGTATGTCAGATGACCTTTGACCTTACCTTAATCAGTACTACACTAGTATAGCAGTATGTCAGATAACATTTGACCTTACCTTAATCAATACTACACTAGTATTACAGTATGGCAGATGACGTTTGACCTTACCCTAATCAGTACTACACTAGTATAACAGTATGTCAGATGACCTATGGTGCCAATCGCGAAGACTCCTATCATTTCTTCTTCGATTGTTCCCATTATTCAAATATAAGACATACATTGTTTCAAAATCTCAACTGGCTACCTAATTATTGTGCTTTAGACCTTACACTTTTGACCTGTGGTAATCCAACATTCCCGTATGAACAGAACGAAATTATTTTTAAGCATGTGTTTGAATATGTAAAGAGGTCTGAAAGGTTTCTTATTGTCTAGTTGTTCACCAAAACAACAATCGCACACATCACCACCACTAACCCTCTCTCTCATTCCTTTCTTCATTCTCTGTTTTAGTTCAATCTACACATATTAATGTAAGAAATATTTATATACATGCATGCTCTATCAAATAATGTTGTAACTTATTGTATATAGGAGAAGACTTCATAAGTTTGTTTAACTTGTGTCTTATCCTTTTTGCACATTTGAGCAAATAAAATATGTTTAAACTAAACTAAAACCTATGACCTTATCTTAATCAGTACTACACTAGTATTACAGTATGTCAGATGACCTATGACCTTACCTTAATCAGTTCTACACTAGTATAACAGTATGTCAGATGACCTATGACCTTACCTTAATTAGTACTACACTAGTATTACAGTATGTCAGATGACCTATGACCTTACCTTAATCAGTACTATTTCATTATTCACGTGAAGAAAACAGTGAGTTCTTGACCGTGAAATTGAATTGATACTTATTAATAATTAGTAGAATTCTTGATTTTTTAGTGCTTTATTCTTTAACATTTTCAAATTGAAAGCTTTAATCTTTAACATTTTCTGGATTGAATAATGTGTTAATTTTTTTATAGCTCAGATTTCGATGTATCAATAAAAACAATCCCTAAATGAGAATTACATACAATGTAGTCTTCATGTTGTATTGTATAATCAGCTGATTTTGAAATAAATACATTACTGAAATCAATACATTGGAAGGAACGTTCTAACAACATTTTACAATGAATTATCCCATCAGGTAATGCTACCGGAAATATTTTGCTATTGTTGTGTAAACAATGCCATGTGTTTGTCCTGTTATGATATACCGAGCAATAATGTCCAATAATGTTTTTTTTCATATTAGATTATTTATTTCATATTGCAACTAAAAGCTTTGTTTACGCAAAATAATCAAGTATTTAATTTCATAACACATCACACATCACTTGTTTAATAAGTAACAAGAGATAACTATTTCAATGGGATTAGTTTCAAAGGATATGCTTTGGATCGTCATGAATGTGATCATATGGGAGCTGGAATTAAAAGAATTTGAAGATAACAAAGGAGTAATCAGAATCCGTAAATCGAAGAAGGACAGACAACACAATGGTCAAAAAGGACAAACAATGATCTACAAAACATTACACATAAACTTTATATGGGACGAAGTGCCAACTATGGTAGAAATAGCAATATTTTCCATATCACTAATGGTTTAAATTTCATGCACCGGAAATGACACACCGGAAACCAATACATGGCTAAATCTGCGGAAAAGTGGCTGCGCAGTAATCTGGAAGGGTGCAGGACGTTTCGTAACCTGGTCGTTTCGTACCTAGATCGGGACGTTTCGTACCGGGGTAAAAATGTATAGTGAGACGTTTCGTACCTTCTTTTCAACTCATAGATTTATAATAAACTCGTTAAATAAAATGTTGTATGTATAGTTGAAACTCTGGAACTACTTCCGGTTATGAATGTTAAAATATGACTCAAAATCGCAGTGTCTTCTAGCCCATTAAACATATACCATGGGACTGACAATATCATTAAACAGAGTTTCATTTCTTACTCCTCTATGAAATTGAGATGTTGGGTTTTGGTCCCCCTATTTGCCCTCTCTTTTAAGAAAGTCTGGATCCGCCCCTAGTCTACTTTGAAAAAAATTATAGGTCCATATATCTGAGTTAATATTGTTTAAAAAAAAATATTGGACTTTGTCCCAAGTTAGGTAACACCTATTATCATATTATTTTAAGACACTACATTAATGTTGTGCTTACCCTGCAGAAAAATAATCTCATTAATCCATTGAATATCCCTTGGTTGCCTCTTTTGAAATTTTCTGTCAACAAGAAATCAACTGATTTACAACAAGTGTCCCAAAAGCTCAACAGGAAAGTCGTTTAAAGGGTACCAGAAAAGATATATTTAGACCAGGAAAGATATATTTCATTCAGTGACCGTATATAGCAAACATTTATAGAACATGATTGATTGATTGATTGGTGTTTAACCACCAGAGTTTATAAAACAAGTGCAGGAGAAAGTTAAGTATCAAATACACAAGAACAGAAAATAGCAATACAAATAGAACAAACATGCTTTGTTGATTATCTTGAAATAGTTGATTTACGGCTGAAATAATTTATTTTTAAACACAGAGATAAGTAATTACTGAGAAATGGCTGTTTTCTCGTGAACACTGTGTGGCGACTCAGAGTATACATGAATAATGTGCATGGAACCAAAAGCGACCCTCCTTCTCCAAATATAACAGTGCTCATATCACATCTCGTACCACTTCATATGCTTATTTAAACAAATGTGTGTATTATTAATGTGCATGTCCTATCCATCTTATATGTATTTTTCTTTTCTTTTCTTTTTTGGTATCTGGGAGAAGAATTTATATAAGTGCTTCGTCACTTGTTTTCTGATCCCTATGTATGTACTATTGTTATAACTCATGCAATTTATTCAATAAATATTGCTTACACTATACCATATCTATAATCAGAGACATATACATGGAAGCTAATTTAAATGTGTGATAGTAAATAGCATAAATAAAACTGCACCTGTTCTAATTAATATAATTAGTTACAAACTCTGCAGTGTCCACATTTATGCTCTAAAAAATATATAAGAAACACCATATTGGGGAAGGGATAATGACATCTCGTGACAGGTCCCATTAATTGCACAGGTAATGTTCAGGAGAAAACAATTCCACCTTCCGTCACATGCAGCAACTTGCTATAGTATCGAGTACACCTCACCACAAGCGGGAATCGAACTCACAAACTTAATTGGTGTTAAATACAATCTGATTAAAATCAGACCCATCACTTATCACCGGTTTTGTAAGTAGAGTAACACAATGGGTGTCAGAAATGGAGCAGGAATTGCTTACCCTGCCTGGCCACCTGACCTCACCCTCGGGTTTTAGTAGGGTTCGTGTTGCTCGATCTTTGGTTTTATGTGTGGTGTTGTGTGGATCGTTGGTTGTCCTTTTGTCCTTTTGTCCTTTTTCTTTTTTTTGTCATTGTGTTGTTTGTCCTTCTCCGATTGATGAATTCTATTTACTGCATTTGGTATCTTCAAACTCTTCTTATTCCAACTCCCGTGTAGTGACGCTCGACAACAAATCCTGTGAAACTAATCCCACTGAGATAGATATCTCATTTTACTTATTAAATTACATCGACAAAGCAAGTCATGATATGTGATTTGTAATGAAAAGTAAGCACTTAATTATTTTGCTTAAATTAAGTTGTATTTTTGCAATATGAAATAGATATCTTTTATGAAAAAAAATGTTGGATATGATAAAAGGACAAATACAGACAAACCTGTATTAAGAGGTCATCTTTTCATACCAGGAAAAAGTGGCCATATAAGACAGATGACCTTTTAAAAGAGTTAAATTCATATGAAATTTTCTTAGACAGGACAAGAAAAAGATGACCTTTTTATACAAGTGACTGCTTAATATGGGTGACCGCATGGGCATGTTTAACCTTACACGTATTGCTTACACAACAGGAACAAATATTTCCGGTAACTTTATCTGATGGCAGAAATCATTGTAAAATGTTGTTAGAATGTTCCTTTCAATGTATTGATTTCAGTAATGCATCTATTTCAAAATCAGCTGATTATACAATACAACACGATGATTACCTTGTATGTAGTCTTCATTTAGGCATTGTTTTTATTGATAGATCGAAATAAGAGCTATAAAATATTTAACACATTATTCAATTCAGAAAATGTTAAAGATTACAAGCACTAAAAAATCCAGAATTCTACTAATTATTAATATGTATCAATTCAATTTCACACTTAAGAACCCACTGTTTTCTTCACGTGAAAAATGAAAGAGTACTGATTAAGGTAAGGTCACACGTCATCTGACATACTGCTATACTAGTGCAGTACTGATTAAAGTAAGGTCATAGGTGATCTGACATACTGCTATACTAGTGCAGTACTGATTAAGGTAAGGTCACACGTCATCTGACATACTGCTATGCTAGTCTGTTGAGTAGATTATTGATAAAAGTGACTACGTTGTAAAGTCCCTACGTTGTAAAGTCCGTAGATTATAGAGATGAATATTATCAACCCATGGTAAAGGTTTAATGATTTAACATCATATTGTTAACTGGCTTAGAACTATTTGTTATCAAGATAAGCTGGTTGATTGCTTTTTTAACGTAGCAAAATGTCCCTTCGATCTTTACTAGTTGTACATTTGTAATTATGCTATCACAAATACGCGCACGATCCGTGACGGGTCTTGACATTTTCTCGTGGAAACTTTAATCATGGCTTTTGATCTCTGAATCCAATCATAAACACTTTCAAAATCGTTTGACAAAATTTGTTTATAAGAAACGTGATAAAATATGATAAGAAGCAAAACAAACGTAGATATCTAATTTAGTGCGCATGTCTACCTGTGCATTTTATTAACCGTCAACAGGTACGGACAAAGGTGAAAGATTGGAAGCCAAATAACTTAAAAAGCTCCGATGAGTTTATGAATAAGGGAACGACCATTTAACTTGCAGGGAGGGGAGGGGGGGGGGGGGGGGGGGGGGTGAGTATGTTTTTTTGTTTCGTTCAGAATATTTTTTTCGGACAACACGAGAGTTAGAATATTTATTTTTTTTGTCGCGCATAGCGCGTACGGTATTTTTTTCCCCCAGAATTTAACATTAGGTTATATGACAAAAACTCTGAATCAGATTTTTTTTCCTCTACCAAAATCAGAATATTTTTTTCAGCAACATTGGGAATCAGAATATTTTTTTAGAAAAAACCCCCCATGCTGCAAGTCACTGACAAGCTTTATCACATAATGTTGTATCGCAAAACAAATGTGAATTGAACCTTTGTATCTACGAGTAACAAACATAGATATGTCCGGTCGGGTGTTAGAAAATACACCCAATAGCCTATATATGGATAAAACATCAAGCGTTGTGGATATGCTTACTTCATTGAAATATGCCTGACTAGTTACATAAAGGTAAGTAGAAGGTACCAAAACGTTATCAACAACCTCAAATCGATAGACAATGCCAACATTATTGTAAAAAGGAATAAGACATTGGATAAACAATTCACAAAGACTGAACACAGACAACTAAAAATGGAACAACGCGAACTCCAAACAAAAACAGGGGCGAAATCAGGAACCACATATATATACAATACTTGTGCACTGTCGAAGCATATAGATAATATGTGTATGAGGCTTAGAAATGGGGGAAAAGGCGAGGATTCGCCGAGCCTTTTCCCGCGTTTCGCGCAGAATGTATTTATCCTGCAATGTTAAATCGTAAATAAACGTTTACTGGACGGTCATAAAAGTATTTGAAATAATATCGCAATTGATTCGTTATGCAAGGGCCAGTAGCAATTATTCTGATTTCCTGAAACGTCATCTTCATCTGAGAAACAGGCTACTGGACCAGGGCTATAAAAAGATTCGCCTTATTCGATCTCTTAAAAAGTTTATATTCCGATACCAAGATCTTGTCGCAATATATTCCGTCTCTGCAAAAAAGATTATAAACGATGGATTTTCATATAGTGAAAATGTATAAAGATCAGGTGTCAACAAAAATGTCAAAAATATTATTTTTATCAATGTGTGACGTAAAAGTGTCTTTGACATTTACTTCACTGAGCTTGGTGCTGCTTTGACAACTGTTTTACCTGTTTTGTTCAAGTATTGTTATAAATACTTTTATAGTGACAGCCGGAGACTTTGGGCCGTAATGAAAGCGGGAGGTTTGGCGCTTTAAAATCTGATTCAACCCACCATTTCTTTTAGAAATGCCTGTACCAAGTAAGGGTCATTACGGTTTTCACAGTTTTCCGGTTGTTGACTGAATTTGTCTGTTTATATACTTATGAGTTTTGACTTTCCCTTTGTAAGATTGTTCGGAGTTCGGTAATTTTGTTATTACCCTTATTTGTGTATGTATTTGAAAACAATATCCCCCGATGTGGGCGGAGCTTACATTTGTATGTTCTATTTATAACTGACCAATATCAAAAAAAATATTGGGCAGGCTATATTGGTCGGTAAATGCTGTCATTGCAGGATAAATTCCATAATCGTCAACAAGTCATAGTGGCAACCGTATAACGTTCGAAGTGATGACTTCAACTTAACCAATAGGAATCCTTGTTCAGTAGCTTCCTTGTTAACAGCAACCATCTATCAAGGAAATTCTGATAGGTACCACAAGCTCTGTAATATCGTATCAACTGAGATATATATTCTCCATATGCAGGTGCTGCTGGAATATTGCTACATATAAATGGAAATTTCACAATGGGAAAATTGAAATAATCTCTTTTGTCGTAATGTTTCGTTCTTAACCGCCTCTCACTGTCAACTTCGAGGTGTAAGTCAAAGCATAAAGCAGACCTATTTGTATCTGTGGTATCCTTAATTTCAAGCTCAATGCAATAGATGCGATCAACGAAATCAGAAAACCTATAATTATTTAGTGAAAGGACATCATTTATATAGCGGAACGTGAATTTAAAGGATCGGGCTATCTTCTTTTCGTTTTTCTGGAGAAGCCCCTGTGTGAGGTCTTTCTCATACGAATAAAGGAACAAGTCGGCGACAAGAGGACCACAGTTTGTACCCATAGGTATGTCGACTGTGTTGAAAAACACGTCCACCAAACATAGCAAATATGTTGTCAATCAAAAACTCGATCATGTTGAGGAGAACCTTTTGGTTCGATATGGTGATTTTGACGGACAGTTGGAACTGTTAAATGGTTCGTCTTCCGCTTTATCGCTTAGCAGGTCCAGTTATATCACAACAGACCTTTCCAGACTGATAACGCATACTCTAGATGTTCCATGGGTTCAAGATCATAAATTTATTATTAGTTTTACATAATAAAATATTGTGATCGCAACAACATTGAAAATATGTAGACTTTATTCATGTTCTGACTTGGAAATATTTTTCTCATGAAATATTCATATTTAGGAGATTGTAGAAAATTTTCATACATTGATTTTTATTATTGCTATTATATCCGTTCAAAGGCTCATATATTATGTATAAAACAATGGATAATGGTTATATAAAATTGTCCTTTTCAACCATGCAGAAATTCTCTAAAGTCTCCTTATAATGATATTTTGTTAATTTTATGAAATTCAATTAGGTATAAATACATTTTCTTTGTTAAGAACTATCCGATGTAAACAGAATTGGCAATTTCCAATGGTAAATATAGAGAACATATATCTGACCACAAGGGTATTTCCCATCTATGCGGCATCTATAGAGACATAATTAAAGAAACTAAAAAGGTAAAATATGACACATCTAAACTAATAATAGCACTGACCAATCTTATTCGTAAGGTCTGTAATGTAGGGAATACTGTTGACTTTTTGATGCATGTTTTCGTTACTAAAAATAGTGAAAAACAAACTGCTGTGAAAGTTAGTGGGTTCAACAAGCATTTAAACCAGAATTTATATACTTAATCCATTATTATATTATTTATGAATATTCAATATTTCATTCCAACAACTTGGAGACCTATTTATTCTGGCTTCCCACGATGACCATTAATTTCTTTAGGTGTTTAGGGGGATATGGTGTTAAACGCCACTTTCAATAATATTTCAGCTATATCGTGGCGGTCAGATTTATTGGTTAAGGAAACCAAAATACGAGTAGAAAAACACCAACCTGCCGAAAGTCAATAACAAACTTTATCACATAATGTGTTATCGAGTACATTTGGTCTGAGTGGGATTTAAACTCGCAACATTAGTGGTGATAGACATTGATAGCATAGGTAGTTGGAAATCCAACAATCATACGATCACGACCACGACAGCCCCCGGTTAGGTGTTTATGACGTGTTGCTATTAAATATGTTAGAAGTGGCAGTTATAGTGGCTTTGTCCTATATAAGCTATGAGTAACGATCTTAACCAACAAAGACCATAGACGGTTAATAGTTAGTATATTCAATTTATGGCGAACATTCACTGACCATGCTATTGCACTGTCCATGTCTATATTACCCACAATTTCTTTAGAAATGCCTGTACAAAGTCAGGGTCATTACGGTTTTCACAGTTTTCCGGTTGTTGACTGATTTTGTCTGTTTATATAATTATGAGTTTTGACTTTCCCTTTGTAAGATTGTTCGGAGTTCGGTAATTTTGTTATTACCTTTATTGTTTATAAAGCGAATCTTTGCAGGTTTTTATTGTTTTATATATATAATCTTCTTTTCATAAGTAAAGTTTGAAGATACTGAAGGGATAATCAAAAGCAGTTAACAGAAGAAGTACAGACACAACTAATGAGTCTGAATTATTTATAGAAATAATTTCAGTACCAAGCTCTTCTTGACTTCAATTTGATATTTCGTGTTATATAAAGACAAATGTTGAGTTTCGGCAAAAAAACGTCAAAATTACAAATTTATCAAGAAAGGTTTTCATTACTGAGTATGCTTTTATGAAAACATATAAAAATCTATAATCGCTTACTAAGATACATATAGCATACCAGTTAGAAGGAAGCAGTGCAAAAAATATCAGAATGTCTGCGTGAGTGGTAATCGAAAACGTGGCAGTATGTGTGTGTGCTTTGAGTACGTATCAGTGTGTCCGTGTGTGTGTGTATACGTGTCAGTGTGTGCGTGTGTTTGTGTACGTGTTAGGGTGTGCGTCACTGTGTGTTAACCTTTGCCTGATTATTAGAGTAGCACATTACATTACTATTAGTCTAAACCAATGCAAATATTTGATTTTCACATACAGTATAATAATATAAATTGCTTTCTTGAACTTTTAGATATATTGAAGTACAAAACATTGTTTCAATTCAAAAACGTTTCTGGGATCCCATAACTCTTTCCGATTACCTGAAAAATAAAATCATCGATTTTACAAGTTTCTCTTAAAAAATCATGGATCCATTTGAACAGAACGATGGCAGAGATAGCTAATTTCCTTTCCTTCAGACTTATTGAACATCACCTTAATTAGAATTCCTTTCAAATTTGTCTCATAAAATGTTTCTCGTAAGTTTGAAATGTGCAATATCAGTGTGTTGATAACAAAAAGATCCAGTTTTGTAAAACTTCAGATACCGACAAAGGTGGCCTTAGAATATATATCTGTTGTTAAAATACGAGCTAAATAATATATTTTTTTAAAACATTGTAAAGACATGACATGTTTTTCAAAAACATTTCCCATTATGAAGTATTGATGGCATTCACTTGAACATAACCGACCGTACACATAGTATGTATTATTCCTTGCCATAGGAGAGCCTAACCTAATTAGACGATTGTGGTTTTATTGTCCACAAAGACTTTTTAATTATTTTTCTTTCCAATCTCCTAGGTAACTGGTGAATGTTATTCAAGAAACTCGTCGTCGTGAGTACTACATTTGACATCTACGTTTTTATCCCTGCCAACTGTGTGAATAAACAAAATTAGTATACTTCGTGTAAGTTTTTGTAGTGATATTTGGTTCTGTAATATTTTGGCATATTACCTGGACAATTAGACACTCAGTATAATAATGATATTAATGTGGTCTTGTCCAGGTAATATGCCAAAATATTACCTGGACAATTAGACACTCAGTATAAAAATGATATTAATGTGGTCTTGTCCAGGTAATATGCCAAAATATTACCCAGGTCTGAGAGACATATTACCCTCCCCTTCGGTCGGGTAATATGTCTCTCAGACCTGGGTATCGGGTCGGGTAATATGTCTCTCAGACCTGGGTAATATTTTGGCATATTACCTGGACAAGACCACATTATTATATAATTCTTATATGATTTACATAATTCGAAATCCTATACTCTGATTGGGTATAAGCGCTTATGGAGGCGGGGTTTTGTCAGTTTATTTTTCGATAGACGATGTTCACCGGACTACTTTTTTCGTAATGTAAACAAAATGGCGGCTTGGATTCCCGATAATAAAAAAAGATAAAAGAAACAATGTTTATTGTTAATAATCGACAATTATTGTTAGATATGAAATAAAAAAATAAATGCCAATGAAAACAAAAGCTTGTATTGTTGACATAAAAAAAAAAATTCCGGAAAAAATACTTAAGACAACCATCTATCGACTTTGACTTTTGTAATATATCGTCATCCTGTGACGTTGTTTACAAGGGACGCTGATTGACACAAGCTGGTTACTGATTTATTTTACAATTTTGTGGGCATTTTACTTGTTTGAGTAGCTAATTATAAATGCAAAATGCCATCAAATTGGAATATATCAGTATCTTAATTACATCACTGTCTAGTTTAAAGTAGGAAAACAAGGTTAGTTCATGTTGTTATTCATGGCCGGCCGACACACATCAATGGAATGTATGTGTGCGTATTGGGGAACCTCGAAGGTAAATTTTCAAAACAAATGAAATAAAAACTTAGTTACAGAATTATAAGGATTAAACGCATTTTTTCCGGAGTTTATTTATGTATAACCTGGACCAATTCACTCACAAACAAATTCGGACTTTTATTTGTTTGTGAGTGAATTGGTCCAGGTTATACATAAATAAATCCGGAAAAAATGCGTTTAATCCTATAATAAATATATGGCTGACTGGTTTATTTATATTAATGTTTCAACAAAAACAGAAATACCCCAAATCGTTGTTGCTCACAAAGATGTTTTAATTATTTTGCTCTCGTCTACACCACTTTGAGCGTACATGATGAGGGTTATTCAAGAATAAACAAAAATAAATGGCTGACTGGTTTATTTATATTCATTTTCAACAAAAGCAAACAGCAACACCTTAAATCATGACACGAACACTTTCCAATTGAAATAAATGCCACAAATATATATATGTAATATATGTAGTCATAATTGAGATCATAATGCATATAGAGTCATCTATCATTGAAATAGACTTTCTTACAGAAATATAGATTATCAGTCTACTATAGGTGGATTACGATATTTCTCCACTCAAAATAATCAATTTTTCTGTTAAAGCTCTAGTTTTAGTGAGATCATCAAAATTCGAAAACTTAACCAGCGAGAGAGGAGAAATATCGTAATTCACTGGTAACCAAAGGAAAATCGGCTTCTCCTATGACCAAAACGTCTAGAAATAGTTTTAAGTTGCTAATTTTCGTCGTTCGGTTAATGACGATCGAAAGGAAATGGGGAATGCAGAAATTTAACCGTGGTGATTATAGATATTACAGCATTTAACCAACTTGTTAAACACGCTAAGAATATGAGAAATAGCGGTAACCGTTGATAGAGTTTTAATTTATTACAATATCGACTATTTGCTTCCTCTCCATCCATATTACGTCATTAGTACTTATCTGGACTGGGTTGCACAAACCTCAATTAAATTTAAGGGTCAATTAAAACTTAATTGACACCTAAAGAGAGAAAAGCGTTAGGGTGCAAAATTGGCCCCAAATTTTATTAAAAAATAATGCTTGACATAGAATAAAAACAATTTACTAATTTAATTGTTATATAAACAAATTTTCAAAAAATATATCTCCGTGAAATTGGGTGCGTTATGACGTCATAATGACATCATAATTAGACGGATAATGCTAAAAATGGGCTATGAACGACATATTCAATGTACATTTTAGCTATTTTATATACCCCCACAGTCTTCCACCAACTCTAAATTGAGCAGTTGTTTTGAGTATAAAGGGTTAATGATTGTATCAAAATATTTTGTTGGTTGTTAAATATTAATTTTTATTATACCTCAGTATATACTTTCTTAAAGCTTTTTTAAAGAAATAAAAATGCTATTGTTTCACATTTTTAACACTGAGACTATTGACCGGTCCATAGTTTTCAAGACTATTGACTGCCGCTGAACTATTTACTGGCAATTTAAACAACTTTCGCGGAATTTTTAATTGGACGTCGCTTATTGGACAAACTACGGTAATTGTTATGCGTGATCCTCTGGCGTTATCGTCGCTATCGAGAAACCCGGATTTTTTGGTCAAAATTTCAAAAATTTCATGATTTCAAATTTTCAAAAAATGTTAAAAATTTCAGTTTTCATAAAATTTCATAAAATTTCAAAATTAAAAAAAAAGATTAAAAAATTTAAAATAAATAAAATAAAAATTTTAAAGTTCAAAATTTCAAAATTTTCACAAAATTTTCACAAAATTTTAAAATTTCAAAAAATTTCTAAATTTCAAAAATTTCCCAAAAATTCAAAATGTTCATAAAACTTGTAGTCACCATGTACATTTATGTTGAAGTCTACTTTCTCAAAAGAATCAAACTCTTATGAATAACTGGGGAAACAGCATAACAATGTCCATGAGACAATATTCAGATTTATAATGCAAAATACTGGCAAAAGATGCGTGATTTTATTATTCTTTATCATTTTGAGGTGATCATTCAACTATGAGTCTAATGTTTTTCGGTATAATAAAATACTTATAGACTGTGTATTCGGGAATAGCAAGTTTCTTGTCCCCTCGACCCTGACTATTAACCTCGGCTTCGCCTCGGTCAATAGTCAGTGTCTCAGGGACAATAAACTTGCTATTCCCTCATACCCAGTCAATAAGTATATAATCTATAACCTCGGCCAGACATTTAAAATCAATATCTTCACTCTTCTGATTGTATATATGAGACCATTATGTATATATACTCAATCTCTGTACATTTTATGATTCATTTCAAGTAATGAAATTCATCAGTAAATAACTAATGTTTCTGTAAATAATTGAAATTAAGCACCTTCGCAGTCGTGCACCACAAAAATATTTTACCAGATTATTAAAATGAACAAAACACAAATAATGTTAAAGTATTTTTTTGGTGCACGAGGTGTTAAATTTCTTTAAAAACGACGGGAAAATGTTCAAATATTACAAGCGCTTAGATGACGTTTTGATGTTTAAGAATCAATCTTTGCCGTAGAAAACGATGGTATGTCGGCACGTAACAGTTATATAGGATAAAAATAAAATAAACACCACTTCATCCAAAATAAAAAAAAATTGATAAGCCCCCAATTATTGATCATATATTTTCTTCCGGGATACTGAAATAGTTATTACTACCGGGATACTGAGGTAGGTGTAATGGTCTATCAATGCTACTTCTAAAATGAAGTAAAATAGTTTGATCCAAAAGGAGAAGATATTTTTTGGGCACAATCCAACATATCCTTAAGAAGAGTTTGAAGATACCACAGGGGCAATCAGAATCCGTATATCGAAGAAGAACAGACAACACAATGGCCAAATGAAAAAGTACAAACAACGATCTACAAAACATACACATAAAACTAATGATCGTGTAACACGAACCCCACTAAAAACCGGGGGTGAACTCAGGTGCTCCGGAAGGGTAGGCAGTTTCTGCTCCACTAGTGGCACTCGTCGTGTTAATCTAGTTACAAACCCGGTAATAAGTCGTGAATGAGGAAAGGACCGGGAAGTGTTTACGACAAGTGGAACATATCCGTGGTCATTATCCAAGAATTTTATTTCGATTAGACATGGGGTTATGAGGAAAGGACCGGGAAGTGTTTACGACAAGTGGAACATATCCGTGGTCATTATCCAAGAATTTTATTTCGATTAGACATGGGGTTAGTTTATCATCCCGCTCATAGAAGGAACGATGTGGGGGGAATAAAAACGAAAAAATATGTTAATTATTTTATTTTTCTAAATGCATCAATTAAATAAAAATTAGAACTGTACAACCACAAGCAAACCTTGTTACATTCGAATACATAAACATAAATACAAAAATCTGGATTAGCTGATAAAAAAAAATATTCAATTCCCGGAGACGACGGAATATTAGTAAAAATACTTACAAATTACTTCTACTTAAACCTTTAAGAATTTTTATTCTGGAGATTTATAGAAGTTAAACGTACTATATACCTGTATAGATCGTAAATGTAAAAACGTTTTCGATTAAATAATAAGTAATAAGATGTATAATGACGAGTGAAAGAAATGTTCTTTTAGGATAGAGAACTTCCAATTTTCTCTGTAGTCCTTTCTCGTTTTTATGATTTTCATATTGATATATTCATTTACAAGGGATCTGCGGCTATTATCGGATATTGTGGTTTATTGACCACTTCAGAATGCGTTCCATTTCTTTTGAGTTCAAACGACAATGCGTGTGACGTTACGCACGATATTGCGTCAATGATTTAAACTCAAAGATGATTTAAATACCACAGAAGAATCAACATAAATTTTAAAGGAACAGGAATATTTGACTTAAAAAGAACCCAGATATATACTCATACATTTGCATGATCAGAAGTAATCGATAAAATATAATTTTGGAGCTGTTTGTATTGTGTAGAGTCTGTGTGTATTACATGTGGTAGTGAACAGGACACATTATACAAGATTATCTATACAAAAATATGCATATGATGTAAAACAATGTGTTTGATTCCTCATAGTCTACTTACGATTTTTCATGTATAAATCCAAAGAATACAATGGTATGGATATTTTGGTTTCAATATTCAGTGATCGAAGACAGAAAGATGTGATGAATTAAGTGATTGAATATTTATTTAATGATTCAGAAACACATGAATAATTGTAGTTTTCAGTTCAGACAAGAAATCAGGATTCAGCCATACATACATGTACATATTAAGATGCAGTAAACACTGAAACATAATTTTGAGATCATGGAGATAATTTAATTTAATTGTTAATAAAAAATTTGAAAGTGAAGTTGTTTCTTTTTCAGTACATTGTTTAATGACATGATATGTGTATTTATAACAGTTCCCATAATTGTGTGGGAAACACTATTGTTATAGTATTATTATACACCCTGCAAACATTTGTAGTACACTACCTGCAGATGTGCATGAAGGAATATGGTTGCTGTCCAGAATTTAAAAAGGGAGATAATTCAACTTATACTTTCACGAAAACGGGGGGGCATGTACCTTGTAAGCGCAACTCCTACTAAACTACTAAACTACATGTTGAATTTTTATGAAATTTTACACAGTTGTAGTACACAACCTGCAGATGTGCATGAAGGAATATCGTTGCTGTCTAAAATTTAGAAGAGGACATAATTCAACTTATACTTTCACGAAAAGGGGGGTCGTGTACCTTGTAATCGCAACTCCTCCTAAACGGCTTATTGGAGTTTTGTGAAACTTTACACAGTTGTAGTACACTACCTGCAGATGTGCATGAAGGAATATGGTTGCTGTCCAAAATTTAAAAGGGGAGATAATTCAACTTATACTTTCACGAAAAGAGGGGGGGGGGGGCATGTACCGTTGCTATCTAAAATTCCAAAGTTTGAACATCATAGTATTGCAAGCGGGGGTTATCACTCAGTGAGGTCACTCACAGTTCTAGTTGGTACTTGTAAAGATATGCCACATTATGAACCAAAGGTGTTTTATGTTATGCACTACATACACAAACCTTTGATCCATCATGTGTCCATTGGAGGCATAAGTGTTTAATACCACTTTCAAAAATATTTCAGTTACTACTTTTGTGGGGGAAATTGGAGTACCCAGAGAAATCCACAGACCTGTCGCAAGTCACTGACAAACTTTATCACATGTTTTATCGAGTACACCTCGCCATGAAATGGGGTTCAAACTCACGACTTAAGTGGTGATAGGCAACGATTGCACAGGTAGTTGTAAATTCAACTACCATACGATCACGACGGCTCAAGTTCAGTTAAGATGAAAGGTAATTGTTTTATTGATATTGATGGAGTTTATGATAATCAGTGTATATAAACTTTCTTTTCATGTCAATCAATGAAAAGAATTGGTTTGCTGAAAGTATGTTTTTTGTTGGGGTTCATTCGATGGAATTTGTATCTCATGTGAAGTTCCACCAATTGCAGACACAACGTTAGGCATATCAGAACAGTACCCTTTATTTTGCCACCAGACTGGGATGGTTGGCCACTGAAATCTACGATTGCACACTTTCTATAAGTCTACCCATGCTGAATTTAAAACTCTGTCAACAGTTGAAACACTGACACCAAAGCATAAATAAATAAATAAATATTGCACGGACCGTGTTATTTATCTTAGTGAATCTCATGATCATCGATGAGCTAAAACAATTGACGAAGGTGGTCCGTTGCTGAGCATGAGCAGTATAAAACTGGGACTCTTAAAAGAAAATGACAAGTAAAACAAAGTGGAAATATTTTAAAATAACATTACTATCATTTGAAATATACATATGTATAATATGTATAAAAGTGTAGAAAAGTAGATGAATGGATTTGAATCTGAGGATCCCTAAAATTCACATCACCTTTTCATAAATTATATAAAGTTTCCCCTTTTGCGCCCAAATTAAACTTTTAACTTCTATCAGTTCCATTCTCCTAAATCAAAGGGAATTATTCATCCGGTGCCTTGAAAATGCGTTCTGTCATGTGCATAAGTTATTGTTTGCATGATTGACAGACAATATTCATCATATTGGTTTCTAGCTTCTGAACTGTCGATCGAGAAAAAAATACAATATCTAGACAGGCAGCAAATAGCCAGTCAATGGGGTTTGCAATTAATATTTCGCATTCACAATAGCGACCCCACACCACAAGGTGTGGAAAATAGAAATATTCTTCTGTGGTTTAAATGCGTATTAACTGCATTACATGTAAACTGCATGATTCTGTTTGATAATTATACTATAACTAATTGACGAGTTTCATTATCAAAAATATGTCATGAATGACCAAAATAACACAGTAACTCACGAATGCGTGCAGCGCATGAGTGAGTTACAACGTTATTTGGTCATGAGTGACATCTGCTCGGTCATGCAATAATGTCGGTCATTTGTTTTGATTTACAATTCTCGCACAGCACGAGACCAATGACGTCATTCTGTATATTCATAGCGTACATAAACACAGAGGGAATACTTTTCAACGTCAAAATTACAAGATGAGATTAAAACAGAGAAGTTTGAATTGAATAAATTCCATGCAAGTAAAAAAGATCCTTTTTACTAATGTCTTTTTTTCCTGATCATTATGCTTGTTAAATATGTTTCCATCGATGGTATTCCCCAAGCATTTGTATTTTTCCGGTTTGTTGACATAATCGACATCACAGTTCATGACCGTTTCTGGAATGTAGGCCAGGCAAATTGTATTTTAAAATACTTTGAAAATATGATGATTGATCATTCAGATTCCACCATTTTCTAGAAAATGGCCGATTTTACCGGGAAAATACATGCAAGTGCTCTCCATTAGTCACAAAATGGCAGATTATTTTGCATTTCCACTGCTACTTTAATAACAAATATACCCCTTATTTCTTGGGGTAATGAAATGAAATTCACAGAGAAGATAGAAAAAGAATTAATTTAACAGCAATAATCAAAATTTATAGCATAAATTGAACAGAGAATTAAATTAAACCAGACAGAAAAATGAGATTGTCTGGGTAAAAAAAAACCTGTCATTATTACAAATTGCATCAACAAAACTGTATTGTTACCACTCTGTGATAATAAATGTGATTAAAATAAATTGAAATCAGTCATTAATTGTTTTACCAAAATATGTCGGTCTAATAGATTGTATTGACAAAAGCAAAAACACCAAATTCACTGGATTAAATACTTTTTATGTGGGTAAGCAAGTTTAATATTTGCATCAAATAATTAATTTTTAATACTTCAATTTCAAACTATTTAAAAAAACCATCTTTTGAAATTTTTCAGACAAATCAATTACACTGAAAAAGCTAAAATACTGTACTTTCTTAATCTGGTTTACTTTTTAAGTTTGGTTGGCCTATGACAAAATCATGTGCTTTATTGAACTTTGACCGACTTTATGTGACGTCATACGACGCCATTTGGAGAATGGAGGGTAAACAAATATGTGTCAGTATGTAATTATTATCGATCTTTTTTCCATGGAACTTTACACATGTGAGCAAGAATAGATGAGGAACATAATTAAAAAGAAAAAAATGTTTACTTTTCAAACATGAAAAAAATAATCAAACATTATCCAATGACTGACCGACTTATTGTCAGAGGAGGATATAGATAAAAAAAAATGTTTCGAATCAAATTTAATATAAAATTAGTTTAAATGCACTATATTACGTATGCAGCGTAGGGATATACTATAATGTGTATCGCTTCAAAAAACATGGCGCCACCCACCCACGACAATAAAATAATTAAAATGTTTCCCTTGAAATATTATTTTAGTTAAATTTGATCCAAATTGAAGCGTACACGAAATAACGTCTAATTTCTACGTTTCAAACTGGAAGTCTTCATATGACGTCGACAACGAAATGGCGCGAAATATAGCGAGAGTGAAATGAATATGGTAATTTCACTAGTGAAATTATCGTTTTTATTTAACTCTGAAATCATGGTATTTCATCGATATCTATATAATAAAGTCCTTTAACTAGTACAGGAAATAGTGTTGTAATAGAAGATGGTAAACGTGATGTAAAAGTAGGAAACAATTCCAAGGTATATTTTAAATGAGGTTGAAACAAGTCACCTTTGATATCGGTTGTATTTCATTTTAATTACGGAAGACGATCACAACCATATTTTTTTTAACAATTGCAACTCAGCTGTTTTTTTCATAACCTATAATAAAATGAAAAAAATATATATCACACTGTCGGAACAGTTCCCAACATTCAATAGCAAAATCGTAGAAATATGTAAATTCGATATCCCTAACACACATATAAATGACCCCTCCTGGCTTAGTTCAGGTACTTCAATAAAAAGTGACGGGGTTACACTAGTACACAGTAGATTTTTCTAGGGCATTTCTCTTATTTAATAAAAACAATAGAAAGGAGATATTGTTTTACTATGGGACAGACAGGTTTTGGGAGAATGGAATCATTTATTTTTTCTTTACATATGAAATCAGAAATGTTCCATTCAATATACAGTATTACATAACTATTATACTGCTTGATTTTCCTTAGTCAGATTATTTTTTTCCCCCAAATCTGGCAAAATTATTTATTTTTGCGAAAATTTAAATCAGAAATATTAAAAAAAAAAATATATATAAATAAATTTGAAAAGCAACCCTCCTTGAAGTATATCCATGAATAGCGTTTGAGGAAAATATGTATTTTGCATGCAGACTGTAATGTCACTGAAACCATTATTTGGCCAGTGATATTAATTTTTAACTGTTTTACCGAAATGAAAAAAATATATATCTAATCACTTACATTCAATAAACAATTGAAGACAAATGTTGCAATAAGGTCTCCCTCAAAAGATCTTTACGTAAATTAACATTGTTTCGTTATGTTACGGGAAGATACGTTCGTTCGTCAGTTATCGAGAAATCTCTATTAATGGCATCCAGTTAGCAAAGTTCGTATTATTAATTGGCAGAACATCATCAATATACCTGGGAGTGAGATTAAAGGTTTAATCCCCTCTACTTTCTTTGTCTTTGATCAGTTTTTGTATAAACTCAGACTCATAGGAGTATAGAAAAAGTTGGAGAGGAGAGGGGCATAGTTTTTTCCCCATAGGGATGCCTAGCTATGATTTGTTGAAAAATGTGCAATTCGAACTCGACAAATATATGTTATCGATAAGGAACTCCAATATTTTGATAGCTTCATTTTATGTGTAGCACTTTTTACCTTTCGTTTCGTGCTTGACAAAACACGTTAATTCGTGACCCAATACTATAAACTTGTAACGTTGCCACCATTTTTTAAAGTAAAATGCGTTGTGAATAATTTGGCTAGATGAAATTTTCGAGAATTAAAATTATCCTCTTCTTTCAGTATCCACTTTTGATTGATTGAGTGAGTGAGTGATTGTTGTTTAATGCCAATTCAGCAATTTTTCAGCTATAGTATGGCGAGAACAAGTTAATTATCAATGAGATGATGATGAGGTCCGCTTTGTTCTAGACCAACACGCTGAGTTGGATTTTTATAGTGCTAGCTCACTGAAACAACAGTCCGCGGGTAGAAATATCACTCCATTCGGACACATTATTCTGATTCCTCTAGGAAAACGCCGACTTTATGTGAAAGGGACACCAGACAGCTGTGAGGAACGAATTTAATGCATCCCTTAGCGCGGGATGTAAAGGACACACTCCTTACACGTAAAAGACAACTTACAGCAGATTCTGATAGCAACAGTTTATTAGAATATAACCTACTTTTTCGACCAATCAGATTTCGAGAAGTGACCCATTAAGTGCCACACTTAATTATTAAGTTTTTCAAAGTGACGCAGCTGAAATAGACGTCAGGTGACTGCTTTGGTTGACAACTGCTGCTAAAAAAATAAACATTGTGTACTTTCAAGACAACTTTAATATTACAAATATCTGGTGGTCAAAACAATATTCAATGAGCTTTACCAAGCATTAAACATGAAAAAAATAATGAAAAAAAATCCATTAAGAAAATTTAAATTTCCATGTCCATTTTTTATATCACCTATATAGCTATTATACTATATTATAATAGTATACTAAATCGTAAAAATAGCTTGATAGCAAAATGGCACAAATTGGTAAATAAATCAATATAGAGAGAAAGAAATAGTAGATTTATGATTATTTGATACCAAAATTATGTTGAGAAGTGTATGAAAAAAAATTGAAAAAGGGGGGGGGGAATGTAGGACATGAAGTACCTGTGCTTTTATGATCACAATTTTCCTTACGTTGTCAGACACTTCAATTTTAAAAATTCCTCCGGCTTCGCGCACACGCGTTTCATTTTAATGCAGCTGTAGTGTGGGGAGGTCAAGTAGTTGAGACAAAGATATATTTTCGCTTTCGTCATTCAACACGTCCTCCATCATGCCGTGGTAAAATCCGTGCCGCACACTTTCCAGCAAACGTCTAGGGTGTGACGTAAGAAATGTCTGGAACATTGGACCAATGAAAAAATAGATTACATTCTAAGTCAGTTAAAGTATATTAAGTGAAATGTTAATGATTAAGAAGGGAGTCACATCGCTTCGCTCGCTCCGCCCCTTCTTAACCATTAAAATTTCACTTAATATACTCTAACTATAACTTAGGAGTGTTGTTGTTGGTTTGTCACAAAGCAAAATAATATCTACCATCTCCTCTTTTTCTAGTGACAATCAAAACAATCATACATAGACTCATGGCAGCGACACACATTTTACCTACACGATTAATCATATGGTTGTAAACTTGTTCTCATCATAAATATATATGAAATACTTGATTGTAAAACAATTATCTATCGACAACCATTTTCCATGGGATATCTGATTCCAAGGCTTGTTATCAGTTTATCAAAAAAACAAAAATAATTCTCACAGGATCCTAGCTAAAATCGTTACACATTAAACATTTTGCTTCACACCATTTCCCAAAATATTTCCATATTATAAAAAAAGCGATCTTTAAATATATATATATTTATTATGAAACTACCCCTTTACATCGGGGGCGCCAACCGCCAGGGTGTCGGTGGCGCGTCTAACTACAGTTATTAAAATGTACATTTATTATGATAAAAGCACATGCAACAAACATATGATAAGACATCTGCCATATATACACACACGTTATAAACTGTCCATAAACTCTCCATAACACGTCATTTATAATTATACTTAAAATATTTTAAACAGTAACACTCAATACTTCACTTCGTAATCTAAAACATGTTTCAATATACATTTTACCGATAAAATCATAAAATATTCCAATATCATTATTAAAAGCATATCCAATATCACCAACAATAAACTCTAATTTGGCACTAGGTGACTGTTCCATAAAGTCTACACCAATATAATAATCACTAGACTGTTTAGAAACAATATTAAAATATTCATCGCGAACACTAGACAGGACAGGGCAATTTAACAAAAAATGTGCGAGATCTTCATCTTCACCGTTATTGCATAAAAGGCATTTACTGTGTGCACTTAGGTGCACCTGAACAGATATTTCTGAAGGGGTATGGTTTTGGTTCTTGACAGTAGTTTCAGACGGGAGGTATAAAAATCATTATGGTTATTTAAGTAGTTTTGTTTGCCTAAACTAACAAAACACTGTTGATAGAAATCAAGGCTACTTTTAGAGGAGACTTCCATTAGTAACTTGTCTCTGGCCTGAGATCCATATAACTTGTTAAATTCCTTAATGTTTATACCAAAATTTACGTCAGGCTGGTTTATTAAACTAGAAACATGTTCCTTGTAATTCCAAAAGCTGTCACCTTTTCTAACCATTTCATTAAATACGGATTTGCATAGTCTATTATCGGGAAGTTCTAAGAGCCTTTTATAATATGAGACCTTCTGTCTATTAATAAAGTCGAGAATAGGTTCCCACCCCAGTTCTGGTAACAGGGCAGCTTTTTGTATATTCATTTTAGTTTTTATAACGATTTTAGCTGCCCGATATTGCCAGGATTCTAGCGCTTGTTTACACGTTTCGGAAAGAGGCATCCATACAGCACAAGCATGGGTTAAAGATGGCCTCATAACCGAATTCCAAAGTGATTCGCCAAAATTTATGCGATTGAAATCACTATGTTCACCAAGTAGACGGATAAGACAATTCAGTTGCTTATCTGCTTTTTCCTTAAGAAAACTATTCACGTGGAAGTTAGATTTTAAGGATCTATTAATGAAATAACCCAGATATTTGTACTCGCCCGTTTCTTCGATTGGTTCATTTCCTAATTTCCAGGTACCTTCCTTGTTAATTTTTTTACTTGTTATTTAAATATTGGACTTCTCTCAACCCGCAGCTTGGCATTTTTGTTTTATAGATTTGGGATGGTTGTCCGTAAAAATGTACTGGAATATATCATCGCATTGGTTGTCGTTAAGAATAAAGTACGGTTAAAAATGTGTTTAAAAAAAATTCAAATATGACAAAGTTCTGTTGTCCAAATAAATCTATCTATTACTTCTTTAAGGTGTCAAACCTATAATTCACCAATCAGAGCTTAGAACATATACAAAAGTAGTCCCTTTTAAAGAAAATAGTTCCTTTCGCTTTGTTGTATTGTGACAAATACTGAATGGAATGGAATAATTAAAATTGATAATTGAAGTTAAATATATAAGGATTATGTTGAGCCCAAATTTGATGCATTTAGTTGTATTTTAATACCTCTATGGAGGATTTGATGCATGACCTATACATATTGAATTTCCCGGGGATGACTGAGCTATTTTTAGAGTAGGTGTTTTCCATAGCCTGGCATTTCACTGCAAGACTTTAAACATCCCCTGATATTTTCACAGAACGTAGAGGAATCATATATGATTCAGAAAATATATGGTCTTAGAAAGGTTAAACTTAAGATAAAATAGCCAGGCAGGCTCGAAAAAACACAAATTTAGTAGAAAATGTTAAAGAAATTAATTATAGGTTTCACACCTTAAGGTTAATACCAAAATGTCGACCAGTTTTCGACAATCAATGTTAATAAGTTTCTGAATTGATATGACCTCAATATGTACATTATCAATGTCATAGCAGACGATGAAACCACAATTGGTCTGTATGAGATATATTTTTTAAATGATTAAAGCTTTGTTAAGGTGACGAACAAATGAATTACGAAAAAATACAATTTGAACGTGACATAATAGATGTGGTACGTCTTTCTTACATTTAAAGATGACATTTTTAGATCAGATTTCTTGAGATCATTCATGCAATTTCAACAAGATTTTATTGATAACACTCAGACATATAAATGTGTTACATGAGGACATGACATATATACAGTATTACATGGCGAAATGATCATATATTATCAAAAACATTAAAACATACCAGCAATTTTCTTTATGAACAATGATAACCTTTTATAAACTTCTACATTACAAAAAGATAGGAGACCATTCATTTTAACAATACTAGGATAAGTAACATAATACCTAGGTAAATATATACGTCTCAGGTTTACTAAATATTCATTACAACAAACAAATAACAAGTGGAACTCATTACCAATTGATTGTCCACACAAAGTACAAACCCTCTCATCTTTAGGAATATTATACCACCGCCCAGTTTCTATTGGAATTCGTAAATTTGACGCCCTTAATTTTGTCATCAAAATTCTAGTTTTCTCGTTTAATCTCACTAAATAATTTTCTAATCCAAAGTCTTTTTTGAAAGAGCCATAAAATTGTCCTCGAGATGAATTTTCAATGTCATTATACCATGAACTGACAAACTGATCGGTTAAAATTTGGTTAAGATATGTTTTATAAAAATATGTCCTAAGCCAGCTCTATTTAATATAGATTCTACATAATTAATCCACTTGAAATTATTCTGACCCTGATTTTTTAAACATAACATCAACCTGTATAAGGAACTACTCAATTTTGTTTCGTTATTCACAAGTTTACACCAATATGAAATCATGCGAAATTTTACTCGAATTTCCAAAGGAAATCTACCTAATTCCCCATCAACAATAAAATTTGGAGTAGTATTTCTAACTTTTAGAATTCGTTTACAAAATTTAAGATGAATCTGTTCTAATATTTTTAAATTCTCATATCCCCAAACTTCAGAACCATATAAAAGTATTGGTTCAATCATAGAATCAAACAATTTTAATTGTAAGTCGACAGGTATGCTTTCATTCCTGATAGTCTTATAAATAAAATGTAAGGATCTTTGAGCCTGATCTACAAGTTTCTTTTTTGTATCAAAAAAGGTACCATTATATTTAAAAATAATACCTAGATATGAAAATTTTTCTACAACTTCTAACTGTTTATCTTGTAATATAAATGAATAATTAAGATTCTTCTTTTTGCTAAAAACCATAACCTTTGTTTTGTTAACATTTACATCCAATTTCCACAAATCAGCATCATAATATAACCTCTGACAAATGAAGCGATCAAAATAATGAGATTTTATCACGTGAAACAAACCGTCGAAAATGGGTGACGTTGCGACATTACTATTCGTTCACTTTAATTTCATAATACAGCTTCGGAACATGTTTTTATTCCTGAAATCAATCCACATTGCATATTAAATCAAATTTATGCTTTGTTTATTGAGTTTTATTATGCTTTGTTTTTGTTTTTTTAAAGATATGCATTATAATACAATGATACATACGTTCTGTATTCTGAAAAAAATGACGTTCAGTGCTTTTCATTACCTGACTTTGACGGTCCGCTGTGAGGAATTAGATGCACATATTAACTAACTGTATTTATTTCTGAAAAGCACATATTGTGAATACATTTTGGAGAAAATTTTATCGACATCTGTGGTGGAGCCGATTTTGGCCATTATAGCTCACAGTCCTTTACTTGGAATGTACATAAAATTAATGACATAATGTACACTTCAGGTTAAATTGAGTTTTCAATTCAATTGATATTTGTGTAACCCATGCCTGTATAATGTTTATTTTATTAGCCGTGTGCTAACATCAAACGTCAGTCCGTTTAGGGTTACGGCAGAGGTAATATTTTCAGCAACCAGTCATCATGGTCAAGAATTCCACCAAAATAACCAAAAGGAACAACTAGCTCTCACTGTTTCAATATGTTTTTATTATTTAGTTACTCCTCCAAGTAAACACATTGTTCGATTTCATTTCGAGGGCCAGGGTGGCTCAATGAGTTAGGTAGTTGGAATACCTAACAACTCATACAAGCCAATCACCAATACGGCGTGTGTTCGCCCCCGGCTTTGTAAGTCACAAAAAGGGTGCACTCGAGTCGCAGCCGCAAGTGATAAAGTTCACCAGTTACTTGCCCATGCAGTCTTTGCATAATATGACCTTGTATGAATATTTAGAATAAACAAATCTTTCGAGAAAAAAATAACTATTACCCTATTTTTTATTTGCCCTTTTTGATCACAGGAGGTTTGATAGTTTTTGTATTTGGCTGTTTCGTCTGATTAAGAAATGTCCATGCCTTTTCAACATCTTCTTTGTTGGCGTATCCGTGACTGGCTATAAGTATTTGCAGTGTACCTGGTTGCATTTTTCGATAACTAATTTTTTGATTTGATGTTGGTCTAATTCCCAACTTTCTAGCCACAATTCCTAAATATGTATCATCTATATGTAGAGGTTTGACATACGGAAATGCTAATTTAAATTTTCGAGCTAAGGCCATCGATACAAAATAAGCGCCACCTGCTAAATATGGCGGCCACTTGTCAAATGGATAATCTTCCCAAGACACATACCACTTGGACGCATTCACTCTAAACGGAGTAGAATGTGATAATAAAGTTCCTGAGAATAATTTATGTTTTTCGTTTTCGTTCCTAGACGACACATATTGCAACAAATTTTTAATATTAACGAAATAATCGTCGTCAACGAAAAATAAATAATCGGTTGATCTACAGTTCGATACGGCCCATTTATAACCCATGATCATTTTTATAGTGTTATTATGATAATTATCTTTAAAATTCTCTTGAATAATATCACCATGTTCTGTACTTTCTTTTCTTACTGCTAAATTCCCATGAATAGGAAGTCCTAAGAGAAAGACAACACGAATATTTTTCGTAATAACTCCAGCTCCAGCCCATGTGTTTCGTATAAGTTCTCGCCGCTTGTAGTTACTCGCGGCCGATTTCACTAATATGACTACTCTGGGATATTTTGTACTCGCTTCATACTCACACGAATGAGTTGGAGTACATATGAAGTTATATGGATGAGAATTAATTGGCTCGACGCTAATTGTTGTGTTTCCAGATTCAAGTCCATCAACCAATTGTCGTAGATCTATGTAAAGTGGATATTTAAATTCTTTAGCATATGACTTTTTCAATAATATATTACTTATTTTCGCAGCTGGTTTCTTTGGTTTCACTGTAGTGTTTGAAGGTTTGCTTGTCACATTTTCGCTATCTACTTTCAAAGGTTTATGCATAGATTGTGTATCGATGGTATAACGTTTATGCGATTCTATGATCACAACCAATGATCTTTCAGAGAGATACATCATGCTTTCCTCCATGGCAACAGTTTGCATAAAGTACATATAGATATATCCAAATGTCATCATATAAATCAACAGACCGACATAAACCTTCCTTTTTAATTTTGAGCAATGGTAAATTTTCATCGTACTGACAACGGTCTAGTCATCACATGACCCAACAGCTACAATTGTACCTGAAAAAAACAACAACATCATTACATTAGAAAGGTTAGGATTATTGTGTTTAACGCCACTTTCAACAGTTTTTCAGTTATATCGTGAAGGTCAGTTTCATTGGTGGAGGAAACCGGGGTACCCGGAAAAAACCACCGACCTGCCGCAGGTCACTGACAAACTTTATAACATAATGTTGTATCGTTTACACCTCGTCTGGGCGCGATTCGAACTCACAACATTAGTGGTGATAGGCACTAATTGAACAGGTAGTTGTAAATCAAACTACAATTCGATCATGACTTCGACGCCCCCGAGGAGTACTTGAAGCGGGTGCGTTGTCTCTCCGGCTAGTTCCGGTTTCCTCCATAATAAAACTGACCGCCACGATATACTTCAAGTATTGTTGAAAGTGGCGCTAATCACACACAATCAAATCAAAATGTAGTCAATGGATGACCGGCAAATACCACATGTGTTAGTCCTGAAATGATACAACTTAATTACTGATTCTTCTTCAAACCGTGTGTGTCGATCCAAATAGAAAACTAACCACAAAGACGGGACGTACATAATGTAAATGAATGCATCGTATTTCAGGTATACTCTGCTCCTCGCATCAGCTCACAATGAACATGGTTTATATGAGTGGGCGTTTGTGGTCCTGACCCAATACTGTACATCATCACCATTATGGCAATAAAACCTCCCGTCCATATATGGTCCTAACTCAATACATGTAGATTATCACCCTCATTACCATTATGGCATTAAAACCTCCCGTCCATATGTTCTTTAAATGCCACATTTCACTTACATTCTATGAAATGATTCATGGAAGTAACTTTATCATGGATAACGATATATATTCGCCTAGATGTTACATAGAGCGATATCGAAGGATAAAGTGTAATGAAAATTGTGTTACTCATGTTAAAACGTCATACAAACGGATTTATTTTACGATTCCGTTTTGACATTTTACTTGTTAAGGCTGCTAAAATCTAAATGCCATTAATTTCGAAAATGTCAGTGTCTTAATATCAACTTGGTATAGTTCGGGTATTATAGAAAAAAGATTGTAAACAAGAGGGCTAGCGGATTTCGCTTTGAAATGCATTTCCCATGCGACTTTATCCTTCAAAAATATATATGTTAGATGTTTCCTATTAGAATCGAAATAATTCCTTTAAGCCATTTTAACAAGCGTAACATTTTTGTTATGCGATGTATTTCTCATACTTCTTTCTCTTTCAAAGATGTTTCCTATTAAAATAGAAACAAGTACTTTAAACCATTTTAGCATACGTAACATTTTTGTCGTTGCATTTTATCCCTCCCTCACTATTACAAGAATCAATCAACCATCCATCATCAGCAGCTGAAGATAACATAAGAATACCAATACATAAAGGGGCATTATTCAATTTTTGTTACCCGTAAAAACTATCAGATATGATTGATGCCTTAATAAAACGTGTTTCTGTAACTTATAAATGTTATGAAATGAACGCGCATCGGGAAAAATCGTGCAACTGCTCGTGTTTTGAGATCGATCAAGAGATGGACGCCATCTTATTAATTATCGACATTGTTTACGCAGTTTGTCGAATCGTCATTAAATCAGTACAACAATGCACTTATTTCTTATTTTCGGTGTTAATTACGGACAAAGAACCATGCAAGTTTGCAGTTAATAAGCGACAAAATACAAATTATTCGTTTTTACCTGTCACTAGTAAGGTCAGTTGCATACGGAAAAAGCGAGGTCAAATTATTTGCTTGCAAGGAAATAACTAATCGATGGTAATTTTCGTTCTCAATAGGCGAAAAGTGGTTCGATAAGCTGTTTAATGTGAAATATTTACCTTTATTTCATCATTTTAAAGCTATTTACCAATTTCCAGAACATATAATTTTTTTGGTCAAAATCGTAGCTAATGCCCCTTTAAACATTAGTCTAAATATATCAGGTTATTATAGAATTTTAATTGCTAGGCTGCACTGGAGTAAAACGAAAACTAATACAATACATTGTAAAATCAATAATTCAAAATTGTTACAGACAACCTCTATGAACGAGGTTTTGTTCACAAATGTGTAATAAATTTCGTCAAGGTATATAAATTAATATTATTAATTGATAATTTTACGGTCATTTGATTTGTTCAATGCCCATTACGTGGTGTTCTGTATTTTGGCAGGTTGACTTTTGCGGATTGCACGGTTACTAAAAATAGATTAAAAAATTCCAATATTTTCATGACGTTTAACGATTGAACATGATTCTGGTACTGCATTTGGCAACTCATTTGAACTTCAAGCAGTGTCAAGTTCGCAGACAGAGACCGTATTTAATGATCTGTTACCTGACAATGATGGTGTAGATGACTTTCTTAAATCTCTTGATATTCCTGCACAAGAAACATGTACAGGTAGTAATGTACCCATTTCTAAGTCGATGTGTCAATTTCCAGTACCAATGATTACTAATTGTCAAAATATCACCATAAACTATAACATTTTCCCTAGGAAATGATTATCATTCATGTCACTACATACATTTTTGTTTTATTGTTATTCCTGTTGAATAGATTGCTTGTTGTTAAAGTTTGGGTCTTATATTATTTTTTTACGACCGCAAACATTTTGAGGTCGTATTATGGTATGGCGCAGTCGTCGTCGTCTGTGCACATTTTGTTTCTGTTGTCTTACTTTAGTTCTAGTTTCCAGTAGCAAGTACACCTAGTCCCAGATGAATATCCATTTTGTAGATCTTCTGTTTCATGTTTTGCGTGGCAATTAATAATATAAAAAATATGTGATGGGCACAAACTTGGGGTCAATTACATTCAAATGTAATCGATTACATTACAATTACTTTGCAATTTTCATGATTACATTATATTACGATTACATCAATTTTCAAATGTAATCGATTAAATTACAATTGCTTTGTAAATGTAATCGATTACATTACTGATTACATTTAATGTCATGACAACCAATATATTAGTGTTTAAAACTTTTATGTTATTTTGTCTTTTATTTAAAGTATTTCTTACTCATAACTATGAATTACAATTCAGTTTTAATGTGATCATTACGGGGTCAGGTCATTATTCCGACAACCCATTATTCCGTCAAAAATGGTCAAAAGTAGTATAATTATCTTAAAATCTGTTGTTTTTCTTCTATACCTAACGGAAGACGGACTTTAATCTTTATACTCATTGGGCGGATTGTTTCTGTATTAAACAAAAGGGTAAATATGGGGTCAAAGTCAAATGTCATGGTGCTAGCAGATTCCTTACATCATGACGAAATGAGAAATATCAGTACCAATTTCGGATGGTCTAACACTTCTACATTTTGGATTTAATCATGAACAGTTTACACCGCCACCGTTACGCGAGACGACACAAACATTATTGGAGGGGGGGGAAGAGGGCGAGATTTTTTTTTTTAATCTCTTGCCCTGATTTTTACCGAAAAAAAAATCTTTCCGGACGAAAATCCCAGCCCCACCCCGCCCGTCCATAAACCTTGTAACCCTTCAAAACCGTCCAAAGTATTTTTTTTATTAAACTTTACACAAAGGTGTACATCATATGTAGAAATGCATGAAATAATTATAAAGGTTTGTACTGACATTAACGGTTGCATTTAGGATACAGAGCCATTGTGAGTGAGCTAGTCTAGTTTGATCCTGGATCTGGAGAAAAAAAATGCCATTACCGTACATTATGATTAATACAATAAAAAATGTCCATAAACTCCAGAAGGGGGGCTAAAATTAAATAATAAAGATTTAATTTTAAGCAAAATTCGGTTGTTGTCGGGAGTATCACGTCTAAACTCCCACAATTTGTGACCGGAGAGACACTACCTGATGCTGTTCAACCGTATTGCGTTTTCTAATACGTTTTAGATACATTGTAAACCGATGAATGCCTCCTTCACATGTACATTTAATGCCCATCGCATGCTTTAAGAGCTTCACACCTATGACAAGGAGTTTTCAGTTGGCATAAGTTACGACTGTAATAATACTATTTTTTGCATGTAGAGAAAATGTAAATATTTTCACGTAAATAATGGAAATCGCAAACGTTTTGACGTACCTGTGAAGGCATTAACCATGTTGGATGCGCATTCAACTCGCATCATGAAACGTACGTCGGAATGCAGAATAAATGAACGTGTGTGGAAGCGGCATAATGCATATGGAAGGCATTCTATTAGCCGCATATGTTGGTTGCCAATCGTGCTTCAACAGAAGTGATCGGTGTATTTATTGACCTGAACAAGGGAACTGTCTACCTATCTTCGGAGCTTTTTCCATTCTTCTGCATGTACATTGTGCCCCCTTTCTCTCCTTTTCTACTATATACGTCCTTCTTCAATTCTTAACTCTCCTCGCTTCCATTCGTATTGCTATCTTCCATCATTTTGTCTTTCTCGTGCTTCTCCCGGTTTACACTTTTTTCCTTCACTCCTCTTTTCTGGTTCCTTTGTGCAATGTGCACAACTTTTTCTTCAATTTTTAACTTTTCCCATACCAGGTCGGTCGATCATAATTGCCTTGAACGGGGATGTACAGCCTAGGATAAAAGCTCTTTTTCCTTTCCAGAACATTCTGTCTAGGCCATGGTCCGTCAAGATTAGCCTGACCGACGGAACATCCTGTTGGATACACCTGGTTAAACCATGGATTTGTGGATTGAGTTCTATTTTGCATTGTCGGAAAAATGGGCCGTTGGAATAATGCTACGCATCCATCATTACATGCAATAACGTACAGTACATTGTAAATTATAAACATCTCATTTTCCTTTCTTTTTAAAAAATATGTTGTGTCTTATTACTATAACCAATATTCATTCCATCTTATACTATTAGTAAATATTATAACATACATTTGCACATTTTAATAATATATATCAAATAATTTCAAACATCCTGTCAAAAGTTTATTGTGGATAATAAACTAGCAGTTAAGTCCTGTGCCACAGATAAAATTTGTAATTATCGTCTTATTTTTATGACACCAAATTATGTAACAATCACCTTTACTAAATGTGTTACGTTTGAGCGCATTTTACCTGTGGTTTACCTGGGGAATTTAATATCTAAAAATGTGAAAAATAGAAATAAAAATATATATATATATGCACTTTATTATAATGTATGTAGTTCTGTATTTGTTTTAACACATCAATGAATACATACATGTATATACATAGGTGTGCAGAATAAAACTGATCATTGAAGTGACTGTGAAAGGACTCCGGGCCATTGTTAGTGCGTTTAGCTGTACTGCAAGGTTTTGAAGCCCACATGGTTGGAGGATATTTTGAGTTTTCGTCCACATGTTTCTAATAAATAGTCAGAGAACTTAGAACATCGTTCATTTGTGGGTGCCTCTGGTATCATCTCCTCTACAAAACTATCTTCGGTTTCATCAGGAGGCAGAAAGGGAAGTCCAAAAAATTGGGATAGCCATTTACCAATTTCACTAGATTTATCTTTGTTGTCCTGTGCAAGACCAAGAGACTGAATTTTTCTATACCACGCTTGACCAAGATGAAACCTACAACCTTTAATTTCGACTTCCCTGAATTCTTCTCTTAGAAGGTTAACCACTCCAAGTTCAAAATCAAGATTTATTGTCTTCGGCTCAAATTTGTATAATAATTTATTTTTTTCTCTCAGGTAAATAGCTATGGTAAAATGCGCTCAATCGTAGATATATTTATATTTGAAATTTCCAGTTCATAGATAATCACTAATGTAAAAAGTTTGTAAGTGACTCGTTACAGGTCTGTGGTTTTCTCCGGCTACTCCGGTTTCCTACACACCAATAAAACTGATCGTCACGATATAACTGAAATATTGTTGAAAGTGGCATTAAACGTCATAAACCAAACCTAAGCCAACATATTGTAATAAATACGCAGATATCTAAAATAGTGTGCACGAGGCGTTTCTGGAATACGTTCCCCAGGTACGCTGAAAACCGACAAACTGTAAAGCCAAATGTTTCTGGAATACGTTCCCCAGGTACGCTGAAAACCGACAAACTGGAAAGCCAAATGTTTCTGGAATACGTTCCCCAGGTACGCTGAAAACCGACAAACTGGAAAGCCAAATGTTTCTGGAATACGTTCCCCAGGTAAGCTGAAAACTGACAAACTGGAAAGCCAAATGTTTCTGGAATACGTTCCCCAGGTACGCTGAAAACCGACAAACTGGAAAGCCAAATGTTTCTGGAATACGTTCCCCAGGTAACGCTTAAAACCGAAAGACTGGAAAGCAAAATAATCGAAAGTCTTTGGGAGCAAGAAAACCAAAGGAGTAGGACCTAAAGAGAATAACCAAAATCGGCTAAGGTCACCTATGCCTGAGGAAGGCTATATAAGAAGAGTTTGAAGATAGCAAAGGGATAATCAGAATCCGTATATCGAAGAAAAACAGACAACACAATGGGCAAAAAAAAAAGTACAAACAACGATCAACAAAACATACACATAAAACTAAAGATCGAGTAACACGAACCCCACTAAAAACCGGGGGTGAAATCATGTGCTCCGGAAGGGTCAGCAGTTCCTGCTCCGCTAGTGGCACCCGTGGTGTTAATCTGGTTACAAACCCAGTGATAAGTCGTGAATGAGGAAAGGACCGGGAAGTGCTTACGACAAGTGGAACATATCCGTGGCCATTTGTGACACAGATATTCCATAACGGTAAACCAAGTCATGATACATTCCAACCTGTTTTATGGGAACAGTGAAATATGGTCACATAAGACAGGTGGTCGCATAATGTAGGTGTAATTTATATGAAGTGCACTGTGAAGGGAAATAAAAATTAAGGTCACATAATAAAAGTTATTGCTTAATAGAGGTGGTCACTAAAGCAGGTTTGACTGTATTTGCATGGTTTAGTATAATTTTTTAAATTAAATAATGAATACCATCGGGGATGATGCCATATGGGACTAATAGTCTAATAGCAGAGGTTTCGACCCCGTGATAGCAATAGAAACGTAGTTACCTAATATACCATGTCAGTGCCCAAACACCGACTACTGGGCGGATGATACACTCGAGGACTAATAGTCCACCAGTAGAGGTTTCGACCCTGTGATAGTAATAAAAACGTAGGTATCTATCGCAGTAAATTATTATTTAAGCTAAAATCAATCTCCCTCAGGCTCAGGTAACCTTAGCAGATTTTGTCTACCCTTTTTATGCCCTTTGGGTTTCTTACTCCCAAAAACTATTCATCCTTCCAATATTGCGACGATGAAGGTACCCGACGACGATTTTACATAGAAAGGCGTCATGATCACTTAGGTAAAGATATCAACGTTTTTATTTTAACTTGTCCGTATTTAGAGAAAAATGTCTCTCCGCGGACTGTTGTTACAATGAACAACCACGACAAAAAAAAATACATCAAAGCGGATTGATCTAATACAAAGTAGACACCATCATTACATTGACATGTAACTTGTTCTCGCCACGATATAGCTGAAAAATGTTCACTTGGCGTTAAACAACAATCATACTCACTCAAACAGGACATTGTATATGTATGCATGAAACAAATGAGGTTGCTCTTAACTTTCGTCGTATACAAGTGTATATAATTGGTAGATATATATTTTTTTCAAATCCAAAAGGTTTCATGAAATTTGAATGGCAATTTCAGTATAACATACAATTGTGAGATCGCGAGCACGTGTATATGATTGATTGATTATCTTTATTTCCTCCATATTTGAACAGTTACATTTTATAAATGAAATTAAGAAAACAGTATAAATGATCAAACAAATATAAAGACATACAACTAAAGTAATAATTTTTTGATTAGAAAACGGAAAATTTGAGTTTTCTCGAAAACAATACATTTTTTTAAAACACAGTAAACGAGAGTTTTGTGCAGAATTTTACTACCATTTTTAAAATATGCATTTCATCTAACAATAACCTTTCATTATTGCTGCACTCATCTGAAATTTGACATTTTCCCCGATTTTTACCGCCAAAATAGAGGTGGGAGTAAACTAACTAGAGGTAGCAGCCAGGTAAATCTTACCTTGATAGAGACAGAGACACGTGTACAGGCATATTTTGACACTCCATTTTTAAACTTTAAAATCTTTCTGAAAGTTCACATAAAATTTCTTCATAAACCTATTTTTTGACATCTTAACATATATATAAACATCGCAAGAATGGGTAAAACAAAGGACTTGTCAAAAGATTGTAAAAACATTGTGTTAAATCTATTCAAGTTTTTTCAGCTTGAGAAGGCCAGGGGAAGACCATTTTATTCCCCAGATAATTTGATTAAAAGAACATGCAAAGCTGCTGGCATATCTTACAGTTCTGTGTATAGAGTTGTAAACGGTAAAAGTCCTCCTGAATCCAACAGACCTAAAGAAAGAAAGAAAACTCTTGATGATTTTGACCGTTGCGTTATTAAACGGACCGTTCATAGCATGTACAACAGGAAAATTGCCCCAACAGTCTCAAAAATTAAGAAAGAAATTGAAGATACAATTAAAATCTCGAAATCAACGCTTACTTTAACTTTATTAGATCTTGGTTATAAGTACAAAAAATTCGGCGATAATAGGAGGCTTTTATATGATCAGAGGTCAGTAATAAATGATCGGTGTAATTACCTCCGAAAAATCAGGAAGTTTCGAGAGGATGGGTATGAAATTGTATATTTGGATGAGACCTGGGTTAATCAGAATCATGCCACTGACTACATGTGGTTACCAGTTGATGGTTCTGATGCCCCAAAGATGCCTTCAGGAAAAGGTAAAAGGTTGATAGTTTTGCACGCTAGTAATCGTGAGGAGGGTTTGATTGATAGGTGTGATTTGGTTTTTCTTGCCAAAGCTAAAGATGGGGATTATCACCAAGAAATGAACGGGCCCATCTTTCTAAACTGGTTCGAAAATCAGCTTATGCCAGCATTAAAAAGCCCAAGAAACTGTTGTGCCAAACTTTAATCAGAGAAAAGCTGTCTTACAAGATTATCTTTCAAAACACAACATTCCTTTTCAGCCCCTTGAAACTAAAAACCAACTTTATGAAAAAATCAAATTTAAGAAACTCCTTTCCGTTTTTAAAACTGATAAAATTGCCAACCTACACGGTCACGAAGTTCTAAGAACCCCTGTTCGCCATTGCGAATTGAACCCCATTGAACTTATTTGGGCACAGGTTAAAGGGTTTGTTGCAGAAAACAATACAACTTTTCGTTTGAAGGATGTGAAAGAACTTGTTTATGGGGGGTTTGGCAGAATTACAAAGGAAGTTTGGGCGAAGGCAGAAGACCATGTATTAAAAATAGAAAAGGAGTATGGGAAAGGGAATTGCATTGATAGGAGTGAGATTCCCCCAATAATAATTGATTTTGATGACGACGAGTCCAGCGACGAGGAAAGCTGAATCCAGTCCAACATGATTACATATTGAACGGGTATACCGGTTGTAAATGACAGATTGTACATAACGTTTTTACCTATAAAATGTTATTCATATCCAATAATTGTGTACTCTATGTCTAACTTCAGTGAATTTATTAGCAGAAAAGACCGTTCTTTTTCGAATTATTTCAGAAAGATTGAAATAGCTTGGTCAAATTAAAAATCAGTAATTATGGAAATTTATGATTTCAAGTTTTTTTTCAAAATTTTCGAGGTAAATCTCAGGTAAGCATGTGTATAAATGTCACGTAGTCAAATGCATTAACCATGAAGGGAACAATAGCCTTCTCCGGCACTTCGACGAGAGACAATAGACCAGCTGCGGGACCACCGTCGTTCCTATTGTTATATGGGATTACGTCCACGGTGAGTTGGCTGTCACATTTAACGAGCAAACTTGGCCTATTTTGAAGAACTTAGCCTGAAATAAAGACCAAAATAACGCCAAAAATTGGTAATTTTTCGGATGAGCAAGGCCTTCAGAATAATTTCAACCGTAAATATTCATACAATTCCAAAATGGTAGTAAAATTCCTGACAAAACTCTCGTTGGATGCGCTAAAAAAAAATCTACGCTTTACGAAATATTTAGATTTTTCCGTTTTCTAATCAAAAAATTATTACTTTAGAACATATATACATGTACATATACAGGTAAATCTATTCAGACTTCAGATACAGTATAATACTTAAGTGTCAAAAATTAAAGGTATTTTAAATTTGTAATACATGTAGTGTACATGTTTAAAATTATAGTACAAAGTGAACATGTAATCTGACATGTGGCACATCAAATTTTCTATTAAATCAGACTCCATTGATCTCATTGTGTTGATTATACCCCCTAATAAAGATTCCAGCGTCATCATAGAATGTATATAAACTATTTAAATACTAACCGTTTTCTCACCAATAAATCTCCTTTTGAATGTGAAAATATCATAACGTAAACCTCCTTTTTATAAAAAGATCCAGTATTGTGAGTTAGTTGCTGCAAATCAATCATAGTACATTATTCTCTTAATATATTCTTCACTTTTAAACATTCCATCCTTACTCCTATGTTTAATAACGTAATCTGTCATATTATTGTATATTTATATATTTTTAATCGGTTCGGTAAGGTGAAAGACCTTTTTATATTTCATTCAAACTCCTTCGAATTATTTCATTTGTGTCTGTTTTACCAGACTTTCATATAGTAGCTTATATACCTGATTTGCATCCAATAATTTTTAAATTAATACATGAGGATCATGATCCACTACCACCTGGTTAAAAAGGTGAGTTAGAAAGAAAATCATTAAATGAAGGAAAAAACAAACCTATCTAACGCGGACATGTGTTACGTCACTTTATTCTAGCATTAAAAATAATATTACATTTCAACCGGATACAATTTAAAGTTTTTTTTTTTCCATTTTAAAATTAATACAATTTTTCTGTAAAATCAAATATTCTTTAATCTACACGTATTTCTGATGACGATAGTACTGTATTATTACGACGTGTACCACAGTTCGGGTAACATGTTAAGATAAATCGATTGAAATAACTGATGTGAATATAAAGACTTCCTTTATGGGTGTGCGTGACTGTGTATTTTTACATGACAAAGTATGAGAAGCAATGTCGCTAAAAGCTTCTCAATGAATAACTATATGGTAATTTTCAAATAGATAAATGGGAGTTTCCTATATACATGTATTACCCGTCTAACGTCAGGGTCGTCTTAACAGCATTGTAGGCCCCAGAGATATGAAATGCACCGAGGCCCTTACCTACACGTCCACTCACAGGAATAAATACGTAAATGGTCGATACAATTAAGCATATAAGTATTATATTGGTATTTCCAACAAAATCAGTATTAAAAAACATGCCGTACACAACATACACGTACCTAGATTTGCACGAGACCCATATACTCATGGGGCCCCGGGCAACTGCCCAGCGTGCCCATGCGTTAAGACGATACTGTCTAACGTAAAAAAGTATATGTTCCGCTAATAAACATTTTTATGATATAAACATTTTAAATTAGACTCGGTTGTGAACATTACTTTTCTGTGTGTTTTTCTTCCAGTTCTTCAGTTGTGTTAAATCTGGATAAGGGGCCGTCGTGGTCGTGATCGTATAGTAGTTGGATTTACAACTAGTTCGAATTTCGATCAGGGCGAGGTGTACAACATTATGTGATAAGGTTTGTTAGTGACTTGCGACAGGTTGGTGGTTTTCTCCGGTTTCCTCCACCAATAAAACTGACTGCCACGATATATTTGAAATATTGTTGAAAGTGGCGTTAAACACCATCAAACAAACAAACAAACATAAATGTGGATAAATAAATGAGTTCGGAAACTACTTCATGGCGAAAAAAGAAAAAACGTAGTAGGCTCGCTTCCGCTCTTAACACAATGAACATGCGACATTATTTTCAAATACCATAAGGGACCGACCATTTAACTTGCAAGGGGGGAGGGGGGGGGTTATGGTTTTTTGCTTCGTTCAGAATTTTTTTTCGGACAACACGAGAGTTAAAATATTTTTTTCCCCAGAATTTAACATTATATGTCAAATACTCTGAATCAGATTTTTTTTTATCCTCCACCAAAATCAGAATATTTTTTTCAGCAACATTGGGAATCAGAATATTTTTTTAGAAAAAAACCCCATAATTGTGGCTCCAATCGTAGGGGCTCGTTTCTCTGTTTACATGCTTATTTTCAATAATATTTCATCTCCTTTTCCTTTATTTAACTTGTTTGTGTCCATGTTCATACAATCTTATGTGGCAATTCCGTGCCACGAGCGCATGTGAGTCCAATCACCGGTCGGGACAAACCACAAACTATAAATTTGTATTTGCTGCTTCTCCGCAAAACACACAGAATTAAGGAATAGTTCGGAGTCATGATGTGTCCAAATGAGAGCGACATATCTTACAGTAGTTACTACTTGTTGACTGTTGCTTCAGTGAGCTAATAAATAAATATTAATCTCTAATTGAGCATGTTGGTCTAGTACACTAATCAAAAACCGCATCGGTGACGTAATGGTTAGCGTGCTCGCATGGAGTGCGGTAGATCGTGGGTTCGAGTCCCGACCGGGTCAAACCAAAGACTATAAAATTGATATTTGTTGCTTTTCCGCTAAGCACGCATCATTAAGGAGAAAGAGCAAAGACTGGTTGGCTCGTAATCAGAATAATGTGTCCGAGTGGAGAGACATGTCTACCCGCGGACTGTTGTTTCAGTGAGTTAGCACTATAAAAATCCAACTCAGCGTGTTGGTGTAGAACAAAGCGGACCGCATCATCTCATTGAAAATTAACTTGTTCTCGCCATGATATAGCTGAAAAATTTCTGAATTGGCGTTAAACAACAATCACTCACTCACTAATCAAAAAGTGACTTTTACTCGCCATGATATACATTTGTAGCTCAAAATGTGCTCATTTGGCTTTAAACAGCAATTACACACTCACTCTTCTGTATAAACAATATATAAATAAACGTTACATGTACCAAATCAGGTTTAGATTTATGTTGTTTAAAGCCACTTTCAACATTATTTGTACCAATTAAAAAATCGTTAAATAATAATATCTAAATGCGTGACTGATATGTATATGTTATCTGGATGTGAATTGATTGATACCGAAAATATCAGCTTGCCGAGCCAGAATATGAAGTTTGGTGGCGAGTGAGCGAAGCGAACGAGTCACAAACTTCATATTCTGTTGAGCAGGCTGATATTTTTCAGCATCAATCATATTCACATTCAGATGACATGCTTATCATCCTTAAATCAAACATAAACACGGATACATCTATATTTGTATTTTCGCGGGAAAAATCACATGATTCAAAATACGCTTCCCCAAAACATAGTTCATAAGTAGTTTGCAAATATACCATTCATTTTTACAGGTTTATATAAATGATAAGATTATGACGTCTCAGCAGAGGTTATCAAGAATTGTGACAAGTACATTTTTGTAGGACGATGTTTGTTGATATTGCTGACACGACAGTTCCTAATTTGATATATGTTTAAAATATAAAATGTTAACTAGTTAATGGTGTTGCTGAATTTTATTTACTTTTGTCATCTTCACAGGAATTATCGTTTAAATGTTGGGAGAATTTGGTGATAACTACTGCTGACTGTTGACAACATACATGCCAACCCTCGAGAGACTAAAAGCGGTAGAGGGTCTAGGGTTTGCCACGCACCCCCCCTCCCCGAAAATTGTTTTTCAGAAGGACGCAAAATGGTGCATTCTGTTGCATTTTGGATATAAAATCTGTTTAGTCAAATCTTTAAATATAGTATGAAAAAATGGAAATTAGCATTTTACATATATACAAGTCAAACCTCGTTCCCTCGAACTCGGATGGCTCGAACTTATTTGAAAGTCCCGCCAATTTTCCATATATTTTTAAGCTAAAAAAAATCTTTCGCTCGAACACTGATACCTCAAACAGTCGAACTTAATAAATGGTCCCATCAATAATAGAGAATCATAATAAAATCACGAGTTTTACCATATCAAACTCGAACATCGCAATTTAATTGACAGATGTACGTTGAATGAGCTTACATACAAATGTACATATATATATGATTAATCAATCTACTGGCTTGATAAATACACTTCAATATAAAATAGCGGGGTTATGTTACTTAAAATCATTTAATCCACTCATCTCTTGTGTGTGTTACAATAAAATATCATCAATTATGAGTGCCTATTGTCGAGTATGTTTTACTATTAAACTATAAAGCGAAAAAAACATTTCCTGGTTTATTGTTGAAAACAAGGAAGATTTACTAATATATTTGAGACTTAAATCACTTATTTTTCACAATTTTTTCACATTCACAGTTAAGTTGATAAAAAAAACATGCTAATATTCACATATGAATTTGTAAAGATGCGCTTCAACCTGGAAACGGAGAACCTCATATGCGCTTTCCCCCTCCTAGAAACCCGGACAACCACTATCAATAGGACAGGCAAGCAAGAGAAGCGTCTGATGAAAATGCCCCAAGGTCTAAAAAACAGAAACTTAATTTTTCAGAAATAAAATGTTTGTGGTATCAAGTCAAAACTTTTATTACTTAAATTTATACAGTTAATTACAACACCTGATATACAGTATGTATTTTTATAGAGACAAAAACTGACAAATATGACATTTTAAATATCCCAGATGGTTTTAGCTATGTTGCAAAAAATAGACAAATATTTAAGCATAAATCTGGAGGTATTGTTGTTGTATATAAAAAATCTTATTAAATTTATTAATATTAAATTTAAATTTAAGTATTTAATAATGACCTTTTATTGGGATGTGTATACACCCTACCTGAAAACTCTCTATATTCGTCAATAAATGCATTTTTAGATATTGAAAATGAATTAGTAAATTTTATAGAAAAAGACATGAAATGTGCACTTGTTGGAGATTTTAATGCTAAAATTGGGTTTTTTTGAAGATTTTTTCAGAACCAGATGAATTTTTTTTGAATGTTATGGATGTAAATGTAGAAGATGGCCTATTTAGATATCATATTGCTATGACTACCAAGTTTTACTTGATAATAATATTTCCTTAACCAGAGGCTCTCAAGAGCCTGTATCGTTCACCTGGTTATAAAAAAAACCAATTGGTCCTATGTAAAAACTATGTCCTGCAGTGGTAGTCATCTTGGAATTACGATCAACATAAAAAACACAAAGTTTGTAAAGGACCTTCCAATGATTGATGCACAATTTAGGTTCAATCAGTGCAATAGCTTCAGAGAAGAATATATTTCTGTATTTTCCCCTGTGTTAATACTATGACCTGTGGTGGCAGCCATCTTGGATTTCCGATCGGCATAAAAAACAGAAACTTTGTAGAGGACCTTCCAATGATCATTCCTGGGCAGTTTGGTTTCAACTGTCCAAGTGGTTTCAGAGAAGAAGCGTTTTGAAACATTTTTCCCATAGGGTCCAATGTTAAACTAAGTCCTGCCGTAGCCGCCATTTTGAATTTCATATCAGAACAAAAAACGTAAAGTTTGTAGAGGACCATCCAATGACCATTCATGTACAGTTTGGCTTTAATCATATTTGTAGTTTCTGAGTAGAAGGCATTTGAACATTTTCCCATAGGGTCCAATGTTAATCTATGTATTGCGGTGGTGGCCATCTTGGATTTCCGATCGGCATAAAAAACACACAACTTGTAGAGGACCTTCCAATGATCATTCCTGGTCAGTTTGGTTTCAATTATCCAAGTGGTTTCTGAGAAGAAGCGTTTTGAAACATTTTTCCCATAGGGTCCAATGTTAAACTAAGTCCTGCCGTAGCCGCCATTTTGAATTTCATATCGGAACAAAAAACGTAAAGTTTGTAGAGGACCATTCAATGAACATTCATGTACAGTTTTGCTTTAATCATATTTGTAGTTTCTGAGAAGAAGGCATTTGAACATTTTCCCATAGGGTCCAATGTTAATCTATGTCCTGCGGTGGCGGCCATCTTGAATTTTCGATCGGCATAAAAAAACAGAAACTTTGTAGAGGACCTTCCAATGATCATTCCTGGGCAGTTTGGTTTCAACTGTCCAAGTGGTTTCAGAGAAGAAGCATTTTGAAACATTTTTCCCATAGGGTCCAATGTTAAACTAAGTCCTGCCGTAGCCGCCATTTTGAATTTCATATCGGAACAAAAAACGTAAAGTTTGTAGAGGACCATTCAATGAACATTCATGTACAGTTTTGCTTTAATCATATTTGTAGTTTCTGAGAAGAAGGCATTTGAATATTTTCCCATAGGGTCCAATGTTAATCTATGTCCTGCGGTGGCGGCCATCTTGGATTTTCGATCGGCATAAAAAACAAAAATTTTGTAGAGGACCTTCCAGTGATCATTCCTGGGCAGTTTGGTTTCAACTGTCCAAGTGGTTTCAGAGAAGAAGCATTTTGAAACATTATTCCCATAGGGTCCAATGTTAAACTAAGTCCTGCCGTAGCCGCCATTTTGAATTTCATATCGGAACAAAAAACCTTAAGATTGTAGAGGACCATCAAATGAACATTCATGTACAGTTTGGCTTTAATCATATTTGTAGTTTCTGAGAAGAAGGCATTTGAATATTTTCCCATAGGGTCCAATGTTAATCTATGTCCTGTGGTGGCAGCCATCTTGGATTTCCGATCGGCATAAAAAACAGAAACTTTGTAGAGGACCTTCCAATGATCATTCCTGGGCAGTTTGGTTTCAACTGTCCAAGTGGTTTCAGAGAAGAAGCATTTTGAAACATTTTTCCCATAGGGTCCAATGTTAAACTAAGTCCTGCCGTAGCTGCCATTTTGAATTTCATATCGGAACAAAAAACCTTAAGATTGTAGAGGACCATCCAATGAACATTCATGTACAGTTTGGCTTTAATCATATTTGTAGTTTCTGAGAAGAAGGCATTTGAATATTTTCCCATAGGGTCCAATGTTAATCTATGGCTTGCGGTGGTGGCCATCTTGGATTTCCGATCGGCATAAAAAACAGAAACTTTGTAGAGGACCTTCCAATGATCATTCCTGGGCAGTTTGGTTTCAACTGTCCAAGTGGTTTCAGAGAAGAAGCATTTTGAAACATTTTTCCCATAGGGTCCAATGTTAAACTAAGTCCTGCCGTAGCCGCCATTTTGAATTTCATATCGGAACAAAAAACGTAAAGTTTGTAGAGGACCATTCAATGAACATTCATGTACAGTTTTGCTTTAATCATATTTGTAGTTTCTGAGAAGAAGGCATTTGAATATTTTCCCATAGGGTCCAATGTTAATCTATGTCCTGCGGTGGCGGCCATCTTGGATTTTCGATCGGCATAAAAAACAAAAATTTTGTAGAGGACCTTCCAGTGATCATTCCTGGGCAGTTTGGTTTCAACTGTCCAAGTGGTTTCAGAGAAGAAGCATTTTGAAACATTATTCCCATAGGGTCCAATGTTAAACTAAGTCCTGCCGTAGCCGCCATTTTGAATTTCATATCGGAACAAAAAACCTTAAGATTGTAGAGGACCATCCAATGAACATTCATGTACAGTTTGGCTTTAATCATATTTGTAGTTTCTGAGAAGAAGGCATTTGAATATTTTCCCATAGGGTCCAATGTTAATCTATGTCCTGCGGTGGCAGCCATCTTGGATTTCCGATCGGCATAAAAAACAGAAACTTTGTAGAGGACCTTCCAATGATCATTCCTGGGCAGTTTGGTTTCAACTGTCCAAGTGGTTTCAGAGAAGAAGCATTTTGAAACATTTTTCCCATAGGGTCCAATGTTAAACTAAGTCCTGCCGTAGCCGCCATTTTGAATTTCATATCGGAACAAAAAACCTTAAGATTGTAGAGGACCATCCAATGAACATTCATGTACAGTTTGGCTTTAATCATATTTGTAGTTTCTGAGAAGAAGGCATTTGAATATTTTCCCATAGGGTCCAATGTTAATCTATGGCTTGCGGTGGCGGCCATCTTGGATTTCCGATCGGCATAAAAAACAGAAACTTTGTAGAGGACCTTCCAATGATCATTCCTGGGCAGTTTGGTTTCAACTGTCCAAGTGGTTTCAGAGAAGAAGCATTTTGAAACATTTTTCCCATAGGGTCCAATGTTAAACTAAGTCCTGCCGTAGCCGCCATTTTGAATTTCATATCGGAACAAAAAACGTAAAGTTTGTAGAGGACCATTCAATGAACATTCATGTACAGTTTTGCTTTAATCATATTTGTAGTTTCTGAGAAGAAGGCATTTGAATATTTTCCCATAGGGTCCAATGTTAATCTATGTCCTGCGGTGGCGGCCATCTTGGATTTTCGATCGGCATAAAAAACATAAATTTTGTAGAGGACCTTCCAGTGATCATTCCTGGGCAGTTTGGTTTCAACTGTCCAAGTGGTTTCAGAGAAGAAGCATTTTGAAACATTATTCCCATAGGGTCCAATGTTAAACTAAGTCCTGCCGTAGCCGCCATTTTGAATTTCATATCGGAACAAAAAACCTTAAGATTGTAGAGGACCATCCAATGAACATTCATGTACAGTTTGGCTTTAATCATATTTGTAGTTTCTGAGAAGAAGGCATTTGAATATTTTCCCATAGGGTCCAATGTTAATCTATGTCCTGCGGTGGCAGCCATCTTGGATTTCCGATCGGCATAAAAAACAGAAACTTTGTAGAGGACCTTCCAATGATCATTCCTGGGCAGTTTGGTTTCAACTGTCCAAGTGGTTTCAGAGAAGAAGCATTTTGAAACATTTTTCCCGTAGGGTCCAATGTTAAACTAAGTCCTGCCGTAGCCGCCATTTTGAATTTCATATCGGAACAAAAAACCTTAAGATTGTAGAGGACCATCCAATGAACATTCATGTACAGTTTGGCTTTAATCATATTTGTAGTTTCTGAGAAGAAGGCATTTGAACATTTTCCCATAGGGTCCAATGTTAATCTATGTCCTGCGATGGCGGCCATCTTGGATTTCCGATCGGCATAAAAAACAGTAACTTGGTAAAGGACATTCCAATGATCATTCCTTTACAGTTTGGGTTCAGTCAGTTCATTAGTTTCGGAGAAGAAGATCTTTGAAATTTCAGCCAATCAGAGCATATTATTGGCCCTGGCAGCCATATTGAATATCCGACTGGAACGAAAAACAGTAACTTTGTAGAGGACCATCCAAGGAACATTCCTGCTAAGTTCGGTTCTAATCGGCCAAGTGGTTTCGGAGAAGAAGCTTGAAATGTGAAAAGTTTACAGACGACAGACGACAGACGACGGACGCCAAGTGATGGCAATAGTTCACATGGACCTTTGGTCCAGGTGAACTAAAAAGATATACTCGGTGTGAATGCAGACCAAATAATTTTGGACGAAAACTTTTAGAAATGTGTAAGTCTGCTTTGGCTATATTTGAAAAGTATTGTCATCATTGGAAATTGAAGGTTAACTTGCAAAAGACTAAAGTAATAATATTTTGTAAAAGAAAATAAAAAAATCAACCTATTTTTAAGCTATGTGAAGAGAATTTACAAATTGAAGACTCTTATTCATATCTAGGTGTTATATTTAATTATAACGGCTCTTTTGTGAAGGCAAGAGCTAAATTGATGGATCAAGCTCGCAAAGCTTTATATTGTTTGTATAGAAAATTGAGAAATATATCGATTCCAATAGATTTACAATTTAAATTGTTTGATACACTTATACTTCCAATACTTACTTATGGCTCTGAACTATGGGGTTATGAGAACACTAAGCAACTAGAAAAACTTCATCTTCAGTTCTGTAGAAATATTTTAGGTGTTAGAACCACTACTCCAAATTTTATGACATACGGAGAACTTGGTAGAACATCTATAGATATATTATGTATAAAATTAAGGATTGTAAATTTTTGGAATAGACTTATTTCAAACAAGAAGAAACTTAGTTGTATTTTATATAAGATTATGTTTAATTTGAGTATTATTGATAATGTTCAATTTAAGTGGCTAAATTTTATCAAATCAATTTTTGAGAAAACTGGGCTTAATTATCTATGGAACCAACAACAGCCAGTTCATTCAGTGCAACTAAAATTTATTGTTAAGCAAAATCTGACTAATCAATATATTCTAAACTGGTTTAACCAAATTGAGAACTCTTCTAGAGGAGAATGTTATGGCATATTTAAAAATGAATTTAATTTAAATAAATACTTATTAAAATTATTACCACATGAGAGAAACATGATAACAAAGCTTAGATGCAATAACATTAAGCTTCCAATAGAAACTGGAAGATGGCCGAATACTCCCAGAGAAGAACGTATTTGTCATCTGTGTAATGTTGGTTTAGGTACTGAATTTCATTTTTTATTTGAATGTACCTCTGCTGATGTACAAAGGCTTAGATGTAAATTTATTCCAATTTATTATACTAGATATGCAAACATGTACAAAATGAAAGGCCTGTTATCTTTGTGTAATGTTAAGGTTCTGAAAAAATTGTCTTATTTATATCTAAATTGCAAAATGTTTTGTAATTATATTCTGATGCTGTATTATTTTAGGTTAGTTATATAAGTGCTTTCATTAAGAGCCGGTACCCGGTACTTTTACCCGGCTACGGTAGCATCTGGTACCGGTAGAAAAAATAAAAACTAAAAAAAATCCTGTGCAAAAATCTAGTTAATACAATATAAGATCGTTCTGTGGGACTCGAAATCGTAATCTAGTATTTATGGGAGTGTCTTCGTCGAGGTTCGCGTCGGAATCTGTATCTGTACTTTCTTCACCTCCAGTATTGGATAGATCGTAAAAGCGCTTTAAATTACTACGATTTAACAGTTTCTATTCAAGCGGCGTTCTTTTTCCTGATATCTGTTGTGATTTGTGTGAACGAGCGCAGGAAATTTTCAGTGTTAAGCTAAGTTAACACGTGAAATATCAGCATTAGTCTAGAAATGAACCTGGTGGGGGGGATCAGGGGACAAAACCCCTGGAAGCTCCTGGATTTTAGGGTTTTTGAGACTTAAATCAATTATGATTGTGCTATATCTTAATTTCAAATTCATTTAAAATATACAAAATTGAAGCAAATATTAGACATAATCCCATATTTTCAGCTCAAAATTTAAGTCTCAAAATCTCTACAATCCAGGAGCGGCCCCCAGACCCCTCGGCAAAATTGTTTGGTACCACCTACAATCTAGAAAGTACCTCCAGCCTAAAAAAATAGTGAAACCCCTGGTTATATCCGTCATTATGTAAAATATTTTGTATAATATTCCTCTTGTTACACTTGTATATATGTGTCCGAGTGAATAAAGAACTTGAACTTGAACTTAAATGATTAAATATTTTTTACGAGAAAGGCCAGTTTTACTGAGCATCAGTTATCATATATAGGTAATGAAACTGTCCCGGGTCAGAACAAGATTTTTTTCTGTCTAAAATTACGGGAACTCAGTGGCTCGAACTTCCGATAGCTCGAACATATTTTGACAGTACCTTCGAGCGAGCGAAGTTTTACTGTATATATATGTTTAGGAGTCATAAGTTCAAAATGTAGTGCTTCAAAACTTTATTTTAAATACAGTTTCTGATTGGCTTAATGATAAAGAATTGACCAATGGAAGTTTCCGGTACAAATTTTAAGAGGGAAACGATTACGAAAGGGCCTAAATAATTTGGATTTTTACACATTTATACGTCTTAGAAATCTACAAGAATAATCAACATGTGAACAATTCACGATAAATTTTTTTTTACATTTTTTTTTTTAAATCGGTAGGAAAACATCTAAAATCGGTAGACTACCGCGTAAATCGGTAGAGTTGGCATGTATGTGACAAGTCCAGCTCACCTCACGCGAACTTTGATACGAGTTTTGCTTATGGAGTCAGCAGGTAGATATAGCGGGAGGGAAGGATGATAAGTATCAATTCCGACACCAGTTACATCAGAAAAGAAAAAGAGTTATTTATAGCTAAACATTTACTCACATGGCGTTAAACAACACTCTAATATGACGTCTCGTATTCGGTATACAAATAAAGGCATATTTGAATAACAATCAAATATAGGCCACACATGCACGCCGAGCTAAAAAAAAAAAAAGCACCTACATAAACACTGACTATTTTCAGAAAATTCTTCATGGTTAGCGATTTTCTATTATTGTTTATCTAAAAATTGTTGAAAAAAATGAAGTTAAAATTAAATAAATCCTAATCAAGTCTTATCATAATTAAACTCTTATAAACACGGCTTTGTTGTCTCCATGTTTATCTCCGATCCGACTGGCTGCGTTCAACTGGTAATTTCGTTGTTAATCATTTAAAGTTGTTTATTTGTAATAAAAATTATATTGAACCTTGTCAATAAAATTCTTTTCGGTATTTTAAGCCACAGTTTCAACCACAATTTCGCTTTCCATCTCTAAATTCCCAATTTTACCATTTTTAAAATTCCGTAGGAGATTGATGGAATAGCCACTATCAGCGCATCACCTTGACCACATCGAATTTTAAAATTACCGTATTTGTCCTATTAGAATCGAAATAATTCATACCCATTAACTTCTAATATCAATATGTAAAATAAAACCTTACAACTTGAACAAACGTTAAAAAATTATATCATAAAATTGTATGACCAATAAGTTTCAATTCCGACACCTGTTAGAAAAGAATTAATTTTAAATTAGAGATCGCTTCTGTTTCTATAGTATACTCAATCATAAAATCGACAAGAAAAACAATAACTTTGTCATTAGAGATCTGTTTACATGAAAATAATCTCCTCATTGTCGTATGGTCGCATACAGATAATAGTAATGGCTATCGTATTTCTATTACAATAAAAATTATAATATTGATTGTGAGGAATGGATGTTTTGACTATTTACCATCAATAAAGGATTACAATTCCTATTGAAATTTCTGTACTCATTAAAGCTTAATTTCAGAACAGTATCAGTAACACGTGTATCAAGAGATATTTTTGATGGAGGTCTTGCTATTTTCTGGAAAAAAGAGATAGACGATAAGATAAAGGTAATGGATGAAGGAAATAGTAGATATACAATATACGTACATTGTCGGTAAATATAAAATTTATTTGTACGAGCTTTAGAAACAGGCAGAGTAGCGAGCCTTTGGCGAGCTTTTCAGGCCTGTTTCGCAGCGAGTACAAATGAATTTTATATTTAACGACAATGTACGTATATTATCCTGTATGGCCGTATGAAAACACTAACAGATATGTAAGCTTGGTATTGGCGAATTTGGCCACAGTTTAATATAGGAATATACAATGTAGATATATACAAACAACAATACAAAAATATCACCGTAGGTACACAGGTGATGACAATTAACACAACGGCGCGAATGGCTACCGCAGATTATGGCAACCAAAAATATCAACCGTCAACTTGTATTGGCTGTGGGTTCACAAGCCATTCAACGTTTCAACTGTATATCAACTGTCAACTTGTATTGGCTGTGGGTTCACAAGCCATTCAACGTTTCAACTTTATATCAACCAATATCAACTGTCAACTTGTATTGGCTGTGGGTTCACAAGCCATTCAACGTTTCAACTTTATATCAACCAACTTTCAACCTTCAACTGATAATGTCAACTGGTTTTGTTGTAACACCGACAATTCAACGTTAGTACTACATTGTATATCAAAGTACATGAAGAGTAGCTAAGACGGTTTCATCTTTACAACAATGTTAAATCATGAGCAGCGAAAAACGCCATATTGACTGTCTGAACCATAATTCAAGATAGTCAACCGCCATGAAATGGGGGTTCGCTGCGGACCAAAAACACAATACCAAGAATTAAGTTCCATAAGAATGCAAAAATACAAAATTATCTTCATGAATAAACTTCTTTAATAAGCTCCTAGTACTGATTAAAAATTGATATAACACAGGAAAGGTACAGATGGTCCTTCCATAAGTAACAAACATTTCAATAGTCCCTTGAATGTTATAAGAAACAGCTCGGTGGCCAAAGGAGTTAGGTGCACACCATCCTGCGAAGGGAAAGTCTCATTAGTTTAATGTCTGGGTGACGTATGCAACAGCCCCCATCTCGTAATACGAATGATGCTAGCATTATTCACTTTATCTGCATCTAGACATGGCTACCTGGTTTTGATTATCGCCAGTAAAGACGTGGCAGAATCTGAGACCAATTTATAGTTGTATTTGGCATTATCTTGCCCATCCATCTGATAATTTCTTCGACATAGGCACGTAATTGACCAATTTTTGATAAACCAATATCGTTACCTGCTATGTGCGGGATCAAATCTATTCATGGTTCTAATTTGATACTTCAATCTAGTAACTGACATGCCACTTAAACCTTGCCACCAAATAACTCTTATAAAATGTTTAAACTAATCTGCCAAATTGGCTCTAAAATCCAAATTATTTGTGCTATGAAAAAATATTTGTAATAAAATATTCAGCCAAATTGGCTCAATTCAAATAACTTGTGCTATATAACTCTGTCTTCAATAACAATTAGCTTCCAAGCCAAATTGGCTATAAATGTGTAATTCTTACAACTCCACTTATATTAATTTCCAAACTAAACTAATCAGCCAAATTGGCTCAATTCAAATAATTTGTGCTATATAACTATGTCTTCAATAACAAATAGATTCCAAGCCAAATTGGCTATAAATGTGTAATTCTAAACTAAACTAATCAGCCAAATTGGCTCAATTCAAATAACTTGTGCTATATAACTCTTGACTTCAATAACAAATAGATTCCAAGCCAAATAGGCTATAAATGTTCATATCAGCTAAACATCTAATAATAGGTAAGTACATATCAGTTAAACATCTGAAAATAATCAAAGTACGTATCAGCTAAACATCTGAAAATAATATAAGTACTATCAGCTAAACATCTGATAACAAGGCAAGTACATATCAGCTAAACATCTGATAATACATATCTGATAAATATCTGAAATTAAGATATATACATAACAGCTAAACGTCTGATAATAAGATTGGTAATTATCGGCTAAACATCTGAAATAAAACATCTGTAAACAAGATTAGTTATTATCAGCTAAACATCTGAAATAAGGTAACTTTATATCAGCTAAAACCTCTGACAATACGACAAGTTCTTATCAGTTAAACATCTGAAAATAAAATAAATACATAACAGCTAAACATCTGATAATAAGGATAGTAATTATCAGCTAAACATCTGAAATAAGATAAGTACATACAAGCTAAACAGCTGATAGTAAGATAAATACATATCGGCCAAACATCTGATTATAATATAAGTTCATATCAGCCAAACATCTGATAATAAGATAAGTTAATATCAACTAAGCATCTGATAATAAGATAAGTACATATCAGCTAGAACCTCTGATGATAAGATAAGTTAATATCAACTAAGCATCTGATAATAAGATAAGTACATATCAGCTAGAACATCTGAAGATAAGATAAGTTAATATCAACTAAGCATCTGATAATAATATAAGTACATATCAGCTAAACATCTGATAATAAGATAAGTACATATCAACTAAACATCTGATAATAATATAAGTACATATCAGCTAAACATCTGATAATAATATAAGTACATATCAGCTAAACATCTGATAATAATATAAGTACATATCAGCTAAACATCTGAAAATAAGATAAATACATATCAGCTAAACAAGTTCATCTGATAATAAAGTTAGTAATTATCAGCTAAACATCTGATAATAATACAAGTACATATCAGCTAAACATCTGAAAATAATATAAGTACATATCAGCTAAAACATCTGATAATAAAATATAAGTACATATCAACTAAACATCTGAAAATAAGATAAATACATATCAGCTAAACATCTGATAATAGGAGTAATTATCAGCTAAACATCTGAAATAAGGTAAGTTTGCATCAGCTAAACATCTGATAATAATATAAGTTCACATCAGCTAAACATCTGAAAATAAGATAAGTTCATATCAGCTAAACATCTGGTAATAAGATAAGTTCATATCAGCTAAACCTCTGATAATAAGATAAGTACATACATGTATCGGCTAAACATCTGAAAATAAGATAAGTAGAATAATAACATATCAGCTAAACATCTGATAATAACTGTCATCAACTTTAGCAGTGGTCCGGTGGCCCATGGCCAGTGAAAATTGATTCGGACCAGTTACTTTTGCCAAATTTTTTCAATAGAATCTATATAAATATTCTAATTTTGAAGTTTTCTGGTCAGTAAATTCGAAAGTCTTATTTCGAAGACTGTAAATAAGGTAGGTACATATCAGCTAAACATCTGATAAGAAGATAAGTACATATCAGCTAAACATCTGTTAAGATAAGTTCATATCAGCTAAACATCTGATAGTAAGATAAGTATATATCTGATAATATGGTTAGTAATTATCCATTAAACATATGATAATAAGGCAAGTTCATATCAGCTAAACATTCGAAATTAAGATAAGTTCATATCAGCTAAACATCTGAATTACTGAAAGTACTGTAAGATAAATATATATCAGATAAACCTTTGATATTAAGGTTAGTAATTATCAGCTAAAGATCCGATCTGACAAGAAGATAAATTCATATCAACTAAACCTTTGAAAATAAGACAATTCATATAAGCGAAACATCTGATAAAAGATAAGTAAATATCAGTTTAACATCTAATAATAAGGTAGGTACATATCAGATAATAAAGTTAGTAATTATCAGCTAAACATATAATAATAAGGTATATTTCTTTTGTAAGCTCATATCAGCTATACATCTGAAATTAAGATAGGTACATATCAGCTAAACATCTGAAAATAAGATAAATACATATCAGCTAAACATCTGATATGATAAGTTCATATCTGACAGCTAAATATCTGAAAATAAGATAACTACACATCAGTTAAACATCTGATAATAAGATAAGTACAAAATGTACTTGTACATATCAGCTAAACTTCTGATAATAAGGTTAGTACATGTCAATTAAACATCTGATAATCATGTTTTATGCACCATCTGTATAACACATTATATACTGAAATTTCTCTGATAATCATGTTTTCGGAACCATTGGTATACCATGTTATATACTGAAATTTGTTCGATTATCATGTTTCTCCACCATCGGTATACATGTGTACCACTTTATATACTGAAATTTATCTGATAACATGTATATGCAACATCAGTATACCACGTTATATACTAAAACATATCTAATAATTAAATTTAATTATAAGCAACATCGTTATTCTGTGTAATATGCTTAAATTTATATGTATATAGTAACATTAGTAAAACATATTCTATTATTTATTTACCAATGAAGATCTTTCAATAATCAATATTTTTGGAAACTATATGATAGAGTGCCTTGAGACAAGAAAACTGAAACAGGGTTTATGATGCTGAAATATTATTTTTTTCTTTCCGACTATATTATTAATTATTATAATTATTTATATTATTATTATTTTTTTTTTTTTTTTTTTTTTTTTTTTTTTTAAGGCTCTGAACCCAACAAGAAACATTGTATTGAAATATATATATATTTATATATTTTTTTTTTATATATATATACCTTGTATATGTATAATTGCCTCCAATGACAATAATCAATGTATGCAATTTGTTTGCCCCCATTGATTGGAATAATAAATATTCTTATTCTTATTATATACTGAGTGAAACACCAGCAGTTGTTTATCAATATGAAAAGAATGTGAGCAAATTCTCAAGTGCACTGGTCATGCATATTTATTTATATATATATATATTTTTTTTTTTATAATTGCTGAAAACTGATTACATGTAAGTGGTGAACCATCACATTGACAAATAACACAAGCGAATAGATATATTATACTTCTCTTAAAGACATTCAATTATTGTTGATTTTCGCATTTTATTATGCAAGTCAAGACCACGATTGAGTGTGCACAAATACCAACACTAGTCACTACGTTTCATAAAATATTTTAACTATGTGTATCTGTTAATTAAAGACAATCGCCGTCTTTTGCAGTAAATGTGTATACTCCCCATAAGTAGGGAGGACAAACGTAGTCGTCGAAAGCGTTATTATTTTCTGTCAGAGTAGAAAAACCCGAATTTTCACCTTTTTCATTTCATTAGAAAAACACCTAAAATTTATTATTTCGTGATAAAAAATATATCAGATAAAACTTGAAAACTAGATCTTTATTAATTTGGTAGTTATAAGCATTAAAAATATGATTGGGTACTACTACTGAACGTCCAAAGTGAAGTCGTTTCGAGAAAATCGGACGCCATCTTGATTTATGTGTCAACGAACAGCCCATTTTCAAAAATAATTCCGGGAGCTATCCCTGGACCAATATTCTTCATGCATGGCTTAAAATTTGCAGAAAGTCTTCAATTTTACCAATCCGACCGCCAAAAATTAAAAACAATCGAAATCGTAACGTAAAATATAAAAGTTTACAAAACAGTGTTTTTAAACACGCTTACCACACTTCCGAAAAATATTGGGGGTCAAATATCAATAAACTGGACCTTCCTCTAAAGATATGTCGCCAAGGTTTCAATGGATAAGCAGTAATAGCTCCCGGAAATCATTGGATGTTCGGTCCATATTTTCTGACTTTGCAATCAGAGTTGAGCGGGAAGAGTTATCGGACGTTGTGTGGCGCATGACCGGGATGTATGTCTTCCGCCATTTTGGCCAGGACAATTTCAGAGTTGTACCAAAGAAAAATAGAATTTACCGACGTATTGTTCTACCAATTGATACAATAATTATCTAGCATTGATGTATTCAGACCACGGAGGTCAATCATGCACGGTAAGTAACAAAACTTCTTCTAAAATATAGTTTTATTCTCAAAAGAAATATCGTTTTCAACCGGATCAAATGGGGGTTAATTTTGAAAACAAAAGATGCACAAAAATCGCACAGAAACTTTACACGAACTGAATAAATATATATCTTTGTTTCGATAAATGAAAAAGAGATGGGATTTAATTCACGATTTTATTATTTTACTCGCAAAATGGTGAAAACGGCAAGCATCAATATAAAGTTGTCAAATTCTCCCAATCTATAACTAACTTTATCCAAGCAGACCTTTGGTGACGTAATCATGGCTGTTCGGAATTTATCGGGATTTATTAATACATCTATATAAAGGAATTGTTCCGGTATTCTTTGATATTTTAAGAAAAGGGGGGATCTTTTGTGAAATGTTCAAGATTTTTTATATTTTTTGGTTTTAAATGAAATTTGTCAACATGAAAACTTTTTATGCATTTCTCATTAAGTTCCTAGTGTATATTGTAGCAATACATAGGACAATTGTTTTTAAATAGTAACATGAATTTCCATGCAACATTTTTGAAACAATTTATTTAAATTGTTATAAAACATAATTATTATGTTTCAGTGCTATTAGGGAAGCTTTATGAAATATATGCTTAATGCATACATTACAGTATGTGAATGTATTAACATTCTGGCTATATACATTGTAATCAGTGGCAGTGCATGTGATATGCTAAGTTTAATTAATTACATTTTTTTCATTACACCATTACTGTGTGCAAACTTGTTTGATATGACAGAACATTTATGATGCATGCAGCAAACATTTCTGGAATAATGCTATTTTTCATATAGAATCTATTTGCCACCAAGCATATATGCATAAAGATAATTTTTAGTCGAAGAGTGCATTGTATTAAAGCTTTTTTCATTTGTACATGTATGATAAACTATTTCTGGAAAAGATCAATTATTTTTAGTTCTTTATTTTTATTCTGTATAACATATTTTAAATGTTTATTTTTATTTTTATTTTACAGGTGTGATCGTGACATCTCAGTAGATCATTAAGAGTTTTAAATCATTAAAATGACACTTCTGAAAGTTGATGCTATTGATTATGATTCAGTTAATCAAATATGCATAGGATCACAAAACACACAATTTAAAGAATTCACAAAGATTTCATTTGGAATAAGTTGGTCATGAACTGGGACACAGCACTATTTGTAGTCGTCAAATGTAAAATTATAGTATATAAAGGAAAAGAGAGTGACATTGAAGACTGTTATGAATTAAGATTATAAATAATAGTAGAAGATAACAGTTTATTGATTTGTGACAATAAAAATGATAACTTTGAAAATTTGGGACTTTCTAATCGCATGAACTGTTCGCTTAAATCAGCTAAAATTGTCAAATTTGAGGTTTTTCCCAGACAAAAAGATGAAAATCATGTATAAAATGTGCTAATTAAATGTTTAAAAGATAACATAACTTTAAGGCTGGCTTATAAATTGTACAGAGAACATATCTGATAATCCAAATAAGACTTTTCATGGAATACAGGGCCATAATTGAAATATTATTTTTACTAAATTTCCAGGTAGAGGGCTAATGAACCAGGACATAGTTCATACCAGTGTCAGAATTGGGGTTGCTGATAGTTTTCTCCTTGTAGTATACAGTTATAGGATCAAAATAATACCAAACACTTGAACATTTAATATTATAATATTCGACAATTATTGAAATTGTATCAATTTCGGGAATTATCTGAAATTTTGATTGAACAAAGAAAATTGACCTTTTCAATGGAAAAAGTGGCAGTTTTTACACAAACTGTAATAATAACTTCATTGATGTATGGATATTGAGGTTGTTTACCATAAAATATCAATTTGAACATAAAAAATATAATTAATTCCCCGAAATAACTTATTTTTACACTTTACGGAGCTCAAAATAATAAGCTGCGGAGTTTATGATTCTGGCGCTACAGACTTTGAGAATTTTTTTGGCTGATAAATATAGGTGTTCCCTGTTAGAGGGTTCTTTTCCTTACCAAAATCAGTATTCAGAAAAATTCCAGTACTTTTTTCAGATTTTTTATGACCAAAAACTTGATTTTTCTAATAAAATTTGACGTTAAAATTATGGAGGCCTGCGCAAAGGAAATAATATTAAAAAAATATATATATATTAATTGAATAAATGATATTCTTGATATTTTTACCTAGAGACTGGGCACTTTGTGGACAGTGCTGCATGTTTCAGCCTTGCAAGTTAAAGGTTTTTGAAGATATTTGACCACAAACCTGGTAGTTTGAACAAGCAGACAGCTGACACATAAATTAAAAAAACTAAGTCCAAAGGCTATTTTCAATGTTTTAAATTCTGTGACATTTTTTTCATACAACACCTACAGGTGTGTATAATACCTCTTTTTGAAGCATAAGGAGGATACATTACTATAGAAGAAAGCATGATAACCTATTAGGTAGTGAAAATAATATATTTTGGTCCAAAAATGTCATTTTTTTTAACATTTTTCCAAAAAAAAAAAAACCAACAGAAAATCGACCACTTTTGGCTCACCGAAAAGGCCATAACTTTTGAACAGCTCAACCGATTTTAATAATTTTTGTACCAAAATTTCCCATTTTGTATGTACTGTCATATTAAACTATAATTGGATGATTTATTAGCATTTCAATTTTTGGCTTGACCACCCTACCAATAATAGGGAGGACAAACGTAGTCGTCGATAGCGTTATTATTTTCTGTCGGAGTAGAAAAACCCGAATTTTCACCTTTTTCATTTCATTAGAAAAACACCTAAAATTTATTATTTCGTGATAAAAAATATATCAGATAAAACTTGAAAACTAGAACTTTATTAATTTGGTAGTTATAAGCATTAAAAATATGATTGGGTACTACTACTGAACGTCCAAAGTGAAGTCGTTTCGAGAAAATCGGACGCCATCTTGATTTATGTGTCAACGAACAGCCCATTTTCAAAAATAATTCCGGGAGCTATCCCTGGACCAATATTCTTCATGCATGGCTTAAAATTTGCAGAAAGTCTTCAATTTTACCAATCCGATTGTTAAGAATTTTTTAAAAGTCAAAATCGTAACGTAAAATATAAAAGTTTACAAACATTGTTTTAAACTCGTTTACCGCTTTTCCGCAAAAAGTTAAGTCAGATATCAATAATCTGAACCTTCCTCTAAAGATATGCCGCCAAGGTTTCAATGGATAAGCAGTAATAGCTCCCGGAAATCATTGGATGTTCGGTCCATATTTTCCGACTTTGCAATCAGAGTTGAGCGGGAAGAGTTATCGGACGTTGTGTGGCGCATGACCGAAATGTATGTCTTCCGCCATCTTGGCCAGGACAATTTCAGAGTTGTACCAAAGAAAAATGGAATTTACAGACGTATTGTTCTACCAATTGATACAATAATTATCTAGCATTGATGTATTCAGACCACGGAGGTCAATCATGCACGGTAAGTAACAAAACTTCTTCTAAAATATAGTTTTATTCTCAAAAGAAATATCGTTTTCAACCGGATCAAATGGGGGTTAATTTTGAAAACAAAAGATGCACAAAAATCGCACAGAAACTTTACACGAACTGAATAAATATATATCTTTGCTTCGATAAGTGAAAAAGAGATGGGATTTAATTCACGATTTTATTATTTTACTCGAAAAATGGCGAAAACGGCAAGCATCAATATAAAGTTGTCAAATTCTCCCAATCTATAAATAACTTTATCCAAGCAGAGCTTTGGTGACGTAATCATGGCTGTTCGGAAATTATCGGGATTTATTAATACATCTATATAAAGGAGTTGTTCCGGTATTCTTTGATATTTTAAGAAAAGGGGGGATCTTTTGTGAAATGTTCAAGATTTTTTATATTTTTTGGTTTTAAATGAAATTTGTCTACATGAAAACTTTTTAGGCATTTCTCATTAAGTTCCTAGTGTATATTGTAGCAATACATAGGACAATTGTTTTTAAATACTAAAATAGTAACATGAATTTCCATGCAACATTTTTGAACAATTTATTTAAATTGTTATAAAACATAATTATTATGTTTCAGTGCTATTAGGGAAGCTTTATGAAATATATGCTTAATGCATACATTACAGTATGTGAATGTATTAACATTCTGGCTATATACAATGTAATCAGTGGCAGTGCATGTGATATGCTAAGTTTAATTAATTACATTTTTTTCATTACACCATTACTGTATGCAAACTTGTTTGGTATGACAGAACATTTATGATGCATGCAGCAAACATTTCTGGAATAATGCTATTTTTCATATAGAATCTATTTGCCACCAAGCATATATGCATAAAGATAATTTATAGTCGGAAGAGTGCATTGTATTAAAGCTTTTTTTCATTTGTACATGTATGATAAACTATTTCTGGAAAAGATAAATTATTTTTAATTCTTTATTTTTATTCTGTATAGCATATTTTAAATGTTTATTTTTATTTTACAGGTGTGATCGTGGCATCTCAGTAGATCATTAAGAGTTTTAAATCATTAAAATGACACTTCTGAAAGTTGATGCTGTTGATTATGATTCAGTTAATCAAATATGCATTGGATATGCATATTTGATTAAATATGCATTGGATATGCATATTTGATTAACTGAATCATAAAACACACATCACAAAACACACAATTTAAAGAAATCACAAAGATTTCATTTGGAATAAGTTGGTCATGAACTGGGACACAGCACTATTTGTAGTCGTCAAATGTAAAATTATAGTATATAAAGGAAAAGAGAGTGACATTGAAGACTGTTATGAATTAAGATAATAGTAGAAGATAACAGTTTATTGATTTGTGACAATAAAAATGATAACTTTGAAAATTTGGGACTTTCTAATCGCATGAACTGTTAGCTTAAATCAGCTAAAATTGTCAAATTTGAGGTTTTTCTCAGACAAAAAAGATGAAAATAATGTATGAAATGTGCTAATTAAATGTTTAAAAGATAACATAACTTTAAGGCTGGCTTATAAATTGTACAGAGAACATATCTGATAATCCAAATAAGACTTTTCATGGAATACAGGGCCATAATTGAAATATTATTTTTACTAAATTTCCAGGTAGAGGGCTAATGAACCAGGACATAGTTCATACCAGTGTCAGAATTGGGGTTGCTGATAGTTTTCTCCTTGTAGTATACAGTTATAGGATCAAAATAATACCAAACACTTGAACATTTAATATTATAATATTCGACAATTATTGAAATTGTATCAATTTCGGGAATTATCTGAAATTTTGATTGAACAAAGAAAATTGACCTTTTCAATGGAAAAAGTGGCAGTTTTTACACAAACTGTAATAATAACTTCATTGATGTATGGATATTGAGGTTGTTTACCATAAAATATCAATTTGAACATAAAAAATATAATTAATTCCCCGAAATAACTTATTTTTACACTTTACGGAGCTCAAAATAATAAGCTGCGGAGTTTATGATTCTGGCGCTACAGACTTTGAGAATTTTTTTGGCTGATAAATATAGGTGTTCCCTGTTAGAGGGTTCTTTTCCTTACCAAAATCAGTATTCAGAAAAATTCCAGTACTTTTTTCAGATTTTTTATGACCAAAAACTTGATTTTTCTAATAAAATTTGACGTTAAAATTATGGAGGCCTGCGCAAAGGAAATAATATTAAAAAAATATATATATATTAATTGAATAAATGATATTCTTGATATTTTTACCTAGAGACTGGGCACTTTGTGGACAGTGCTGCATGTTTCAGCCTTGCAAGTTAAAGGTTTTTGAAGATATTTGACCACAAACCTGGTAGTTTGAACAAGCAGACAGCTGACACATAAATTAAAAAAACTAAGTCCAAAGGCTATTTTCAATGTTTTAAATTCTGTGACATTTTTTTCATACAACACCTACAGGTGTGTATAATACCTCTTTTTGAAGCATAAGGAGGATACATTACTATAGAAGAAAGCATGATAACCTATTAGGTAGTGAAAATAATATATTTTGGTCCAAAAATGTCATTTTTTTTAACATTTTTCCAAAAAAAAAAAAAACAACAGAAAATCGACCACTTTTGGCTCAGCGAAAAGGCCATAACTTTTGAACAGCTCAACCGATTTTAATAATTTTTGTACCAAAATTTCCCATTTTGTATGTACTGTCATATTAAACTATAATTGGATGATTTATTAGCATTTCAATTTTTGGCTTGACCACCCTACCAATAATAGGGAGGACAAACGTAGTCGTCGATAGCGTTATTATTTTCTGTCGGAGTAGAAAAACCCGAATTTTCACCTTTTTCATTTCATTAGAAAAACACCTAAAATTTATTATTTCGTGATAAAAAATATATCAGATAAAACTTGAAAACTAGAACTTTATTAATTTGGTAGTTATAAGCATTAAAAATATGATTGGGTACTACTACTGAACGTCCAAAGTGAAGTCGTTTCGAGAAAATCGGACGCCATCTTGATTTATGTGTCAACGAACAGCCCATTTTCAAAAATAATTCCGGGAGCTATCCCTGGACCAATATTCTTCATGCATGGCTTAAAATTTGCAGAAAGTCTTCAATTTTACCAATCCGATTGTTAAGAATTTTTTAAAAGTCAAAATCGTAACGTAAAATATAAAAGTTTACAAACATTGTTTTAAACTCGTTTACCGCTTTTCCGCAAAAAGTTAAGTCAGATATCAATAATCTGAACCTTCCTCTAAAGATATGCCGCCAAGGTTTCAATGGATAAGCAGTAATAGCTCCCGGAAATCATTGGATGTTCGGTCCATATTTTCCGACTTTGCAATCAGAGTTGAGCGGGAAGAGTTATCGGACGTTGTGTGGCGCATGACCGAAATGTATGTCTTCCGCCATCTTGGCCAGGACAATTTCAGAGTTGTACCAAAGAAAAATGGAATTTACCGACGTATTGTTCTACCAATTGATACAATAATTATCTAGCATTGATGTATTCAGACCACGGAGGTCAATCATGCACGGTAAGTAACAAAACTTCTTCTAAAATATAGTTTTATTCTCAAAAGAAATATCGTTTTCAACCGGATCAAATGGGGGTTAATTTTGAAAACAAAAGATGCACAAAAATCGCACAGAAACTTTACACGAACTGAATAAATATATATCTTTGCTTCGATAAGTGAAAAAGAGATGGGATTTAATTCACGATTTTATTATTTTACTCGAAAAATGGCGAAAACGGCAAGCATCAATATAAAGTTGTCAAATTCTCCCAATCTATAAATAACTTTATCCAAGCAGAGCTTTGGTGACGTAATCATGGCTGTTCGGAAATTATCGGGATTTATTAATACATCTATATAAAGGAGTTGTTCCGGTATTCTTTGATATTTTAAGAAAAGGGGGGATCTTTTGTGAAATGTTCAAGATTTTTTATATTTTTTGGTTTTAAATGAAATTTGTCTACATGAAAACTTTTTAGGCATTTCTCATTAAGTTCCTAGTGTATATTGTAGCAATACATAGGACAATTGTTTTTAAATACTAAAATAGTAACATGAATTTCCATGCAACATTTTTGAACAATTTATTTAAATTGTTATAAAACATAATTATTATGTTTCAGTGCTATTAGGGAAGCTTTATGAAATATATGCTTAATGCATACATTACAGTATGTGAATGTATTAACATTCTGGCTATATACAATGTAATCAGTGGCAGTGCATGTGATATGCTAAGTTTAATTAATTACATTTTTTTCATTACACCATTACTGTATGCAAACTTGTTTGGTATGACAGAACATTTATGATGCATGCAGCAAACATTTCTGGAATAATGCTATTTTTCATATAGAATCTATTTGCCACCAAGCATATATGCATAAAGATAATTTATAGTCGGAAGAGTGCATTGTATTAAAGCTTTTTTTCATTTGTACATGTATGATAAACTATTTCTGGAAAAGATAAATTATTTTTAATTCTTTATTTTTATTCTGTATAGCATATTTTAAATGTTTATTTTTATTTTACAGGTGTGATCGTGGCATCTCAGTAGATCATTAAGAGTTTTAAATCATTAAAATGACACTTCTGAAAGTTGATGCTGTTGATTATGATTCAGTTAATCAAATATGCATTGGATATGCATATTTGATTAACTGAATCATAAAACACACATCACAAAACACACAATTTAAAGAAATCACAAAGATTTCATTTGGAATAAGTTGGTCATGAACTGGGACACAGCACTATTTGTAGTCGTCAAATGTAAAATTATAGTATATAAAGGAAAAGAGAGTGACATTGAAGACTGTTATGAATTAAGATAATAGTAGAAGATAACAGTTTATTGATTTGTGACAATAAAAATGATAACTTTGAAAATTTGGGACTTTCTAATCGCATGAACTGTTAGCTTAAATCAGCTAAAATTGTCAAATTTGAGGTTTTTCTCAGACAAAAAAGATGAAAATAATGTATGAAATGTGCTAATTAAATGTTTAAAAGATAAAATAACTTCAAGGCTGGCTTATAAATTGTACAGAGAACATATCTGATAATCCAAATAAGACTTTTCATGGAATACGGGGCCATAATTGAAATATTATTTATACTAAATTTCCAGGTAGAGGGCTAATGAACCAGGACATAGTTCATACCAGTGTCAGAATTGGGGTTGCTGATAGTTTTCACCTTGTAGTATACAGTTATAGGATCAAAATAATACCAAACACTTGAACATTTAATATTATAATATTCAACAATTATTGAAATTGTATCAATTTCGGGAATTATCTGAAATTTTGATTGAACAAAGAATTTTGACCTTTTCAATGGAAAAAATGGCAGTTTTTACACAAACTGTAATAATAACTTCATTGATGTATGGATATTGAGGTTGTTTACCATAAAAATATCAATTTGAGCATACAAAATATAATTAATTCCCTAAAATAGCTTATTTTTACACTTTACGGAGCTCAAAATATTAAGCTGCGGCGTATATAATTCTGGCACTACAGACTTTGAGAATTTTTTTTGCTGATAAATATAGGTGTTCCCTGTTAGAGGGTTCTTTTCCCTACCAAAATCAGTATTCAGAAAAATTCTAGTACTTTTTTCAGATTTTTTATGACCAAAAACTTGATTTTTCTAATAAAATTTGACGTTAAAATTATGGAGGCCTGCGCAAAGGAAATAATATTAAAAAAATATATATATTAATTGAATAAATGATATTCTTGATATTTTTACCTAGAGACTGGGCACTTTGTGGACAGTGCTGCATGTTTCAGCCTTGCAAGTTAAAGGTTTTTGAAGATATTTGACCACAAACCTGGTAGTTTGAACAAGCAGACAGCTGACACATAAATTAAAAAAACTAAGTCCAAAGGCTATTTTCAATGTTTTAAATTCTGTGACATTTTTTTCATACAACACCTACAGGTGTGTATAATACCTCTTTTTGAAGCATAAGGAGGATACATTACTATAGAAGAAAGCATGATAACCTATTAGGTAGTGAAAATAATATATTTTGGTCCAAAAATGTCATTTTTTTTTTAACATTTTTCCAAAAAAAAACCCCCAAAAAATCGACCACTTTTGGCTCACCGAAAAGGCCATAACTTTTGAACAGCTCAACCGATTTTAATAATTTTTGTACCAAAATTTCCCATTTTGTATGTACTGTCATATTAAACTATAATTGGATGATTTATTAGCATTTCAATTTTTGGCTTGACCACCCTACCAATAATAGGGAGGACAAACGTAGTCGTTGATAGCGTTATTATTTTCTGTCGGAGTAGAAAAACCCGAATTTTCACCTTTTTCATTTCATTAGAAAAACACCTAAAATTTATTATTTCGTGATAAAAAATATATCAGATAAAACTTGAAAACTAGAACTTTATTAATTTGGTAGTTATAAGCATTAAAAATATGATTGGGTACTACTACTGAACGTCCAAAGTGAAGTCGTTTCGAGAAAATCGGACGCCATCTTGATTTATGTGTCAACGAACAGCCCATTTTCAAAAATAATTCCGGGAGCTATCCCTGGACCAATATTCTTCATGCATGGCTTAAAATTTGCAGAAAGTCTTCAATTTTACCAATCCGATTGTTAAGAATTTTTTAAAAGTCAAAATCGTAACGTAAAATATAAAAGTTTACAAACATTGTTTTAAACTCGTTTACCGCTTTTCCGCAAAAAGTTAAGTCAGATATCAATAATCTGAACCTTCCTCTAAAGATATGCCGCCAAGGTTTCAATGGATAAGCAGTAATAGCTCCCGGAAATCATTGGATGTTCGGTCCATATTTTCCGACTTTGCAATCAGAGTTGAGCGGGAAGAGTTATCGGACGTTGTGTGGCGCATGACCGAAATGTATGTCTTCCGCCATCTTGGCCAGGACAATTTCAGAGTTGTACCAAAGAAAAATGGAATTTACCGACGTATTGTTCTACCAATTGATACAATAATTATCTAGCATTGATGTATTCAGACCACGGAGGTCAATCATGCACGGTAAGTAACAAAACTTCTTCTAAAATATAGTTTTATTCTCAAAAGAAATATCGTTTTCAACCGGATCAAATGGGGGTTAATTTTGAAAACAAAAGATGCACAAAAATCGCACAGAAACTTTACACGAACTGAATAAATATATATCTTTGCTTCGATAAGTGAAAAAGAGATGGGATTTAATTCACGATTTTATTATTTTACTCGAAAAATGGCGAAAACGGCAAGCATCAATATAAAGTTGTCAAATTCTCCCAATCTATAAATAACTTTATCCAAGCAGAGCTTTGGTGACGTAATCATGGCTGTTCGGAAATTATCGGGATTTATTAATACATCTATATAAAGGAGTTGTTCCGGTATTCTTTGATATTTTAAGAAAAGGGGGGATCTTTTGTGAAATGTTCAAGATTTTTTATATTTTTTGGTTTTAAATGAAATTTGTCTACATGAAAACTTTTTAGGCATTTCTCATTAAGTTCCTAGTGTATATTGTAGCAATACATAGGACAATTGTTTTTAAATACTAAAATAGTAACATGAATTTCCATGCAACATTTTTGAACAATTTATTTAAATTGTTATAAAACATAATTATTATGTTTCAGTGCTATTAGGGAAGCTTTATGAAATATATGCTTAATGCATACATTACAGTATGTGAATGTATTAACATTCTGGCTATATACAATGTAATCAGTGGCAGTGCATGTGATATGCTAAGTTTAATTAATTACATTTTTTTCATTACACCATTACTGTATGCAAACTTGTTTGGTATGACAGAACATTTATGATGCATGCAGCAAACATTTCTGGAATAATGCTATTTTTCATATAGAATCTATTTGCCACCAAGCATATATGCATAAAGATAATTTATAGTCGGAAGAGTGCATTGTATTAAAGCTTTTTTTCATTTGTACATGTATGATAAACTATTTCTGGAAAAGATAAATTATTTTTAATTCTTTATTTTTATTCTGTATAGCATATTTTAAATGTTTATTTTTATTTTACAGGTGTGATCGTGGCATCTCAGTAGATCATTAAGAGTTTTAAATCATTAAAATGACACTTCTGAAAGTTGATGCTGTTGATTATGATTCAGTTAATCAAATATGCATTGGATATGCATATTTGATTAACTGAATCATAAAACACACATCACAAAACACACAATTTAAAGAAATCACAAAGATTTCATTTGGAATAAGTTGGTCATGAACTGGGACACAGCACTATTTGTAGTCGTCAAATGTAAAATTATAGTATATAAAGGAAAAGAGAGTGACATTGAAGACTGTTATGAATTAAGATAATAGTAGAAGATAACAGTTTATTGATTTGTGACAATAAAAATGATAACTTTGAAAATTTGGGACTTTCTAATCGCATGAACTGTTAGCTTAAATCAGCTAAAATTGTCAAATTTGAGGTTTTTCTCAGACAAAAAAGATGAAAATAATGTATGAAATGTGCTAATTAAATGTTTAAAAGATAAAATAACTTCAAGGCTGGCTTATAAATTGTACAGAGAACATATCTGATAATCCAAATAAGACTTTTCATGGAATACGGGGCCATAATTGAAATATTATTTATACTAAATTTCCAGGTAGAGGGCTAATGAACCAGGACATAGTTCATACCAGTGTCAGAATTGGGGTTGCTGATAGTTTTCACCTTGTAGTATACAGTTATAGGATCAAAATAATACCAAACACTTGAACATTTAATATTATAATATTCAACAATTATTGAAATTGTATCAATTTCGGGAATTATCTGAAATTTTGATTGAACAAAGAAAATTGACCTTTTCAATGGAAAAAATGGCAGTTTTTACACAAACTGTAATAATAACTTCATTGATGTATGGATATTGAGGTTGTTTACCATAAAAATATCAATTTGAGCATACAAAATATAATTAATTCCCTAAAATAGCTTATTTTTACACTTTACGGAGCTCAAAATATTAAGCTGCGGCGTATATAATTCTGGCACTACAGACTTTGAGAATTTTTTTTGCTGATAAATATAGGTGTTCCCTGTTAGAGGGTTCTTTTCCCTACCAAAATCAGTATTCAGAAAAATTCTAGTACTTTTTTCAGATTTTTTATGACCAAAAACTTGATTTTTCTAATAAAATTTGACGTTAAAATTATGGAGGCCTGCGCAAAGGAAATAATATTAAAAAAATATATATATTAATTGAATAAATGATATTCTTGATATTTTTACCTAGAGACTGGGCACTTTGTGGACAGTGCTGCATGTTTCAGCCTTGCAAGTTAAAGGTTTTTGAAGATATTTGACCACAAACCTGGTAGTTTGAACAAGCAGACAGCTGACACATAAATTAAAAAAACTAAGTCCAAAGGCTATTTTCAATGTTTTAAATTCTGTGACATTTTTTTCATACAACACCTACAGGTGTGTATAATACCTCTTTTTGAAGCATAAGGAGGATACATTACTATAGAAGAAAGCATGATAACCTATTAGGTAGTGAAAATAATATATTTTGGTCCAAAAATGTCATTTTTTTTTAACATTTTTCCCCAAAAAAACCCAGAAAATCGACCACTTTTGGCTCACCGAAAAGGCCATAACTTTTGAACAGCTCAACCGATTTTAATAATTTTTGTACCAAAATTTCCCATTTTGTATGTACTGTCATATTAAACTATAATTGGATGATTTATTAGCATTTCAATTTTTGGCTTGACCACCCTACCAATAAGCTGACAAAGCACATGTCTCGCAAAGTTTTTTTTTTTTTTTTTTTTATTATACTGTGGCCGGACTTTGCAGGACTGTGATGTTTTAACATTTTCTTAGATAAGTAAGTTAAAATCATTTATTTTATTATTATTATTATGTGTGCGTGTGTGTACGCCACGTGGCGACATTTTCAATGATTTTGGCAAGCATCCCTTGCTTGTCCTTGCGCTTATCGGGGAATAAATCACATCTGCAAAGGTGTACGAATTATGTTTTCATTGATTTGATAATAAAATATAAATCGATACTTAATTTCGTGACCTGCTCTGTTGAAATCTTCATGTACTTTTACTTTGACAATTTATCTATCCAGCTAACGATTTCCAACGTACGCAGCAAAGTGCATTATGGGTAACGCTACATATGTATATCTAATAACCCTACCGTAGTAGCTATAACCGAAATGAACCACAACGGCCTAACCTGATAACGGAATTTAAGTTGAGCCTTAAATTCAATTGTGTTTATCCTGCAATGTCAAAAAGTCGGAAAACTTGTCAGATTTAAACAAAAAGTACAGAAACAAGCGTCATTCCTCGCCTTTCATAAATGTTGTCAAGGGTGTCTTCTTCGTGGTCCGCGTTACATTAGTACCAGTTTCATACTTGTCTGCGCCCTCCGCTGTACATAGCTACAGGGTACCAGGAAAGTTTATTCGTAGGCTGAAAAGTTTATTCGTAGGCTGAAAAGTTTATTCGTCTAGTACGAATAAAGCAAAAATTTATTCGTATAGCATATTTGTACAGCAAATGTACTGATTGCAGGATAAAATACAAGTAATACAGATTGACACTAATGCATCACCAATATGCCTGATTAATGTATATATGCCATCAGACAACAAAGAAATGGATTGCGAGTATAAAGATATGATATCACAACTGACAGAAGTAATAGAGAAATATAGAAATACACATGAAATAATTATATGTGGTGATATGAATGGCTCCGCACACCGAGACAAGACAAGTCATGACACACTCTTTAAAAAAATTCCTTCTAGAGAATAGGATAGGCCTAAATATAAATTATCCAGAGAAAGATACATTTTACCACCATAATGGAAAGTCATCAGGACAAATAGACTACATATTCTCAACATGTAAGAGCATATTAAAAAAAGGTAGAGATTATGGATATGGATCCAAAAAATACGTCTGATCATGTTCCAGTGATAGCTCAAATAAAAAGAAAATTGGTGAGAAGAGCCTATAAACCAAAAACCACCATAGTGAAAACAAAATGGGAAAAATGTGACCTAAACACCTACCAGTCAACAATCACGGATGGTGTAGCTCAAGTTCTCCAGAACTCCATTAGAAATATAGAAGAGGATAGTACAGCCATGGAAGAGTTTATACACACTGCATGCGATAAAACTATACCAAATTATCGCAAGTCTACAACAAGAAAACCAACAGGGAAGTCTATATGGAATAATAATATAGCAGAAGCTACAAAGAATGCAAAAATCAAATATAACCAGTGGAGAAATGCAGGAAAACCAAAGGGAAGAGAGAACCCTCTAAAATCACAACTGATGGTAGCAAAAAGACTCTTAAGGAAAGCGCAAAGACAGGCATATGCATCGCAGAGAGAATGCTTGGCAAGAAATATCACGACAGCGTCATCCTCTGATACCAAATTATTTCACTATCTGCTAAGAAGACAAAGATCTGTAGAGTGTAGACATACAACATACTCGAATTCTTCAATACAACGACCAAGTAGCAGAAACTAATGAAGACATCCTTGGCTTTGTGGCAAAAATACTTCCAAGATCTATCAAACCCAGATATTAAACAAGATTTTGATTACGAAAAATACGATCTGTCACATATACAGAATGCCATTATAGAAAAGAATAAAAAAGGAAAATTGAAAATAGAACCAATTAAAGAGGAAGAAATAGAGCGAGCTATCAAGAACTTAAAGCCAGGGAAATCGCCAGATATTGATGGCATATCAGCCGAGCACTACAAAAATGCAATGGATGAGTTAAAACCACTGATATTGCACATACTAAATACAATAATAGAGGAGCTCGATATCCCACAAATGCTAAAAAGAGGTATAATGACACCAGTACTAAAGAAAAATAAAGACCGGCAAAATCCAGCAAATTATAGAGGAATCACTGTAACAAAAATCTTCATAAAAATTATCCAAAGCATACTTAAATCTAGGGTAGACATCCAAATTGATCAGATACAAAACCCGCTACAAAGAGGATTTACAGAAGCAATTCCTATGCTATTTGCAGCTTTCATAGCATCAGAGGTCATAATAGAATCCAGCACAAATTACGATCAGCTCAATCATGAAATCCTTTTCAACAAATTATACCATAATGGTATTAAAGGCGACATGTGGGTATTACTACGGAATATGTACAGAGAAATGACCACCCAAGTAAAATGGGATAACCATCTGTCTGAAAAAATTTATATCAACCAGGGCATACAACAAGGAGCAAAACTCTCAACATCTTTATATAAATGCTACAACAATGCAATATTGGACAGCGTAACAGAAAGTGGCATAGGCAGTCATCTAGGAACAATAAGCGTTGCTGCACCTAAATGTGCAGATGACATACTCATACTTGCAAATTCTGAATGTGAACTCCAGAGTATTATGGACATTATATACCACCATACTCAGAGAGATCTTGTGAAAATCAACCCACAGAAATCAGATCTCATATGCTGTAATACTAGTAGTGAAAGGAAAGTTAACATAGGTGACTGTAAGGTCAACAGAAGCACATGTACAAAACATCTAGGCATTTCACGAAATGAGAAGAATTCAATTAATATTAATGAAAAACTGAAATCAGGAAGAGCAGCAATCTATGGCATGCTGGGGGCAGGACTACATTTAAGAAAAGGTTTCTCTCCTCTTATATCACACAATCTCTGGAAAGTATACGCCGTACCTAAAATTCTGTATGGACTAGAAGTAATGCCAATCAAGAAAAAAGAAATGGAGCAGATAGAAATAATACAAAGGAAGCTACCTAGACAACTCCAATGCCTATCAAACCAAGTAGCAAATACAGCAGTCTATGTGCTAATTGGAGCGGTACCAATATACATGATGATTGAGCGAAATATGCTCTCGCTACTGATGAACATAATAAGAAACAACACTACAGTGGAATATAAAATCCTTATGCGCCAACTTGCAATGCGTAGCGAGAAAGATCATACATTTATAAATAGGATACAAGAAGTAATACAAAAATACAAACTCGAACCAGTTGAAAAGCTTATGGAACAACCAAAGTCGAAAGAGGAATGGAAGCGAATAGTGAAATTCCATCAGAATATTTATTGGCATGAGCGATGTAAAGCAGACCAGCTTGAGAAAAAATCACTGAAGTATCTACAAATACAGGATAGGCCTATATCAAAGCCACATAATATATGGCAGAGTACAGGAAATGACCCAATCAGTATAAAGTCTGGAGAGGTAAAGAGCAAACTTGTGACGCAGTCATATATGCTACAAAACATAAAATCAAGATACATGTACAACAAAAATATCTCCTCCATTTGTACACTCTGTGAAACAGTAGATGAGAACATAATCATTACTTGTTGGTCTGTTCTAGTCTGAAAAGTACACGGGAAAGGCACCTCCAGAAAATACAAGAATACCTGGATAGTTTAAGAAATGGATTATATCAGGATATACATGATGCAGATATTCTGGTCCAGCTCTTGATGGATTGTACAAGTCAAGAAATAAACTATGGAATTCGTATTAAACAACAACAGTACATTGTATACGGAAATGGAAAGCCTAAGTAGGATATTCTGCTATGATATGTATGTCAGCATACTGCGGCAGATGGCGGGTAAGGAGTAGCGGGTTGACAAGTAATAGTGACAAACAGTGCTATTTTTACCATTTTAATCGAACAGCAATGATTGCACAGTGCTATAGCATTCTTTTACCTTTTAAGCATATTATAGACTATTTTATCCGATTAGTGCTTAAAGTGTGTGATGTTTTACTAACGCTTGCCTCCAAGATCCTTTTTATATCGAAATATAGTGAGCCTTATTTTATTGTAACCTTTACACATAAATGTAAAGAATATTACTCTCATCATTAGAAAAATAGTGATTTTAACCGAAATAGTGTTTTAGTGTGCCTGGATTGAATACCAATTTTAAATGAACATTTTTACAATTTTTATTAAATCTGAAGCGAACACTTTTTTAAGACCTTTTAAGCTGAACTGATCATTATGTTTTCTTTTACTTACTATGTAAAAAATTGTATAGAATCGAGTTCTCACAATGTACATATAAACACATCTTTGCACACACTGGTGGATACACACATTTTTAAATGCAGCACAATTTTTAATGGGTGCAGGTGTATATAATGTTTTTACCACTATCCTGCCGTAATACGTAGGAGTGCGCCGACATAAAAGAACGGCGGGTCATACCTGAAGAAAGAAAGAAAGAAAGAGAGATAGGCACGTGACGAGTTCGTTAGAACGAGTCTAGTCTATCAAAATATCTCTTGATCCAAGAGTCATTTTGTTCAATAAGGGACTTGTATCTGTCCGACGTCAATCAAACTTCCCGCTAATCACTCGATTCCCTTTGCACGATTTTTTTTGTTGTTTTCGCGGGAAACACACACCTCTGGTCATTTCAATGCAAACTTTCGAAGTGGCAACATGTCGACCGATCATATGGCAGCTGCAAAGTTCTGATTTTGACATTTTTAATTTGTTTGATACAGATGACATTGAATTGTCACAGCTTTGTGAAAAAATGGATACAGAAAATAACTTGATCAACACTGCGGATATTTTTGACATTTTTAATTTGTTTGATACAGATGACATTGAATTGTCACAGCTTTGTGAAAAAATGAATACAGAAAATAACTCTTGCAAACTTTTTGGATTACGGGTTCACGACGAGCTTTACGAATTGGAATGTGATCAGTTTACTGGACGCTCTATCAAAACTTACAAAGGAGGACTAAAAGATCTTGAACTGAAAAATAAAAAGATAACTCACTACTGTCAAGAAGGTAAGACATTTTCTGTATTACTTTTACATATTATAAAAAAGGAGCACTCGCACATCTTTTGAAAGAACAGAAGACGTTCGAATATATTCATATATACTGTAATTATGTCTACCTACCCCCCCCACCCCCCCCCCCTTTCCCCATTTCCAGGGCAGACATATATGTATTGCCTTTACCCCGTCTGTCAGTACGTCACCGTGACAAATGTTGTGAGCACGGTTTCATCAGTACCTTTACTACATGTACCTTGTATCTTCAACACTTGATTAGCATCATATAAACACGGACATGACCTTTAGTCAGGATATAGCTGGAATATTGCTGAGTTGGCGTAAAACAACAATAAATCAATCAATCAATTTTGTCAGGCGGATCGAAGAAATTTTCCTTGAGCTATGGCCCTTTATACGGGGTATATGGTTTGTTAATAGAAAACCTAGTTTAATTCAAGAGTGTTGAATAAAACTAGGCAAATAAAGACCCGTGCTTGAACATTTTACATGTACAATGAAAACAATAAAATACTTCATATTATTTGTTGGTGATCCTGCACACTGAACACGTAGGTTACACAAGTTAAAGAACATGTCTCTACTTTGAAAACAAAAGAATCATTTATGTTTTTGTATAACAAACGCTATTTGAAAATTGCTACATATTTGCCTGGTTAATGTTTTATATATTTTTTTATTTTCAGGTGAACGCTGTCTTGCCGAATATTTTGAGAAATATTTAAATGCTATGAATAACACCGGAAAATTTACCGTCGTCCCTTAACAGGAAAACCGATACGTTATGGAACCCAGGCCATTGGCATAAACAAGCTGAAAACAATGATGAAGTATTTTTTCAGTAAAACGTTTTTGTTTCTTGAGATCGTGATTTTGACAATGACTTCATGACATGAGAAGGAACTTTTTTTCATACATGGAAGTCGCTAATTGCTGTGTTAAAATATGCGTGAGTAAAAAAATATATAATCTTTTTATTTTATTTTCAGCTTTTTTGGAAACGTCCATAGCATGCAAAACGTCCATTTCTGGAAGTTATTCTCTGTTCAATAACTTCCAGGAGTGGAAGTTATTGTACAGCTGTGACGTCGTGTAGCTCCACCCTTCGTATGGGTATCAAGAGATATTGTACAACTGAAAACAAAAGAAAAGACCACAAAACATGATACAAGTTATTTTATTTACGGGCGTTTTCACCATTGTTTTGGGGCCGTCGTGGTCGTGATCGTATGGTAGTTGAATTTACATCTAGTTATGCAATCAGTGCATATCACAACTAACGTTGAGAGTTCGAATCCCGCTCATGTCGAGGTGTACTCAATACAACATTATGTGATAAAGTTTGCCAGTGACTTGCGACAGGTCGGTGGTTTTCTTCGGGTACTCCAGTTTCCTCAACCAATAAAACTAACCGCCACGATATAACTGAAATATTGTTGAGAGTGGCGTTAAGCACCATAACCCTAACAAAGCCCTAACCCACCATTGTTTTAGCATTATCGTGACTACCAGATCTTTTTTGCGTAACGAAATCTAGGATGAAACCTGTCATTGGTAGCCATCTAGAAACCTTTACCATTAAGGTGGATAAGTAGGACACGGCTATGCACTTATGAATGAGATTGAACAAGAGGCAAACATAGCATACAAGGGGATATGGTATTTACTGCCACTTTCAACAATATTTCAGTTATATCGTGGCGGTCAGTTTTATTGGTGGAGAAAACCGGAGTACCAAGAGAAAATCACCGAACTACAACAAGGTACTGGCAGACTTTCACATAATGCTGTATCGAGAAAAGCTCGCATTAGCGGGATTCGAACTCGCAACGTTAGTGGTGATAGGCACTGATTGCTTCGGTAGTTGTGAATCCAACTACCATACGATCACGACCACGACGGCCCCAAATAGTATGCATGCCCTTACCCTATAACAATATATAGCCACGGGCAAAACACGTACAAACCATACACACTTCATGCACGTAATTATGACATATAAACAATATTGCAGAAAGAAGAAAAACACCGTTTCTCAGAAATATATCCATTTTTTTCCACAGAGTTGTTTTTTACACAGGGACCGACAACTCTATGGAAGAGATTGAAATATATCAGTGCATATAAGACAGACGCTTTAGCAAGTTCACTGATACTTGAAGATTTGTTTTGTTTATTAATAGAGAGCACCTCAACAATAATAGAAGCCAGTAAATAGTGCCCCAAAGGAATTGCAAAAAAAACCCCGAAAAAAACCAAACGTTGTCGTCAAAGCAAACACAGATCAAGTGATGTTAAAAAGAAAATTTCATTCTAAGGATGCACTCTGAAGTCAAATTGCAACTTACACATGTAATATTTTAGTTATTCATCGAGTATAATGAAGCTTTGTTAATCATTAATGATTATTCAGAAACCGTTAAGATCTCTTACAGAGATGTTGCATGCTAGCAGTAAATGAAGGTCAATTCCCAGCTGATATCAAACGAAAAAGTACTTTCAGTGCAATTCTCGTTCTTTATAGATTTAGTATGGCCTACCAGGGAACTATAAAGCTTGTTTTTATAGTTCCCTATGAATACTTGATTCAACCAGACACTTTTCAGTCTCTGATATATCTGAATTAAGTACTTGGCTGTAATAATGAAAGCCAGAGAGCTCCCCAAGCATTGCAACAACAAAGCAATAATACAAAAAATAATAATACAACAAAAAAAAACACCCACAAAAAAATCCCACACATCCCCACGATTAAAAATTTCAGCCACGATTCTTTAATACTTTGCTATGAGTTGTTGCAAATCGTCTTTTGCCAGGAGAGTTGTGTATTTGATTTGTCACGCATTTTCAGCGGACGCTCCATTTGAGGTCGAATTTAACCCTACCCGAAACACAATCAAAAACATACTTGTAAAAATTATTTACAAATTACATTAGTACCACTATAAACTACATACTTTTTACTTTAGTTGATTAAACATTATCAAATTCGGACATGAACTAACTTTAGGGTAATATTCTTCTAAAAAAAATCTATGAAATTCATGTATATAGGGAAAATTGGAATTGTCAGAATAATAGGTTCTTACATACGTTCTTGGGAAAGACCGGGTGATCTTCCACGAGTGATACAAATTCTATGTCTTTTCGCGACTGGAGCGCAGCGAAACGAGCGAAAAGATTCAACAATTTCTATCACGAATGGAAGATCACCCGGGCTTTCCCAACAACGTATGTAAGTACCTATTTCTTCCGTAAACCAACAACTCACTATCGCGAACTCCTAGAGACGCACGCCATTGATCAGTAACTAATTTGCATCAATTATCAGATCAATATCATTGAGCGTTATGAAATACACATCACATAAAATTGACTTTTGTGACACCGACTAATAAACTAAGTAGCTTTCTACTGATATTTGAGCTTTTCTCACTAATATTTTATTGAAAGTACAGTATTTTCCTTCATGAGACATCCCATACATGAACTATGACGTGACACATATGTTGACGTCATTGAAGAATGACGTCAAAGGTACGGAAAAGGACATCTAGAAATACGAAAAAATGAAAATAAAAGACACAAATATATTTAATACGGTTGGAGTCTGTATATGAAAAAAACCCAATGGTTAAATCCGTAATATATCTGTTATTCAGCAATCAGACAGGGTATATAATGTGACATTCCCGGCTTAGGGTATATATTTAAACGATTTTTTTTTCTTGTTAGAGGTGTTCTGATTGGATGTCACAACGAGTAAAGACGAGTGCACGTGTACTCGTCTTACCTCGGTCGTCTTCACCCGAAAACGGCCATTTACGGAAGAATACTGTATCTTTTATTTTTATACCCTTTCCCTCGGGACCAAATATCATTGATAGCATGGCAAGCAAAACTGTGAAAGGGAATGCATGTTTTCTACAGCAGCATTCACATTCAGTTAACCCTCTTGCTGCCGGAGGGACACATGTGTCCATATCAACTCTGCCGGAGGGACACATATGTCCAAAATCAATTGATTTGACAACATTTAGTTTAGCTAATAAAATATATCATATTCATTTTGTGGTATTCTTTAAAGACCAGGTAGATGTCGACGTCATACCCTTACGTCATTACGTGACGTCACGGGCAATAATGACGTAATTTTGCCCATTTCGACGTCACAAGTATTTTGCGGCAATGGCCCAAGCAATAATTCAACAACAGCCGGTTGACGGCGATTTTGATGATGCTGTTGATCCTGAATCTGATATCAGTGGTGACGACAGCGGGATGGAAACAGATGTAGATGATACTGTACATGTAGGAGGAAATGGAACCCACGCCGTATTGGTGATAGGCTTGTATGAGTTGTTAGGTAATCCAACTACCTAACTCATTTAGCCACTCGGGCCCCAAATGTTGAATAACTCATGCTAGTGGATTTTAAAATTTGTACCCCTTTTGATTTTAATATTACAAAATTTTGCACGCACCTAAATAAAAAACATATCTTTTATAGTTCGTTTTAAATGCGTTTGAAATTGGGTTTGTAGGTATGCAAAGGATCTTTGTCATGAAACAATTCGACAGACCAGACGTTTTTCACGGAAACTGCAGTGGAAGAAGGAGGGCAACTTATCGATAGCGGAGTTCAAAGGATTCCTTGCCGTATTTTACAACATGGGCTTAATTCGTAAAGTTTCCATTGAGGAATATTGGAACACGCATAATCCCTCTCAGTCTACACCCTGGTTTCGTTGTATGTTTTCGCAGAACAGATATCAAAACATTTTGAAATTTTTATACCTTGTAGACAAGAAGAAAATTCCAAAAGTAATGATTCGTCTTATAAGCCATCTTTAAGATTTAAACCGTTAATCGATTTTGTGAATAGAAAATATCTCCATTATTACAACCCTCGCCGTGAATTGTCAGTTGACGAATCTCTTGTCGGAACGAAAGGAAAGACTAGTATGCTGCAATACATTCCAAGCAAACGCTCATGACTTGGAGTAAAATTCTGGATGTTGGTCGAGTCCGTCACAGGCTACGTTTTACAGATGACTGTTTATCAAAGGAAACGTTTTGATCCTACCCCTGTTGGAACACTACAAGGAACGAACGTAGTTATGAATCTGATGAAGGATTCGCGACTTCTCGGAAAAGGGTTTAATGTTTTCGCCGACAGCTTCTTTTCCTCGTTAAATTTAGCCAATAAACTATTGTGGGAGCGTATATATTTAACCGGCACCTTAAGGAAAAATAGACCTATGCCACAAATGATAAAGAATGGACGTCCACAGGCGGGGGATGCTGTTTACGCACGTCAAGAACAGAATATGCTTTGTTGTTTCCGCGACCACAACAGACAGAAACCAGTAATATTGGTATAAACTTTCTATAACCTACTAATACATTGAACGGTAAACCTAGGATCATATGCGCATACATTTACATTCATGGGTGGGGTCGATCTTAGCGACCAAATGATCGTAGCATATAATGATCACAGGAAATGCAGCAAAGTATATCACATATTTCACCGTATCAACTTGAACTCTTATATTCTGTATTGTCAGAACACATCACAACCGATTGTGTCACGACTCCAGTTCACACAATCAGTAATATAAAGCTTAGCGTCTACTTATTTGACAAAAAGAAACGCCGGTAATAACGTGAATCCACAAGTAAGAGAGACAACACTTGACGGCCGAAAGGAACGGGATTGTGTAGTCTGATCAGACAGAAAGCGGAATATAAGAAGAAAATCGCGAACCTCATGTGCTCGTTGTACGAGGGGACTCCATGCCACTGGCTTGAATGCCAGTCAAGTCGACCCCAAGACAACTCGCCCCCTTCTTCCAAGACAAGTCGCCCACGAATTTAAAAAGATCACGTTCACATAAAATTTCTTCATCATCAACAGTTTACTTGAACACCAAGATACATTTTTGAAAAAAATATACGAAAATAAATATTTTTAATAGTTATTTGATACCTTTTACACACAGAAAACGAACTTATACGGAAATAAATATTGTTTAATAGTTATTTGAAAACGAACTATCATTCACGAATGCGTTTTTCTTAAATCACTGTCGGTCAATTGAAAAATTATTTAAAATGCATTATTTCATGTCTTTGATACCTTTTACATAGCAAAAACTGAATTGTTCATTCACGAATGCGCTTTTCTTAAAAAAAACTTGATATGCACATCTCCTTTAGTTTTACGGTAGATCATTTTACCGCCGACCATTGGAAAAATTATTAAAAATGCATTTTTTTTGTTTAAAATTTGTTTAAATTAAATGAAATTTAATGTTTTTAATATTATTTGATACCTTTTACATACTGAAAACTGACGTGTTCATTCACGAATGCGCTTTTCTTAATTTAACAATTTACCGCCGACCACTGCCGGCCGCTTGAATAAAGGTTGAAATGCATATCTCCTTATTTTAATATAGTTGAAACGATATTTGAAATTAATCGTTTTAAAAAATAGTTGAAAAACAGACTTATGCATTCACGAATGCACTTTTCACAAAACAATAATACAACTCGACTAAAATCTATTTGTAATTAGAATTTTTTTTATTTGATTATTTTTATGTTTAAAAAACCTAGAAAATCTTAACCAAAATTTTGTTTCTTAAAATAAAATTTAAAATAGAATGGTTTCAAATATAAAATAAGAAGTGTAATGTCAATTAATGTCAAAAACAATAAAATGGACACCGGACACAGTAGACCACCGACCTCCCCAAAATTGTGAATTTGCAACAAATGTTATGCATTTTTGTTTAAAATATGTTTAAATTAAATGAAAGGACTGGGAGCTATAAGGGCCAAAATCGGCCCCACCTCAGATGTCGATGAAATTTTCTCCAAAATGTATTCACAATATGTGCTTTTCAAAAATAAATACAGTTAGTTAATATGTTATGTGTATCTAATTCCTCACAGGGGATCGACAAATTCAGGTAATGAAAAGCACTGAACGTCATTTTTTTCATTATACAGAACGTACGTATCATTGTATTATAATGCATATCTTTAAAAAAGCAAAAACAAAAACAAAGCATAATAAAACTCAATAAACAAAGCATAAATTTGACTTAATATGCAATGTGGATTGATTTCAGGAATAAAAACATGTTCCGAAGCTGTATTATGAAATTAAAGTGAACGAATAGTAATGTCGCAACGTCACCCATTTTCGACGGTTTGTTTCACGTGATAAAATCTCTCATTATTTTGATCGCTTCATTTGTCAGAGGTTATATTATGATGCTGATTTGTGGAAATTGGATGTAAATGTTAACAAAACAAAGGTTATGGTTTTTAGCAAAAAGAAGAATCTTAATTATTCATTTATATTACAAGATAAACAGTTAGAAGTTGTAGAAAAATGTTCATATCTAGGTATTATTTTTAAATATAATGGTACCTTTTTTGATACAAAAAAGAAACTTGTAGATCAGGCTCAAAGATCCTTACATTTTATTTATAAGACTATCAGGAATGAAAGCATACCTGTCGACTTACAATTAAAATTGTTTGATTCTATGATTGAACCAATACTTTTATATGGTTCTGAAGTTTGGGGATATGAGAATTTAAAAATATTAGAACAGATTCATCTTAAATTTTGAAACGAATTCTAAAAGTTAGAAATACTACTCCAAATTTTATTGTTGATGGGGAATTAGATAGATTTCCTTTGGAAATTCGAGTAAAATTTCGCATGATTTCATATTGGTGTAAACTTGTGAATAACGAAACAAAATTGAGTAGTTCCTTATACAGGTTGATGTTATGTTTAAAAAATCAGGGTCAGAATAATTTCAAGTGGATTAATTATGTAGAATCTATATTAAATAGAGCTGGCTTAGGACATATTTTTATAAAACATATCTTAACCAAATTTTAACCGATCAGTTTGTCAGTTCGTGGTATAATGACATTGAAAATTCATCTCGAGGACAATTTTATGGCCCTTTCAAAAAAGACTTTGGATTAGAAAATTATTTAGTGAGATTAAACGAGAAAACTAGAATTTTGATGACAAAATTAAGGGCGTCAAATTTACGAATTCCAATAGAAACTGGGCGGTGGTATAATATTCCTAAAGATGAGAGGGTTTGTACTTTGTGTGGACAATCAATTGGTAATGAGTTCCACTTGTTATTTGTTTGTTGTAATGAATATTTAGTAAACCTGAGACGTATATATTTACCTAGGTATTATATTACTTATCCTAGTATTGTTAAAATGAATGGTCTCTTATCTTTTTGTAATGTAGAAGTTTATAAAAGGTTATCATTGTTCATAAAGAAAATTGCTGGTATGTTTTAATGTTTTTGATAATATATGATCATTTCGCCATGTAATACTGTATATATGTCATGTCCTCATGTAACACATTTATATGTCTGAGTGTTATCAATAAAATCTTGTTGAAATTGCATGAATGATCTCAAGAAATCTGATCTAAAAATGTCATCTTTAAATGTAAGAAAGACGTACCACATCTATTATGTCACGTTCAAATTGTATTTTTTCGTAATTCATTTGTTCGTCACCTTAACAAAGCTTTAATCATTTAAAAAATATATCTCATACAGACCAATTGTGGTTTCATCGTCTGCTATGACATTGATAATGTACATATTGAGGTCATATCAATTCAGAAACTTATTAACATTGATCGTCGAAAACTGGTCGAAATTTTGGTATTAATCTGAAAGAAGTAATAGATAGATTTATTTTGGACAATAGAACTTTGTCATATTTGAAATTTTTTTAAACACTTTTTTAACCGTACTTTATTCTTAACGACAACCAATGCGATGATATATTCCAGTACATTTTTACGGATAACCATCACAAATCTATAAAAAAAAATGCCAAGGTGCGGGTTGAGAGAAGTCCAATATTTAAAGATCGCTTTTTTTTTTATAATATGGAAATATCTTAGGAAATGGTGTGAAGCAAAATGTTTAATGTGTAGCGATTTTAGCTAGGAATCTGTGAGAATTATTTTAGTTTTTTTGATAAACTGATAACAAGCCTTGGAATCAGATATCCCATAGAAAGTGGTTGTCGATAGATGATTGTTTTACAATCAAGTATTTCATATATATTTATGATGAGAACAAGCTTACAACCATATGATTAATCGTGTAGGTAAAATGTGTGTCGCTGCCATGAGTCTATGTATGCTTGTTTTGATTGTCACTAGAAAAAGAGGAGATGGTAGATATTATTTTGCTTTGTGACAAACCAACAACAACACTCCTAATAAAGTTTTCCTAGAGGAAGCCATTTGTTATTTTATTTATACCAAATTCGCAGTCATGTTAGGATTCTAATAATAATAGGTTATTATACATTATTATACAGCTATAATTTTAATCCAATCAAAAACAACATGGTTGTGATCGTCTTCCGTAATTAGAATCGTCAAAATGAAATACAACCGAATTAATATCAAATGGTGACTTATTTCAACCTCATTTAAAATATACCTTGACATTCTTTCAAACTAGTACATCACGTTCACGATCTTTTATTACAATACTATTTCACTCAAGTGAACATTTTGTTCCTGTTCTAGTTAAAGGACTTTATCAAACAGAATCATACAGTTTACATGTAATGCAGTTAATACGCATTTAAACCACAGAAGAATATTTCTATTTTCCACACCTTGTGGTGTGGGGTCGCTATTGTGCATGCGAAATATTAATTGCAAACCCCATTGACTGGCTATTTGCTCCCTGTCTAGAATATTTTATTTTTTTCTCGATCGACAGTTCAGAAGCTAGAAAACAATATGATGAATAGTGTCTGTCAATCATGCAAACAATAACTTATGCACATGACAGAACGCATTTTCAATGCACTACATACACAAACGTTTGATCCATCATTTGTCCATTGGAGGTTGATTTAAGAGAATGGAACTGATAGAGGTTAAACGTTTAATTTGGGCGCAAAAGGGGAAACTTTATATAATTTATGAAAATGTGATGTGAATTTTAGGGATCCTCAGATTCAAATCCATTCATTTACTTTTCTACACTTTTATACATATTATATGTATACTCGTTATTTTAAAATATTTCCACTTTGTTTTGTGTAGCGATTTTTAGCTAGGAATCTGTGAGAATTATTTTAGTTTTTTTGATAAACTGATAACAAGCCTTGGAATCAGATGTCCCATAGAAAGTGGTTGTCGATAGATGATTGCTTTACAATCAAGTATTTCATATATATTTATGATGAGAACAAGCTTACAACCATATGATTAATCGTGTAGGTAAAATGTGTGTCGCTGCCATGAGTCTATGTATGCTTGTTTTGATTGTCACTAGAAAAAGAGGAGATGGTAGATATTATTTTGCTTTGTGACAAACCAACAACAACACTCCTAATAAAGTTTTCCTAGAGGAAGCCATTTGTTATTTTATTTATACCAAATTCGCAGTCATGTTAGGATTCTAATAATAATAGGTTATTATACATTATTATACAGCTATAATTTTAATCCAATCAAAAACAACATGGTTGTGATCGTCTTCCGTAATTAGAATCGTCAAAATGAAATACAACCGAATTAATATCAAATGGTGACTTATTTCAACCTCATTTAAAATATACCTTGACATTCTTTCAAACTAGTACATCACGTTCACGATCTTTTATTACAATACTATTTCACTCAAGTGAACATTTTGTTCCTGTTCTAGTTAAAGGACTTTATCAAACAGAATCATACAGTTCACATGTAATGCAGTTAATACGCATTTAAACCACAGAAGAATATTTCTATTTTCCACACCTTGTGGTGTGGGGTCGCTATTGTGCATGCGAAATATTAATTGCAAACCCCATTGACTGGCTATTTGCTCCCTGTCTAGAATATTTTATTTTTTTCTCGATCGACAGTTCAGAAGCTAGAAAACAATATGATGAATAGTGTCTGTCAATCATGCAAACAATAACTTATGCATATGACAGAACGCATTTTCAATGCACTACATACACAAACGTTTGATCCATCATTTGTCCATTGGAGGTTGATTTAAGAGAATGGAACTGATAGAGGTTAAACGTTTAATTTGGGCGCAAAAGGGGAAACTTTATATAATTTATGAAAATGTGATGTGAATTTTAGGGATCCTCAGATTCAAATCCATTCATTTACTTTTCTACACTTTTATACATATTATATGTATACTCGTTATTTTAAAATATTTCCACTTTGTTTTACTTGTCGTTTTCTTTTAAGAGCCCCAGCTTTATACTGCTCATGCTCAGCAACGGACCACCTTCGTCAATTGTTTTAGCTCATCGATGATCATGAGATTCACTAAGATAAATAGCACGGTCCGTGCAATATTTATTTATTTATTTATTTATTTATTTATGGTTTGGTGTCAGTGTTTCAACTGTTGACTGAGTTTTAAATTCAACATGGGTAGACTTATAGAAAGTGTGTAATCGTAAAATTTAGTGGCCAACCATCCCAGTCTGGTGGCAAACGAAAAGGTATTGTTCTGATATGCCTAACGTTGTATCTGCTATTGACGGAACTTCACATGAGATACAAATTCCATCCAATGAACCCCAACAAAAAAACATACTTTCAGCAAACCAATTCTTTTCATTGATTGATATGAAAGAATGTTTATAAACAGTGATAATCATAAATTCCATCAATATCAATAAAACAATTATCTTTCATCTTAACTGAACTTGAGCCGTCGTGGTCGTATGGTAGTTGAATTTACAAATACCTGTGCAATCGTTGCCTATCACCACTTAAGTTGTGAGTTTGAACTCCATTCATGGCGAGGTGTACTCGATAAAACATTATGTGATAAAATTTGTCAGTGACTTGCGACAGGTCTGTGGATTCCTCTGAGTACTCCAATTTCCGCCACAAAAGTAGTAGCTGAAATATTTTTGAAAGTGGTGTTAAACACCTAACCTCCAATGGAAAAATGATGGTTCAAAGTTTGTGTATGTAGTGCATAACACAAAACACCTTTGGGTCATAATGTGGCATATCTTTACAAGTACCAATAATACTACAACAATATTGTTCCCCACACAATTATTGGAACTGTTATACACATATCGTGTCATTAAACAATGTACTGAAAAAGAAACAACTTAACTTTCATACCATCTTTTTTACGGCAAAGATTGCTTCTCAAATATCAAAACGTCATCTAAGCGCTTGGAATATTTGAACATTTTCCCGTCGATTTTCAAGAAATTTAACATCTCGTGAAACCAAAAAATTACTTTAACAGTATTTGTGTTTTATTTATTTTAATAATCTGGTAAACTATTTGTCTGGTGCACGACTGCGGAGGTGCTTAATTTCTACGAAAACCGTCGAAATATCGTGGGCAAAATTCCACGAAATACAGAAAAGAAATAACTCTCATGACGTCACAATGACGTCAAATACATACCGATTTTGTTGGAAACAAGTTTTAACATCAAAAGTATGATGTCGTCTATAATATAAAACACATCAAATTTTAATCGAGTATTTTCTAAGATAATGATTCATTAAATATGGGGCCATATATGATACTTATAGTCCCCACTCCCCAGTTCTGTTTATGGCATTGACGCAGGATTGCATGCACTGAGTTTTTCTCCTGGTTTCAATGTACGCAAACTGTATTTAAAATAAATACAATTATTTACAGAAACATAAGTTATTTACTGATGAATTTCATTACTTGAAATGAATCATGAAATGTACAGATATTATGTATATAATGGTCTCATATATACAATCAGAAGAGTGAAAATATTGATTTTAAGGGTCTAGCTGAGGTTATAAATAAATTAATATTTAACAACCTCCACAATCCTCCACCAACAAAATATTTTGATATAATCATTAACCCCCTATACTCAAAACAACTGCTCAATTTGGTGTTGGTGGAAGACTGTGGAGGTATATAAAATAGCTAAAATGTACATTAAATATGTCGTTTGTAGTCCATTTTTAGCATTATCCGTCTCATTATGAGGTCATTATGACGTCATAACGCACCCAATTTCACGGAAAGATATATTTTTTGAAAATTTGTTTATATAGCAATTAAATTAGTGAATTGTTTTTATTCTATGTCAAGCATTATTTTTTAATATAATGTGGGGCCAATTTTGCACCTTAACGCCTCTCCCTCTTTAATGTTTTTAATATTATTTATTTTACATACTGAAAACTGACGTGTTCATTCATATCCAGTCGAAAATGACATCAAATTACGAATGATATCTTATTGGGGTAGATTAATTTCAGGGAAAGACACTAAATTATCTTCAATTTGTTATAGACTTTTGCATTAGATTTATTCATAACGATGTGTGTCCTCCTGGGGCCATGTTCTCGAAAGTATCCTAAGATATGCCTTAGGACGATTTTTAGGATGGTCTTGGGACCATCTTAGGACATGTCCTAGGAGTGATCTCGAAGCCGTCTTAAGACTATCCTAACTTGGGATGTCTTAACTATGTTCTAAGTGTCAAGGCATTCAGTAGAATAATAGAAATAGTGTGCACAACAATTATTTCCAATATTAATATATAGCAAATCCTTGATAAAAATACGCATAATAAATTATAAGATGCAAATAAAGATTTTTTTTTTCAATTTCATTTATTTTTTTACGCTGTACCCCATGAGTCTTTCTTGTTTTCTTTAATTTGCAATTACATGTATCTATATACGTAGTTCTGAGGTTCATATACGACATGGAACTAATGTGTTATTTTTGTTCCGGTTACTTTCGAGTGAACTGATTTCAAACTTTCAATAAATTCGGGCTTCTTTTTCTGCTCAATTTGGTACAGAAGTACAGAATGTAATTACATGGAACAGTTACGTACAAAATAATGGACAGACAAAGTTTTACTTTCAATATATAAAAAAATGTGCACGATTTTATCCTTTAACTCCTTTGAATCACTTTCATTGATATTATTTTATTAAATTATTATATGATTTTATTAGGTTTTAATCTGATTAATTTATTTTCTATGTGATCTTTTGCGTAACACATTAATGTTTTATTTCAACTAGAGCAACGTCGGCAATTTTCGTCCGGAGGCAGTTTTCGTCCACTTTTTATTATCGCGGGATTTTTAAACATATAAACACGGCTGGTAATCGGCACAAGCAGAACAGTTGGTTCTGCAAAGAAATTCGTGAGGATAACTTCCGGTTTTGGTGGAGGAGAGTTCACGAAGACGCTTCGCAAGGTATGTACATGTCAAAAATTGAAATTTGCTTTTTTACTGCTCGAATATTGAATATTGCAAAATCAGAGAATGCTATGCTGTGGCGAAAGCTTTCACGATTAGAAGCATGTATAGTTTATTGTTGTATATGAAGTGTAACTCTCGCAAAATCAATCGTCCCACGGAAAACATGACGAAAATTGTGACACTCATACATTTCTAAGTTGTTCTTGACAAAGATGCAAGTTAAATTTTCAATATTTTTTCATCGTGGGAGTCTAAATGCAATCTGGGATAAATTCCGATTCGTCAGAAGTAAATTGAAGTCTAGATAAATCTACAAACTGTCAATTTTCTCGTTTTCCTGCTTGAGGAGATCGGTTCTGATAGAGCACATTGCGAATGCATGAGGAGATTTGCTAGTTTTGTTAATTGTTTTCTGCCAAATTTATAAATTGACACTTTTAAAAACAAAACTGATAAATACTCTAATCAAAATAAACTAGTCCCTGTCCACTTTCAGGAGATGCCAGGATTCAGGGGAAAGAGGAAAAGGGGACTGACATTGACTCTTTAAAAAAAACCATTTCGATATAGATTGCCTGTATCACCGCCAAGGAAACGAACAAAAACAAGTAGCAGTACACCAAATTTAAAATCCCCATCAATCAGGACACCAAGTTTATTAAAAAAATCTCTTTCAATTTCAAAATATTTATATCCTTTCAAACGGGTTTCCACATCTATTCGGCGCAACCTTTTTACAAAAGATGACGGAAACTTCACCGCAGATCTACACAAGTTATAATATTACATGATTTCAGCACTTACATAGGTCTAACGTAAATAAACATTCACTTAGTGCTAGTAGTCATGAATAAATTAAACACAAGATGTCAATTAAACTGTGGACATATCCTTAAAATCGGTAAAGCGCTTTACATCTTGTAACCACTACTAACAGAGATCTTTTTTATTTACAAGTGTGTACACATAACACACTACATAATAGAAAAACAAACCACAAATTAATATTATTTTCAACTGTATGATATTTAATTTAGAGTGCATCATTTGTATTTGAAATTATAAAGATATGATTCACATTAAGTTTAAATATTCTTGATTATAAAATTATCTAACAGTGCATTTTCAAATTTTTTCCAATGTAAGGGAAGTTAATCTTGTGTATCCAATATACAATGGAAGGTGTCACAAACAACAAATGATCAATAATGACAAGTTAAATCATGGGAAACCGCAGTTACAATTATGAATTGATTCCTTAAATGAAATGTTTCTTTCTAGGTGGACTGTCCATGAACAATGAAATATTACTTTTATACTTTTAAAAACCCGACGGGAAGAAGGGTATCAGTTCGTGAATTTATTACCAGACAGACATGCACAATTTGTGATTATACAGTGGATTACATGTGTCGTACCAAAACTATCAAATCTCCTCATGCATTCGCAATGTGCTCTATCAGAACCGATCTCCTCAAGCAGGAAAACGAGAAAATTGACAGTTTGTAGATTTATCTAGATTTCAATATACTTCTGACGAATCGGAATTTATCCCCGATTACATTTAGACTCCCACGATGAAAAAATATTGAAAATTGAACTTGCATCTTTGTCAAGAACAACTTAGAAATGCAAGAGTGTCACAATTGTCGTCATGTTTTTCGTGGGACGATTGATTTTGCGAGAGTTACACTTCATATACAAGAATAAACTATACACGTTTCTAATCGTGAAACCATTCGTCACAGCATAGCATTCTCTGATTTTGCAATATTCGAGCAGTAAAAAAGCAAATTTCAATTTTTGACATGTACATACCTTGCGAAGCGTCTTCGTGAACTCTCCTCCACCAAAACCGGAAGTTATCCTCACGAATTTCTTTGCAGAACCAACTGTTCTGCTTGTGCCGATTACCAGCCGTGCTACTAGTAGATTTGCATATTAAGTGAATCGAGAACAACCAAAGGTATATGGTATTTTTTACGGTGATAGACTGATATATTATTGGTTGGTATTTTCTTGGGGGTAAAATACATTTTCTATGACGAACCCAGGTAAAAAAAATTTTGGTGAGTACTCTCCTATCATTAAGACCAGGGTATTAAGACAATATATATACGTACCGTTATTTTCAAAAGTAATGAATTCTTAACAGAATTTATAAATTTGACTTAATATTGCTTTTTTCTTTTTTCTTTTTTAGAATATTTATTCATACTGACCAATGGGAAATCGAAATAAATACAGGAACTATTCCTCACAAGATCTTGAAAACGCCATAAAGCTTGTAAATAGTCAAACCTTGTCAATACGTGGGGCATCTAGGAGATACAATGTACCAAAATCAACAATTATAGACAAACTTTATGGTAAATCAAGTCTACATTCAAGATCGGGACCCAAATCCGTTTTGTCAGAAACTGATGAAAATATAATAGTAGAATGGCTCATCAATATGGCAAAAATTGGCTATGGACAAACCAGGCAACAATTACTCTCCGCTGTTAAAAAAGTCTTGGATCAGGATGGCCGTCAGACTCCATTTAAAAACAATTTGCCAGGAAAGGATTGGTTTCATGCCTTTATGAAAAGACACCCTGAAATAGCACCTCGCACCCCACAGAAACTTGGAAAGGAACGTGCTGCTATATCTTGGCAAAAAATTGTATGGTGGTTTGAAGATCTTGCTAAATATCTAAACGACAATTACGCTGAAGGAATAGATATCTTAAAAGACCCGTCTAGGGTATATAATGCAGATGAAAGCGGTTTTCCTCAAGATCCAAAATCGGGTAAAATACTGGCACCAAGAGGAAGCAAAAATGTATATTCGACGTGTTCATCCGACAAATCACAAATAACAGTTCTTGCCTGTATGAGTGCTACGGCACATTATCTACCACCCATGCTTGTATTCCCGGGGAACGATTTAGAGGATACAATCCACTGGAAGGATTCACTGAAGCTGTTCTTGGTCGAACGAAATCAGGTTGGATGGATTCAGAATTATTATATACATGGGTGCGTGACCACTTTATTACTGCAATATCTGAGAGAAGTATAAAGCGGCCCGTAATTTTGTTTGTTGACGGACATACTAGTCATATAAATCTAGAACTAGCTGAGTTGTGTAAGTCTGAAAATATTATACTTTATTGTTTATTGGAACATGCAAGTCACATTTTGCAGCCATGTGATGTTGCTTTATTTAGTCCGCTTAAAAAGCACTGGAGAGATGCTGTTAGGGATTACCAATGTAAAAATCCAGGAGAATTCGTTAGTAAAACTACATTTGCATCCGTCTTTAAAACGGCCTGGACAAATGAAGCAACTGTCGACGTGGCGGTGAAAGGTTTCCGCTACACCGGACTGTTTCCTTTTTCTGTTGAAAGTGTAGATAAAAACAAAGTGGAACCGTCAACAGTTTTCACATCATCAAAATATCCTTCGAAAGACGATAAAGCGGAAACATCGGAAAAACATCCTGTATCTAATGAACCTGAAGACATTGACATTGTGATCGCTGATATCGCTGAAACAGAAATTGCAGCCATGCCTGATGATTCACAGGAAACTGTTTCCTCACAACCTGAAGTCACACAACTTACTGTAGATGAAGGTTTAGTGGACATTCTTGAATCTACTTATTACCCTCCCTGTCTGTACCCAGAAATCATTATAACAAACGCCTGTGGATCTTCACCAAAGCAACAACATGACAAAATAAATACTTCACCATTTGAACTTTTGCCTGTAATGCCAAGTCAACATAAAACTGTCAGAAAAAGGAAACGTCATGTTACTCTTCCAAAAGCAGTTTCTGGTACGGAAATGATTCGGATTTTGGAGGAAAGAAAACAGCAAAAAGAAAGAGAAGAAGAATTGAAGGAACAGCGAAAATTAGAGAGAGAAATGAAACGGAAATTGAAAGAAGAAGAAAATGTTAAAAAGGCAGAACAAAGAAAAGAAAAAAAGCGAAAAATTGAAGAAAAACGGAAAACGCAACAAAAAACAAAAAGGTCAAAATAATCTGTCCGTTTGTGCCAAATGTAAAACTGTAGATGTCAATGACATTTATGTATGTTGTGAGCTTCGTTCTTCCATCTACCATGCCAGTTGTTCCGGTATTGACTTTACCGATGAGCATCAAGATGACATCGTCAGCTTCCCTTTCGAGTGCGACAATTGCTTATAAATAGGCAACATGTTTTATTACCCTCCCTGTCTGTACCCAGAAATCATTTGATCTAACATATAAAATATTTGTTATCAAATTATATTGTTGCTACATACAGTATGTATACTGTTTTCTTTACTTCTTTACCTTAACTACTGACACAGAAAAATATTCACGAAAGTTTTGTTAAATATGAGGATCAAGAAGGGTCGGTCTTTGATGTCACAGGTCACTTATTTGAATTCAAAGAGGTCGCTGTAAATGTAGATCATAGGGCATTTTGTGGTGCCGTGGCAGTGGTCTTCTGTGAAAGGTCTTTTGAAATGCTTGTATGCATGATCGAAAGTCGTGATTCAATGACTGCAATGTAGTAGGTCGGAAAAAGCCCTTTCGGGGATTCAATTATTTATGTTAATGTACAACTAAGTACAGATATTTCCATCCAGGTTTATGTCCAGGAAGCAGTTGTTATTTTACCACTGTCTTAACTTGAAATGATACAGATATTCTAAGAAACTGACGGATTTTATCAGATGCAATGTCCACACACACACACACTATTTGGACAATGCGAAATTTCATTAAAACCTACAATTATATTAGATGCTCTGGAAAGATTAGCATTTCCTACCCCGTACGGTGGACTGGTCTAAAGTGCACGATATTTCCAAACAGAAAAAGGTCGTCCGATTTTAGCATAATGTTTTTTATGTCTCTGAGAACCGGTGGCTGCATTTATTCAGTTTACTGCACTGAAAAAAGAAGATACTAGAATGTATTTACATATAAGTAAATCACTAAATGAACATAATAAAACAGGCCATAGACGACCGATTAAATGTTGCCATGTCGTTTTTTATATAAAGCCGGACATTTCTGTAAAAATAAAACAAAAATGAGCTTTTTCGGAAGGGTTTATAGAAATAACACAAAGCTGGCCAACTCCCTTTCACATCACATAGAAAGAAAAATAAGAGAAGTATTAGATGATTCAATGATTTAATGAAATAGCTTCCACACCGGCAGTTAGATTTTATTATACTTTTTTATTTAACAAATTAATCGTTAAAACTTAACATTGATGGAAATGCGAAACAGACCGTTTGAATTTAACATTTTGGTAGTTTATTTAAAGTGGACGAAAATAGTCGAAGTGGACGAAAACTGCCGATTCATCATCAAGTTTTTAAAAGAAGTTAATGATTTGTGGAGGAAAAAGTTCAAACTTTTCAATAAAGGAACAAATTGCTTACTATCGATAGAAAATAAATATCAAAATATTGTATTACGTTTCATTCACTTATGACGTCATATTAGAAAATCCGTTAAGTGGACGAAAACTGCCGACGTTGCTCTATATATGAGTTATTTCACTATTTTCTATCCATTGCAAGTTCATTTGAACAATTTTGAGGTGTATGTCGGCATTTTCTAGGTGTATTTCGGCTTTTACAAGTGTATTTCGGCTAATGACAGTGTATTTCGGCTTTTACAAGTGTATTTCGGCTAATGACGGTGTATTTCGACTTTTCGAGTCACCCCAGAGAGAAGAAATGCACATGAAAGACAACACAAAAACTAAATTACATAAGATAAATAACAAAATACTACGTTAACAAAGCACAAAGTATTGTAGATTAATATTAAGAAATATTTTGTTTGATTGTATTTTATGTATCGTAAATATTATTTGATGTATGAAGCAAAATGTGTTGGTAGAAATAAAGTTGTCTATTTTTGGTAATATTCATTGTATTTCGTGGCAAATGCATTGCATATAGATTAGCACTGGCAGCAGCAAGAGGGTTTTAACCACCAATCAATCAACTATCAGAATACAGAAAAACGGGAACGTTCAAATTGTTGGCATGTACTGTACTAACGTCGTTGCCAAAACGAACAGTGCTTTTTCTTGTCCCAAAACGTCAACAATTGACGACGTCAATATATTGTGGCGTACGCAACGTCGTTTGAAATTTGAATCTGGCAGCAAGAGGGTTAAGTATGTTATAGTCTAGATTTCACGAAACCCCGGGTCCAGGTTTTGGTGTTAGTGCGTGTGAAATATAGATCAAAGGTCCCTGGGGACCGTCCTGTGTCACCGGTGGATTTAGTTTAAACATCTTTTATTTGCCAATTAAATAGACAAAATGGATAAGACACAAGTTAAACAAACTTCTGAAATCTTCTCCAAATTACAATTTGTTACATTAAATAAGTACACAAAAGGCATGCAATTACTATATATAGCACTAATAACGAATCAATGATGAATACTCATGAACAGAAGGGAAAATAAAATCAAGATGGATTCATATGATGCGCATTTTCACCCAATTCAATTCCAGTTATACCAGTTATACGATAAGGAATCTTTTTGAACATTTAATATAATCAAAAACATATTTAAATATAATACAATTTTGTTCATAAGTTAAATTTACATTGCCACATGTCAGAAATTTGATATCTAGAGTATAGCAGGTTGTAACCATTTTGATATTATCTATCAATCAATTTAGTTCTGGCTTGTAAGTATATTGGACAATCCAAAAAGAAATATTTTAAATTTTAAAAGGGCAGCTTCAAATCTACAAGATGGGTCAGATACAATTCCTACTCGAAATAAATCATAATTTAAGAACGAAGCTGGGCTAAAATAATATTCAATTTCCGAGGACCATAGAAATAATGTGTAGGAACAGCATGATTTTCAGTTTCATCAATTTTCTTTAATTCTGATTTAAATTTTGATAAGGTATTAACGTTTTGAATAGTGTTATTTAAACTATTCTACAACACCGGTGGGTATTGAGTAGAGCCCTGGTAGGAAAACCATTGTGGACCACCCGAGGCTCTAGAGATTTGAGTAATTACAGCCGTTATAAGCTTTTTGTTAATTTCATAAAATATTCATTGCACATTTTAAAGTACAAACATTATCAACGATAAACAATGGTTTTTTGAAAGAATTAGTAAATGCACATACCACGTGTGTCTACAACAACCGATATGATTCAAACTTCGGCAAACATCGGCAGCATACCAATTATTAAATATGACACCTGGGTATGCCAGTCGTATCGACGAATTATGTAACTTCTTTGGAGGTTTTGTGAAGGTAAACCGATTTTATACCATATAATTTCAAAGGAACATAAAAATTACATCATAACCTAACAAAAATTACCTTTAATGCTCTTAAAAAAAGCAATAACTATGATTAACCCATTTGTTTTACTTGGCAGCATGCTTGGGTACAACAGACGTTGTTAATGTCTGAATTATGAAGATGTAAATTCAATTTCTTTAGATGTTCCTGACCAGAAGTGTCACTTATGATTTGTTTGTCTCAAAAGCATAAAAACGTGGATATCTTATTACATTTAGTGCGCACCACACGTTTCACGAATAACCTTCATCAAGGTTAAAGGATTGGAAAGATAAATAAATTAAAAGTAAATGGTCCTTAACCAACATATTCTACCTTCTTAGCAAGTAGTCAGTTCTGACCCTTCTGCTATTTTAATGTCCATTTCTTACGTCATTCATATTTGTAATAGTGTGTGTTATTTTTGAATGGAGGCGAAGCTTTGCTATTGTTTGCTTTTATATGTGCTGTCGTTGGAGATCCTTTTATCAAGTGGGGAGTGGTGGGATTCTATTAACCGGTTTAACCTCGTCATATTTTGTTCCTGTCCCAAGGCAAGACGTGTATTTCTATTGGCATATGTCACGGTCTACTTTGTGTTCAATTCTTTGAGGTGAGAGGTGATTGTTTATTTTGTTGATATTGGTGGAATTGTTGCCCATCATTGTTTAAATCACAATTGTGTTAAAGCTCGAATACTAGTAGTAAAACTGTATAAGATAAATAAAAAGTCCAACCTAATTCAACAAATTGTGTGTCAAAATACGACACATTTCTATTGCTTACATAATCGTCTTTATTTAAACTAAACATCCATGCAGAAATATAAGTTGCAATAACTTTTGAATGCATCATTTTTTGAATGTTTAAGCAATCAATAATACATGTAAATAAAATTTGACAAAGTTTTACATTAAAAGTCAAATAAACATATATACGTTTAGTTGTTCACCTTTTTACACTAATGTCATTATTTGTCAGTTAAATGTAAAAAAACATATTTCGAACGTATATATTTTCCCTAATATGTGGTCTTTTTGAGTGGAAGCGAATATGTGCATGCTTTTGTTTATCGTTTGTTTATACAAGTATTGCCGTTGGAGATCTAGTTATGACGAGGGAAAGAAATGAGCTGTTTCTACTATCAAAGACAACGACAGATGTTGTTAACATTTCTCGACAGTCATATATTTACCAGTTTCATATATACAAACTTCGAAGCAAACTCGGTGTTTTAAAAAGCGAAAAATATAAATGAAAATAAAATCTTGTATTGTTAAACTTAGAGCCCAAACCCTTTTCCATGGTAATCAAATTATTCAAATGCACAGACAACCTTTGTTAATATTCCATATAATATTTATAATATGCATCCAGAGTTGCCTATTCCTGTCAGCACGTGATAATCTTTACGTCGATCCCGTCTACAAATAGTCACGGGTGTTAATACCATCCGCTTCGACACCGAACTTTGCCGATCAAGAAAATAAAACAACACTAAACCAGTCGAAGTTTTCCCATTCACATAACTACTAAGACAGACGTTTTTGCTGATAACACAGATGAAAATATTAAAACATTCTGATACAACCTAGGATTATGGTTTATTGTGATTATCGCACACGATGCCATCAAAATCTTACAACATTCTGATACCACCTAGGATTATGACACACGATGCCATTAAAATCTTAAAACATTCTGATACCACCTAGGATTATGGTTTATTGTGATTATCACACACGATGCCATCAAAATCTTACAACATTCTGATACCACCTAGGATTATGACACACGATACCATCAAAATCTTACAACATTCTGATACCACCTAGGATTATGACACACGATGCCATCAAAATCTTACAACATTCTGATACCACCTAGGATTATGACACACCATGCCATTAAAATCTTAAAACATTCTGATACCACCTAGGATTATGGTTTATTGTGATTATGACACACGATGCCATCAAAATCTTAAAACATTCTGATACCACCTAGGATTATGGTTTATTGTGATTATCACACACGATGCCATCAAAATCTTACAACATTCTGATACCACCTAGGATGATGGTTTATTATGATTATCACACACGATGCCATCAAAATCTTACAACATTCTGATACCACCTAGGATTATGACACACGATGCCATCAAAATCTTACAACATTCTGATACCACCTAGGATGATGGTTTATTTTGATTATCACACACGATGCCATCAAAATCTTACAACATTCTGATACCACCTAGGATGATGGTTTATTATGATTATCACACACGATGCCATCAAAATCTTACAACATTCTGATACCACCTAGGATTATGACACACGATGCCATTAAAATCTTACAACATTCTGATACCACCTAGGATGATGGTTTATTGTGATTATCACACACGATGCCATCAAAATCTTACAACATTCTGATGCCACCTAGGATGATGGTTTATTATGATTATCACACACGATGCCATCAAAATCTTACAACATTCTGATACCACCTAGGATGATGGTTTATTATGATTATCACACACGATGACATCAAAATCTTACAACATTCTGATACCACCTAGGATTATGACACACGATGCCATCAAAATCTTACAACATTCTGATACCACCTAGGATTATGACACACGATGCCATCAAAATCTTACAACATTCTGATACCACCTAGGATGATGGTTTATTGTGATTATCACACACGATGCCATCAAAATCTTACAACATTCTGATACCACCTAGGATGATGGTTTATTATGATTATCACACACGATGCCATCAAAATCTTACAACATTCTGATACCACCTAGGATTATGACACACGATGCCATCAAAATCTTACAACATTCTGATACCACCTAGGATTATGACACACGATGCCATCAAAATCTTACAACATTCTGATACCACCTAGGATGATGGTTTATTATGATTATCACACACGATGTCATCAAAATCTTACAACATTCTGATACCACCTAGGATGATGGTTTATTATGATTATCACACACGATGCCATCAAAATCTTACAACATTCTGATACCATCTAGGATTATGACACACGATGCCATCAAAATCTTAAAACATTCTGATACCACCTAGGATGATGATGTATTGTGATTATCACACACGATGCCGTCAAAATCTTAAAACATTCTGATACCACCTAGGATGATGATTTATTATCATTATCACACACAATGCCATCAAAATCTTACAACATTCTGATACCACCTAGGATGATGATTTATTGTGATTATCACACATGATGCCATCAAAATCTTAAAACATTCTGATACCACCTAGAATTATGACACACGATGCCATCAAAATCTTACAACATTCCGATACCACCTAGGATTATGACACCCGATGCCATTAAAATCTTAAAACATTCTGATACCACCTAGGATGATGGTTTATTGTGATTATCACACACGATGCCATCAAAATCTTAAAACATTCTAATACCACCTAGGATGATGGTTTATTGTGATTATCACATACGATGCCATCAAAATCTTACAACATTCTGATACCACCTAGGATGATGATTTATTGTGATTATCACACACGATGCCATCAAAATCTTAAAGCATTCTGATACCACCTAGGATTATGACACACGATGCCATTAAAATCTTACAACATTCTGATACCACCTAGGATGATGGTTTATTGTGATTATCACACACGATGCCATCAAAATCTTACAACATTCAGATACCACCTAGGATTATGGTTTATTGTGATTATCACACACGATGCCATCAAAATCTTAAAACATTCTGATACCACCTAGGATTATGACACACGATGCCATCAAAATCTTACAACATTCTGATACCACCTAGGATGATGGTTTATTGTGATTATCACACACGAAGCCATCAAAATCTTACAACATTCTGATACCACCTAGGATGATGGTTTATTATGATTATCACACACGATGCCATCAAAATCTTACAACATTCTGATACCACCTAGGATGATGGTTTATTATGATTATCACACACGATGCCATCAAAATCTTACAACATTCTGATACCACCTAGGATTATGACACACGATGCCATCAAAATCTTAAAACATTCTGATACCACCTAGGATTATGATTTATTGTGATTATCACACACGATGCCATCAAAATCTTAAAACATTCTGATACCACCTAAGATTATGACACACGATGCCATTAAAATCTTACAACATTCTGATACCACCTAGGATGATGGTTTATTGTGATTATCACACACGATGCCATCAAAATCTTAAAACATTCTGATACCACCTAGGATTATGGTTTATTGTGATTATCACACACGATGCCATCAAAATCTTAAAGCATTCTGATACCACCTAGGATTATGACACACGATGCCATCATAATCTTACAACATTCTGATACCACCTAGGATGATGGTTTATTGTGATTATCAACCACGATGCCATCAAAATCTTACAATATTCTGATACCACCTAGGATGATGGTTTATTATGATTATCACACACGATGCCATCAAAATCTTACAACATTCTGATACCACCTAGGATGATGGTTTATTATGATTATCACACACGATGCCATCAAAATCTTACAACATTCTGATACCACCTAGGATTATGACACACGATGCCATCAAAATCTTAAAACATTCTGATACCACCTAGGATTATGACACACGATTTCATTAAAATCTTACAACATTCTAATACCACCTAGGATGATGGTTTATTGTGATTATCACACACGATGCCATCAAAATCTTAAAACATTCTGATACCACCTAGGATGATGGTTTATTGTGATTATCACACACGATGCCATCAAAATCTTACAACATTCTGATACCACCTAGGATTATGGTTTATTGTGATTATCACACACGATGCCATCAAAATCTTACAACATTCTGATACCACCTAGGATGATGGTTTATTGTGATTATCACACACGATGCCATCAAAATCTTAACACATTCTGATACCACCTAGGATGATGGTTTATTGTGATTATCACACACGATGCCATCAAAATCTTAAAACATTCTGATACCACCTAGGATGATGATTTATTATGATTATCACACACGATGCCATCAAAATCTTACAACATTCTGATACCACCTAGGATGATGATTTATTGTGATTATCACACACGATGCCATCAAAATCTTAAAACATTCTGATACCACCTAGGATTATGACACACGATGCCATTAAAATCTTACAACATTCTGATACCACCTAGGATGATGGTTTATTGTGATTATCACACACGATGCCATCAAAATCTTACAACATTCTGATACCACCTAGGATTATGGTTTATTGTGATTATCACACACGATGCCATCAAAATCTTACAACATTCTGATACCACCTAGGATGATGATTTATTGTGATTATCACACACGATGCCATCAAAATCTTAAAACATTCTGATACCACCTAGGATGATGGTTTATTGTGATTATCACACACGATGCCATCAAAATCTTACAACATTCTGATACCACCTAGGATGATGGTTTATTATGATTATCACACACGATGCCATCAAAATCTTACAACATTCTGATACCACCTAGGATGATGGTTTATTGTGATTATCACACACGATGCCATCAAAATCTTACAACATTCTGACACCACCTAGGATGATGGTTTATTGTAATTATCACATACGATGCCATCAACATTTATGCTTTGTTTATTGAGTTTTATTATGCTTTGTTTTTGTTTTTGTTTTTTAAAGAGATGCATTATAATACAATGATACATACGTTCTGTATTCTGAAAAAAATTGACGTTCAGTGCTTTTCATTACCTGACTTTGACGGTCCGCTGTGAGAAATTAGATGCACATATTAACTAACTGTATTTATATCTGAAAAGCACATATTGTGAATACATTTTGGAGAACATTTTATCGACATCTGAGGTGGAGCCGATTTTGGCCCTTATAACCCACAGTCCTTTACTTGGAATGTACATGAAATTAATGACATAATTTACACTTCAGGTTAAATTGAGTTTTCAATTCAATTGATATTTGTGTAACCCATGCCTGTATAATGTATATTTTATTAGCCATGTGCTAACATCAAACGTCAGTCCGTTTAGGATTACGGCAGAGGTAATATTTTCAGCAACCAGTCATCATGGTCAAAAATTCCACCAAAATAACCAAAAGGAACAACTAGCTCTCACTGTTTCAATATGTTTTTATTATTTAGTTACTCCTCCAAGCAAACACATTGTTCGATTTCATTTCGAGGGCCCGGGTGGCTCAATGAGTTAGGTAGTTGGAACACCTAACAACTCATACAAGCCAGTCACCAATACGGCATGTGTTCGCCCCCGACTTTGTAAATTACAAAAAGGGTGCATTCGAGTCGCAGTCGCAAGTGATTAAGTTCACCAGTTACTTGCCCATGCAGTCTTTGCATAATATGACCTTGTATGAATATTTAGAATAAACAAATCTTTCGAGAAAAAAATAACTATTACCCTATTTTTTATTTGCCCTTTTTGATCACAGGAGGTTTGATAGTTTTTGTATTTGGCTGTTTCGTCTGATTAAGAAATGTCCATGCCTTTTCAACATCTTCTTTTTTGGCGTATCCGTGACTGGCTATAAGTCTTTGCAGTGTATCTGGTTGCATTTTTCGATAACCAATTTTTTGATTTGATGTTGGTCTAATTCCCAACTTTCTAGCCACAATTCCTAAATATGTATCATCTATATGTAGAGGTTTGACATACGGAAATGCTAATTCAAATTTTCGAGCTAAGGCCATCGATACAAAATAAGCGCCACCTGCTAAATATGGCGGCCACTTGTCAAATGGATAATCTTCCCAAGGCACATACCACTTGGACGCATTCACTCTAAACGGAGTAGAATGTGCTAATAAAGTTCCTGAGAATAATTTATGTTTTTCGTTTTCGTTCCTAGACGACACATATTGCACCAAATTTTTAATATTAACGAAATAATCGTCGTCAACGAAAAATAAATAATCGGTTGATCTACAGTTCGATACGGCCCATTTATAACCCATGATCATTTTTATAGTGTTATTATGATAATTATCTTTAAAATTCTCTTGAATAATATCACCATGTTCTGTACTTTCTTTTCTTACTGCTAAATTCCCATGAATAGGAAGTCCTAAGAGAAAGACAACACGAACATTTTTCGTAATAACTCCAGCTCCAGCCCATGTGTTTCGTATAAGTTCTCGCCGCTTGTAGTTACTCGCGGCCGATTTCACTAATATGACTACTCTGGGATATTTTGTACTCGCTTCATACTCACACGAATGAGTTGGAGTACATATGAAGTTATATGGATGAGAATTAATTGGCTCGACGCTAATTGTTGTGTTTCCAGATTCAAGTCCATCAACCAATTGTCGTAGATCTATGTAAAGTGGATATTTAAATTCTTTAGCATATGACTTTTTCAATAATATATTACTTATTTTCGCAGCTGGTTTCTTTGGTTTCACTGTAGTATTTGGAGGTTTGCTTGTCACATTTTCGCTATCTACTTTCAAAGGTTTATGCATAGATTGTGTATCGTTGGTATAACGTTTATGTGATTCTATGATGATATTCAATGATCTTTCAGAGAGATGCATCATGCTTTTCTCCATGGCAACAGTTTGCATAAAGTACATATAGATGTATCCAAATGCCATCATATAAACCAACAGACTGACATAAACCTTCCTTTTTAATTTTGAGCAACGGTAAATTTTCATCGTACTGACAACGGTCTAGTCATCACATGACCTAACAGCTACAATTGTACCTGAAAAAAACAACAACATCATTATATTAGAAAGGGTTAGGATTATGGTGTTTAACGCCACTTTCAACAGTTTTTCAGTTATATCGTGAAGGTCAGTTTTATTGGTGGAGGAAACCGGGGTACCCGGAAAAAACCACCGACCTGCCGCAGGTCACTGACAAACTTTATAACATAATGTTGTATCGAGTACACCTCCCCTGGGCGCGATTCGAACTCACAATATTAGTGGTGATAGACACTAATTGCACAGGTAGTTGTCAATACAACTACAATTCGATCATGACTTCGACGCCCCCGAGGAGTACTTGAAGCGGGTGTGTTGTCTCTCCTGTCCTCAAATAGTCACGGGTGTTAATACCATCCGCTCCGACACCGAACTTTGCCGATCAAGAAAATATAATAACATTAAACCAGTCGAAGTTTTTCCATTCGTATAACTACTAAGACAGACGTTTTTGCTGATAACACAGATGAAAATCTTACAACATTCTGATACCACCTAGGATTATGGTTTATTGTGATTATGACACACGATGCCATCAAAATCTTACAACATTCTGATACCACCTAGGATTATGACACACGATGCCATCAAAATCTTACAACATTCTGATACCACCTAGGATTATGACACACGATGCCATTAAAATCTTACAACATTCTGATACCACCTAGGATGATGGTTTATTGTGATTATCACACACGATGCCATCAAAATCTTACAACATTCTGATACCACCTAGGATGATGGTTTATTATGATTATGACACACGATGCCATCAAAATCTTACAGCATTCTGATACCACCTAGGATTATGGTTTATTATGATTATGACACACGATGCCATCAAAATCTTACAGCATTCTGATACCACCTAGGATTATGGTTTATTATGATTATCACACACGATGCCATCAAAATCTTACAACATTCTGATACCACCTAGGATTATGGTTTATTATGATTATCACACACGATGCCATCAAAATCTTAAAACATTCTGATACCACCTAGGATTATGGTTTATTGTGATTATCACACACGATGCCATCAAAATCTTACAACATTCTGATACCACCTAGGATGATGGTTTATTATGATTATGACACACGATGCCATCAAAATCTTACAGCATTATGATACCACCTAGGATTATGACACACGATGCCATTAAAATCTTACAACATTCTGATACCACCTAGGATGATGGTTTATTATGATTATCACACACGATGCCATCAACATCTTAAAACATTCTGATACCACCTAGGATTATGACACACGATGCCATCAAAATCTTACAACATTCTGATACCACCTAGGATTATGACACACGATGCCATCAAAATCTTAAAACATTCTGATACCACCTAGGATTATGACACACGATGTCATCAACATCTTAAAACATTCTGATACCACCTAGGATGATGGTTTATTATGATTATGACACACGATGCCATCAACATCTTAAAACATTCTGATACCACCTAGGATGATGGTTTATTATGATTATCACACACGATGCCATCAACATCTTAAAACATTCTGATACCACCTAGGATGATGGTTTATTATGATTATGACACACGATGCCATCAAAATCTTAAAACATTCTGATACCACCTAGGATTATGACACACGATGCCATCAAAATCTTACAACATTTTGATACCACCTAGGATTATGACACACGATGCCATCAAAATCTTAAAACATTCTGATACAACTTAGGATGATGGTTTATTATGATTATCACACACGATGCCATCAAAATCTTACAACATTCTGATACCACCTAGGATGATGGTTTATTATGATTATCACACACGATGCCATCAAAATCTTACAACATTCTGATACCACCTAGGATTATGACACACGATGCCATCAAAATCTCAAAACATTCTGATACCACCTAGGATGATGGTTTATTATGAGTATCATACATTATGCCATCAACATCTTAAAACATTCTGATACCACCTAGGATGATGGTTTATTATGATTATCACACATGATGCCATCAACATCTTAAAACATTCTGATACCACCTAGGATTATGACACACGATGCCATCAAAATCTTACAACATTCTGATACCACCTAGGATTATGACACACGATGCCATCAAAATCTTAAAACATTCTGATACAACCTAGGATGATGGTTTATTATGATTATCACACACGATGCCATCAAAATTTTACAACATTCTGATACCACCTAGGATGATGGTTTATTATGATTATCACACACGATGCCATCAAAATCTTAAAACATTCTGATACCACCTAGGATTATGACACACGATGCCATCAAAATCTTACAACATTCTGATACCACCTAGGATGATGGTTTATTATGATTATCACACACGATGCCATCAAAATCTTACAACATTCTGATACCACCTAGGATTATGACACACGATGCCATCAAAATCTTACAACATTCTGATACCACCTAGGATTATGACATACGATGCCATCAAAATCTTAAAACATTCTGATACAACCTAGGATGATGGTTTATTATGATTATCACACACGATGCCATCAAAATCTTACAACATTCTGATACCACCTAGGATTATGACACACGATGCCATCAAAATCTTAAAACATTCTGATACCACCTAGGATTATGGTTTATTATGATTATCACACACGATGCCATCAAAATCTTACAACATTCTGATACCACCTAGGATTATGGTTTATTATGATTATCACACACGATGCCATCAAAATCTTACAACATTCTGATACCACCTAGGATTATCACACACGATGCCATCAAAATCTTACAACATTCTGATACCACTTAGGATGATGGTTTATTGTGATTATCACACGACGCCATCTATCACGCAGGTACTACATTTCTTACTTATCTGTGCCATCCGCTATTTTTAGAATCAATGAGTGATTGATTGTTGTTTAACGCCCACTCAGCAATTTTTCAGCTATATCATGGCGAGACCAAATTAATTTTCAATGAGAGGATGATGAGGTCGGCTTTGTAATAGTCCAACACGCTTAGTTTGATTTGCTTAGTGCTAGCTCACTGAAACAACAGTATGCAGATAAAGATGTCGCTCCACTCAGACACGTTATCCTGATTCCGAGCCAACCAGTCTTTGTTCTTTCTCCTTGATGCTTAGACGAGAAGCAGCAAATACAAATTTTATAGTCTTTGGTTTAACCGATCGGGACTTGAACTTGATCTATGGCACTCGAGGCGAGTATGCTAACCATCGATGTTGTCCATGAGCATCTAGATCTGTTACTAGTAGATAACAAATAGAGTGCAACACCATGGAACTTCAAAGCAATACATTACGAAAAGAAAGTTAAAACAGTTATGGTCAACGATTCCACCAATATCAACAATACGAACAATCTCCTCTCATATCAAATTATTGAACATATAAAAGACCACAACCTATGACTTTGGAAATACATGTCCTGGCATTTGACAGGCCCAAAAATGTTGAGGGGCTAAACCGGTTAATGGCATCCCAACCGTCCTCCATTCATTTCTTTTAAAGACTCCGTAATAGACACGAATGAATATGTGTTACAATTAAAAAAAATCAACAAAGTTTTCTAAAATGCTGTGCCATCCAATTACTACACGTTTAAATCCATTTTGATGTTAAATGGCATTCATGGCAGAAACCAACTGCATCTCTAGGCAAATAAAAGTAGATGCACTGCCATCCAACTATTACAAGTCTATTTTGAGATTGAACTGCATTCATGGCAGAAAACAACTGCATCTATGTAAATACAATTCAGGACTTTCAATATGTTTTAAGTATACCAGTACTTCACTATTTACAGGCAGTACGTTTTCTTAAAATTAACAAGATGAACTGTGAGCTAATGCTCACTTATGATACCCCCGCTCTTCGGCAAATAGGAAGTAGGAATCTGACGGGTCAAAAAACGCTTCCCACGATATGGGGTACCTATAATAATATGAAGCTTGTGACCAAATATCAGATTTCTGCCATCAATAGTTGCTGAGAAAAATATGACTAAAAATGTTCAATGTGCATAAAAATCAACAAAGACGGCAAACAGGAAGTAGGAATCTGATGGATCCAAAAACGCTTCCCACGATATGGGGTACATATATGAAGCTTGTGACCAAATATCAGATCTCAGCCATCAATAGTTGCTGAGAAAAATGTGACGAAAAATGTGCATATATGTTCAATGTGTATAAAAACCAACTAAGTCGGCAAACAGGAAGTAGGAATTTGACGGGTCCAAAAACGCTTCCCACAATATGGCATGCATATATGAAGCTTGTGACCAAATATCAGATTCTTGTCATCAATAGTTGCTTAGAAAAATGCGACGAAAAATATCTTGGACGGACGGAAGGACGGACGGACAGAGGTAAAACAGTATACCCCCCTCCCCCTTCGGAGAGCGGGGGTATAAAAATAGTGCATGAATATCTTATACAACACTCTTTGAAATTAGGAGGCACCAATTACCATTTAAGTGGGTAAAAGTACCTGGTACGACCCCTTATTAAAGTCCTGACAATTACACTAAAATCTTACCTTTTATGATTCATATGTCAACAATACTTGTCGTAGCCAACACTGTTACAGCCTTCATCCTGCATAACAGCATAAGAATTTTAGCAAACTTCTCAGTGTCGTGGATCGATGTTACTAAGCGGTAAAAGAAAAGTAGCATTATTTAAAAATTTATGTAAATCTCACATCACAGTGTATCATATGTATCTATATATACTATAACATGTTACAGTCCATATTTCTATCGCTCCCTCGATGGCTGTTACTTATCATTAGCGCTGATTTTATTAGGATAATTATCTGCATCAGTTGTTAAGCAATAAGTTAAGATTCCAATAACATATCGATCATGATTTTAAAATCGTCTTTGGATGGGTTTTGTTTGTTATTCCATTGCAGTTAATACATATCGAACATGAAATTTAAAATCGTCTTCGGATTTTTTTTCTAAATGTTAAAATATTTCATAGCAATTTAATACGTATGCATTAATAAAACGGTTTCTGGACGAAAGAGGAACACGATTTATTTTTTTTATCTTGCATTTTATATGATGGATATATATATTTTATAGGATGATCGTGTAAAAGCCGGATTTCCTATAAAATGATAAGCTGGAAAATGTTTACTGTCTTAATCTCCAAGGTATAAGTTATAAATGTTAATGTATGAAAACACGGATTGTTTTTAAACATTTAACAGAAATAATGGATTTAGTGTTTCATTTGATGGAATTCGGGATATATCTAGAATAATTTTATTTTCCAAATCAGGCATTTACATTTAACAGTCATGATTGTTTAACATATATAAAACAGCATATGACAGCAAAATCAGTACATATCAAGGACTAAAAAATAAAATGATTTATTGAACAATAAAATGACTTATCAATTAATATTGACCAATAAGGTATGTGCAGCTATTTAAGATGTATCTACTATCGGTCTTTATTCTATTAAATTCAGTCAAAATGTTAACAAAAATAAAACATTCCGACCTCGGTTCAACATGGTAGTTTTAGTTTGGTTTATGGTGTTTAACGCCACTTTCAACAATAGTTCAGTTATATCATGGCGGTTAATTTTATTGGTGGAAGAATCCGGAGTACTCAGCGAAAACCACCATCCTGTCGCAAGACATTGACAAACTTTATCACAGAATGTTGTATTGAGTAAACCTCGCCTGAGCGGGATTCGAACTCACAATGTTGGTGGTGATAGGCACTGATGACATAGCCTAGGTAGCTATAAACCCAACTACCACACGATCAAGACCGCGATTGCCCCTTGTTTCATCTGGTGGACTTATTATGAAGATGTATCGGTCTTTTATTAAATTTAAAAAAAAATTCCGACCTTGGCTCAACATGGCACTTTTGATATTTATGGAATGATGGGGATGATGGCAAGATGTACGCTATAAAACATTATGTGATAGAGTTTATCAGTGACTTTCGACAGGTCTGTGGTTTTCTCCGGGTTCGCCGGTTTCCTCCACCAATAAAACTGACCGACACGATATAACTGAAATATTGTTGATAGTGGCATTAAACAACATAATCTTTGTGAAACAGTCCTTTATTTTTGAAATTATTTGTACAAAAGACGTAAAATATGACAAACCCTTTTAGAATACAAAATTTCTTTTAAATAGGAATAAAATGGCTAAAAAGAGATTTAATGCAAGTCTGTAAAGGAAAGACAACTCGTATTTAAAACTAGAACCATGAAAAACACGAACGAACCAATGAATGAATGAATAGTTACTGTGAATTCTTTTTTCGGCATTATCTTGGCAAAAACCACAGGCACTCATGGCACGGAATTAAAACCCCCTCATTTTTTCAACTTTCTGTTTATATATATGTTTATTTTCAATAAAATTTCTTCGTTATTTCATCTCTTTTTCCTTAATTCAACTTGTTCGTATCCTTCATACAATCTTGTGGTAACATCAACTTACATATATTGACACTATTTATACTCTTATAACATGAAGCTAAAAAGGGGGTGGTAATTGCGTGTCACGAGCAACTGTGGCGAAAGCAAGCTAAGTTTTAATCCGATGATGATGATATCTGATAAGGAAACTCAATTTATTTTATAAAATTGAAAATAATATGGCTCCCACATACTTATCTGACTGTTTGCCAACTACTATTGGAGAAACAGTAACATATAATCTCCGTAATAATGATGTCTATCGCACTCAGAGGTGTCATCTGCAAACTAGTTCCAAGTCTTTCTTTCCTTCCACTATAAAGTTGTGGAATTCCTTACCTGATAGTGTAAAATCTCTACTCACTTTTTCCAAATTTAAAAAAAGCCATTCAGCCTGTCCAAATTCCGGTGGCTTCATTTTACAATATTGGCGATAGGAAAACTAACATAATACATACTAAGCTAAGACATAGATGTAGTGGCCTTAATGCCGATTTATTTAGAGTAAATTTGAAGATCAAGAATGATCCACGTTGAGTATGTGGTCATTTATTTGAGGATGCTATTCATTTTTTTCTTGAATGTCCACTTTATCAACACGATAGAACTTCTCTGTTTAACTATTTTAATAAAATTGTTCCCATCTCTATAGAATATATACTCTTTGGATGTAACGAAATTAGTGAAGAATTGAATACTTTATTGTTCAAATCAGTGCAAAAATTTATTGGACAAACTTGTAGATTTAATAATTATTATCCCCAACCGTGATATTATCTCAACACAATTTATTAGTTTTACCCCCCCCCCCCCCCCCCCCCCCTCCTTTTTTCTGTTAAATATTAAAACAATATTTAATATGTATGCTTAGTTTGACATGATTTTGCTTAATTTATTAATTATAATTGATATAGCCTGTACATTTGCTGTCATTTGATTTGTTTTGTTTATGCTATTAATGTATTTGTATGGAGAGGGACTAGTAAGTTGTAAAAACTTGTTCCCAATCCAATTGTATATATTTATATTGACAATAAAATCATTATAAAGTAATCTGATATGTACGAGACCAAAACGGCGAGTTGGATTTGTATAGTGCTAACTATAGCTAGGTCACGGAAACAACAGTCCACAGGTAGACATGTCTATCCACCCCGACACTTTATCTAGACTCTGAGTCAACCCAGTTTACTCATACTCCTTGAATCACGCCGGGTATTCGGGTGAACGGAACCGGAGTTGGCACTAAGAACGCGGGCGTCGATGAAAAATCAACAAACAGGGTAGGTATGACGTCGCGCAAGGTGTTGCGTTTTTAACGAATTTCAGAATAATTTGTAATCATAATAAAAATATACAGTACCCCTGCCTGTAAATATCTACAATTTATATATCATGATATTCGCTGAATATAGCAGATTAAGTTTAATAACATTTTCTTCTAATTCAATAAAGCATAATTAAGATTTATGAATATTAAACAGTCATACACGTATTTTAAGTGCCTGTCACGCGTAACATTTTACAACCTTTACTCCTATATCTGTGTAACAAAAGTATAGAACCCGTCGTCGGATTTTCGTGAAATTTTGCACAACACTTTCTTAAACGTTCTTTTCTTAAACATAATAATATTTTGCAATGAAATAATTTCGTACAATAACTGTGCATACAATAAAGTATTCAGTCAAATTTTCATTGTGATAAAGTTAATAGTAAATCGGCAACACGTTTGTTTTATCGACCTTTCTCAAATTTGTTTTGATTTTAGAAATTAGATTACTTATATTTTACTGCAGTGAATGCCATTCTAAAAACAAATTGGTTCTTTATCTTCCCAAATGCCTCCTACAACTTCTGTTAAAAATTCACTCTAAAGCATGCACGCAAATTTCTCATAGCCAACGGTTTATAGGCATAGGGTACGTTAATTTGGCCACTAAAAACCGCGGTCACATGACACTAGGAACGCGGAAAGGACGATCTAAATGGGCACTAGGAACAGGGAGTTCTATATAGATCCGTTCTCGTGTAAGAAGAGTATGAAGATACCAAAGGAGTAATCATTATCCGTAATTCGAGTGACAGATAATATAATGGCCAAAAGCAAAAGGACAAAAGGACAAACAACGATCTACAAAACATACAAATAAAACCAAAGATCGAGTAACACGAACTCCACTAAGATTCTGGGGTGAACTCAGGTGCTCCGGAAGGGTAAGTAGTTCCTTCTCCACTAGTGACACCCGTTGTGTTAATCTAGTTACAAACCCGGTGAAAACTCATGAATGAGGAAAGGACCGGGAAGTGTTTACGACAAGTGGCACATATCAATGGTAATTTGTGACACAGATATTCCATAACGGTCAACCAAGTCATGGTAAACGTTCAAAGCAATGATTTCAACGATAGCCAATAGGAACCCTTGGTTCAGTAGGTTCCTTGTTAGCAGCAACCCTCTATCAAGAAAATCTTGATAGGAGCCACAAGCTCTGGAATATCACATAAATATGGGTAATAACAAAATTACCGAACTCCGAACAATCTTACAAAGGGAAAGTCAAAACTCATAATTATATAAACAGACAAAATCAGTCAACAACCGGAAAACTGTGAAAACCGTAATGACCCTGAGAGATACATACTCCATATGCAAGTGCTGCTGGAATTTTGCTACATATACTAGTAAATGGAAAGTTTAAAGGGAAAATCATCTCTTTCGTCGTAGAGTTTCGTTCTTAACCGCCCTCGCTGTTAATTTATAAGTGTAGGTCAATGTATGAAGCAGATCTATCTGTATATGTGGTATCCTTTATTTCAAGTTCAATGGGATAGATACGATCAACGAAATCACCAAACCTAGAATTATTTAGTAAGAGTAAGAGGACTTCATCTATATAACATGTGAACTGTGAGAATGTGAAATTAAAGGATTTGGGATAGCTTCTTTTCTTCTCTTCTTCTTTTTTTTTGAGAAGCCCCTGTACAAAAATAGTTCACTATCAACACATGATCGATAAGTCAATCAACATCGAACAAATCAAGGTCCTCAATCTCTCAGCGTCAATAGGAGGCAGATACTAATTTGGTGTATTTGTGTACACTTGTTATATTGAATTCCGCCGATTATCACCCATACCCAGACCTACAGGCCAACCTAGGATACCCCTGTTTTGTCTGTGGTAAAGAGGTTCTAGATGATCATGCAGGAATCCACTGTGACGATTATCACTGTGGGTACCACACAAGCTGCATCAACACGGTGAACAACACATACAACATATTATCAAAGTCAAACATGTCATGGATATGTACAAAATGCTGCTCGCTAAATACAACACACATCAATATGCACGACTACCCCATCAACGGTCAACAATCCTATTACTCAGTACTGTCTGATGATCAAATACATCCATCTGATATACCACAATGTACACCAACTCCAGTTAAATCACTAGGGCACAAAAGTGAGAAAAGTGTATCAAAACTAGAAAATAAACTTACAACAATTATAGTCAACACTCTTGAAAAGTATCAATAGCAAAAATGAGATGATATGGAAAGTAATTGATACCTGAAAACCAGAAATAGTTGTGATGAGTGAAACATTGGAAGAAGAAGAAGTCTGCCTCATACGAATAAAGTCGGCGAGAAGAGGAGCACAGTATGCTGACTGTTTGTTGAAAAACACCACCAAATATAACAAATATGATGTCAATCAATAACACGATCATGCTGATGATATCAGTTTCAGAGAACATTTTGGTAGAATCAGAGTGTTTTTTTTCAAAATAAGATCTGTCCCTTCCTAACACAAGGTATTTGTATCTACGTTGGCCATTCTTTTTTATGAATCACAGTTGTACCAACTCCCTTAATCTGTCTTTCAGCTTAGAGTGGGGAATAGTTGTGCAGAGGGTAAAGAAGTCAAATGTTTAATGCTATTGCAGGAAGAGAGGGACCTAGATTGTACGTACTCTTACAGATCTTTAGAGGTCTTCAGAATCTGATTCACACCACATTTTGTAAACTTCCCTACTTCTAAGTTCTATATAATTTACAGACAATGAGCTGTCGTACACTACAGGTAACTTCTCATCCGTTGATCTCACTTAACACATTGAAGACTGTAAATGGAGGTCAAGATTAGCTACTTTTGTAACGATTCTTCACTGGTTGCTCAGATATATATATTCATAGATCAAATATAATGCAGTTTTCCACTTGTAATTGCTCAGATATGGTCCTTTAAGCCAATGGTATAAAGTGTTAATGCAGGAAATGTAGGTTCATGTGAACTACGGATCTTTACTAACCAAGATGATTGATAATCACTATATCACTTGTAGCAGCTTGCATATGAAAATGGACTTAAACGCAAAATTAAACCAGATTCAATTATAGGTTGAATTAAGCCAAATATGATCATTGTTAGTACGGATCTTCGCCTACGTTGTATCCTTAGTCCAGATGTTATCACTCTATGATTTGTAGTTGTCTGGTTATGGACTATAATCAAAGGTTAACAAGGACGGATGCACGAAGGATCGAACGAACGGCCGCAACGCAATATCACCTCCCCCAACTTTAAATAATGCAATGATCTTCTATTTCCCTTCAACAGTACAATATTTTCTCATTTATATAATAATCATCACATTTAAAGTATTTCCATTAGCATATTCAGAGGTCCCTCTAGTGCTACTCGTTTTCTCCATAAAATGAAAGACAAGAATAAACTATAAAAACTATGAGCAATAATTATAAATATATAGTCCTTAACTTATTATATTGTTTTATTTTTAGTGGAATTATAGTATTAATCGACATATCGTAATTCGTATTGGTAAATGACACTCTGTTCGCTCCTAGTGGTCAAAGTCGGCGTTCCGAGTGTCATTCTTTGAAGTTGATCCGCGGTTCTTAGTTGCCAAATTGATGTACCATATGCCTATAAATCGGTGGCTATGAGAAATTTGCGTACATGCTTTAAAGACAAGTGAAATTTTAACAGCAGTTGTAGGAGGCATTTGGAAGGAGAAAGGACCAATTTGTTTTTAAAATGGCATTCACTGCAGTAAAATATAAGTAATCTAATTTCGAAAATCAAAACAAATTTGAGAAAGATCGACAAAACAATCGTGTTGCCGATTTACTATTAACTTTATCACAATGAAAATTTGCCTGTGAATACTTTATTGTATGCACAGTTATTGTTAAGAGATTATTACATGACATTTCCCATATCGGCCCTGGTATTAGCCCGAGACTCCCATATCAAGCCCAACAGCGAAGCTGGAGGGCTGATATGGGTCGAGGGTTGATACCAGGGACCATATGGAAAATTGCATGTCAAATCTTTTTATCACATTTTTTACATTGATCTTTTCCATCATTCACGAAACCGGGTCCTGCCATTTTGACATGACCCATTTCTTTCGCCCCGTGTTTACTTATATCAATAATTAAAAGCACAAAGTGACGATTCTTGTCATCTTTATTCATCAATCGTTCCTTCAATGCATTTCGTTCCATTCAGTGTGAGCAATTCAGAGAAACTGAGCGAAATTCGGGGTTGGGGTCAAGCTGATCGTCATTTTGCGGCACATTATCGCTTATTTCTCAATTAATATAAGATGACATAGCCAAAATGTTTCATCTGACAGCAGGAAATGGTTAATAAAGCATTTATTTCCCCCAAGTTCATGCAAAAAACAAATAAATAAACAGAATTCTTACCTTCTTCTTGCCTTCTTACAGCCCGGTTCCGTTCCGGAATTTGATATGCACGAGTCCAAACATTTTTTGCCGGGTCAGTGTTTAATTAGTTTTGCATGATTAGATTTTACTTAGTATGTCTTCCATATTGGATTTTCGTGGACTATATTTTTGTGCGGCTTATCTTCCGGCAAACAATTTAAGAAGAATTTTTACTACCTACTTACGAGGTTATTGGAAGGGTAGCGAGAATGGTACCTGGGGGCAAATAACCAACACTGACTTTTAGCTATTATTGGACATGCAAAAACGAACATATTGCAACAAAATATGTGATAAACGAAATCATTTCATTGCATAATATTATTATGTCTAAGAAAAGAACATTTACATATACCTACCCTGTTTGTTGATTTTTTTTTATCGACGCCCGCGTTCTTAGTGCCAACTCCGGTTCCGTTCACCCGAATACCCGGCGTGTTTATGTTGCGTACTTAGCGGAGAAGAATCAAATACCAATATTGAATTATTCCGTGAAAAGTTTGGGTTTTATCTGAATGGGGATCAAAACCACGATCTAACGCAATACAGAAACGGTTGACAAAACATTGAAAAACACACGCTATTCTTTATTTCATTTCTTCTGTTGAAAGTTATACCCTCTGTATAATTTGATTATATTTTCATCTTAGAATAAGTCTAACTTGGACCGGACCAATTGTGATGTGAAAGGCAGAGTGGGACTAGCAAAGAGATATCTACTCAGCTTGGGACTATTAAAAGAGAGAGAGAGAGAGAGAGAGAGAGAGAGTTGTCAACAATATACATTATGTTACACAATGACATCTTCCGGGGATCGGACCTATATTCGGACCACGTGGCGCTCCAACAAACCGATAGTCCGACAAATAACAGTGTCTATATAATCCATTAAATAATAAATTATAACCTGGGTTGTTGTGGTCGTATCGTATGGTAATTGAATTTACAATTACCTATCAAGTCAGTGCCTATCACCACTTTCGTTGTGAGTTCGAACCCCACACCCCCTAATATTTGAATTTTAAATTAAAACATTTATTATGAAGATTCGTATAGAATACAACTTGTAAAGTCATTAAATTCAGAAGTAACTTTGCGATACGTTCGAGCGTCTGTGGATTTTATGTCGTATAAATGGGATAAAAACCGCAGTCGGAGTTGTCTACTTCCCTAACGACGGAGTCGACAAAAATAAAACTGATTTATTGTTTTATGAACTTTTAGAAAACTGTTCCGTGTTTCAATCGCATGGATATGAAACATGCCTGACGGGCGATGTTAATGGTAAAAGCCTACGTCAATGCGAATTTACTGGAAAATCGTTACGTTGTAAAGATAATCAGAGTTATAACGGTATTAGACTTTTACAGTTCAGTGAAGCTTCTGAACTGGATATTGTTAATACATTTAACTGTTGCGACGGCTTCTATACTAGAATACTCAATGATCAAAGATCAGCTATAGATTATGTACTAATGTCTAAAGGTCTTTCAACTAATGTTAGTTCCGTTTTAATTGATGAAAAGGGTGTGTTTGATTTGAATAGTGATCATGTAATCATCAGTGTTAAATTAAGGGAAATAACCCAAATTTTAAAAAAGCAGGACAGCTATTCTAGTATTAAACATTTTTGGAAGTTTACTGATGACACCGATTGGGAACTGTTTAGGTGTAATTTAAAAGATAATTTCCAAGATAATTGGGCTAACGTTTCGAATAATGTTAATGATATATGGGAGACGTGGAAGTACATCGTAAATACCGCTGCGGAATCCGTCGCAAGGAAAGTACCTAAAGTAAAAAATTACAAGAATTTTTGGGATAAAGGTCTAGACAAAATTTTAAAGCGTAGACGAGAGGCTAACCGACTACAGCGTTTACATAACAAAACACGACCATATGATAGTGAACTAGGTAAGCAATTATCTGCCCTATACCAAAAACGGAAGAAACAATTGCATGATGCAATTGTTAATAAACAAGTCAATAATAAAATTAACTTTTTCAATGATAAATGTGTAGGGGGTAAGAATAAATCTAAGATGTTTTGGAACATGTTAAAGGGACCTCGTGTTACAATTAACCCTTCCCAGATCATTGACCCTGTTAGTAAAACTGTCATGTTTGAAGAGAAGGTAGAAATTGAAACCTGTCTCAGTGAACATTTTAGTAAAATTGGTACAGACATAAATATTGCTCCAGGGCGTATGGAGCATATGTCTACATTTGTTAGAGAAATGGAAAACGATTTGAGTCATGAAGATAATATGTTTTCAATGGTTTTCACAAAAGAGTCAATAACGAAAGCCTTAAATAATCTCAAAATTGGTAAGGCTCCCGGTATCGATGATATACCAAATGAGTTCCTAAAATATGGAGGGGATATAATGATAAAATCATTGTCGGATCTTTTTACATGTATTTCAGATTTCGAAATGATACCAGATGATTGGTGTAAAGGTATTATTAAACCATTACATAAATCTGGATCCATATATGATTTGGACAACTATAGAGGTATTACTCTAACTTCGAATGTTAACAAGGTTTTTTCCAAAATCCTGGAAACATTAATTTTAGATTTTTTAGAATCAAACAATATACTCGGTGAAACTCAAGGTGCCTTCCGAAAAGATAGAAGAATTGAAGACCAAATATTTTCTTTACAGGGTATTGCATCCCTATATAAATCTTCTAGAAAACCTCTTTATTTGGCTTTTTTGGATCTATCAAAGGCCTTTGATAGAGTCTGGCGAGATGGCCTTTTTGCATTACTGTGGGAAAATGGTATAAAAGGGAAATGTTGGAGACTACTAAGAAAAATGTATGAAAAGGTTGAAAATAAGGTAATATTTGGTGATTTTGAATCCGACTGGTTCGACCAAGAGTTTGGGTTAAAACAGGGCTGCGTTTTGTCCCCTACCCTTTTTTCTATCTTAATGACGGATTTAGCAAACATGCTAGAAAATAGCAGTATTGGTGCAAATATTTCGTCAAAATTGATAAATTGTCTTTTATTTGCGGACGATGTTGTCCTCATAGCCGAATCACCCGAAGAGTTACAGGAGCTTTTAAATATTTCGAACGCCTTTGCCAACAAATGGAACCTAAAATTCAACCCTAAAAAGTCTAAAATTTTAATAACAAGTAAAAAAATTAACAAGGAAGGTACCTGGAAATTAGGAAATGAACCAATCGAAGAAACGGGCGAGTACAAATATCTGGATTATTTCATTAATAGATCCTTAAAATCTAACTTCCACGTGAATAGTTTTCTTAAGGAAAAAGCAGATAAGCAGCTGAATTGTCTTATCCGTCTACTTGGTGAACATAGTGATTTCAATCGCATAAATTTTGGTGAATCACTTTGGAATTCGGTTATGAGGCCATCTTTAACCCATGCTTGTCCTGTATGGATGCCTCTTTCCGAAACGTGTAAACAAGCGCTAGAATCCTGGCAATATCGGGCAGCTAAAATCGTTATAAAAACTAGAATGAATATACCAAAAGCTGCCCTGTTACCAGAACTGGGGTGGGAACCTATTCTCGACTTTATTAATAGACAGAAGGTCTCATATTATAAAAGGCTCTTAGAACTTCCCGATAATAGACTATGCAAATCCGTATTTAATGAAATGGTTAGAAAAGGTGACAGCTTTTGGAATTACAAGGAACATGTTTCTAGTTTAATAAACCAGCCTGACGTAAATTTTGGTATGAACATTAAGGAATTTAACAAGTTATATGGATCTCAGGCCAGAGACAAGTTACTAATGGAAGTCTCCTCTAAAAGTAGCCTTGATTTCTATCAACAGTGTTTTGTTAGTTTAGGCAAACAAAACTACTTAAATAACCATAATGATTTTTATGCCTCCCGTCTGAAACTACTGTCAAGAACCAAAACCATACCCCTTCAGAAATATCTGTTCAGGATGCACCTAAGTGCACACAGTAAATGCCTTTTATGCAATAACGGTGAAGATGAAGATCTCGCACATTTTTTGTTAAATTGCCCTGTCCTGTCTAGTGTTCGCGATGAATATTTTAATATTGTTTCTAAACAGTCTAGTGATTATTATATTGGTGTAGACTTTATGGAACAGTCACCTAGTGCCAAATTACAGTTTATTGTTGGTGATATTGGATATGCTTTTAATAATGATATTGGAATATTTTATGATTTTATCGGTAAAATGTATATTGAAACATGTTTTAGATTACGAAGTGAAGTATTGAGTGTTACTGTTTAAAATATTTTAAGTATAATTATAAATGATGTTTTATGGAGAGTTTATGGACAGTTTTTACCGTGTGTGTATATATGGCAGATGTCTTATCATATGTTTGTTGCATGTGCTTTTATCATAATAAATGTACATTTTAATAACTGTAGTTAGACGCGCCACCGACACCCTGGCGGTTGGCGCCCCCGATGTAAAGGGGTAGTTTCATAATAAATATATATATATAAAAATAATGGCAACAACAATGAATACATATATATATACATAAACACTCAAATGGGCCTTTAAGTCACTTTATAAGCAGTAATATAATTTCAGGAATTGATTAATAATTTTATGTAAAACTTGAAGTAAACAAGCATACAAAAAACATTTATTATCACACTGTGTAAACGCTGTACTCGATGGAATGATATTTCGTGTTGCGGTGTACTGATATTTCGCTATTGTCTGTCTACTGACATGGGACCGTCAAAAGACGAGTTTTTGTTATATTATACCCCATAACAATTCAAACAATTATTAGGAAGTATTTAATGTGTTTATATATGCTTTAAATTTCAAACTTAATTTATTATGAACATAGAAAATTAGGTAATAATATACAGTGAATTAAAAATATGATTAAAATGTAAAGAAAATAATTCATTACAGGTTATTTCATAAATTTATGAATTAAACATAAGCTAAATTTTACCCCCCCCCTTAATATTTTATCGTCTGAATTCATTGTAGTAGAGACATGAAGTTTTAAACGTTTGATTTATATTCACCATACAGCGATGAACTGTACTGTTATTTTATGTTCATATATTTTGAGTGTACTGTTTCTTCGTGTATACAACGACAAAAACTGTACTGTTATTTCAGGTTTCTTTAACTTTATAACTATAATTTTTTACTAACCATCTGATTTTCTACTTTCCAGATAACTGTAATGGACCCCTATCGTTGTTACTACTGCAATGCCACCAAATCGACTGAACGAGACGCTTTATCCCATTCGAGAGAATACCATCCAAAATTGTAAAACAACAGCGAAATATCAGTACATCGCAAGACGAAATATCATTCCATCGAGTACAGCGTTTACACAGTGTGATCTCAGACCCAGTTCGACCATCGTGGCAAGCAACTATTTAAAGCATTTCAGATCAGTTAAAAAAAACACAAATATCTATAGACTTTTAAAAGAGACTCTGAGATTTGAATGGTATTTTGGCCTTACTTTTTTGTAATTTTAGATTTACTTAAAATAAACTATTAATTAAGTGTTATCGATGCCCCGCTCGGCACATATTTGTCGGAACCCCCTAATCTTCAACTATTTATTAGTTCACATCATGATGTATAAGCATACCAAGTTTCATGATGATGTGAATTCATCTTCATGGAAAACTAACTTCAATGTGTAGGTTAACCCGAGACGGACGAACGGACAGACCCGAACACTATATGCCCCCTACTTTCGTAGGCGGGGCATACAAATAGTTCATCATGACGTTATATGTTGCGACTGTGCGAGATCCGTAAGGATAGCCAAGGTCGTTAAACATTCCCAAAACAAACACACAAAGCTGACCGTCATTTTGCAATATATGGAACGACAGACGGCCCCAAAATAGTATCATGACTGAAGCGAAGCTGAGGCCCATATATTGTTTTTTTTTAGTGATCTGGTTAGAGCATTGTTTGCAAACTTAGTACATAAAAACGACTAGCAGATTTAAAAACATTACGCAATAGAAAAAGAACGGATATGGGGAAATGCCATAAATGCACCAGGATATAATCATTTAAAATTATAAAGACACAGGCATGGGGAGACAGGAATATGTGGTTTGGAAGAAAAACATCCCATTTGAAACATTAAATAACAGTACAAGTTTAACAGAAGTAACAGTACAGTTTAATTTCTATTAACAGATACGCACGGGAAATATCAGTACACTAAGGATTTTCCTAGTCATAAATTTCGGGTTGCTCCGTACATAAAACACAAAAATGGTGCTTTCTTATGTAACACAATATAAAAAAAAGGATATCTTGTAAGTTTTTATTTATGAGAAATATCATTTGTTACATACATTTTCATGGTATCATTCCATTCACAACGGTATCATAGAGATTTACATGGAAATTTTTCTATAAAACTTATTTTGGACATTCATGATATACACAAAAATTTTATATTAGCAAGTAAATTTGGTTTTGAGGGCTCCAAGTAAACAAAAATACATACCAATCTGCGTTCTCTGATACGTCGGCGTCAACATGTAAAACAACAGCGAAATATCAGTACACCGCAACACGAAATATCATTCCATCGAGTACAGCGTTTACACAGTGTGATTATGGATTTCTAATCTAAAATTGTATCTCTGAAATTTGAAAATAAAAATAAAAAGATTTGCTAAATCTTATTTTATTGTAATCCAAAGTTATGTAAGGAGTAAAATAATACAATTAAGGTATTTAAGAAATAATTGGAGAATATGGATTACAGATTTATGTTGCCCCAAGACTATTGATGGTTTTACTTATTGTCAATTTTTTATATATGAACAACAATATATTGGGTGAATAAACTTCAATATGTAGCTTCCAAAAATACTCATGAGTTTTGATAATGGAAATCCATATTAATTTTGTGTCATTTACGATGTAAAAATTACCTATACTGCCTATAGGCATTTTCATCTCAATATTATCATCTCATTCTCCAACCTCAAACATATACACACAAGTAAAACTCCTAATTAAAGTTTCCATTTGACTTGGGAGATACATAATTTGGTACGTGGTTTATGGTGTTTAATGCCACTTTCAACAATATTTCAGTTATATAATGGCGGTCAGTTTTATTGGTGGAGGAAATGGTGTACCCGAGAAAACCACCGACCTGTCACAAGTAACAGACAACCCTTATCACATAATGTTGTATCGAGTACACCTCGCCATGGACGGGGTACGAACTCACAACTTTAGTGGTGATAGAAACTGATTGCACAGGTAGTTGTAAATCCAACCACATTATCCGATGAAAACCTTATAGAAACATCATACAGATTGAAAAGCCTATAATTCAATATGACAAATCAACCATGGTGTTGCATAATATCAGACACAGGTCCAAGTTTTGGCGTGTAAAAAAAGGGGGGGGGTGATATCTAAGAAAGGGGTCTGGAGGAACAAGAAAGAAACCCAGCGTATATAGGGGAGCTCGTGATGTTTGAGGAGTACTACAGCTATTACTACATTCCATTTAAAAGGGGCTGTCGCGGACGTGATCGTATGCCCCTATGGTAGTTTGATTTACAACTATCTGTGCAGTCAATGCCTATCAGTATCCCCAATAAAGTTGTAGGTTCGAATCTAGCTGCAATAATGTAGCTCCTGTGACAAACTTGTGTTTCGGCAGTAAGCGAACATTTAGGGTTTTATTATTAGAACTAGTTCGAATCCAGATACAACATTCATTAAGTGATAAAGTTTGTCAGTGACTTGCGACAGGTCGGTGGTTTTCTCGGGTACTCCGGTTTCCTCCACCAATAAAACTGACCGCCACGATAATATAACTGAAAAACTGCTGAAATTGGCGTTAAATACCATAATCCTAACCCTCTAATAGTAATAGTAAGTAAGTAAGTAAGTAAGGAATGACTTTATTTCAAGAGGGTAACACTGTTAGCAACAATAAGTTAATCTTCCATGTGGCCCTATCTTGAACAGGATTTTTATTATGAAATAGGCGATGATCTACATTGCTGCAGCAAGCTTTTACTCTTTTCTGAGTTAAAACCTGAATTTTTATAGTCTGTCAATTTATATTTCAAATTTCTTTATATAAACAAAAATAAATGGATACTCACGTGTGGTCTTTTGCTAGCAGACGAAATTAACAACAGGAAAATGGCAGTATTAAAATAAAACGGATCGGATACGGTACACGGACGTAATTAAATAAATACAAAATGTAATATGAAATATTTTTCTTGTATTTGTTTGATTAAAAATTCTGCAAATTAATATAACAAATTACACAGTGATTTTTCAAATATCAGGAAAAATCTTCAAATTCTTGGTCTAAGGGCTTTATCACTGACCCTATGACATCAGAACTTTGGATATAAATATAGGCAATATCAAAAAATCAAAAGCAGTCACCAAATTCTACCGAGAAGACCGGAATTAAATGGATAGTTCAAATCATTTCTACGTTTTTCCTCTCTTCTGTTCGAGCTATACTGCAAACCGTGTCTTGGCACTCGCACTACGCGAATCGGGTAACAAGCGACTGTTACTGATCTACAGTATGTGGCCAAAAGTATTGCCACATGTAAATAAAATCCTTATATAATCAACCAAAACCATATTTTTTCAAATAATTCATTTCTAAATAGATTTTAACAAATGTTACATCAAAACATTCAGAATTGTCTATATTTAGACTGTTTATTTGCTCATTATGTTCATATGAGTGGTTTTTATTTGTACATAATTTAAAAATAACAAATAAAAATTGATTTTGATTTTCCTATATATTTCAACTAAAAATAAATCCTAAAAATTAACAATCCTGTTTAAATTATGTACAAATAAAAACCACTCATATAAACATAATGAGCAAATAAACAATCAAAATATAGACAATTCTGAATGTCTTGGTGTAAAATTTGCTAACATCTATCCAGAAATGACTTCACAATAATTTTTGAAAAAATATGGTTTTGGTTGATTATATAGGGATTTTTTTTACATGTGGCAATACTTTTGGCCACATGCTGTATATGAGTGGTAGGATATATATAATACTTGTACACGGGCGTAAGAGACGACCGAAAACACGGGGACTATGTTTTGGCAAAAAATTAAGAAAAGCTGAATCTTTAGCATGGAAGGAATTAAATATTGTCCAGTTAATTAAGGGATGTAAGGGTATGCTTTGAAACCAAAATGAGCTTTATTTTTGCTTGTCAGTTTTGAAAACTTGCCATCCTACTGTCAAGTCTAGTCCAAAAACTTGCTCCCACCCCACTGACTCCAGTCCATTCATAAACCTCACCTTTGTCACAGATTATAAACATATAATGCACTAATATACAAGGCTAGTTTTATGAATATAAATTTTAAAAAAAAAGAAAAAAAAGGGGACTCAATTCGTTTCTCAGTATGCATTTGCACCCTTAAATCTCTTAATTATTGAAGATTTGCTACTTACATGCTTCAAATTCAGCTCTTTCTATATTTTTGCTAAAAAAAAGAAAAAGTGAACAACATACTTTTTTAATGTGGTCAGGGCATTTGCATGCGGCTCCTGTACCGCTGAGTCGTTTGACTCGCAGATACTGACAGCAACGTCAATTATTGACGATACGATGACAATTGCTCATTGAATTAAATCTGATATTAGTGCAACGATTTGTTCTTTAGAACTAGCGATTTTCGAATAAATACTTTTTTTAACGTATTTGGAATATAGGTATTTAAAATTCCCTCTAAATTAAAAAAAAAAACTGAGCATACGGAACAAATATAATTTCTATACATAATCTGAAAATATATAAAGTCAAATTACCTTTCAGCTTCATGAACAGTATAGTCCTTCCTACAACATATAAAACTAGTAGTTTAATATGATTATGGTAATGACATTGACAAATAAATACGTCGACCGGAATCCGTAAAACTATAGACAGTTCGATCCAATAATTCTAAATCATATGTATAACAATATGCAAATAAACATTGGTAATTATATTGACTTAAAATTTGTCATTTGTAGTAAAAAAAATATCATTAAAATAAATATATTGTTATCCCAAACACATGCAAAATGGTCGATATTCTAACTGTGTGCAAAGCTGAAATCTACATTGTAATTGATCGCAATACACAAACATTATAATGATAATGATAATATTTAAGTACAGTGTAAACAATTTTTGCTTCGGAAAATGGGTTTTATGACTATTTTGCAAAATGATTCGATTTCTATATTTTGGATATGTTCAGCTAAGTATACGATTTTTATTTTTCAAAATCGATAAAAGACAGCCCGGAAAACGACCACATCCGTATGTTAATATATAAAACGATAAACCGATTAATAACTAGTGATTAATAAATACTGTATTTCAGAGATTTAAGTAAAAAGTAAACTGATATATTACTGCTTATTAAATATAATGTATGACATGGATCAATGTACTTAACAGACATCCATTTTCGATCGTGAACAGGAGGTCACAGCAGGTCATCAGATTTTTAATTAAACAATATTGGACATCATAATACTTACAAATCATGTCTAGTAGATAATAACGAAAGCTGAACAAAAACATGACATATTTCGTTGTGGAAAAGATTAAATTTGTTCTGGTTGGTATATATTGCATATTAAAGTAATATGAAACGAGTTTTTGGTGAAATAAACATATTCAAAAATATTCTTGATATGTTTACATTCCCTAAAAACTAAACCATTCGTACATGTTTGAGGACGAAAATCGCGATCATCTGTGATTAAGAACAGAAAATCATTCCATCTCGTACGTGTTTTTTCAAGACAATGGCGGCTAATTAACTTTCGGATGCACCGTTCCGATGATTGCCGATCATGAAATTCCATCACCAACGTAAACAGGTGAGCACATGTATCATTCTGGTTTTGAAAGAAGTTAAATTTCTTGCATTTCTTGCCTTGCAAAGAAATTCGTTCATGTATGTTTTACCTTAAAGATTATCAACTGCAATGAATTTCATTCTGACTTAATCAGTTTATTCGAAAAACTGGACAAAAACATTGAAATCGGTAATAATGAATGATACGGGGCCCCATTTGGGGAAATCGAAACAGAACCAAGAAATCTCAGAATTTAAAATCCTCGTCGGAACTAACGTATCGCATGTACAAACTGTGTAAATTATTATTAGTATGTACATTTCAAAACCATTACAATGAAAACATTTGGAGTTGTCAGAGAAGAAAATAAAAAATCAACAAGAGGGTCTGGCAGTTTTTGTAAATAAAATAAATGTGCCGTATGAATTTTCTGTCAAATATTCTAACCTGACTATTCTTGCCAGGCCCTCTCAAAATAAAATTATTTCTGAAAATGGTTTGCCTATATATTATTATGAGATAAAAAATGTGTGCTTTCTTTCACATTCTTGTCTCTTAGGCCAAATAAATTTTATATTTAGATTCTCATCCCCTCCCTCCCCAGGGGCGGATCCAGGGGACGCACCCGGCGCGCGCCCCCCTAAAATTGGAAAAAATATGATTTTTTGGCGTAAAATCGTGATTTTTCACACGAAATACCCCAAAAATTTTCGCGCCTCCCTCCGCTCGGCGCAATTTTTTTTAAGTCCGCCCCCCTAACTTGAAATCCTGGATCCGCCCCTGCTCCCCATTGTTTTTTGCTTCAATTTCATAATTTATTTTACATTCTCAGATATTATTCCTAGTGGTTTTTTATGAAAATGGTCAAAAAATAAATTATATATGCCTCCCTCCCTCCTCATATTTTTACTGACAGGGTGGATGAGAATCTAAAAATTAATTTTATGGCCTTATGAAATTAACTAAAAAAAAACCACTACTACAACATAGAACAAAACTTTAGCCTGGGATATATTTGAGAGAAAAAAATCTTCCTTACAAATTAGTAGAAAAAAAATATGTAGATTGACAAACAAAATATATTTACAATGCAAGAAAATACCCGCGAAGGGAAAATAGGAAATTACTTTTAACTGTATAATTTGAAGGATTTGAAACAAAGTAGTATTCATTTTTAATTAAAAAAAACCCCAATGTTTTAACATAATTACAAGTTGCGTATGCAGTGTTCCCTTACTGGGCCCCACGAAATTTGCTGAATTATACACATAATGTCGTTAAAAGACATTTACGGCGGTTTAGATCATAGATGGTGACATATATTTATTTTCCATGTAATGAGATCCTTGTTTAACGTTTCACTAAGGGAAAATTATTTTTAATCGTGGATTGAATGGAAAATAATGGAATGCAAATCGAAACGAAAATGATGTTACCTGTCAAGAAGAATCTTGGCCACATCAGAGTTCGTTTCCAGACGAAGAGCGGTCTGTATTTCCATCCAACGATTATATTCATCTCCTATATATATTCTGTTTTTGTTTAACTTAGCATTCACTGCTTTTTTGTTTCTTTTTCTGACAGAATCGCTCAATTTACGCTTCGGACCTGGCTTCAATTTCTATGCCTCCGACATTTTCTTCATCAACACTATAACGGAGCATGCGCACAATCTCTACCGAATGAGTTCAAATCTGAGGTCAATAGCATATGATTTGCATTATTGTCTGGGTAGCAAGAATTATCGAAGACAGAATAAAATGACGTTTTCTCCTGAATTATACATCGTAGCTCTCAAAAAGTGAATGGTTTACGTTCTTTATATATTTAATCTTTACATATATCAGAAATTTTTAGAAAACTGAAAATAATGATTTTGGCATTTCATATTAATTTAACGCATGTAAAGAATGGCCCATTGGGTTTATGATATGGCCCATTAATTTTCTGAATGGCCCATTGCAATTTTTAGGAAGGGGCCATGGGCCAATTTAGTAAAAATCTTTCCCTATCATTAATGCTAATTAATTAATTATTATTTGTTTTCAACACCAAACTGTTTTTTTTTATCATGGCTATATACTTTTTGCAATTAAAAATCTGCAGGTAGACATGTCGCTCCACTCTCACATAACATAACACTGAATAAAGACCAATCACTATCTGCTCGTACACCTGAGTCCTGCGTGATTATAGCATGGAAACAACAAATACCGATTTTATCTACTTTAGAGGGATTAGACCGGAGAACAAGCCCACGATCTTGCAACTAGAGTCTAGCACACTAACAACTACATCACATACCGAAGCTGTCTTTACCCCATTAAAACCGGTGCTGAAAACCTGTCTTTTCATAAAATATATAATGAATGACAAAAGATGATGTTGCAAGTGATACATTATAATACACTAATTTTGTCTGAAAATTCCATCTTTTATCACAAAGTAGTATTTTCTTTAGGGTTATGGTGATTTTACGCCAATTTCAACAATATTTCAGTTATATCTTGGCGGTCAGTTTTATTGGTGGGGGAAACCGCCGACCTGCCGCAAGTCACATAATGTGGTATCGAGTACACCTCACATGAGTGGGATTCGAACTCACAACGTTAGTGGTAATATGCATTGAATGAATAGGTAGCTGTAAATCCAACTACTATGCGATCACGACCATGACGGCCCCTATTTTCTTTATCGGATAGGTCAGACTGCACGTGCTGTTAATTTATAAGATGACAGACGACAACCAACATTCGTTAACATGTAATGGATTTCCAACACTTAAACAATTATTAACAGCAGATAGTTTCGATGTTACCGTTCGTGTAAAAATTATGAATACAAATACGCATAATGGTTTTATCCAATATCTGTTAACTTGTGTTAAGTGAAGTATTGTTACATCATTCACTCTTGTGACCTGTTATTTTTCTGTCGTTTTTAAGGCGAGTTATCGTTCTTTTTTTTTGTGTGCAAATGTTTGATGTTGACAGTTACACTGTCGTCAAAGAGCTCCGGTCGGAATTGTTCTGTCATCTTCCGGTACAAGTCAATTAGGCATGTTTGACATACAGGCGACGACAAAATGTAAGTATTATGATCATATAGTTTTATTATATCTTGAATCCAGAAGATGTCGTTATCGGTCGATTATTTTTGCTTGTTTTTACCTATATGTTTCTGTGATTAACTTAATAGATTACTCAGATATAGATAAAATGATGGACATAAACAATGAAAAATGCTAATAATGAGATTGAAATCATCAAATAAAGCTATAAAAAGTAGTCTATATGTGTAATTAAAGTACACAAACCCTTTGTAATGCTTATATACATGATAATTTGCACTGGCGTGCCACCATGAATAGTTTTAGACTTGCAACAGTAAAAAACACGATGCTTATTTACGTACATTCGTTCCGGCTCTGTCAGCCACTACTTTCCGGTTGGGTCACAAAAATTGTTTTTCAGTAGAACCAGTTTTGTCTATGTAAAAAATTGAAAGAATAGCGAAAACAGCTCAATATCACAATTATGTTTCCTTTTTGTAATTTATTTAAGGTTCATTATAACACTTGTCAAGGATATGTTCGACTTGCAAATTGATAAAAAGAAAAAACAAAAAATTGTCTTCAATGAATAAAAGTTGTGAAAAAAAACCCAACAGCACATAGTCAAAATATTTTACATGTGGATGTTTTGTATAACATTAAAAGAAAGAAATACCAAACGGTTTGTGCAGAATTGGCATTCGCCAAGTCACCTTCGACAGAATGGTCATGATTTTGTATAGAACTTATAATTCGTTTTCTTTATTTGCTATGCAGTTGGATTATTGCAATATTCAAAGAGTGTTTGAACAAAAGTAGGAACACTCAATGTTTATATAGATATCAAGTAACTCTTATTGTTTTGGATTAATTTTTGTTTTCAAATAATATATTGAAGGACAATAAGAAATTTTGATTAAAAAAATAATAAAAAGAAAATAAAAATAGGGAACTACATCGGTAGCGTAATGGTTAGCGTGCTCGCCTCGAGTGTGATAGATTGTGGGTACGAACTGCGGTCTTGTCAAACAAAAGAATATAAAATTGGTATTTGTTGCTTCTCCGCTAAGAACGCAGCATTAAGGAGAAAGAGCAAAGACTGGTTGGCTCGGAATCAGAATAATGTGTCCGAGTGGAGCGACATATCTACCCAATGACTGTTGTTAGCTCACCTTGCCAAAGGCAATGTGAGCTTTTATCATCACTCCGTCGTCTTTCGTTCGTTGTCTGTCGTCCATTAACTATTCACATTTTAATCTTCTCCTCTGAAACGCCTCAACCAAATGAAGTGAAACTTAGTAGGAAGCATCTATGGAAGGTCCTCTGTAACGATTACTCATTTCGTCCCGATCCGTTAAGGGCTGTTTCATAAAAAATGGCCCCAACATGTGAAAAAAATGTCCAAATTAAACTCATTCCTAAAAACTTTCTGCTGATAATTTTCAATGTTGTATACATTGAAGTAAATGAAACAAGACAGAAACTATGAACAGATAAGTAATAAATTTTTAAGAACCTTTTATTGAACACAAATTGGCATAAAAACCATGTAAAACACATACTTATTCTATATCAGTTAAACAATCTTTAGTCTCAATTATTTTGTATAATGGTTTCTCAAACAATGCAACTTATATAAATGACTTTTTGTGCAAAATATTGGGTTATTGGTAGTTGTAGTTTTTCTTAAAAGCTATTTTTTATGAAAAATTCTCAATATTTTTGTCCAATCTACCTGATAAAGTTTTTATTATCAACATAATAATGAATATTTTTACTTAAGACAGCAAAATTTTCAAACTTTAAAGATAAGTAGCCATTTGTAAAAAATAATAACATTGATTTTTTGAACATCACAAAATAATTGGTTGTAGAAAAAACATTTTGTCTATTTTTGTTGCACTCCTGACATTTTATAAATTTATAATAAAGAAAAAAAAAAGAAGAAAATATCACATTTTAAAATGCCAACATTGAACAGTGATGTTACTGTTAACTCATACAATAATTTTTACCTGTTTTCAATGAAATATTTGTACAGAAATGACAGTATTTGGAAATTTGTAACAATTTTTTGCCATACCACTTCCTTAATACCCAGTTTTAGCAGCAATATTTTTAATTATGTACATTTGAAAATTTGTATTATACCACTCTAATATATTAGATAAATCATAAATAAATAATTAGAATATTTTTATAGGCTAGTAAAGGCAATTTATTATAAATTATCATTATTTTATCAATGGTACCATTTTATCAGGATATGTTGCACTCCTGACATTATATTGCCATCAAGAAAAAGAAGAGTTATTAACTTAAAAACAATTCACAGGGGAAAAAATCAGTTGGTGTTCTTTCAAGCATTAGTTTTACCAAATTTTAATGATAATTGTTTCTTAAAGTAATATTTTTCTAGTTATTTTTGAAATATACTATACAAAAACATTTAAAACATGTATTAATCTAAATTAATATTGAAAATAGATGTTTAATATACAATTACAAGTATTTTTTGGATACTTAGAAAATTAACTATATCAAATTTCAATGATTTTTAAATATTTATGTCAGGAGTGCAACATTTACATGGTTAACCATAAATTATCTATAAGAAAATAGATAAATGCATTTATCATAAACTTTATCAAGTTAATTAATCTCCAATAGCTAATGAACCTAGAAAACATATTCCCTTGTCAGAGAATGTCTCTAGTATTAATACCTAATAGATATTAAAGCATGAGACCATTTAAAATGAACAAAAATGCTTTATTACATAAAATTAAATGCACATAAAATGCTACTGGCACTTTTAATTTTTTCAAACATTATTCTAAACTTGACAGAATCTCATTTTATTTAAATCATCCATATAAAAAGTTATAATTTAGACTGTGTAGAAGATCACTTAAAACTAGTAGCACTCCTGACATGAATCAAATGCTTCTGTGAGAGATATTTTATGTATCTCAAACAGGTAAATGGGTTTTATCTGTTCTCTTGGTCAATCTCTGTTGAAATAGAAAGACAAATGTGATTTTAGTTACATTTAAAAGAAAATATGTCTAAGAAAATATCAAATGTTGCACTCCTGACATTTGAGGGTGCTGCCTTTAATGTGACATTCTTGGCCTTACTACTGATTTTAGTGTATCCTTTAACTATGGTTTTGAAGCAGCAATGATGTATTAAGATTTATTTATACCCCATATCTTTGAAAACTAAAAGACAACATTTCTACAATGTAATTTAGGAAAACTTGCATAAATGTTTGTTGCACTCCTGACTAGGTACATCTTTTTTACAAAGCCATATTTTTATGCAATAATAAATGTGAAGCATGATCTATTGCTATCTTAAAGTATGACAACATATCAAAGTTTGTGATGAAATAGATTTTGATATCATATTGTTTGATTTAGCACTGTGGTAGGTTGTTGAAAATTAAGGATTTTTTAAAATGTCACAAAAAAGGGTTGCACTCCTGACAATTTTGACATGTTTTTTGGACATATGTTTTTTGCTATTCTAGATATCTTAAAGATTTTTTGCAGTAACAAACATCAAATCATTACAGATCTTTTGAATTATTTAGATCTAATAAAATCATAAAAATGAGTAAATTAGACAGCTATAGCAGTAGGAGCCATTTTTTTTAAACTGCCCTTAACAAACATGGTCGCAACAAGCGATTCTTGCAATCGTAACTACTCGGCCATTCTCGCTACCCTACAAATAACCTCGTTCTTCCTAAATTGTTTGCAGGAAGCTAAGTTAAGCTAAGCCGCACAAAAATATAGTCCACGAAAATCCAATATGGAAGACATACTAAGTAAAATCTAATCATGCAAAACTAATTAAAACTTTAACTTTTATCCATGAAAATAATTGAAATATAGAAAATTGTTCAAAATATAACTTTATCAAACTTTCATGTAACTGGCATGTGAAAAGTAGTGCGATTTATACGCCTAATGCATACGAGGTTATTTGTAGGGTAGCGAGAATGGCCGAGTAGTTACGATTGGCTATTGTTGTTTCTGATTGGCAGATTAAAAAAAAAAATCTTCTCCTCTAAAAATTCTTAGCCAAATGAACCGAAACTTGGTATGAAGCAACTATGGAAGGTCTTCTATAAAGATTGCTCATTTCATCCCGATCCGTTAACAAACATGGTCTCCACAGATAATTATTGTTTCTAATTGGCCGATTTTATAAAAATCTTCTCTTCTCAAACTGCTTAGCCAAATGAACCGAAACTTGGTAGGAAGCAACTATGGAAGGTCTTCTATAAAGATTGCACATTTCATCCCGATCCGTTGACAAACATGGTCGCCACAGACAATTCTTGTTTCTGATTGGCCGATTTCTAACAATCTTCTTCTCTGAAACTGCTTAGCCAAATGAGCCGAACTTTAGTGGGAAGCACCTATAGAAGGTTCTGTCTGTATCAAGTTTCTTCAAAGCAGAATGAAAGGTGAACGACATAGGCTCAGACCACTGAGCCTCTATTTTCAGTGAGCAAAGCACGAACATTTGTCGTATTACAACTTGTAACGAACGTTGCATTAATCGAGTACACCTAACATTTTCTTTGTATACAAACTGCCAAAATCGTCCGTGCGGAAAGGAATTCAATACTACAGCCTTTGTTAATTTGCTTATCTGCAATGTTAATGTAACCATTATACTGTGAAGAAACTTAAATATCGTATTCATGAAGTTATTTCCACAGAGTGACTTACTTCGTTATCAACGAGTATAAAATTAAAATATTGCTTTATAAAAAGAATCTCCCACTACTCAATTGATGCGCCTGGACAACTACTTAAAGTGAGTGTAGCGTATTGAGCACCAATCGTGATGTCAGTGCCACAAAAAGCATTAAAAAAATCAAGTGTTCGCGACAGTAGCAATTTAACATAGAAATAACGATTTTTTTTATTGTTCAAAGTAGCTGAAATTAGCAGCCATGGCGAATATTCATACTATGGATCAGTATTTATCGCCTTTGAGATATTTCCTAATCATAACTATTGTTAAATTGCAATATAATGCTGAATAACAATAAGATCAGTAGTATTTACATACTGACAAACCCGGTCTTTTATAAATGACCCAAACGGTTTGTATACATGTTTACATTTTGACCAAGCCGGATTTCAAAAACATCTGTTGACATCATGGACAGATTTTGTTCATCAACTCTTTAACTATAATAAGACACCTGGATAGCTTAAACAGAGAAAGCACTCATGTACTGATGTATATACCATGAGAGATTCAGGTGCAAGTCCTGATCTGGATAAATATGGTGAGTTGATGCAAAAAATTGGTCTTTTCAGCATTTTTTTTTATAATTACGTCATTGTTTTCACAATATAATTCTACTAGAATTTAAACACACCTTGAAATAACTTTACACCCCATTTGGTGTTTTTTTTAGTGGACAATGACTGCCTTTTTTCTTTGAGTTTTTGTAGTTCTTCAGCTGTGACAGTTTTGAACCTTTTTCCCTCGGGCCGGTAGTTTGGGGCTGCGAAATTTCGCTTCTTTCTGTTGAAAAAGCCTGGTTTAGCTCTCGTAAGACTTCTCTGTTAGATGTAGAAGCATCCCCGTCAAAATCAATAGAAGCTACTTCATCAAATGATGTATCAGCGTCAAACATACTGAGCAGTATGTCTATATCTTCCTGATATTCCGTCATTTCAACATCCATGCCAAGATCAAACATTGTTTACGTAAACAAGCAGACGACGGAAGTAAAAAATACACGTAAACAACGACGACATTTTGTTCAAAATTGATATAACATTTCAATACAAAGAGTAAAAAACATATTTTATTTTCACATTTTTATTAAAATCCCTGTTTTGTCCCCACATTGCCATTTTTATTATCCCTGTTTGTGACCTACATTGTACTTCCTTTTTAATTTTTTGTAAACATTATAAAAAAGTAGTTCCTCGACTGGTGAAAGGGGCGTGGCCTAAATACCAACCCAGGTTATCCTATATAGACGATGTTGATTAGTATCAATTAGCCAATCATATTACGTAAAATATCACAAATTAAATTATTTTTAATAAATGCATTTACAGTCTCATAATCTTACAGCCAAAAATGCCGTTCTGAAGCAAAGCTTAACAATGTAGACAAAAAAACAAAAGGACTGATGGGATTCGAGCCACCTTCTAGAACTATCCATTCCATCACAAGGCAGCGCCAATACGATCATGAATACTGTGCTCCCGCATTTAGTCAAGTAAATTTATTACTTAATACAGTAGTAATGGGGTAAAATGCGAATTAGTAAACATAGCAGACGATTTGATTTCTCAACTGCGGATTTAAGAAAATAACTACCAAGCACAAAAAAAGTATATATAAAAAGCTCTGGTGGTTTGCTTACGATAAAAACGACATGTGCTAAATTGCTTTATTTTTTTTATTGATTATGACAGTTTACGTGATGTTTGAAAGAAAACCCCGACAGAATAGTTAATATTGATAAAGAATAATATGAAATTAACAGCTTGCATTCGTGTTATGAATTCATAGGTAAGGAAATATTCGTTGTGCGTCTTTCCAAAAATCAATACAAATCTACTGTACAATCACAATTCTTATAATATCTAAAAAAAAAAAAAAAAAAAATTATTATAAATATAGCCTCCATTTTTATCACTTTAACCGAAATTAATAACGAAACACATTGTGTTCCTAAAAAAACCAAACAAAAAACAAACAAAAACAAACAAACAAAAAACCAAAAAAAAAAAAAAAAACAAGAACGATCTGCTCCGATAGGATTCGCACTCTCAATGTAAATCTGCAGGGGTCGTGAGGCAGCGACCATACGATCACGGCTATGGTACAATGATCGCATTTGTAAGTTTTGTTTTCTTTTTTGTGGTATATAAGGTGTACATGATGTAAATTGGTGCATTTCTATAGTAAAGCAGGCGATGCCTATATTTCATAAAATCATATTTAAGCATATACCATAAAAGGGAAAGTCTTTATATGTTACCAAAGGTAAAATTTATATGCATATTAAAAAGGAAGTTTTGTGTTGCAAGTTTTTGATTTTTAACAATTGTAATTTTGTTTGTTTTCGTGTTTTTCTCCTTTACACCAGCATTGAAAGCACTTGTATCTGCAAAATTTTCCATTCCCCCCCCCCTTAAAATCAGTCAAATCTTCATTTTTTCCCATCCAGTTTTTGGAAGGAGCGGATGCCGGCTGTCTAACTCTACGGTCATATTTCTACCTGACGTCTCTGACGTTTGGAGATGGCCAAATCCGGTAAAACCCCTAAATGTTCCTTTTTTATTACAAATTCCGCAGTGTAAACAAAGAATGAATAGTCATGAACCATGTATATAACTAAAGGTAAAATATTCAATTTCTTTATCTTGAATGGAGCCTGCCGGAATTTTTATGGGAATCTGCATTGATCTCTTGAAAAAAAAGAAAACAAAAACTAAATAGCATGCAAAAATAGACATCTTTTTAATAGACTCCGAGCAGATAAAATATCTTGAACATTTCAAGATTAAGATAATCCCCTGTAAAAGGAAATAAAACAAATGATTCCACTGCGTAAATCGGAAGGAATTTGCATACATCTCTATTAACGTCCGTAATTTTAACAGCAAAGCCGATTTTCGAGAAAATGCTACATCTTTGATTATTAATATGACGTCCCGTATTCGGTATACAAATAAAGGCATATTTCAATAACAATCAAATATAGGTCACACATGCGCGCTGAGCTAAAAAAAAGCACCTACATCAACACACTATTTTCAGAAAAAATTTCATGGTTAGCGATTTTCTATTATTGTTTGCTATCTAAAAAATGTTGAAATAAATGAAATTAAAATTAAATAAATCCTAAACAAGTCTTATCATAATTAAACTCTTATAAACACGGCTTTGTTTACCTTTCGTACGTTCACTGTCTCTATGTTTATCTCCCTTTATCTCCGATCCGACTGGCTGCGTTCAACTGGTAATTTCCTTGTTAATCATTTAAAGCTGTTTATTTGTAATAAAATTTATATTGAACCTTGTCAATAAAATTCTTTTCGGTATTTTAAGCCACAGTTTCAACCACAATTTCGCTATCCATCTCTTAATTCCCAATTTTACCATTTTTGAAATTCCGTAGGAGATTGATCACCTTGACCGCCTCGAATTTTAAAATTACCGTATTTGTCCTATTAGAATCGAAATAATTCATGCCCGATCGCTCGGGGTTAAATATTCATGAATATAATGCCTACCCATATTTGAATAACAATAAAGTATGGCCGGCATGAATTATTTCTAAAATATAAAACACTGAATTTATTAATTATTACGGTCATTCAGGTTATGAAATAAAAATTCAGATCTCATAGAATCTACCGATATAAAAAGCTAAATAAAATAATTCCAATAAATCGGATTTTATTTGAATAAGAATACATAGTTTTTTCAATTTTTTTAAAACGTTTTGTGACGTTCCTAAGTTATGTAACCGGATGTGTACATACCCTCTGTCAGGAAAAGATAACTCGATTCAAGAACGATAACTCTAGTTATCGCAAATCGGGAATTATTACTCCACCGACCATCTTCAGATGTTTAGCTACGATGCCATATTCATCTGCTGCTTTTCCTGCATTTAATTGTGTGACTGCCTTAGAAACATCCTCTTCTTTAAATGGTTCAATTGGTGAGCTATCTTCAGAGTAAGCTTTGAACATTTCCCCCGATAAAACTTTGTCATGATGATGTCACTTCTATCGGAGGCCACTCAAAGGGTATAATATGAAACCGGCACGGCCATGAATGCTCGCGCATCTGAAAATTATCTGGCAATTTCATCAAAAAGTGTCGAGATTTTTTGGGCCGAGATATATTGGGGCCGAATCTAGTCTCATTCAATCGAGCTGTCGTTCCTTTATTCGAGTTATCGTTCCTTACGAAATCTCAAAAGTTAACTTCCGCGTAGAAACAAAAATTCTTGTCAGTATGTCAGAAGAGATTTAATAAATTTAAAAATATCAATATAAGTAAAACAAGTTAGCAAAATGACTTTTATTACACACGGGTTCCGGGTTTCAGTGGTATCGGACGTACGAGAGAGGGTACGAGACTTCAGGATCACATTTGCGCTTTATGTTAAGAAGATCTTCATTAGTTGAGTGTGTTAGTGTGCTACACGAAAACCGGTGTTTACAAAGCGTCGAATTTTTTTTTTTGACAGTATGTTCAACCATGTTTGTTAAAAAATCCTAAGTACACATTTTATACCATAAAGAGCTCGCTTAAGCTCGCATATTATATTGATTTCAACATTCTTACACAAGATTTGTTTATAATAAAAAGTAGCTGAGTCATTGTTGTTAGACGGCAAGCGAAATGGGTTATTTTCAGCTATATTAAATATAAGGGAATCTATAGACGTTTAAATTTTCTAATGGAAATAAATAAAAAATAATATTATAATCGCATCTTCAAGATTTATAATATTATATTATCAAAAATATAATATTATAAATCTTGAAGATGCCGTGTAAATATAGAAATATAAGCTGTTTGTCCACTTTGGCATGACATAAAATGTGCTTGTCCTTTCATAGCGCACAATATATTTTGTAATTTTAATACGAATTTTTTCCTTTTCAGATACTTTTAATTCCTCAGATTTATATACATCATGCATTTTTGATATAAGTGAGGTGGGGCAGCAATCTCCTAATACAACTGACATTGAAAACAGTAACACTCACGTGACTTTACCAACTTGCAGTACACCTTGTGGTCCCAAAAAGGCCGCAAAATCGTCACCCAGTACAACAATCACTCAGGCCATGTTGATAAAGAAACAATACGAAGTACTATCTGTGCAAAAAGAAAAGTTCAAAGTTGAAATTGAAAAAATAAAATTAGAAAACATCAAGCTACAGCTAGAAATTAGCAGGCTCAACCAATGGGCAATGAATGAAAACGACGCCATTATTGCATTAAATGCACTGTAATTATTATTCGATTTATCTTCTTCATCATTTCTCAAATCTAAAAGTGTATGAAATAAAAAGTTATAGATTCATTATACATGTACTTTACTGCATTTAAAAATTATGAAAAAAACATCCTGGCAATGTGGTCTCTGACTACACGTCCTTCGTCTGGTCCTTGAAAAGCAATGTTTATGTCATTGTTCAAGTCATCAGTTCTATCAACATCATCCATGGGCTCCTTCATCTCAATCGCAATATTGTGTAATACAGCACATGCCATTATGATCTTACACACTCTTTCTGGTTGCTTTCTTATCTCTGCATGCAAACAATTGAAGCGTTTTTTCCACCATCCGAAACACCTCTCGATACCACATCTTGTTCTTATGTGTGCCCGGTTGAATTTTTCCTGGCAATCCCGAATAGGTCTGGGGTATGGTGTCATCAGGAAACTTTTACACGCATACCCACTGTCTCCGAGAATGATACCATCCTCTACACACTTATGGGTTTGTTCCAGGTGGCTTAAAATATTTGAACACCTCATGATATGACTATCGTGAACACTACCTGGCCACCTTGCAACGACGTTTGTAAACTTACCTACAAATAATTATTATATAAGATTAATGTTCACGTATAATATACACCTATAATACGTAATAAGAAGAGCTGTTTATGTGTGTCGCTTCTCTGTCTTGCTTGTTAAATCGATAAATATCTCCCTGTTTTCGAAGAGTAATACATGTGTACGTACAGTGTAGTTTGCAATGCCCCGTGTGAAAATTCAATTTGAAAATTTAATCAGTTTCAGCATCCTACCATTGACTTTCATATTTATATTCTACAACCTATTTAAAATTAGATTTTCGTGTATATTATTATTATTACTTTTGATTGATTGATTGATTTATTGTGCTTAACGCCACTTTCAGCAATATTCCAGCTATATCATGGCGATCAGTTTTGGTGGTGGAGGAAGCCGGAGAGAACCACCGACCATGGACAGGCAACTGGTGAACTTTATCACTTGCGGCTGCGAGTCGAGTGCACTCTTTTATTATTTACAAAGTCGAGCGCGAACCCACACTGTATTGGTGATAGGCTTGTATGAGATGCTAGGGCCCCTATTACTTTTGCTATATCAGTGTATCGCCAAAGAAAAGAACAAAAAATGAAAGAGATACGACAAGCATTGAATCTTAATTAGATATATAACATATCCTACGAAGTTGTGTCTCTGTTAACCTCCACATATTGGTACTTTGCAATACGATTTAATCCTCGACAAGTATTGTACATGAGATGCGCTACTGTTTTAATTACTTTCATGTCCCTTTGGTATCTTTATTACTTACATTAAAAAAAAAAAAAAAACATTCATACCTTCATGGTCACTTGTTGCCTGAACATTCAAGCTGTGGTACCCTTTTCTGTTTACAAATGACGGTTCATCTACATTTGGAGCTGTAATCCTCACATGAGTGCCGTCTACACATCCAATGACACTAGGAAACCCTCCACTTTCGTGAAAACCTTGCTTAATTTCTCTTTTCCGTTGATCGGATGGCCATTTAATAAATTGATCTGTCTTCGCAGCAAGGGCATGGGATACTCTTTGAATACATCTGCTAACCGTGTCTTTATCAACCCCCACAGTATCTCCTACAACTTGCAGAAAACTTCCAGACGCAATCAAAGCAATCAGAACCTGTTGAACCAAGCAAACAAACAAAATATATAACCTTTAACACCAATGAATGTTACTTCCGTATACTAGTATTTGAAAAATTGAATTAAAGGGGAAAAAAATCACCCACACGCTTGTATATAATGAACTCTAGTAAATAAGTGTTTTTCTTTGAAAATACCCAGAACCGCGTCAGTACAAAATAGGTAATCCTAGTTCTATTATTTTTGTCATTATTATAATATTTCAGTGAACAATGAGCGAGAGTCTGGGGGATAAATTAAAGTTGGAGTTGAAAGTTAAAATGTCCAAAATAAATATACCGTAAACGCCGCGGTTTTTTTAATTGACGAACAGTGACGCACAAAATAAATCATGTCTAACCTTCTTTTCTCTAAAAGTAAAGGAGTAGTAAAACGTGATAACATATAAATCTACCAGAATTTGAACAAAATGTACGATAGTGCTACAAATTAAAGACTCGGCATGTACACGAAAAAGATAACTTCTCTTAAAAATCTATAATTGAAAATAAATTGTTATTAAAATTGTTGCCAATTTCATACTTGTAGTTTGTTGTTGTATTTGTTTTTATCTTTTCGCAAAATGTGTGAGCTGAGTATAAATCCCTCAACGAGCCCCCAGTTTGATGACAGATTTACTTCCCTTTAAACAAGGGAATTAATTTGAGTAAACAATAGTTGTCAAGGGGGAATTTTAAACCATTGGGGTAGAAAAAGAAGGTCTACAGAACTCAGAATACACAATTTATTCATTATTTCGTAACAAATGTTTCAGTTTACAGTGGTTAAATGTGCGGTCATTAAAAAATTATTCACAACGTATACTAGTACACGCATCATTTATTAATTACGAGATTTAGCAGGGTAAAAAAAAATCTTTCGTACTTGCGTTTCTGCACTATTCACTAAGGGAATTACTTCTTTGAGTGGGATGTAAGATCTCTTCACGGATTAGATCTGTAATTATCTCTATGGACTGCCTCCCGGTTCTGTAACGGGTCCGAAGTTCTTTGTCTGTAAGTTCATCAATAGTCAGTAATCGTTCTCTGTATTTCCTAGGCGGCTTTGCATTGTCTAGTATATTGCCGAACAGCAGTATGTCTTCCATGACTAATTTGCAATTAAATATTTAAAGGTGCCCCTATTCCACAATTAAATTTAAATAACCTTTAAGTATTAATTAACGTTAACAAACGGAAATAACGGTTACTTAAATTTAATTGAGGTTTAAGGCCGATTCTAATATGACGTCTCTAATACGGCACACACGATAATAAAGGACGAAGTCTTTCTAACGGTAAGCTGTCCGATTTTTCCTTTTATATTGATAGCCAAAAATCTGCTCACCGGAAGTTTAAAAAATAGATCAATTGATAATTTAGAAACGCAAAAGAAATCTATTTCAATGAAAAATTCCCAATTCTTTGATTATTTACTCTATGCAAAATCGAAATAAACTTTTAATAAAATTCTAATAAAAAAATTTCATTCTACGAAACTCCCGACAGGAAGAGCGGCGTAGGTAAAATGAACGCCATAACAAATCGGCTACACAATTCATTCAAAATAAAAGATAATAGCCTCACCGGACGCAATTACGAACGAAATAAAAAGTATGTCCCCTAATTGTTCCTTCAAAACATGAATTAAAAAAATTCTTTTATAAATAGATACCCCGCTAAATTACTCGTGTTTTGGGAGAAAATTATTCATGCGCAGTTGTTGAATGTTGCAGACGACGGGTTTTCATATTTGTAAACAGAAAACGATCGACAATTGCACTTGGAATCTATCGCTAAAATTCATTGAGGCACGCATATTTTGTAACTTAGGCCTGTAATTGGAAAGAATATGATCTCCTGGTTCTATGTATATGTAGAACACATTGAAATTAAAACAAAAACAGTCAATATAATACATTTTCCTTACCTTGATCTATCCCAAAATGTCAAAATCCGTGATGTACCTTATTCATTGAAGAGTCCAAGGAATTCCGAATGCAAACTGGCACACATTTATGGTATGAATAAAGAAAAGGTTTTTATGTCATGTGTATTATATACAAATAGACATGTGAACGTAAATGAATCAATGCTCTTTCAATTTTAACAGTTGTCATTAAATAATTTACACTAGAAAGGTTATTATGATGTCGTTCGAAATTGTGTCCGGATCTAGGTCACAGAGTGACTAGAACGGGGTCATGAAAATCTGTTCTAAGTTAAAACCCATAACAATGCATTGAATAATATATGGGCTGTGATTCAAAAGGAATATTGGTGTTTAATCTGAAATATGAACATGCAATCAGCTTCATCAATTTGGTCAAATTTATAAATTATTATCAAATGCCACGGTCAATATCATCGAAATTGTTCGTAATTGCGTCCGGTGAGGCTAACGTGTACGGATCATCGTATTATTGAAATTTTAGGACTTCGTCCTTCAAACAGGTTGCCTGTCTCATATTACTCAACAACTCTATATTTAGCGCAAGTGCAGTACACAACAAATCTGGCTGTTCCGATGTGAATCCCGCTGTGAAATTACCGTGACGACCGAGTGTAAACAAACAAAACACCGGCATATAACGTATTTTTAAAGTCCTTAAAATAAAAATTTCCCCTCAGTTATAAATAAATATTCTGTAACTAAGTATTTTTTTATCATTTGTTTTGAAAATTTACATTTGGGGATCCCCAGTACGCACACATACATTCCATTGATATGTGTCGGCCATGAATAACCGGAAAATGCACTAACCTTCATGTTTTCCTACGTATACATTGATAACTGGACGGTGATGTAATTAAGTTACTGATATTTTCCAATTTGATGGCATTTTGAATTTTGCTACTCAAACAAGTAAAATGCTCACAAAATCGTAAAATAAATCAGTAATCAGCTTGTGTTAATCAGCGTCTCTTGTAAACAACGTCACAGGATGACGATATATTACAAAAGTCAAAGTCGATAGATGGTTGTCTTAAGTATTTATTCCGGAATTTTTTTTATATGTCAACAATACAAGCTTCATTTTTTTTATTTCATATCTAACAATAATTGTCGATTATTAACAACTGTTCAAGTGTTCGATATTATGTTTGACAACTCCGCTCCGCCATCTTGTTAGCGCACGAAATGATGAACGAATGAACTCCGACTTTTTTCTAAATATTTTTACGCAGGAATTGTTCAATCGAATCTATGTTGGAAAATACACAATAAATATGTTTTTCATGTTAACATCCATATCTTTGTTTTAAAATATCTCGTTCAAATACAAATAATTCCAAATCAATTCAAAATTTTCGAAGGAGGTAAATGGAACAGCCACCAAATGCCGTGTGTATACAGTTCACGAATGGTTAAAAATTACCGTATTTGTCCTATTAGAATCGAAATAATTCATGGCAGGCATAGAGTTGTGCAAATTTACACATGGGCTGGGCTTTTATATTCTTAGATTTTACCCCTCGCTTTCGCTCGGGGTAAAATTGGAATATAAAGGCCCAGCCCATGTGTAAATTTGCACAACTCTATGCCTGCCATGAATTATTTCTTAATTTAATTGACATCTAAATTTAAATGACGTTTGTGCAACCTAGTCCATAACTCTAACCCCGGTTGTCTTAGACCTGCAGTAGTCAGAAGTAAATTACCATTTGGTCACCATGTTCCTTATGACAGTGAAACATAATTACATGTATATACAAATACTGCATTCTATTAAACAACTTTATATATTTTGTTTTCTTTCTAAAAACACTTGTATTAATACAATCGTTAAAATTGATGAACAAACATTGCGTCATTTAACAACTTTAGTTGACATCGTGATTGACTTTTCTGTTCTTGTCTTATGTCTCATGAGTAGTTAATACGTATAAGACTTAAATTATAAAAGCAGTTTGTGAGTTTTTTGTGTTGTTCTATTATGTCCTCTTTACGTTCTGAGTTTCGTGTTGTGATGTCCGTTACGATTACCGCATAACGATGTCGGGTTCGTCTTTACCTCCGGTTGTTTGTAGGAGGGCTCATGTCTTATTTACTTTATTTGTGTTTGTTTGCGCATAGTGGTGTCCAACACATATTGTGTTGTGTTTTTCTTCGTCTTGTGCACCCTATGTTGCAAGTTTCTCTGGATTGTCATTTTTTTGATTGCCCCTTCGGTATTATCTAACGTCTATTTGATGACATAAGAAATGTTTGAAGATATCAAAGAAGTAATTAGAAGCCGTAAATCTGAGACGGTCAAAAAGAAAAGGACAAAAGCACAAAACTGATCTACAACACACAACAAATAATAAAGATTGACCAACTCAAAACACACTAAAAACCGGGGATGAACCCAGGGGCTCCGGAAAGCACAGCAGATTCTGCTCCACAATATTCGTTTTGCTACTTATTTTGACAAATAATGGCCTGTCGTTTGACGTCACACTCAATTAAGATGTATTACCATATCTAATACTTGTAATCGTCGATCTTTATCTTACCAATGATATTGAAATGGAGTTTATTGTTTCGTTTTCTATTAATAAGCTACCTTTGAATCAACGGATGTCCCTGTACCGATCAGGTTAAATGTGAAATAATACAACCACAAAATATAATGTCACTCGACTTTTCTTAGTTAAGGTTAGGGTTATGGTGTTTAACGCCACTTTCAACAATATTTCATTTACATCATGGCGGTCAATTCCATTGGTGGAGGAAATCGGAGTACACGGAGAAAACCATCGTCCTGTCGCAAGTCACTGACAAACTATTTTACACCTTTCCTGTTGGACTCGAACTCACAACATTAGTGGTGATAGGCAATGATTGCATGGGTAGTTGTATACGATTACGACCACGACCCCCCCCCCCCCCCCCCCCATTCTTGGACAATGCACTAAAACTGCAATACACGCATCAATGTTATTCTAAGTGTAGAAAGTATATGCTTATCTAATTCAACGTACCCAATTGAAGCGGCTGTGGTCAGACAATAATATTTTGAGACCATTCAACTTTTACGGTGGGAGTTAGTGGGATCTTGTTGTTGTTATAAAGAGTATGTGTCGCAGAAATAACGATATTGACATGAAAAATATTAACAAAATCAGTAATCTGACCCTGCAACTTTCAACGAGAAATTTGAGTACAATATACAAACAATACTGATACAGTGTATTTCATGTTATAAAATGATTTAATTTTTTTTTCGAGTGAAGCAGCTTTCTTGCTGAGAGAAGAGACAAAGCTCCACCCCCTTAAAATTAAATGGTCGTTCCCTTAAGGGACCGACCATTTAACTTGAAGGGGGTGGGGGGGGGGGGGGGGTTATGGTTTTATGTTTCGTTCAGAATTTTTTTTTCGGACGACACAAGAGTTAGAATATTTATTTTTTCTGTTGCGCAAAGCGCGAATTTTTTTTCCCAGAATTTAGCATTAGGTTATATGACAAAAACTCTGAATCAGATTATTTTTTTTTTTCCTCCACCAAAATCAGAATATTTTTTTCAGCAACATTGGGAATCAGAATATCTAAAAAAAAAAAAAACATAACCCCCCCCTTCAAGTTAAATGGTCGTTCCCTAATGTAAGCTTAAGCTTGATTGTCCACGTTTGCTAAACAATATCAGAAAGACAGAAAAATATGAACAAAATAATATACAAATTAAAATTAATTTATTTGTAGATTACAGAAATATATTTGTAGAAGCAAAAAATATACAGCAAAAAAATGGGGACTTATTAACATTGGTATTATTAACACTGGAATTATTGACATTGGAATTATGCAACAAACACCAAAATATACAACTGGACTACGAGACAGCAATCCTCCCAACTGGCAAGACTTTTATATACCATCTTGTTTGTAGATCAGGCTCCTGAAACAGAAAGCATTTAATCCATGTTAGATCATTATATGTTACAAATTATGCACATATTAACACCTAACGTTGTGAGTTTGAATCCCGCTCAGGCGAAGTGTACTAGATACAACATTATGTGATAAAGATTGTCAGTGACTTGCGACAGTTCTGTGGTTTTCTCTGGGTACTCCGGTTTCCTCCACCAATAAAACTTACGGCCACGATATAGCTAAAATATTATTGAAAGTGGTGTTAATCACCATAGCCCTAACCCTAATTCATATTAACACAAACCGCATCGATGGTGCACGTAATGGCTAATATGCTCGCCTCCAGTGCAGTAGATCGTTGATGCGAGTCCCGGTTGCCTCAAAAGATTATAAAATTGGTATTTGTTGCTTGTGCGCTAATCATACATCATTAAGGAGTAAATACTGGATTGGCTCTGTATCAGGATAATGTGGCCGAATGGAGCAACATGTCTACACACGGACTGTTAACAAATATCAATAAAAATCCAACTAAGCATGATGGTCTAGTACAAAGCTGGCATCATTATAATATAGTTCTCGGAATGATATAGCTTGGCGTTAAGCAACAATCACTCATTCATTCCCTGTTAATACAAAATCATTAATATACGTATGTCTATTGTATATATTCACCATCTTATAAGGGGTCCCAATCACCCTTTATATGTCCATGTGAATAATTTAAAAGGTTAGTAGAATACGTCTAAATATACCCCTCACCAGAGCTACGTCTCTTAGTCAGCTATTTTTTTTAATACAGAAGTAGTTGTCTTATTAAAATGGAGACAACTGTATTTAATTGTATTTAACTAATGTAACTGGAATGTTCAGGCGTATTTACCCTTTGTTTATATATTAGGTAATACGAGAAAGCCAAGACCAACGTGCAACAAAATCACAAAAAGTGTATAATTAAACTAATAGAAGGTTAGGTATCTTTGTTATTAGAGAGAAGGAATAGAGGAGAAATATTAATGAAAGGAGCTCATCTTAATCCATTGTTGATGTTGAAAGCATTAGATATTGTGTCGTTTTCTACAATTCATCAATTTCTACAATTGCAGAAACGGACACAATAATCCACACCGTCTGCAGCATGAGTTACATATCGTGGGTCTAAAAACCGAATAATCTAAATATTTAACATGGAAGAGGAATACTACATTGCATGCATATAAGATGTTTCTTTCTTTGTTAACACTGTTTTATTTCTTTAAGTATTCACTCATGTTTGAATAATACAATTGAAATTAAGAAGAAAAGGTTGAAGATAGGGATAATCGGAACAGTTTTTGTTGTTAATGATTAATTGATTAATTGGTGTTTAACGCCAACTTTAGCAATATTTCATCTATATCGTAGCGTGTTTTTTGTTTGTTAAAGAACTGCATATATAATGTATTTTAGTTTCTAAGAATTTTGAGCAGTAATATAGCAGTATATTTATATATATGTACATTTAGGATTGATTATTAAATAATACTGCATAATTTCCAATACCAAAACCAGGTGACATTAATTATTATATAGAACATATGTATTATTTTGAAAAACAACAACCGTGAATTACATATTGTATTATATAAAAATAGGTCAATATTTACCTGATTATGTAGTTCATTTTTATCCATTCATAACCCTAAGAATCACTCTCTTTGTTTTCCACATCTTATATCATGGTGACTTACTGCTCTACGAGACAACTCGGAATTTCCCTCTTTCTTGCGTTGACCAAAGATTCCGGTGCCACCATAGATTTCCGACAGTTCTTTTCCACAAATTTTTGGAGTAGGACTAGGGTCGACGTTATTAAAAAGCTTGAAATTCGCTCGCCATCGGCCAGTTTCCAAATCGAAGTCCATTAGATTACAAAAGCGACAACCCCATTGGATATCTTTCGACGAATACGAGGTTCTGGCTTGACAGACTTCGCCAGTTGCTTCTATCGTACCTTCCAATACAAGGATGATTTCGAATGTATTGGCCAGCATTTCTTCAAATTTCATATCGTACAAGGGACTGTTCTCATTAATTCTGTGACTGATAACCATAGGCCACATTAAAAACATGCGATCGTCCATTCCGTTGACCTCAAACTCCATTTGTTTTTGATATAATGGATAAACAAATCCTTCTTCGGAAATCTTTTCTCCAACAAATATACCATAAACAGAGGCATCAATCAAATGAGACTTCCGAATGTCACCTACCCTTATTTGCAAGCAAAGTTCTCCGTCTTCAACACATATGCACATGGTATCGCTAAACATAAGAGTATACCTTCTGTATTTCGGTCGTGCAATTTTAACTAGTATGAAACCAACCAGCAGGGTTTCTAGAAGGAACCCTATCGTCATTTGAATAAAAATCAGTGGAATGCTTCCGCCACATCTTGTATCGGGATAAAATGTGCCGTAGCCAATAGTTGTCTGAGTTTCCATTGAAAACAGAAGTGCATCGGCGAAAGTTTTTAGTCTTATTATGCATGGATTCCATGACGGATTTTCAAGATTATCAAAATCTCCATGCGTATAACTCAATAAGTACCAGAAAATGGCAAACAGGAGGTAAACTAAGAAAAATGCCAGGCAAAAAATAAGAATCGCCCATCTCCATTTGATATCAATAAGTGTCTGATATAAATCTCGTAAGTAGTTCCGTCTTTTACTTCCCTTTATTCCTTTATATCCAACTCGATATTGACCGGTCTTCTTGACCAATGACGGACGTCCAAGTTGATAACCATTGCGCAGTGTCGTAGATTTAATATCCTTGTCCGCACCTGGAAATTCCACTGTTTTTATTGAAGGTCGTCTTTTCATCACTTCACCATGAAAGTCATATATTGTTTCAACAGTTTCATCTGAGTTTGATATTTGTTTTGAAGTCATTTTGTAGAATATTGTCTAATTTGTGTCGTACTGTACTCTACGAACTGTTTTTGCTTGTGGTGCATTAATACAAGCAATCTTTTTATGCTCCAAAAATAAATAGTGACGTAAGTTTATTAGGAAAGCTGTAATTTGATTCGTTGAAGCAAAACAATAGCAAGGTATGAATATCGATCTGGCATGTCATTATTGCTTGTTTAACCTCTAATTGCTCACAAAACATCATTTCATTGATGTTCAAAATGATTGATGGATGCCCGTTGAAAAAGAATGTTATATTAAACGCATTAGTGATCTTAATGTGTCTTGATTATACTGTCATAACCTGCAGGCATGACAATGTGTAACGGCATCACCTTTATTTGTTTTATTCTCACTTATCTACATTGTAATATTTCATTATTAAATTACTTTATTGTCATCAAGGTATTTTATTTTTTCAGTTTATAAAAAATGTTGATATATATGGATATCATGATTTATCATGTATTTTTATATTGCACTTCGAGTTTGTTAATTATTTATAATTTATTTAAAATAATAATTAATTTTTAAAAAGATATTTTATATGAATAACTATGTTGCGTCCAAGTAACAGATAAATGAATTGCAAATAAGAAATTAATTTTCTAAAAAAAATGACAAGGCTTAAGCGGATAACCTTGCTGAATTCCATTATCGTGATTTATCTTGTGTCATTGTACTGCATTATGGCTTCTCAATGCCCATTCAGTATCTTCAATTTTTTTCCCCTATAAGTGAATCATATGATGAATAAAGATAAGGTGTCAACAAAAATGTCAAAAATATTTTTTTTATCAATGTGTGACGTAAAAGTGTCTTTGACATTTACTTCACTGAGCTTAGTGCTGCTTTGATAACTGTTTTACCTGTTTTGTTCAAGTATTGTTATAAATACTGTTATAGTGACAGCCGGAAACTTTGAGCTGTAATGAAAGCGGGAGGTTTGGTGCTTTAAAATCTGATTCAACCCACCATTTCTTTAGGAATCCCTGTACCAAGTCAGGGTCATTACGGTTTTCACAGTTTTCCGGTTGTTGACTGATTTTGTCTGTTTATAGACATATGAGTTTTGACTTTCCCTTTGTAAGATTGTTCGGAGTTCGGTAATTTTATTATTACCCTTATGATAAAATATGTGTTGATTTGTGTTGATATTTTCCAGCTATTTTATGTTTTTACAATTTACATAGACGTCTTTTAATTTATCTTCGTCAAGTAAAAATGTTAATAAGTTAATAAACTATACAGCGTAATAAACACGACCATGAAAATTAATAAATTCTTATTGATGATAATACAGATAGTAAAACATATCCATTAATTTACACAAATCCTATACATATAACGTTCAACATGGCCATTATATTTTCTGTTTTATTTACTTTGTAAATGATTTATTCATATAAAAACAATTTTAAATATGCAAATGTAAAGTCGTAAACAATGACACGATAATAATGAATAAAATGAGTAAAACAAAATACATCAGGAAATTACACATAAGACCAAAATATGTTAGATTAGGAATGTTTGTACATTGTATATTGCTGGGAAAATAATTTCGAAATTAACAGCTAATTACTCTTCCTATTAAATACAAAGAATAATTATGGTTTCAAGCAAAACCCGTCGAATGTGCAAAGAACACAGAGCAGATTATTAAAAGTAATATTTTTTTGATTAGAATAACGAAAATTTGAAATATCTTTTAAACTGTAGATTTTAAAGTAGAAGTGTAAACGAGAGCTGTGTAGAGAATCAATGGTGTTAATTTAATTTGGAAGTTTGCAGACCAGAAAGTGAACGTATTTGGCCCTGCTCATATAGAAAAATCGCATTTTAAAGGAGTTTTTGGGTGTATATTTTGACAAAGTTTTATGCAATACGGAGGGAATAAGTCTATAAAAGAGAACAGCCTGCGGCCGTGGGTTTAAATCGCGGAGGACAATAGACATTCGACGATCATCCGAAAGATTCCATTGTTCTCCGTAGAGCCCGTCACCATCTCATACGCGCACTATTGAGTTCATTGATTTTTACCTGTAAATTATTTTACCTGTAAAACTTGCTTGGACTGGGACATTTTTCATTATTTTTTATTTTTTCACTAAATATATAGCACTTCTGTCTTTAATAGTGAAAAAAATGAAGTCTTCATATATCATATAATATGAAGAATACATCATTGTCGTTTTGTTCGATTCTGTATGACATTTTTAATTTATATACATGTAAGAAACGGAACGAAAAATGAGTTTTGAGATTGTGCAACTTCCTAATTAAAAAATGCTCGTAAAATTAGTACATTTTTAAATTATAGAACCTCAGAGATCAATTGGATTGATCTTTTTTTGGAGGATGAGGGGTAGATTATGACATTGAGCACTGTCATTTTTTTAGCTCTTTTTTTTAACCAAACCTTCAACTTAACATTGGTAAAAATACCTAAAAACTGCAAATATTATTGATGAATCATTGATACTTGCAATTGTTTTACGTAACTATTCTACTAAACCAAGTTATATCTTTGAACTCAAACGTGAGCTAAAAGTTTGGAAATATATGTTTAACCTATTCCACTTCGAAATGCTTATCCAAAACAGGAATCCGAAGTTTCGACCTTTGTGTTTGTTTGTTTTGACTTTTCATGAATACGAGGCTCGTTTTGTGTTTGGTTATCGGTTGGATAACTGTCCCTGTTTATCTTTTTTTGTTTGTTTCAAGTTGCTTTGTGTATTATTTATATGTTATAATCAATATAAGTTAAATAATTCATCTGACCCCAGATAGTTTCAACAGTTACAACTGTTCTTAAACCTTAATGAATTGGCAGACACATGTTCCAAATATTTTCGGCATTGGCTTTAACGTGACATTTATTCGATTTTTACATTTTTTCACTGTCTATTATACTTAATATGATTATACTTCAACCCGTGTCGTCATCCGAGTCATCATCACAAAATCAATGATAATAGGTTCTATGACACTTCTATCTATACAGTTTTCTTTCCATTATTCTTTTTCAACTTTGACCACATGTTCTTCTGCTTTTGTCCACACATCTTTTGTAATTTTTCCGAAAGCGGCGTACGTGAGTTCTTTAACATCTTTTAATCGGAAGGTGGTATTGTTTTTAGCCACGAAACCTTTGACTTGCGCCCATATTAATTCTATCGGGTTAAGTTCACAGTGTCGAACGGGGGTTCTTAATACTTCATGTCCGTGTAAATTAGCAATTTTATCTGTTTTATAAACTACTGGGGTTTTTTTTTGTTTTATTTTTTCATATAATACTTTTTTGTTATCAATAGCAGAAAAAGGAATGTTGTGTTGTGTAAGATAGTTTTGGAGAACAGCTTTTTTCTGACTAAGATTTGGGCACACCGTATCTTCTGTTTTAACATTGTGATAACTTGCATTATCTAACACAACCAAGCTAGGATTTTTCAGAGCAGGCATCAATTGATTTTCAAACCACTCAAGAAAGACAACACTATTGATCTCCTGGTGATAGTCACCATCCTTTGATTTGGCCAGAAACACTAAATCGCAGCCGTCAATCAAACCCTCACTTCGCGTACCTGCATGCAAAACAATCAAACGTTTGCCTTTACCCGAGGGTATTTTTGGGGCATCAGACCCATCATTCAGAAGCTACATATAATCTGTGCAGTGATTTTGGTTAACCCATGTTTCATCCATGTACACGATATCATACCCTGCTTCCCTAAAATATTTGATCTTTCTCAGATAATTACACCTATCATTGATAATAGACACTTGATCGTACAGAACTCTTTGATTATCACCTATTTTTTTATAAGTATATCCAAGATCAATGAGAGTTAGAGTAAGTTTAGACTTTGATATTTTAATAGAATCTTTTATTTCCTTATGTATTATTGAGACAGTCGGAGCAAATTTTCGTGAATATAAACCGTGGATTGTTCTTTTAATAACACAATGATCAAAGTCGTCCAAAATGTTAGCTCTTTCTTTGGGTCTATTTGACTTACAATGCCTCTTACCATTCATAATACGGTGCACTGAAGTGTAAGACACACCCATAGCTTTAGATTTCTTTTGATATACCCTATCAAATGAGACAATTGGCTTCTTCGTTGCCTTTTCCTTACTAAAAAAGGCAAACAACTTTCTTACAAACTTTTGGCATTCCGGAGATAAGTCAGATTTTTTACCCATTTCACAAAAAATGCAAAATATAACAATAATTTATGACAGAAATGCTTGTCAGGTTCGTTTAAAGTACACGTGGCTGAGAGAAAGATTTTATAGGTAAGATACCCGACGTACGGATGGCTCTTCTATAAAGTACATCTACTCCCACCCGAAAAATGACAACAACATAGGACCAAAATACAAAATTTCATCTGAGTGCAGCCTCAGCCAAAACAATAAGAAGCATTACTGTAACATTTTTAGTTAGCACTCCTAATTCTAAATAAAACTCTCGTTTATTTTGCTGTTCAAAAATCTATAGTTCAAAAAATATTTGGATTTTTCGTTATTCTAATAAAAAAATTATTACTTTATTTAATATAGAAAATTACATGAAAATCATTAATGTATACGATTCTAATAGTTTTATGATCAATGGTAGTTGAATTTACATTGACCTATGAAATCGTGCCGATCACCAAAAAAACTTACCAATTCGATTTATGTTCGTGGAGAGGTGTACTCGATACAACATTATTTGATAAAGTTTGTCTGAGAAAACTGACCACCAAGATATAACTGTAATATTGTTGAAGATGACGTTCAACAACTAGCCCTACATAATATCAACAATTGTTAGGTAAAAATAATAGGACCTTTAATTGCTATGGTAGAATTATCGTGATAATCTAGTAAATAATAAAGTACATTTTCTAATTAATGTATGAAAAGGTTAGTAGATGCCACATGACTTACAATAGTTCAATACATTGACCATGGCACATGTAAATACATATTCACACCAATTTTACAGTTCCTAATTAATGTAATTATTATAAAAACTAAGGTTCTCCTCCCTCAGACATAGGTGACATTAGCCGATTTTGACTGTTTAGGCTCTTTGGTTTACTTACTCCCAAAACTTTTGAAATTATTTGGCATTCCAATCTTACGACTTTCAGGGTACCTGATGAAGGTTATTCCAGAAAAGCGTTTTTATTATAGACCAACATTGATCAATATAACAAGTTATCAACGCATTATAAGTGGCCTCAAATTATAGCTATGTTGATGCTTACTAAATAGAAGGTAGCACTTTGTACTTCCTAAATATTCATAAATTGTCTTTTCAGACTTAATGGCAAGATTATCATGATCCGTATATAGTACCCGTAGTTAATTCATCGTTTATGAAATATCTGCACAGTATAAACCGTGTAATGTTCTAATTCCTATGTCTACATGGAACCATGAACTACCAAAAATTGAACGAAAACGGGAATAAATGTTAGGGTATTGTAAATACACAACCTGCAAGAAAGCAAAATGGATTTCAACAAACAGTTAAATTATAAATACATGTATGTATAGTGTAGGCAATGGGACAAAACCAAAATATTACTCACAATACATACAGTTCATAGAAATTACAAGATAGGGAGTGAAAAATATGATTCAAAACATGATATGTTATTAAATTGTGAAAATAGTGACAAATAATACGATACAATCAAAACCATTCGGGGAAAAAAAAACCGAAAATGAATTATATAGGTGACACAAAACAGCGGGATAAACAATTCTAATATTTAAATCCAATGATTTTTTTTTCATGATTTTCGAAAAGTTTGAAGATTCCAAAAAGGGGGGTAATCAGAAGCAGTAAATCAACACTAGGGACAGATACGATTTTCGAAAAGTTTGAAGATTCCAAAAAGGGGGGTAATCAGAAGCAGTAAATCAACACTAGGGACAGATACATATTGTGAATATAGACTCTTTCTTATACAATTATAAAGAATAATCCAAATAAAAAAAAAAAAGACATTAACAGGAAAGTATATTTTGTCATTTGTCATAACTGATAAAAAGAAGCCTTTGTTTTATTTCTTTTAATTAACATACAATATAAAACTTGTATATATATATATATATATATGTGGAATGAAACTATGAATTTACATACACTAAAAGTACATTAAGGTCACTTATATCTCGTCAAAAAACACCCCAACATTTAATTTTATTTAACATTTATAAAGAAAAAACATTATGAATATCTGATCTCGTCAAAAAAATATTTAAATTTATTTTAACATTTATAAAGCAAACAAAGACCATTATGAATATCTGATCTCTTTGATAAAAAGAAACATGATAATATATTATGATTGACAGCGGTCAGTATGGTCATCGATAACTTGATACATAAATGTCAGCTGAGATAATTTTATTGTTCACGCCTAATTGTAGGTATCCATAACTCATCTTATTCTAAAACCTGTTTTTGTCATCAATTGATGGATCTAATAATTCTTACAAATTACGATTGTCCTGGACGCACACATAAAAAGAATATATGGAATACCATTATTATTAATAATGAGACAGCACGTGTTCGCGGATTTATTTGAAGTTGTGAATTTTATTGATATTACGGTTATTGTGGATATTTATACTACACATGCGTGAAGAGGAACTATAAGATCGCTGTATGAAATAGATATAAAGGAAATACGAAGACGTTGCATAGTTATATGCAATGATTATAAGCATAATCACAAGCCAAAACCCGATTATTAAAAAAAAAATGCGTCGTGCACACTAAATTATATCTCTATGGGTATTTTTAAATTATATATAACAATACAAACATATAACGTTTTTATAATATATAACAAGACAGATAACTTTATGAATGGTCAATAGCTACAGAGAAACAGAATAATGTTATTATTAGCAAAACTAAGGATCTCCTCCCACTGGGATTGCTGCTGTCCTGCTCTAAGGATCTCCTCCCACTGGGATTGCTGCTGTCCTGCTCTAAGGATCTCCTCCCACTGGGATTGCTGCTGTCCTGCTCTAAGGATCTCCTCCCACTGGGATTGCTGCTGTCCTGCTCTAAGAATCTCCTCCCACTGGGATTGCTGCTGTCCTGCTCTAAGGATCTCCTCCCACTGGGATGGCTGCTGTCCTGCTCTAAGGATCTCCTCCCACTGGGATTGCTGCTGTCCTGCTGACTTTGGTTTCTTCTTTAGTTTTCATGCTCGCAAAGAATTTTAAAGGATTTGGCTTTCCAATCTTTTGAGTTGAATCGCTTTTTAAGGGGGTACCATACACTACAGGGAGATAACTCTTTAAAATCAGTTGAACGTTTTGATCATATGATGCTTGTATGCAGATTTCAAGCATCTCTGTGATCAAAACCACAGAGAGAAAAGCTGATATGTGGCTATTGAATTTATAGCTCTGAGTCTGTTGGTTGGAATTTGCTAAAATTTTGATATTTATTACAGTGGATATATTCAAACACACTGCCAAAAAAATAAGAAAATTAAACGAGCAGATCAAATTTTACCTGAAGTGAATGGTACCACCTTACACTATAATGTGAAATCTGGAAATTATTCATGTGTATTTCCATATGGTCTTTATTACAATTCTCACAACATTATTCATAGCGGATATTAGGGGGCATCATAGCCACAATGGAATAGTAGTTGGATTTACATCAATCCATACAATCATTGGCTGTCATCAATAAGTTAGTGTTATCTGATAAAGTTTGATTTGTGAGTAACTTGATGTAGGTCGATGGGTTTCTCCAGTACATTTGCGTACTTTGGTGTCCTCCACTAAACAAACTACCTCCACGACATTATTGAAATATTGATAAATGTAGCATTATACACACATAAACCCCATTTGTTTATTCATTTATACCTTTCTTTTAAGCCTATATAGACATACATAGTTTGTTGGTACAATACAGGTCAATTATGTTGTGTGAACCAGTATCACTACGAGTCGCTATAGGTACTTGTATTGTTGTTTTGTGTTGTCCTATTATGTGTCTTTATGTTCTGGGTACCATGTTGTGATGCTTGTTACGATTTCCGGATAAAAAACGATCGTCTTTATCTCCAGTTGTTTGTGGGAGGGATCATGTCTTATTTACGTTATTTGTATTTGTTTGCCTGTAGTGGTGTCCAACAAATATTATGTTATGTGTTTGTTTTGTTTTGTCTTCGTCTTGTGGACCCTATGTTGTCAGTTTCTCTGGATTGTCCAATTTTGATTGCCCCTTCGGTATTCTCTAACGTTTATAATGTTTAAAAATAGATGTTAGATAAAACTGTATTCCAAATATTTTTTCTCATAACATATTGACATATTTTCATAAGAAATTTGATATACATTGATCTGAATACGTTAATATTTGTATACAAACATGTTGTAAATGTTACTGACGTCAATGACATAATTCTTCTAATCTACTGGTAAGTTTTTCGTAATACGAATGAAAGTAACCAGTCCAGATAAAAATAAACAACAATACAGACCAACAACAACAAAATAACAACAACAAACTCTACACATATTTAGAGTTATAACTTCTTATACAATATAAAGGGACCGTCGCGGTCGTGATCGTATGGCAGTGTGTTGGATCTACAACTACTTGTGCAACCAATGCCTATCACCACTAACGTTGTGAGTTCGAATCCTGCTCGTGGAGAGGTGTACTCGATACAACATTATGTGATAAAGTTTGTCAGTGACTTGCGACAGGTCGGTGGTTTTATTCGGGTACTTCTGTTTCCCCCACCAATATAACTGACCGCCACGATGTAACTGAATTATTGTTGAAAGTGTCTTTAAACACCACACTCCTCCCCCTATGCAAAATAACATTAAAAAATTAATAAACAATAATAACAAAAAATAATGAAAGATTAATATAATAATAATAATAATAATAATAATAATAATAATAATAATAAAATAATAATAAGAATAAAATAAAAATAACAAGCAAAACAGAATAATAAAAACAATAAATGAAAAAAAAAAAAAAGTGTAAATAATTAAAAACAATATTTTCTCCTTTGTGGATCTTTGTGCTACTTTGGAAAGTAGAATTGGAAAACGACATGTGTGAACACAAGACATCTGTATAAGTTAAATGTCACATGCATCTTATAGTATAGCACGTATTGTACCAAAATCTTAAATGGAATAATATTTACTATATCGATTATTCAATTTGCAAATAAAGTCAATCTTGATGACTTTGGCGTTCTTACATGGGTAAATAAAAAATGAACTTTCAGAAAAAAAAATCAATGACGACTTGATCCATAAATTAAACAATATTTTGAAGACATATTTCTGTTTAAATAATGTTATGACGTAGTTAATATAACCCAGTGACCAACTATTCTACTTTATCGAAAAATTAGGTAATCAGTGGAGACAGGTTAATTCCCGAAAAGACCGATTAGACCCAGATAAATAAACGTTAGAGAAATCCGAAGGGTTAATCAAAAATGGGAAAGCCAAAAACACAGACAACAACTGGCACAAAATACAGAACGAAGACAAACAAACAAACAAAGTGATAAAAAAAACTCACAGAAAACTAAAAAGGTTGAGCAACACGGACCCCATAAAAACCCGGGGTTTGGTGGTTATAATCCAGGTGCTCGCGAACTGTAATCACTTCCTGGACCTTATAAGACACCCATCGTGTTATTCATATAGTCCAATCTGGTAAAAGCTTTGTCCGTGATAAACACCATACGATGAACGCAGAGTAACATAGTCCTTCCGACTATTGGTGGTATTCGAGTAAAAACAAGTTCCAGTTAAAACGTGGGAAACAAAATTTAACAATGAAAGACATTTGGCGGCATATTTTCTGAGATAAATTTAGATTCCTCGATTATAGATGGAATTCTATTGACTAACCTTATATTTCTAGCTTCTAAGCTCGAGGTTCCCACATTAAATAAAATATGATCATCTTTGTATTCTCGCGACTTCAAAGTAATGGGTAAATTTTGACAGAAGAAAAACTTCGCGGAAATCAACATACATTTTAATTATCGAATCGTTGACGGACACATTGAATTTCCGTACTGTATGCTGTTATTTGACAAATCTAATAAACAATCCACCAAGCTTGAAACTGCAGTCATGTGATCAAAATCTATTTTAAATATGATGAATATCTATGAGGAATGTACCATCAATTTCTGGATATGAACAACACGAGTGAGAACTTCAAGATATGTCTGGAAGAAATTCTAATTATATTTACTATATACGTATAGTGGTGTCCAAGTGACAGTCCAACTCATTGTGTTGTGTTTTTGCTTTGTTTTTCTTCGTCTTGTGTACCCTGTTACCAGTTTGTCTGGATTGTCCATTTTTCATTACCCTTTCGGTATTCTTTAACGTTTATTATATATATAATGACGTTTCGCACGATATTGTGTCGTGCAGCGTAACACGTTAACTTGCTGACGTTATGCAAATGGCAATGATATAAAATAAAAAGTGTGACGTTTGTTGCCATATTGGACATTTTGGCTAGACATGGAAAAATCGGGCAAAAAAAATAATGAACAAGCAAACCTTGAACATTCTACATGTATATTTTAGCCATAATATATACTATGTAGATATTATATTTCTAATGATTTCAAAGATTTGAATTTTCAAAAAGGCTTTATTCTGACATAACATTATGGTTTTTTGTTTCATTCAGAATTTTTTTTTCGGACATCATGAGAGTTAGATTATTCTTTTTTTCCTCCACCAAAATCAGAATATTTTTTTCAGCAACATTGGGAATCAGAATATTTAAAAAAAAAAAAAAAAAACATAAAATAATACTGACCGCCACGATATAACTGTAATATTGTTGAAAGTCGCGTTAAACCTTAACCCTAACCATATAAACACATTTAATTTTCAATCTTTTATTTCCACGTCTTCAATGACAGTTTATTCACATGTTATATGATTTCAATAAATATCCATTTACCCTAAAATAAAATGTCCATAACAATTGATTTGTTTATCTGACACAAAAATAATATTGGACTATAAATGTTTATATTGGTATTTAATGTTTTAAGAGAAAGTTTTTCAAGGCCAATAAAGAAAACAACATGATGACTTTGTCGAACGCCTCTAGATATTTAAAAACATGTTATTCAATGGGACAAGTAGTCGAATTAGGCGTGATATATATCACACTGTAACATTATATAGCAAATACTCTTATTTATACAGTGTGTGTGATCTAGAGTCTTTAATTTTTACACCCTTCTACTTTAAATATTTAGATGCTATTCTCTGAAACATATAACGATCAATCCGCTAACATTTGATTTTGGATAAAAACTCAGTATCGTGAAAATTAAATATCGCTAAAAAATTCCACCAATTTGGAAGAAAATCACGAGATTTGGCTCACGCGAAAAAAAACACCCCACCACTTATACGGTATACAGTTCATCAAATTAGTCAGCTCACTTCAAGCTACATTTGTATATCAAACACCCCGACATTAAAACGATAAAGATGATCATATGTATCTTTTATCGAAAGATGTACCATTCAACTGCAGGCTAGTGACCGTTTCACATTTATTTTATTGTATGGGATATGTTCATTGTTGAAAACCGTACAGTGACTGTGAAATGTAGAATAGCAATGAAAGCACTTTAATTTGTGTCTATGTTTTATTGTCTATCGCGTACATTTACGTCCATAACCTTTTCTACTTAGTGGACAAGTTGAAAGAATTGTTAAATTTTGACACAATTTTCGTAATAATTTTTATATTTGAATTTATTATGTCTTTTAAAATTAATCTGATAATAGATTGAATTATATTTTTATTTGTTTCGTCAAAATTTACAGACATAATAATTCGTCGAATGAAACATTTGTTGATTTTTTTTTAATATCAAATGTGCAGTGTTTCACTATGTTCAAGAAGGCAACAACTTCATGTAATTGGCAAATAATTGGAACCGGGATGGGCATATGGGTGAATGTATTTATTTCCGATATTTAAGAAGCAAATAATAATAATATCACCCCAAATAATAATTCAATTATTAGTAGCTTAAGTAATGGTTATTCTCCTCCCTCAGACATAGGTGACCTTAGCCCATTTTGGTTTTCCTATTTAATCTCTTTGGTTTTCTTGCTCCCAAAGGATTTTAAATGATTTGGCTTTCCAATGTTTTAACCTACCTGATGAAGCTTATTACAGAAACACGTCGTGGGCAATATAATTCGATGCCTACATTTTCATTATAATTACACCTTATATAAAAATGCTGAATTCTGATTGGTTAATAGCCGTGATATTGTTTTTACAAATTCAGGCCTTGCATTGTGAATTTGCAGAATTTTTACTTCATGTAGGTGTATTTGCATAAGATTTAACTTTTTTTCATGGTATTTGCAAAAATCGTATTTGCCGTTTTTACCCTTCACCGAGACGCTTATAACAAAATTTGTAAAACGTTATCAGTTGTGCGTTTTCATTCTCTATCCAGAGTTGTCGTTCCCGCTAAGCTCCACTACACCTCTGTCAACGCTCATTTTACAAGATTTTTGTAAAATTTAGAAACAGTACTTAAAATTGTTTTAATTATTGTAAATATCAATAAAGATGAAAATAAATCACTCATTTCAAATCAATTCTCTCTTAAAAAAATATTTTGTAAAACGTTATCAGTTGTGCGTCTTATGTAACATCATTCGGTCGAATTAAACAGATACATCATGTTAGGTCCTGAAAACGACAAACAAAAGGTATTATTTATTTAGCCAGTGTTCTAAATAATATTCGGTGTAATTAAACAGATATATCATGTTTGGGAGGGGTATTTGCGAAAAATAACAGTCTTGAGACTAAATTTCCCTCGTCATTCGGCTCTGGTAATTTTTCGTCTCTCTACTGGTATTTTTTCGCAAATACCCCTCCCAAACATGATATATCTGTATAATGTACAAGGGACGTCGGATTTTGTAAGCGTGTTTGGATTGAATACATCAAGCAAAGCTACTGTAGTATGAGCTGCGCCTCGCTCACCATACAAGCTAGATTTGTATGCCCATAGATTATTCTGGACAGTACAGTTTAATATATCCTCCTTGTGCATTTTTGATTTATTCTTTGAATGTGAACTGTCACTGACTTAATAAAATGCCATATAAATTCTAAACTGTTTCTTTCATAAATAAATAAAGATAATATTTATTTGAACAAATATTAAATTATTTATTCTTTGAATGTGAACTGTCACTGACTTATACCATATAAATTCTAAACTGTTTCTTTCATAAATAAATAAAGATAATATTTATTTGAACAAATATTAAATTATTAAGTCTCTCCTTAGAGAAAATACAAATTATTATCAATAAACAAGTGTTATTAAAAAAAATATACGTACATGTATTATAAAAAAGATCATTCTTCTCCCTCAGACATAGATGACCATGATTATTAATCATAAGACCACATATTCTAATATGGATTTAAATCTTATATTATTGCTAATAAAAATGTAAATATGTAAGAAGAGTTTGAAGATACCAAAGGGGCAATCAATCCGTATATCGAAGAAGAACAGACAACACAATGGCCAAAAGAAAAAGTACAAAAGGACAAACAACGATCTACAAAACATACATATAAAACTAAAGATCGAGTAACACGAACCCCACTAAAAACCGGGGGTGAACTCAGGTGCTCCGGAAGGGTAAGCAGTTCCTGCTCCACTAGTAGCACCCTTCGTGTTAATCTAGTTACAAACCTTCCGTTTTTTAGTTAGGTTCTTGTTGTTCAATCTTTAATGTTCTACATGCATGCATTATTTTGTCGACCATGTTTTGTCCTATTTCTTTATGCCATTGTATTGTCTGTTCTTCTAGGAATTATGGCTTTTCATTACTCCTCTGGTATCTTCAATATTTTCATATATATTTATTTGATAGTTTGTGGTTGGGTTATTGTGTTTAGCGCCACTTTCAACAATATTTCAGTAATATCGTGGCAGTCAGATTTATTGGTTGAGGAAACCAGAGTACCCGGAGAGAACCACCGACCTGCCACAAGCTACTGACAAAGTTTATCACATAAAAATAGAGTCGTACCGATTCTTTTTCTTTTCTATAGCCAATATTCTTTCTCATAACTATTGCCATCAAATATTTGATTACCATGGCAATGCTTCTCATTTCTGTTTGTATAGTCAATGGCAGGTATAAATTATCAGATTTGTAGAAAAAAATCGAATAATATGAAACAATATTCTAAATCACTACATTTTTGCAGTGCGAAGGATTTTTGCCTCTCGAAATTATTTGATCGTGTTCGTATATTACCCCAATTATTACTGTATGCTGTTTCACAATTTTATTGTTAACAAATAGCAGACATTTCACACAAATATCTCGTTCAACTTCCACTGACATTAGTGTTTCTAACTAACATATTTTTTTAGGTTCTATAGGAACACTTAAAAATGTTTTATTAAAGTAATATTTATGCCACGGTTTTGCGTGGTATAAATGAGTTGTAAAATGAAGCCATGCAATATCACATCTAGGTCGTTGATTATTGCACGGCTCTCTGTGAATAATAAAACTACAGCCCAGATTTGAAGTGTGCAATATCTCGTATCTGCGTGTATTATTTCATAGTTCTTAACTGTTGCTTACATTGTACATTGTGGTATATAAACCATAAAAAGATCAAAGGAAAAGAATGCATTTATGTTACAAAAATGTATATACCACCAGACCGTTGACTGAAACCCGTATACCTCAGAAAATTTATTTTTAGTCAATCACCATCTGATATTTATGTGTTATGGTAACTCGTCTTCACGTGACCCTAGGTCAAAAAGTAAATGTCGAAAAAAACACCGAATTTTTACAAAAGTTGCGGTCAAATGTCATTAAATATCCTTTATATATGTAGTTACCTCGTTAAACGGGTCATTTATGGGCATGACCAACTTGTAATAAATGACACAGAGTTATTGACTTCTTGTGATCTTGGTAAATGTCAAAATCAAGACATAAAATAGTATAACCTACTGCATATGTATGTTGTGTATTACTTACCTTACTCATCTAAGAATAAATAAAAACAATAATTAGTACATTTTTCATGTTAATGATTGTATTATTATACTGTCGGATTTTATTATATCAGAAGGAAACATGCATGAATGCTACGTTGTGATAGAATCATAATCCGTAGTATTCAAACAAGGTCAGAAAACAAAAAAATTAAAACGTCTAAATAATGTCAAAACAACAAAAGCGAAGCAAGAATAAAAACATCGTAAGAATGGAAACACAACAGCAAAAGAAAAATAAAAACGTGTAAGCAATGTCCAAACAACAGCGGAGCAAAACTGAAAATGTCTAAGCAATGCGCAATCAACAGCGAAGCAAAAACGAAAATATCTAAGGAATGTCAAAACAACAACGAAACAAAACTAAAAACGTCTTAACAATGTCAAAACAACAGTGAAAAAAAAATTAAAAAGTTTAAGAAATATGACAACAACAGCGAAACACAAACGAAAACGTTAAAATCAATGTAAAAACAACAGCGAAACAAACATGAAAACGTGTAAGCAACGTGAACACAAGCTTGAAACACAAACGAAAATGAATAAACAATGTCAAACAACAATGATGAAACAAAATAACACTAACTATAGAATGTGAAAACAGCGAAACAGACAAAATGTTATAGAATGTAAAAACAGCGAAACAAACAAAATGTTATAGAATGTGAAAACAGCGAAACAAACAAAATATTATAGAATGTGAAAACAGCGAAACAAACAAAATGTTACAACAGCAATAGCAAAGCAAAACAAAAACATCTTATTAATCTGCAAACAACAGCGAAGCAAAAATGAAAACGTCTTAACAATGTCAAAACAACAACAGTGCAATAGATAATAAAACATAGGAAAACAGGAAAGACAAACAAATGTCAAAACTTCTATATATGAAGTTTTGGCTTTGAGCGTACCTGTTGAAGATTATTTCAGAATCTCATCGTAAATAGATACGTTTTTATCTATTTTTTTACAGTAAAAAAGGTGGGGGTAGTAAATCAACAAAACAAATATAAGACAAGAACAAAATCCAAGCAATAATAACTATCATAAAACATCTGCAACAGAAACGGCAAATCCCAAGGGTGTTCCTTTATGTACGTGACACTTTTCTAAGCGGCTACCAGACCATTGACTTTTACATCTCTTCCGCATTCCTCATTTCGTCGAAATTACGAAACGTGATAGTCTTAGTTTTTATGTTGCGGATACAACCCAAACGAAAGGATCACCCGCTAGTTGCAAAAGAAGATTCTATAGCACAACCCACCACATATAATGGAAAGTTACTTAGTGTCTTGCGACGATGCTGGTATATGAAAGACAATTTCAGCAGCTCCTAGTAAAACACCTATCATTTTTGATTATCCTAAGTTATAACATGGCTCTAGTATCTCCACAGAGGGTACAATCCCTTTACAAGGGGTGCTCGCTGGTAATGAGGAACGAATCACAAAAGAATGTTTTGTATTTGAGGAATTCCTCCACCTCTGTACCTTAAAATTGCTTTGCAGCAGGAGGTCTAAATGAACTACATTTGGAGTTTGTTTGGAGTGCTCATTGTTTGCAATTGCAAGGTTTATATAATAAAAAAAATGGGTCTTCCGATGTGTTTCAAATATCTTCCTGATATTTTTTAATTACTGATTTTCTTCTTTTGGATACACTTTTAACATAGTTCGTATTACGCGTTTCTGAAAAACAAAGAAAACCTTAACAGGTACACTTAAAGTAAAATTATTTGAAAACATGAATAGTATAAAAGTCTTGAGGAGAACAATTTATAAACAGACCATATCGGCTTAGCTTACCTATGCTTGAGACAAGATGAACTTACTATCAGTACATCTATTATTATTGCAATTATATGAAATTATTATTGTATTTAATAATGTAAATATTGTACATACATGTCTTTTCTATACCTATGTATATGGTTTAATGAGAATAAAGATATATATATATGAGCAAAAGAGTCAATTCGTCTATTTAAAAAAAAACCACACAAAGAAATACAATAGGAAGATCGATAGTTTGTTCCAGCGTAAAAGTCGGTGTGAAGATCGATCTAACAGTATTATGTTATATTACCGTAGACGTCGTTAACACATGTTCGCTAGGAAAGGAACCACATATATACTAGTCAAAAAAAGAAACGTTACATCAGTTTTTCATATTTTTTGTTCAGCAGATACATATGTTTTTAATTAATTAATATAAAAATTAGTTTCTTAGCCTATCGATTCCGGCATTGTTATTTTTTTTAAAGAATAACTTTACGTCAATTTCGGGAATTCACGTTTTTCATCATTTCGATAATTTAAAATGTATGCAGGTGTGCTCGATTAGAATTAAAGGTCATATACTGTGTTGTTTGCAATTGTAAACAAAAGGCCACTTCAACAAACAACTTTTCTACACGTAAGTCTATGCCCTGCTTACTCCAAAATGAGAGGGGACGTGCCGTTGGGATGTTTCAAGCCGGAATGACACAAACAGAGATAGCAAACCATTTTAATTGCACAGGAATGACAATTTACAGATTGCTCGTTCGTGTAAGAGCAACCAGCACACCATCTGATCGTCGACGTAGTGGTAGACCACGAGAAACGACGTTACTTCAAGATGGACACATCACACTAATCCACTTACGTAATCGCTTTGTTACTGCTGTGGACACAGCAAGGCAAACCCCTGGTATACGTAACAACAGAATTTCTGACCAAACAGTTCGTAATCGGTTGCGTTAGTCTGGTTTCCGTTAACGTCGCCCTCTCAAAGGTATGGAGTTAAAACGTCGACACAGGATTGCTAGGCTTCAATGGGGACGTGCACGTCTTCGATGGAGGCGAAAGACTTGGCAGAAAATTTTGTTTTCTGATGAATCCAAGCTTTATTTGAAATTTAGCGACGGAAGAGTGCGTATTTATCGTCGTCGTAGGGAACGTTTCGCTGATGGTTGTGTAAAGGAAACCGACCGATTTGGAGGCGGTGGTGTAATGGTATTGGGTGGAATTAGTCATGTTGGAAAGACTAACATTAAAATAGTGGTTGGAAACTTAAATGGCATTCGTTATCGAGATGAAATCTTGGCTCCAATTGTATTCCCGTTTATTCGAACACATCACTTCAATCATGTTTATCAGCAAGATAACGCAAGATGCCATATTTCATGTGTTGCCATGAACGTCCTTAATGATAACCACATTTGCACTCTACCTTGGCCGGCATTATCACCAGACTTAAATCCACAGGCACTTGTTTCATTCAAAAAATATATGCCCCCTCCACTTCCTTACTTCAAGGTAAACATCTACCCTTTTTCCCTTCCCCACTTCGCCTCAATATTTTTCACTTATTTGTGATCCTTTCACTGACCCAATTATATCGTTACACTCCCGAGATATTTCTCTTTTCGACTGCCAGATTTAAATATACCTACCAGGCCCCCCCTCAGACGAATTGGACAAGAATAGTCAGCGAACGTGGCTTAGTGAAAATTTCAGTCATTGAAACGGATACAGCCACTTCCGGTCCGGTTTAAATTGATTTAGAAAATAAAAAAAAAGGTGCTTTCAAAATCAAATGTCAGTAATTTGGAGTTGAACATATTTTTATAATCTGCATTGGAACAATTATCTGTATTTAAAAGGCTTACTTTACATTTGAGAGGAGATGATCATGTACTATTGTTACCCATGGCCGGTCTAGAGAATTCCGAATGCATATGAAAAATCCAGCGCAAACCGGAAGTGGCTGTATCCGTTTCAATGACTGAAATTTTCACTAAGCCACGTTCGCTGACTATTCTTGTCCAATTCGTCTGAGGGGGGGCCTGGTAGGTATATTTAAATCTGGCAGTCGAAAAGAGAAATATCTCGGGAGTGTAACGATATAATTGGGTCAGCGAAAGGATCACAAATAAGCGAAAAATATTGAGGCGAAGTGGGGAAGGGGAAAAGGGTAGGTGTTTACCTTGAAGTAAGGAAGAGGAGGTGGCATATATTTTATGAATGAAACAAGTGCTTAAATCCCATCGAACATTTGTGGGATGAGTTTGGAAGATGCGTCCGTAGACGAGTTAATCCCCTGAATCTATTGATCAGCTTCAAAGGGCACTCACAGATGAGTGGAACAACATTCCACAGGTATTTGGCATGCGTCTGATACGATCTATGCGCCGTAGGTGTCTAGCTGTCACCAATGCAAGAGGAGGACACACGCGCTATTAAACTGTTATTTACGTTTTTAGGGTGTTCCGTTTTGTTGCGCTCCCTTACAGTTAAAGTTGAACTGAAATGAATTTTGTGCATATGTCTATATTCATAGCGACATAAAGACTTGAAAACAATAATTTATCATAAAATATTGTTTGTATTAAAAATGTTATTTATTTTTTTCGCGTCAATCGCGATCCGAAAAATGATCTCTCGGGGGCCGTCGTCGTCATGATCGTATGATAGCTGGATTTTCAACTACCTGTGCAATCACTGCCTATCACCACTAAAATTGTGAGTTTGAATCCCGATCATGGCGAGGTGTACTCGATACAACATTATGTAGCAATTCTGTAGGATCGTGACGTTCACGACGTTACATCTGCCATAAGGTTAATTTCACGAATTGTTATGTTTATAAAGCAATAAATTTCAGTGTTTTACTTGTTCAAACATTATATACAAGACACAATCAAAAGCTTACATACAAATATATTGCTTTGTTTTATAGATAATTATTATTTATCAATCGGTCACTTTTCCGCACGTATTTTTTTTCAGCGCGTTGTTTACGTAAACGGAATATATTTTACCTTCCCGGCGCTACGTACAGCCAACAAACACCATCTAACCTTTTCAGCAGACATGAAGCTTGGATCAAGAAGATAAACTGTGGAAATGCTCATGTAAAAAATCCTTTATTTTCTTGAAACAAATTACATTTTTCTCAAATGAAATAATATTTCATGTATTTTTTCACACAATTTCACGTTGAGAATTACATATGTTGTACCTGTGCATCTTGTCCAGATATTGTAAAATTTTGAAAAGGTCCGTCTCGTATTGACAGAGCGCCGACCTTTTAACTGAACATAGTTCGCTGCAAATGAACACAAATCGACGTTCAAAAATACCTACAACGTCGATGTGTAATTTTACCCGTTATACCCTATTCCCATTTCTCAAAGTTGAATATTTCAGTCGTTTTTAATTCCCAGTGTGGTAAAATATGTTGCCGAGTGACGATACAATTGACCAACATGGAATTTGATTTTAATTAGGGTCGGGAATTTATTATTTCTAACATTTTAAATATAAATTGCATATAAATTATCCCTGCCGTGAACAGCAAATTATCTTGAATAGACATGTAATAATATTTCATATACTTCTTTACACAATTTCAAAAATGATCGCTGGGATATTGATAATCAAAACATATAAAGACTCTGAAGAATTATGAGCATAGCATTTAAATTATAGGTGCTAAGTTTCTCCCACGCCGTCTCCCTGTAAATTGAATCCAAATTTGTATAGCCATACTTTAAGCATATTTTATTGTCAAGCAAATATACAGACAATGGATCAGACACCAGTTATAAACTTACGAGGTCTTCTCCGTGTATAGACATGTTAGTCGTGTATCACTACGAACCGCCTTTGTACCTGAAGTAACCTCACGTGTTGCTGCTGAGGGTAAAGTTGAGTACGGCGGTGCCACTGGAGTTTTATAAACGCCCCCATTTAAATATTCCATCGTCATGAAAATCATACCCAAGTACGAAAATACCCATTCATGTAGGGGCCGTCGTGTGGTCGTGATCGTGTGGTGGGTGGATTTACAACTACCTATGCAATTGGTGACTATCGCAAGAGATATACAACATTATGTGATAAAGTTTGTCTGTTACTTGCGCAGGCCGGTGGTTTGCTCCGGGTACTACGGTTTCCTACACCAATAAAACTAACCGCCACGATATAACTGAAATGTTGTTGAAAGTGGCGTTAACCACCATAAACCAACCTTTATCGTATGTAAATAAAAATTGTCTTTCTAGATCGTGGCAGTCGTAGGTATGCCTGAGAGAGAGAGAGAGAGAGACAGACAGACAGACAGACAGACAGACAGACAGACAGACAGAGAGAGAGAGAGAGAGAGAGAGAGAGAGAGAGAGAGAGATTACGTTATCTATTGAAATATTTGTTCTCTTGTTTTCTCGTCAAACACAATCCGAAAACGATCTTAACAGCAAGACATCATTTAGCTTGTTATAGGCTTAATTAATATATTACACAAATTAAATGTATAATAATATAATTGGCAACCAATGACTGTTCTTCACAGGATTAAAACGTTTCATTTTATGTTTTCCACTGACAAACATTTGTATACAATAGATGGTAAAACATATCTCGACAGTACTCATAAGTATTTCTTAATAAAGTCCAACTTCACTGTGTCGTAATTGAACAGACCGTTGATGTACCTCGAAATATCTGAGTATTTAAGTTGTCCGGGTTTTACTATTCAAAAGGCTGCTACGATGGGATCAAACTTTACCTTGAGCCTATGAAAGAAAAAAAAAGAAAGATCGGAGGTCGGATAAATGAAATGAGAGCTGGCCGTAAAAAAATACCATTTGAGCGGATTTGCATTCATTTGATGGAGAAAAATATTGATTTGGCTGAATCAAAGACACGATTTTTTGTTATTAAATATTTTATTATATGTTTACTAGAAGAAAAACAAATGGCGAGTTTCCACTTATGTTTATCAAACAGACGGACGAACGGAGGAAGGTTAATTTATGTTTAATTTTATGTTAATTTTTAAATTAAACTTATTTAACTATTGACAGCTTACGTTTATGATACATAAATTTAATTCTACAATAAATAAACACTTAACAAATATTACGGGTTTCCTTTTGTAGATTTTCCCTGAACGATATGTGACATATTTTATCAATTATAATATTCTTATGTATTAATTGGAAATTATTTCATCTCGAGGGGGAAAAATGATATAAGCATTAATTTCATAATGTACGTTTTAATCTTTATTTTGGCTGATACTAAAATATCAATAACAGCACATTTATCATTTTAAATTCATGATTTTGACAGATGTGTACTAACAGACATAACTATTAAAAGTAAATAATTTGACAAGTTCTTTGTTTGTCTTGTAGCCTAAAGAAATGTTTTAATCACATATTTTTTTTTATCAAATTTCCCTAAATTTATATGACAATGAACTTTATGTTTTGTTATAAATTATTTCTACCAGCGATTGTTTGATCTCGAACACATAACTGTCAAAATGAACTACAAAATGTGCAAAAAAGAAAAGAAACGAATTTAACATAAACAGTTGATTTATTAGGCAATCATTTATGGTTTGGTTGAATGGTCCGAGACAGTACCTATTTATATTTTATAATAAATTTTAAACAAAAAAGATGTCACTTTAACTTTAGAGCTTAACGATCAACAATGACTTCCAAATCCGAAGAACGGGGCGTCATGTTTTTGTTCAGCAACGAACCCGAAGATTATGAAAAGAGTAGATGGCCTTTAGTTGACTATCTGAAAAAGAAATTAAAAGTTGGCGTATGGGATGCTGAAAAGAAACGACAGGCACTTGTACAAAAAACAGGACATTATCGTGTAAAATACAGCGGTATTAAGAACTTTCGAACCCGGTACCTCCAAGACCTGTACGTTACTCTAATAGATTTAAAATGGCGGTATGTCCTTGCTATACTCTTCAACGTTTATTTGGCGACATATTTCATGTTTGCTGTTTTTTGGTATTGGTTGATGTCTAACCACGGTGATTTCGACCATTTGGATGACCCAGATTGGAAGTCATGTGTCGATGGCGTTCACAGTTTTGGAAATGCTTTCCTGTTTTCTATGGAGACGCAAACGACGATTGGATATGGATTTGCATATCCAAATACGGACTGCGAAGGAACTATATTACTGGTGTTTTTACAAGTAACTGTCGGGATCATACTGGAAAATCTGTTGCTAGGGTACATGTTCATGAAATTCGCTCAACCGAAACGTCGTGGTAAAACTCTAATGTTTAGTAAGCATGCCTGCATCAATTATGAAGATGGAGATTTGTGTTTACAAGTAAGTATAATTAAAAGTATAATTTATATTAGGGTTAGGGGTTAGGGTTATGGTGTTTAACGCCACTTTCAAGAATATTTCAGCTATAGCGTGGCGGTCAGTTTTATTGGTGGAGGAAACCGGAGTACTCGGAAAAAAACAACTGACCTACCACAAGTCACTGATCAACTCTATCAAATAATGTTGTATCGAATACACCTCGTCATGAGCGGGATTCGAACTCGCAACGTTACTGGTGATAGGCACAGAGTGATTGCATAGGCACTAATATATAAAAGCTAGCATTCGGACTACAGCAAAAATTTCCCGGTTTGGAACATAGCTTACAATGAATAGTTTGTTTTGAAATTTGTGACATTGTAGGGTACACTGTTTTGAAAAGGAAAGTCCTAAAGCCAAACAACTAACCACATATTCTTAAATTTACCAAATTACTATTTTTAGCTTCGTTTTGCTTAAAGATTTATTTTTCGAAAACGAGGAGGTGGGGTATATTCATTTTGGAATTGAAATAGATTGTAAAACAGTTATTTGCACACCCTTTTTTTCATTTTACGCAAAAAAAAAAAGACTACTGAAACATTGATAAAGCATCGATACAATTCCGTCCATTGCAACGTAGGTATTCGGCAAACCGTTTTCAGTTTCGTAAAACGAAATATTTGGCTCAGACTAACATATATAAGACTAACATATTAAAACAACTATTGAATTCTCCCTGTATAACGCAGTGTATTATTAAATGCCAACGGGGCCCGTCGCGTGTCCGCAATTGTATGATAGTTGGATTTACATCTACTTATGCAACCAGAGCTTTTCACAACTGTTTGATTCCAGCCAGAGGACAGAGTGTGTACTCTATTCACATAAACATGATAAAGTTAGGTTTACTCGGGATAGTCCAGTTTCCCAGATTGCAATAAAGTGACCACCACGATATAATTGAAATATTGTTGAAAGTGTCATTAACAACCCATATCATTATATGTTATTAAGACTACTTATTTTGCCTTAGTCGTGCTCTAATAATTTCTTACTAAGGACAACACAAATATTTTCCACTCTTTCCTATTCATAATTATAATTACAAATTTTCGATTTTTGTATTGAAAATTATTCTACATACATGTACGTTCTACATTATGAAATAATGAGAACTACAAATTAAAAAAAAGTTAGCAACCCTATGGCAAATACTGAAAATAAAGTACGACACAAAGGTTTTGTTCTAGCAATTTTGTCCTCTTTTAGTTATTTCACATTTTGTGTAAACATAACATCGTTCAAAATGACAAAAGAAAGGTAACTTTTCTTGGATTTTTGCTTCATTGATTTCAAAGTTATTTCCCTTTATCTGTAAAAATAAATATAAATTTATGCTTTGTTCTTTGTAATACAATGCGGTTCTCTTTGATGGATTAATTTTAACTAATAACAACTTTACGTCGGTTAATTATTAATTTAATGACAAATAGGAATAACAAACTAGATTGTCTAATATTTATATGTAATGTGTGGTTAGACAATCACTTTCTGCTGTTTTAAATGTACAATGCATAATTATGAAAGAAATTCTCGGGTTCGATCAGAAGCTTAAATTTTACATTTTTATTCCTTAAGCAACCACTGTGACATTAACGACCTAGAGCTGTAATAATTGTTGCAGTGTTACAAATGTACGAAGCCATTTTCTTATAACCAAACTGGAGTCCTACGAAAGCGCGGATCTGCATATCAAAAAGTGCGGATTTGTTTTCTACGAAGTCGAGGAAAATTACTATACAGGCATTAGACATACCCGGCAATATGGTCCCTTAATGAGGAAATCACCTTATAATAACCCCAGTATTTCAAACGTGACGTGCCAAGCTGAGAACCTAACTTAAATTGACATTCTTTGTACGTGTTCCTCTTTGATAAATCGTAAAAAAAAGGTTTGATTGATACTTTTATCAAGATCTAATCATTTGTTTAATTATCCAAAACACTGTGTGTACAAACAAACATGACAGTGACGAGTCAAAACACATGTAAATCACAGTCAGTCACACAATCAAATTAATCATTAAAGATTTGTTTAAATGTATTGTTAAGAGGCGAAGTAAGGTATTAGATAAAGTGTAAGCACAATTTGCGACAGAGGATGCAGGGGCGGATTCCTAAAATTGAAAAAAATAAGATTTTTGGGCGTAAAATTGTGATTTTTCACACGAAATACCCCAAAAATTTTCGCGCCTCCCTCTGCTCGGCGCAATTTTTTTAAGTGCGCCCCCCCCTAACTTGAAATCCTGGATCCGCCCCTGGGATATGAAGTCCATTAGATTGGTCAGAAGATAGATACATTCCTCGGAAGGTCAACTAGTTCGAAGGTCCACTGGTACGAAGCCCTTTCTGCTTATTACGACAGCCACTCATATGTACTGGTGACAGTCCACATGACCCGACCCATAGAGCTGTCCAGTACGTTCCCAGGTGTAGGAGATTTCTATTTAAATTTTTGAAATGATTTTTTATTGCAGAATGATGCAAACTGTTTTTTCATGATCAGGAGTAGTATCATGCTTGTTTAACACCACTTTCAACAATATTTCAGTTACATGGTGGCGGTCAGTTTTATTTATGGTGCGGAAACCAGGACACTCAGAGCAAACGACTGACTCTGAGTTGTCGCTGACAAACTTGATCACACAATATTGTATCGAGTACCTATCTTAACTTCAATTTCTTAAATATATTATTTCCGGCTACATTATAGTATGTACGAATTTGTTTTGAAAAAAGAAAACCAAGTCATAATATTCAGATATTTTCTGCCCGACTAACACATTTTGAGGTATTTTTGCTATCTTTATTTCTTGTTATATCACCATTTTTGTATATGTCATTGTTATGTTTTCCATTTGTTTTTTAACAGATCCGTATAGGCGACATGAGACGGAGTCATTTAGTGGACGCTAAGGTACATGGTGTATTGGTTAAACGTCACATTACACAGGAGGGAACTACTTACCCTCTGTTTATGCATAATCTAGAGTTTGAGGCTAACGGCATGGGTGACAAAATAGTTTTGATGTGGCCGATGGTCCTAACACATAAAATAACAAAAAGTAGTCCGTTCTGGAACATTCAACCAGCAGATCTGTCATCAGAGAAATATGAAATTATAATATATGCTGAAGGAACTATAGAATCAACGGGAGAATTTTGTCAAACAAGATCGTCCTATTTACCTCATGAAATCCTATGGGGCCATCGCTTCGACCGTATCGAACAGTTCGACACCGGAAATGGACGATGGGAGGTCGACTTTGCAGGATTCAATGACGTCATTTATAACAGCAACATTCGTCATAGTGCAAAAGGACTTGACGATTTCAAGGAGAAAAGAAAGACAGAGAAACCACCACGCCCACCAACCCCTGCTAGAACAGTGACGTACGATTTACCTCCTGAATATCCCGCAGTTATTTCGCCATCTCAACAAGAAAGCGTTGATTTTACTAAACCCGTTTCTGCATTTGAGATTTTACAAAAACTTGCCAATTCTGAGTCTGACATTAGCTCAGAGGCTACGGATGACACTATATTTGAACGAGATCTTGGGGAAGGCGGGGGTGTACGCACCTGTAGTAGTGATGCTGAATCGTATGGTGACGCAGAAGAAACGTGCTGTAAACTTGACACAAAACTAACAGAAGAGTTCATTTAAACATTATTCAATAAAATTACCCCAAAAAAATAAAATCTATTTTGGTTATAATCACATTTGTACATGGGGGAGGGGGACCAAAATATTGCTTCCACAAAGATCATCTTCTCCAAACACTTCAAGGAAATACAATTTAATATTTACAGAACAGAAATTGAGAAGTTATATAATAGGAAAACAAACATAAAGAAAAGTGTAAGACAAAAATTCTTTCATTGATCCATTGAATAAATTTTGTCGCTGATTTGCCGTATAAATAATGACACAGTATTTTAAATTATGATGCTATTGTTTTGTAATGTATACAACATACTTCCACAAGCGATTATACAGTCTTACGAAACGAGATTCTCGAATATACATAAATAACTCAAAATGGCAATAGAAATAAAAGCCCACAGAAAAAAAACAAATAAAAACAGAAAGAAAACAAAAACTAACAAGGTTAATTTGGTTTGTAGTGTTTGACGCCACGTTCAACAATATTTCAGTTATATCGTGGCGTTCAGTTTTATTTGTGGAAGAAACTGGAGTACCTGGAGAAACCCACCGACCTGCCGCAAGTCACTGGCAAAGTTTATCACATAATGTTGTACACCTCGCCCTAAGCGGGAATCGAATCCACAACATCAGTGGTGATAGACACCGATTGCATAGGTAGTTGTAAATCCAACTACCATACGATCACGGCTACGACGGCCCCCTAAAACAAACAGACAAACAAACAAACAAACAAACAAACAAACAGACAGACAGACAGACAAACAAACAAACAGACAGACAGACAGACAGACAAACAAACAAACAAACAAACAGACAGACAGACAAACAAACAAACAGACAGACAGACAGACAGACAGACAGACAGACAAACAAACAAACAAACAAACAGACAGACAGACAGACAGACAGACAGACAGACAGACAGACAGACAGACAGATAGAGAAACAAACAAACAGACAGACAGACAGACAGACACACAGACAGACAGACAAACAAACAAACAAACAGACAGACAGACAGACAGACAGACAGACAGACAGACAGACAGACAGACAGACAGACAAACAAACAAACAGACAGACAGACAGACAGACAGACAGACAGACAGACAGACAGACAGACAGACAGACAAACAAACAAACAAACAAAACAAACAATCCTTTCTTACTGAAACAAATAAACACGCAAAAAAAGAGAAGAAAATCTACCAATTCCCAGATCTTTTCTCCTAGTACCGGTATGCATAAAACTTGTTTCTTACATTTTCAAATAATTCTTATCTTGCAACTTGTATATTCATGTTAGTCCTGATTCTTATATTGGAGATGGAAACATTGATATAACATCATTATATTGTATGGATGTTTTTTTTCAACAATAATTGAGTTAAGAAATTCGCTTGAATTATGTGGTTGTCTAGGCAATCTGAAACAAAGACAAACAAAAAATAATGATAATAACAAACAAACAAAAAACAAAAAAAGAAGGGGAAAAAACACACTAATAAACAAATACAAAAATAAACAAATATACAATTAACAAGACATTCACATCGTTTATAATGGATAAAGGACCCGGGTGGCTCAATGAGTTAGGTAGTTGGATTACCTAACAACTCATACAAGCCTATCACCAATACGGCGTGGGTTCGCACCCGGCTTTGTAAATTACAAAAAGGGTGCACTCGACTCGCAACCGCAAGTGATAAAGTTTACCAGTTGCATTGCTTGCCTATGGTCGGTGGTTCTCTCCGGGTACTCCGGCTTCTTCCACCACTAAAACTGGTCGTCATGATATAGCTGAAATATTGCTGAAAGTGGCGTTAAGCACTAAAAAAATCAAATAAAAAATATAATGGATAAAGCCATACATTTTGGTTAACGGCGTAGGTTTATTTATAAATAATCTACAGATGTAAAATGGAGATTGTGGGAATCCATTTGATTGGTTGATTGATTGATTGTAATAATCTTAACGTCCAGTAAGCATTATTACAGCTATATTTAGGACGAGAACAAGTTCAACTATATATAGAAAACTTTATATCACCAAGGGAAGAGAGTCAACGACTATAAATAAATAAATAAATAAATAAATAAATAAATAAATAAATAAATTATATTCCAATTATGGACCCTCGAGGGGCAAACAGAAATTACACATATAGTAAAATTACACATATAAACTCACAAGAGGGAAAGAGTTGATGATTGATAGAACATGACATACAAACATGCTATACATACATAAAGTATATAATATAAATATATAGTAGTAATTAGAGCATGTTTTTGGTAAAGAAATCTTCCAACAGAGTTTAAGATCTCCTGATTTTCACAATTCAACAACCAAAATAATTAATTTTTATCAGATAAATTGGTAAAATTTTTAACTTTAAATTTTTAACTTTAAATTTTAGCTGATATGGAATTGGACTATATATATATATATATTGACTAACACTGAAAAAGTACTGTTTTCAGAAATCTACAAAAAAAGGTCTAACGTACAGGGAGCGTGGCCCTCTCCAAACACTTTACTGACTATGACGATCGGCACGTCAGGTTTTCCGCATTATAATCAGAGAACCTCATCGAGAGGGTACCCCTTATCTACCACATGGGGACGCACTGTGCAGCTCTGTGGGTTTGAACCCTCAGAATATTGACTTTTAGTACCTAATGTTGTGGTAGATTATTTTGTCTAAATGTCAAGATATTAGACCGATAGGTTTTAAAATAATACAATTTTAGTAAATATTTAGAGAGAATTAATTAATGTTTTTTTTATTCTTAGACACGTCTTAAAGAATAAGCACAGTTGACTAAATAACAAATATTAAGGGAGAGACAGTAAGTAGGCCGCATGTTATGTGCGCGCTCATGATGCAATGAACAAGATTATTAATACTTTAATGTCTATTTTTTCAACCGCATCGGTGGTGTAATTGGTTAGCGTGCTCTCCTCGAGAGCGGTAGATCGTGGGTTCGAACCCCAGTAGGGTCAAACCAAAGACTATAAAATTGGTATCTGTTGCTTCTCCGCTAAGTAAGCAATATTGAGGAGAAAGAGCAAATAATGTTTCCGAGTGCAGCGACATGTCTATCCGCGGACTTTTGTTTCAGTGAATAGTACTATAAAAATCAAAATCAGCGTGTTGGTCTAGAACAAAGCGGACCTCATACTCACTCACTCACTCACTCACTCACTCACTCTAATTTGACCAATTTCTCAAGCCGTGACACGTGATTTGGTTTTTAAAGCGACAAGCAAGCACATATTCTTACGAAAAACTTTTGCCATGTTAAATTTATTATTTTTCTCTTCACTTGGTGTCGTGTTTTTTCTCTTGAAATATCCCTAAATATACCCCCCAAAAATAAGCTGCATTAACGAATGATGTACTCCTCATTGCACGATTTTCACGTCAAATAAGTATACAAAATACTGATGATTGGTTTATAGGTTTAGAAAAATTATTGACACCAAGATGCTGAAAAATTGTTGAAAGTGGCTTCAAACGAATATTATTCTTTCTTTTTTTCAGATTACATTCGGGCCCGGGTGGCTCAATGAGTTAGGTAGTAGGATTACCTAACAAATCACACAAACCCATCACCAATACGGCGTGGGTTCGCACCCAGATTTGTGAATTACAAAAATGGTGGACTCGACTCGCAGCCGTAACTGATAAAGTTTACCAGTTGCTTGCCCATGGTCGGTGGTTCTCTCCGGGTACTCCGGCTTCTTCAACCACTGAAACTGGTCGCCATGATATAGCTGAAATATTGCTGAAAGTGACGTAAAACACAATAAATCAAATCAAATCAATCAAATCAAATTACATTCATGTATTATATTTAATCCCGCATACCATTTTGACGAGACGAAGCCGATTCTTTTTTTTTAAATGGCGTAAAAAACAAATATCAGTCGTTTATAAAAATCACATATATGTGCTTTCGTCATCATCACAAGACCATTTTGACACGACGGTTAAGGTTAGGGTTATGGTGTTTAACGTCACTATTAACAATATTTCAGTTATATCGTGGCGGTCAATTTTATTGGTGGAGGAAACCGGAGTACCCGGAGAAAAACACCGACCTGTCGCAAGTCACTGACAAACTTTATCACATAATGTTGTATCGAGTACACCTCCACTTAACACGACGAAGCTGTAAAATTGTTCAAAATGGCGTAGAACAACAATGATCAATCGTTTTTAAAATCACATACATGTGCTATATCAATCTACACAAGACCATTATTACATTACTTATAGTATATTTTGTTAACGTTATGATATTGAACAATAAGTCAATCCCCTTCTTTATTATAAATATATTAGATTGTGTGACAGATGTTCAATATTTTCTAATGTAAAATTACGTATTTATTGAGGAAAAAATTGCATTTCGAAAATGGATTCACAAACCTCAGTATCAAAATTTGTATTTTTTGCCACGTTATTATCATTATGTTTTGTATGTTACGGATTTAACGTCAACAGATTTGAGGAATCTTCAAATGAGGGACAAAAAAGCGTAAATAGTATTTTTGGAGGTAAATGGTATCTTTTTTTTTATTTATTGTCAAAAGAAATAATATGTAAACGAAATGGATATTCAGTACAACCCCCCCCCCCCCCAAAACCAAACAAACAAGCAAAAAATCAAAAAAACAAAAAAGGGGGAAAAAACAGCAAGATTTTAACCAAGTCATCCAAAGTTATAACCTTTCTTAACTTTGACAGAATGGATAGGGTAAGATTATTTTTCTTTTGATACATCACTGGTTGACTTCACTTTTATTATTCGAGTGCTAAACTATTTTTTTATGTTAAATCAGAGCAAATATATAATAGATAAAGAATGACACGCATATAATATTCATTGACACTTACTTACATTAAATGGTTAATACATGCGCAGCAAAAAAAAGTAATAATGAAATATCACAATCGTTACAGCGTTATAAATATTTATTTACAAGAAGAGTTTGAAGATATCAAAGGGGTCACCGGAAGCCGCAAACCGAAGAAGGACAGACAATACTATGGCTAATGAACTGAGCAACCAGAACCTCACAAAACGGGGGTAAAATCGGGTGTTCCGGAAGGGCGTTACATATATAGCACCCGTCCTGTTATTCTTCTTCTTCTTCTTCCGATATGAGGTCAGGAGTCGGTGACGACTGTAAAACCTGACCTGTCGTAGGATGAGGATGCCACTGCCTCAGAGTTACAATCCAAAATACTTTATACATATATAATCCAAATGTACAGTTAAAACTATATACATCGAGTAGTGGCGTTTATGCTGTTTGTTGCAAAGCCATCTCTGAGAGTAGACTGACCTTGAACTCCTCCAGTTTTGTGGTGTTTGTTACCGCAATCGGAAGCCGGTTCCATTCTTGTATGGTACGTGGGAAGAAGGATTGTTTGCATACTGCTATATTTGTGTGATGTTGTATCAGTCTGTTGGCACCTCTGGTTCTGGAGTCACTCGTCTGGACCATATATGATGATTCCGGAATACAGACTAAGCCATGCTTTATCTTATACATCACTATGAGTCTATGGCTTTTTCGGCGCTCCTGTAGAGGTTCCCATCCCAACGACTTTACCATAGCAGTGACGCATCCTGGGGTTTTGTCTCTGTAATTGTTGCTGACAAAACGTGCTGCTCGGCGTTGGACTTTGTCAAGTTGGTTAATTTGGTCACAGGTGTATGGATCCCATGCTGCAGACGCATATTCTAAGGTAGGTCGGACCATGGTGGTGTAAGTTTGCTCCCTGACAGACTTGTTGCAATCGCGAAAATTGCGGCGCAGGAATCCTAATGTCCTGGAGGCTTTGGATGATGTTGCTTACACATGTTTCCTCCAGCTAAGGTCCTCACTGAGTGTTACTCCAAGGTATTTGTTACTATCTACTACTTCTAGTTTGCGTCCATGTAGGAAGTAGTGTGTGTCTAGGACGCTACGTCTGTTTGTGCTAATGCGGATGACAGTGCATTTTGCTGGATGGAAACTCATCTGCCATTTGCTCTCCCATTCTTCGAGTGCTGATAGGTCTTTCTGAAGGTCGTTTGAGTCGGTTTGGTTCCTTACTTGTCTATATAGTAAGCTGTCATAAGCGAATAAAGCGTAATGTAGAGGTTGAAACTACTTCTGGTAGGTCGTTGATGTACACAAGAAATAATAGTGGAGCTAACACTGTGCCTTGCGGTCCCCAGAAAGTACATCAAGCTTCGCTGACTCACACCCTTCAACTAGCACCTGTTGTGTTCCTGAAGACAAGAAATATGTTATCCATTGTAGGGTTTTTCCACGGACTCCATAGTGACAAAGTTTATGAAGTAATCGCTTATGCGGGACTTTGTCAAACGCTTTGGCGAAATCTAGAAGGATGACGTCAATTTGATCTTTTCCTGATTTCAGTTTCTAAGCAAATCCTTGGATGGTTGATATTAGCTGTGATTCGCAAGATCTTCGAGAGCGAAAGCCGTGTTGACAGTCTGTCAGAATGTTATGATGGTCAAGATGTCTCATTATCGATGAATGGACACTATGTTCAAGTATTTTGCTTACTACTGATGTAAGTGAAACAGGACGATAGTTGGATGCAACATTCCGATCTCCCTTTTTAAACAGAGGGGTGATGAGGGCTTCTTTCCAGTCGTATGGAACTATACCAGAGTCCAGTGATGTTTGAAAAACGCGAACAACGGCAGGGACTAACTCTGAAGCACATAACTTCAATAGCCTTGTCGGAATTTGATCAGGTCCAGATGCCTTGTGGGGGTTCAGGTCTTTAAAGGGTTTGATGACACCATTTTCAGTTATGTATATGTCGTTCATACTCTTTATAGTGCTGTTACCTTTGACCGGCAGGGTGGTTGTGTCCTCTTTTGTATAAACGGACTGAAATTGGTGGTTAAACATTTCTGCTTTAATATAGCTGTCACTATGAAGGAACCCATCTTTATTTAAGAGTGGTTCTTGTCTCTTACTCTTTATATCAGACCAGAAACGTTTAGAATTTTCTTTAATGTCTCTATTTACCGTATTTTGTATGAAATCAGTCTGGGTTTTCCTCATCTGATGTGGTGTTTCTGATTTCAGTTTGTTGTACCTATCCCAATCTCTATTACAAGTAGATCTTTTGGCTTTTCTGTATGCTCTGACTTTCTTCCTACTCAAGCGGCGAGTGTGAGTATTTACCCATGGATGAGTATGTCTTGATGATGACCTTTTAGTTGGTACGTAAGTGTCCATCAATGAAATTATGCCATTTTTAAAAACAGCCCACATATGCTCAATTGACTCAAAGTGCATGGATGTAAAATCAGTGCCAAATTGTTTTGCACCTGATATGATGTTTTCTTCTGGTACCTTTTTCCAGAGGTATATTTTTTTGCGTGGTGGCTTGCTTCTCACTACTTTATGAGAGCAGTCATAAAGCACAATGTCGTGATCTCCTTTTTTGTCTAATTGTGGAAGTGACTTGCAGCGTAATTTGAAAGCCGGGTGACTTGTGAAGACTAAATCTAGTGTGTTATCCTGACGTGTGGGGAAGTCAACTATTTGCTCCAATCCCAAGTCGTGGGACAAGTCTAGAAATAATTGATTGACTCGTTGTGGGTATTAATGTCCTGTGATGGTATTTGATTTCTAGCATATATCAGGAAGGTTAAAATCTGCAGAAAGTATAATAATAGATTTCGTATGCTTTTGTTTTAAGTCAAGGAGTTCATTGTATGTTTCCATTAAGTAGGCTTCATCAGTTCTATTTGGTGGCCTGTAGTATGCTGCTATGACCATTTTTTTACCCTTTGGCAGTTGAATTGTGCCGGATATAAGTTCGACATTCTTGCTTTTCTTGATGTCTGTGACCTCTATGTTCTTTCTAACTGCTACAAATCCGGTCATAATCCATGAATGAGGAACGGACAGGATTGTGATTACGACAAACGGAACATATCCGTGGTAATTTTTGACACAGATACTCCGTAACGGTTAAGCAAGTCATGGCTGAAATATCACCGTAAATCTTTCGAAGTGATGACTTCAACTTAACCACTAGGAACCCTTGGTTCAGTAGCTTCCAATAACTTATGAAAAGAAAGTTTAAATAGGAATGGTCCACAATTCTATAAATATCAATACAACGAACAACCACCTGTCATTTCAAACCAATGATCACAAAAAGACCAAGACATTCAGTGTTGGGAATTCAGGTTTTGGGACAGGCAAAAAATGTGGCAGGCTTAATCCCGCTACTGTGATCCAAACTCTTCCCGTCTGATAATTGGATCTCCAACGAAAACACATATAGAAACAAACCATTTAAAAAAAACCTCCATAGATTCGCTTCCACTCGAAAGACCACACACAATCGGAAAAATGAATGACAATATAAACATGGACAGTGCAATAGCAGAGTCAACGAATGCTCGTAATTACCTGACTACTAGTTAAGAAGATATAATTTGTTGGTAAACAATCTTTACTCTTAGGACAAAAATTCATGACACTTCTAACAGACTTAATAACAATTAGTCATAAACATCTAAAATATTTTGTGGTTTTCTCCGGGTACTCCGGTTTCCTCCACCAATAAAACTGACTTCCAGGATAAAACTGAAATATTGTTGAAAGTGGCGTTAAAAACCAAAACCTTAACCCTAGCCCTCTAAAGTACGTTCAACCAATACTTGTGAATACGTTCAACCAATACTTGTGAATACATTCAACCAATACTTGTGAATACATTCAACCAATACTTGTGAATACATTCAACCAATACGTGTGTAGTATATGGTCGTTCTTCATTTTTATACGTACATTTTTGTATGCAATTTAAGATCAAACATATGATATCAAATGCATTTTGCTTACAGATTTGATAAAACTTTTAAGAAACAAAAATTTAACAGCAGTTCCTATGGTGGTACCAGATATACAGCATTTTGTGAAATCGCTATTTCTGTCTTCAGGACATATGACTAAAGTACTTGCTCAATATCCTGATACGTTTAATAAGACTTTCTCAAAGGTAAGTTGGAATTCCGGGAACAAATCTCAAATATATGTTTGATATCGAGAAAAATAGTATCGATCAATTGGATATCGGGGCAAATCGCAAAGGGTTTAGGTTTGGGTTTATGGTGTTTAACGTCACTTTCAACAATATTTCAGCTATATCGTGGCAGTCAGTTTTATTGGTGGGGGAAACCGGAGACAACCAACGACCTGTCGCAAGACACAGACAAACTTTATTCCATAATGTTGTATCGAGTACACCTCGACATGAGCGGAATTCGACAACGTTAGTGGTGATAGGCACTGATTGTATATATAGTTGTAAATCCAACTACCATACGATCACGATCACGACGACTCCGCCCCCCTCAAAGTCAAGTTGAATATCAGTAACCATGGCAATCAAATATGAGGAATAAAACCGATAAGAGATGCAAAATATGATGCATTTCCAATATTATCTCTCTTAAAGCATAACTATAAAATAAGAACAATCTAACTTCGAACCCCGTATTTATTATTCTAATCAACTCATATAATTGGAGCAGTTTGCAATAAATTTAGAACTTCTTGTCACTTTAATCAAATGGTCTTAAAAGAAAGAATTCGGGTGTAAGTAAGTATGAATGAAATCATGGTGAAGATGAAAAATAATAGAACAACAAACGGTTTTATCCCGTAGTTATTAGCTACAGAACATATGTGTTATTCCGCAGTCACTATTTATGAGGCAGCGGTTTTATCTGGCAGTAATTAGTTATGGACAACTGTTCTATACCAGAGTCATTAGTTATGGGGCAGCAGTTTTTTTTCTCGCAGTCGTTACGACATCTTGAGTTATTAACATAAAACATACTCGGAAAGAACATTTCCTTTTGAACACAGAACTCTCCATTACATTTTTTAAATTCATAATTTTCTGACGTACTTATGCTATTTCTTAATATGTCACATATATATGCTGTACGATCATGTTATTATAACATGCCACATTGTATGCTGGTGAACTGTTATGTTCAAAGTTAATAAAGGATTAGAATTTAAATATTCGTAATCGAATACCGGCCAACCAGAACACGTTTTCCAGTATTTACCGTGTTTTGTCTTGACGATTTTTTAGTAATACTATGAATGATTATTTTTGGATTGGAGGGCGACTTTCTCATAAGAAATTAGGAACTCTAACTCGAGAGTTTTATAACCGCAAGGGATGTCTGTAGGCATATAGTGGACTTGGCTATCATCTATAACATATTTCCATATCTAATGGATTGCACTAACTTGTTTACACTCCATGTAAGTATGGACATCTTAATGAATTTCTGTCTTTAAAATTGTAGGTTGAAGAAAAAGATGGGAAACAAATAGTGACAAACACCACAATATACAAAAATAAAAGTAACTCATCAGGGTCTGAGATGTATATACAAGAACAAACGATAGATGGAAAGGTGATTACATTCAAGTTAAATTTCACTCAAAATAAATGTATAAATTTATTACATAATGATTACATAAATCAGACGAAATGGAAAACATTTGATAAAACCTATGTGAAAAGGTTTGCAGAAATGACTTCACGACATTACAAAAACTAATACACGTATTTTCAAATACAGTTGATAAATACATTTATCAATATTTACTCAGCGTCCCTGTTTACTCTCTGTTGGCATTTCGATTTGCAAATATAAATTCAAGATACAAAAAAGGACGACTTACCTAATGTATACTTTCATGGGAAACAGTAATTTTAATAATCGTTTAAAACCATAAAAAGGACCGTCATTGCCGTGATCGTATCGAAAGTGGATTTACATCTTACCTGTGAAATCAGTACTTGTACCTATCACCTCAAAAGTTGCGAGTTCGAATCCCGTCCGTAAGCGAGGTGTACTCGATGAAAATAAACATACCGAAGGGACGATAAACATTGAACAATCTAGAGACACAAGCAACATTGGGCACAAGACAAAGAAGAAGACAAACAAAACAAAAGATACACAACACAGAAAACTAATAAAAGAACCAACACGGACCCCACCAATAACAAAACCGGGGGTGAACCCAGGTGCTCGCGAAGGGTTCCTGTTTCTTCTGAGATACCCACCATGTTAGTCATATAATCATGTCAGTGATAGAGAAAAGAAAAAAATCCACATCAAAGGAACTTTATTTGGTGAAGTTAGTCAGTGACTTGCGGAAGGTGCATGCTTTTATCCGTGCACTCTGATTCCCCACCACTACAAACTGACCGTCACAATATAACCGAGGAATTATTAAGGCGCTAAACACCCATAACGCATGCGTTCACAACGCTTACACCCCCCACCATTAATAAAATGGAAAATAAAAAATATCACACTCGGAACAGTTCAAAAATCCATCCGAAAATCATAGAAAAGGTCAAAATCGAAACCTCTAATACATATACATGATCGCATGATCGCTCACTGTCCTGTATTGGTACAGACACTTCTATAAAAAGTGGCGGGATTAAGCTAGCTTTATAGGCACAAATGTTCCCTCTTGGTGAACAGATGGAGTCATTCAAGCGTTTTCCACATATCATATGTCTATTCCTTGTTTTAATTTCTTGAATTAAATATGACATTCTTTTATTTGTAGGAGTCCTATCTGCATGCACAAATTAAATTGCCACCCATAGTGTTAAATTCAACTACAGCAACGGAGGCTCCGTGACGGTGCAGATTTGAATTGCCAGTTATCAACTTTAGCATTTTTTGATATATGCAGACATATATGTTAAACTTTCACACAACTGTTCTTAACTACAATAACATTTTATAACATTGCTAAGCCCCCGACAATCTATACATACTACTTACAAAGATAATATATACTTACAACTCGCTTTTCGGCTACAATGTAGATACTCTTTATGTTTTAATGATTGATGATTAATCACATAATTTAGAGTACATGGATCTACTTACCTTATTTCAGTAAAAAAATTCTAATTCGTAGTGTATTTATTAAGCCTAAAAGGACAGACTAAAATGATTTACCTCCAGTTATTTGTAGGAGGGCTCACGTCTTATTTACGTTATTTTGTTTGTTTGCGCATAGTGATGTTCAGCACATATTGTGTTGTGTTTTTGCTTTGTTTTTCTTCGTCTTGTTGCCAGCTTCTCTGGATTGTCCATTTTTTTGATTGCCCGCTCGGTATTCTCTAACGTTTATGAATTGATCAAAGAGTCTGAAAATCATTTTATGCTAAAAGGATCAAAATTGAGATAAAGTGTTTCTACACACTAACTAGCCGATTGGATTGTAATTCTTACATTGGTAAATTATTCGAATTGGATATAATATTCGATTCTTATTCTTGGTTAATTGACTCGTTTGTTCTCGTTAGCATTAAGAAATGCATGATTCATTTATATGTATAAACTTAAGTCGATACAACATTATGTGATCAAGTTTGTCAGTGACTTGCGGTAGATCGATGGTTTTCTACGGGTCCTCTGGTTTCCTCCACCAATAAAACTGATCGCCACGATATAACTGAAATATTGTTGAAAGTGGCATCACAAAGGGACCAAATCTTAAGAACAAAAAAAAACAAAAACAAAAAACAAGAAAACAAAAAGACCCACAGTACATCCCCTCAAAAATTAAAACAAAAAACGACAACAACAACAAAAAAGAAACAGAAACAAAAACAAAAACAAAAAATAACAGATGAAAACAAAAGGGGAAGCAACTCTTACAAAACACATGTATGGTTGTTTAAGATTCTAGATTAACTCCGTGCTTGGGGAAAAAAACCCCAATGATGTGTGATGTCATTGTTCACAAAGAGGTGTCAATTGTTGTACAGGATAAATGAAATACATAACTCAGACTTAGACGTTTTTGAGAGAGACACATCTGGAAATATATTTTGCTGACTAAGCGTTTGTCAGGATTGTGCGTTGGTGGCCCCTTAAATGGGAAAAAAATGTCCCATCCTATATATCATATTCTCTATAGCATATTTGTGACAATTAAACCAAACATTCTTCTATAGACAATTTCCAATACCTTCTGTTCATGAACACCAATTTTTGTTTCTAAACTTGTTTCGTCATGAATATAGTTGAAGTACTACCCAATCGACGTTAAACAGCAATATATCAAACAATCGATGTTTAATTTTGATATGACGAAACATTTAGCTTCCTAAAACGAGAAATTGATTGAGCGGCCACTGTTGGGGAACTTTGGCAATGTTTCAAGGATACCGTCAAACGAAAAGTCTGAAGATACTAAAGGATAAGAAGACGCTGTAAATCGAAGGACAGATAATACAATGACCAAATTAAATTAAAGGAAAACAATGACCAACAAGCCACTACACTTCACCATAGATTTAGTAATATTAACCCCATTAAATTATCAGCAAAAGGGGTGGAGTGAACTCATGTGCTTCGTAATGATAAACAGTTCCTGCTCCACTAGTGGCTCCCGTCGTGTTGCTCTTCACTACATTTGGTACTGCTTTGACAACTATTTTACCTATTTTGTTCCAGTATTGTTATAAATACTGTTATAGTGACAGCCGGAACCTTTAAGCCGTAATGAAAGCGGGAGGTTTGACGCTTTAAAATCTGATTCAACCCACCATTTCTTTAGAAATGCCTGTACCAAGTCAGGGTCATTACGGTTTTCACAGTTTTCTGGTTGTTGACTGATTTTGTCTGTTTATATACTTATGAGTTTTGACTTTCCCTTTGTAAGATTGCTCGGAGTTTGTTATTACCCTTACTTGGTATAATTCCGGTGATGAGTTATGATTGATGAAAGAAGGAAGGGATTATGACTTCAACAAACTGAAATATATATGGTCCTCTGAGATTAGGATCAGTGGCGGATTCAAGGGGGGGGGGGGGGGGGGGGGGGCTTTGGTGGCTTCAGCCCCTCCGTCGAATAAGTCAAGCACATATATTAACATACGCTTTTCAATGTTAGTTAACGTCACGATATGGCTTTTAATCGAATGGTTTCGGTCTGTGTGATGAAAGTAAAAGAAAATACCAATAATTTCTTTGTATTGAATTAATCTTCAAAGAGGTAATTATAAGTAATTATGCTAAATCAAATTTTCAAGTTTATTTGAAGTTTTTATAAATGTATTGTCAAAATACCAATTAATCAGGTATTGTCTAAACCGTTATATAAATATGTCTAGTGTCACAATTTCATATAGGTATAACCATATAGGTATAACCACCAACACCTGTAAATTGAGGCTCTTTCAAGGAAATTCTTTTTTAAATATCATTTATTTTTACAAAAATATTAAAGGCAAAGGTTGCTGTATTACAAAAACAAACAAAAAATACACGAGTTTCCGTTTTGATGAAAATATGGATATTGCGTAATATTTAACCAAGTCATGATGGCGTCTTAGTGAAGGAGTACCTGAAGGAAAGCACCAAGCACACGACACAGGGAAACTTTCTCAGTTATGATACAATATGCAAAGAAAGTTCACATCCTTCCTACAGTATTCGTTGGTCACCCAAATCCAAATACCATTCAATGTATTGGGAAACAAAAATATTGTGAAACTATGCGTTCATCTTTTAAACTTTCTAAAGTGACATCATTATAGAACATTCATGAAATTTGAAGTGAGTGAACGGAACGTGCAGCATGGATCTTTTTTTTCATCGAATCAAATATTCAAGAACCAAACACATAGTTTCTACGAAATTCAAGTTGGAAATCCATTTTCCTTGTTTTTTTTCTTTTCTTGTTTGTTTAAGGCATTCAGAATTTTCTCGGGTTTATCGTTGTAAAAAGAATGAAAGTGGAACAAGAGAAGCTGGTCACACCAAATCTCAATTTTGGCGAGAATTACATTTTTCGTCTCCAACTATAGCTATTTTTTTATCTTACGTTCGTCACAAATTTGTTCAGAACTTGCATGACAAATCAATATAACTGCTTATTATTCAGCTATAATTTGAATTCAACTAGTGACGTTCATTTATGACTTGTGAGCATGTATTATTTTTTCCTGCAGTGTTACAACCGGAGGTAATATTTTCCCGTATTTTTCAGTAGCTACAAGCTACATAACTCTTCATCTGTCGTCTGCTAAGGTAAACAAAGCAAAACAATGTTTGCAATATGAATAATTTTGTCTTAGGCACAGATACCACAAAAAACTAATATGAAACCGAAAACAGATATGGATATCTTCAAACGCTTGATGGAATTTCTAGATTCGTTAAAATATATGGTGTACTATAGGACAGCCATTAAATATTTGTCAATATTTGTATATAGAGAGATCACAAAATACCATAAAATTAACAAGTATCGCCCGTCGACACGGATTAAGGCGAAGGTCTTAGCTGCACCCATAAGAAATTCGAATCAGTATGTGTTTTTATTTTCAAATTAGCATTTGTCCATGATCTTTTCCTTTCGTCCTTGGATGTGACTTGTTTTTTCCCCTCTAAAGCAACATAATACAAATTTTGTTCCATCCTTGCTATTAATACAGACATTTGAAGAAGCCAGTTGTAGCTACCTTTACATATAGGAGACATTTACATCAGGCAAATGGTTTCATTGTTACAAATACAAAATGCATTCTAGTTTTCGTTTGAAAAGCTAATTCCGTATTCTATAGTGAAATATTCGGTTAAAAGATTCAGCAAAGGGAAAACAGTAAAGAGAGCTAAAAGAGATTTATACGTCAAATGACCCTTTAGAGGGATAAACATAGCATTCTTATTATATACGGTGTATATAGCGAAATTCTATTCAATAGAAAAAAACCAAAAAACAAACAAACAAACAAAAACAAAAAAACCAAAAAACGAAAAACAACAAAAACAAAGACAAAACAAAGCAAAACAAAAAAAAGAAAAATAGAACTTTTATATGGCATCAACGAGATTTCGAATTTGCGCAGGTGTGGACCTACACGGAAGTGTTGGCTTTCAAATCTATTCAATAGGCATTTGTTTGTATCAAAACCATGAATCGATATACTATTTAAAACGTAATTCACATGTATATTTATTTCCTTTCTCATATTTTCTTAATGAAGAAGATATATGTTTGATATGCACTGTAGTCTGAAGTTTTATTAAGAATGATTTTTAAAGGACACAACAAAGGAAAGAAAGTAATGGCATTAAAGAGTGGGAAAGATATTTTTATATCAAATGATCCTCCCGAGGGATATTCATAGCAAAAAAAATAATAATAAAAAAAAGGAAAAAAAAAGAAAAAAGAAAAAAAAAGAAAAAAGAAGAGAACATGGAGCCTTTATATGGCACCAGCAACATTTTTTATTTGCTTAGTTGTGGACCTACACGGAATTGTTGGCTTTCAAATCTATCCAATGGTAATTTGCTTCTATCAAAAACATGAATCGATATAAATAGAGAATATTATATGGCTCTTTCCGTATCACATCTCGTATCAACCCGAGACACCAATATCACCCCGAGAGTTTTAGCTCGAGGGTTGATACGGGATGTGAAACGGAAAGAGCCATATCATATTATGTTTATTATATACTTAAACATGAGAAAGTCTTGTTCTGCATTATGAATTGTGACGTCGACGTAGTCACGTGATCAATATCATTTTAAGAAGTATGATAAAGGGACGATGATATCGATATCATTCACGGTAGACAAATACAGTCGCAATGCTCTTTCAGTAATATATTTGCAAATTTCCTTTATTTAGTACTAAGCATATGATAAACTGTAATACACAACCCAACATGCATATTTATTTCCTTTCACATATTTTCTTATGTTTGAAACACACTGTAGTCTGACGTTTTTATCTAAAATATAAATCAACAGTTTTGCAACATACATTCACTGTACATGTTCAGAATATAACAATTATTTCACGTTGCAAATCCTGTACAGAAGTGGTCCTTCGAGTTCATACAATTTGTGGTAACTGTCTGCACGCAAATAATGATCTTTCGCCATTGTTAAGCCAACCGCTTGTGACTCGTCAAAACGAGAGCCAATTCCCACAATGAAAATCTCTATTCGTTTAAACTTTGACCTTCTGGATTCTAATTCCGATTTATGATATTCATCCTTGCTCAATTGTCGATTAAGGAAAATAATTCCGACTTTCTTTTTCTTATCTGCTTGTATTTTCTGTCGCATGTCTCTAAACAGGCTTTGAAATGTGTTTGTTGTCATGGATTCCAGTCCATTTTGTAGTGTTTTCTGATCGTGTACATGATCAACAAGGGCGTGTTTTGTAGAGTGAAGACCACACCCACTTGTTACAACTGACAGGCTCATTTGTTGTTTGTCCATTTGTAGGCGTGATGCTATTCTGTTGATAAGGGTCATAACATAGTAGGCATTTTCAGCACCTATAGAAGATGTATCAACAGCGTATGCCATGCTTACAGGCTTCTGTGGATGGCACTCTGTAATTAAGAAGGTGTAATATTATGATATAAGATAGTTATTCTATACAATTTAATGTGTTAATTACATGAAACATAACGGGTATCACTAGTGGAGCAGGAACTGCTTACCCTTCCGGAGCACCTGAACTCACCCCCGGTTTTTAATGGGGTTCGTGTTACTCTCTATCTTTAGTTTCATTTGTATGTTTGATAGATCGTTGTTTGTCCTTTTTCTTTTTGGTCATTGTGTTGTTTGTTCATCTTCGATTTACAGATTCTGATTACCCCTTTGGGATCTTCAAACTCTTCATACACTAAATAAATCTGATGACTTTGAAATACATTGCAATTCCCTTTTCTTCTTCTTATTTTTGTAATGGATCTTTTTTTTCTTTTTGTGGGAAGTTTGTTGTATAAGAAAGAAGCCAGACATATAGACTGAAGATATAAATAGATTTATGACAGACAATACAATGACCAAAAGAAAAGAAAAACGAAAAGACCAACAATGGTCTACAAAACACCACACAGGAACCTGGATTGAGCGACTCGAACACTACTGAAAACCGGGGGAGGATTAACTCAGGTGCTCCGGAAGGGAAGACGATTCCTGCTCCACCATGAGTAACCGTCGTGCTACTGCTAAACGACACTAACATGAACATCATCGGATATGGAAATAGCAATATTTAATGACATGTAAATATATGTCCAAAATCAAAATCAAAATAAAATTTTGAATTTAAGAAAAAAAATAGATTTTAGTCTATAAAAAGACAAATCAGAATAGAAAGTCCATAACATTGGTCAAAAGTACCATAATTCTCAGTTGAGAGAATACGTATAAATATTGAATAAGTTAATTCGATTTAGTTGTGTGGTCATTTCAGTGCAATTGTAAAGAAAAGAAGATATATCTTTGAAGCCGTCCGCTTCTTTAAGAAGAGTTTGAAGATACCTCAGGGGAAATCAGAATCCGTATCTCGAAGAAGAACAGACAACACAATGGCCAACAGAAAAAGTACAAAAGAACAAACAACGATCTACAAAACATACACATAAAATATAAAACTAAAGATCGAGTAACACGTACCCCACTAAAAATCGGGGGTGAAATCAGGTGCTCCGGAAGGGTAAGCCGCTAAGTAACGTTTGAAGATACCACAGGGAAAATCAGAAGCCATAATTCGAAGGACAGACAAATACGCTAAACCAATGGTGTCAACAATATTTATTAATTGCTTACTCTGAAATGTCGTTAATAATACTGTTATAGTGACAAACGGAACCTTTTAACCATAATGGAAGCGGGAGGTTTGGCGCCGTAAAATCTGATTCAACCCACCATTTCTTTGGAAATGCCTGTACCAAGTCAGGGTCATTGTGGTTTTCTCAGTTTTCCGGTTGTTGACTGATTTTGTCTGTTTATTGACATATGAGTTTTTGCCTTTCCATTTGGAAGATTGCTCGGTGTTCGGTAATTTTTTTATTACCCTTATGTCACTTTAACATTCAACAAATCCATTCCACAACAGTAACAAGGTCTTGTTAGTTATTGCTTAAGAAAACATAGCTAATAACAAAGTATCAATGTATTCGATGCTGATTTCACCAGTGCAATAAGGTCTTGTTAGTTATTGCTTAAGACTATATAGGTAAGCATACAGTATCAATGTACTCTGTGCTGGAGTGTAGTATTGAACTTTTAACTTACCAGCTTCTCCATACAGTACTTCATCATCATTCATCATCGGTTCATTTGATACAGCTGGTGTCGTTTGCTGTATCTGTACTGTAAAGAAATGTAAGATTTCTTTCAAAACATTGTTATTATATATACAAAATCTAAAGGCTCTTCCGCAGCATAATTTGATTAACATATTGCGTTTTAATTTTGTTTTGGTTTTTAACCCTCAAATATTATGTGGGTTTCTCACTTTTGACAAAGGTATCCGATATCTTAATATACATCTAGTCCATGTATGACATAATGAACCCTGAAATATGGATATATGGACAATAATAGGGCAGTGTCTTTTAAAATATAAGGTTTATGTGTATGAGACTTATCAACTGGGATAAAAACGAGGTTCATCTAGCCTTTCTCCAGTTTTGTGCCAAATACGAATAATACACTAAAATTCGTATCTACTTTTTTCCCTAATTGCATAAAAAAATATCTATCACTTATATTAATAGTAAACAATTTTAAACTGCGAAATACCTCTTTTCTCATCTTTTATATTCTAAAAAAAAAAAAAAAAAAAATCCACTGCAATATACATATGATTGTATATTGGAAAAGATTGTAAGAAGATTTAATTGTACTTTACTATATAGATTGTATGATGTTTTATATGTTATTATATTATTGTACTCTATTCTGTATTGATGTAATTTGCAGTTGAGAAAAAAAAAATGCGAATAAACAGTTCCAAATCCCAATAGACAAATCGTAGAAACAGAGGCTAAATCGTTAAACCAAATACACTTATACATGACCGCTCAATTGTTACAGGCACTGTAATAATGGAGTATTTACAAACACCACTGTTGTCAGGTACTGAACAGTTGAGCGATGAATTGTTTTTGAAAGTCAGCTGAAACATTTGTCAGCTATATAATGGCGATAACAGGTTACAAGTTGATTATACAATAATCATACCGACTTTATGCAATGTAATAGACCAAGGAAATGGGCCCTGATTGGAAAAAAAGTGTTTGTGCAATGAAACAACATACCTCCGGTAAATATATCCCTACACTCGAAACATTATCCTGATTCTTAGTCAACCAATATGTACTCTTACCCCTTAATACATCGTCGTTAGCGGGGGGAGTTTCAAATGCGAATTTATAGCCTTTGGTTTAACGCGATCATCGGAGATCGAGACTAGCGCACTCATACAGGATCAACGTTATTGTTATAGTGTTTACGTTCACTTTTAACAATATTTTAGCTTTATCGTGACGGTAAGTTCTATTCGTAAAGGAAACCGGAGTACCCGGAGAAAACTATCGAACTGTCGCAAGTCACTGACAAACTTTATATCAAAATGTTGTATCGAGTACACCTCGCCTGATCGTGACTCGAACACACAACGTTAGTATATTACCCAACCGGAGTGGTCAGCAGAAATAAATAATGTCAAAAGTACAGTACATTTGATAATCGATATGGAGGTGGCCAGATCAGGTTACGTAACAATTATTAATGCTTCACTAACGGAAACTGATTTAAAATATAATAGACGGTCTCCTTAGAGAATGGTGTTAATAAATCAGTTGATAAGAATTTGGGTACAAAATGACAGACTTTAATGCGGATATATGTCTGATTACAGTCACGATTTCTAATCTTTTATACATGCAAAATAACAATTATTTCCCTAGACAGATAGCTAATAGAGTTTTATGTTTCTTTGAAATTCTACGTAGAAACAAAATTCGGTTAATAACAGAATATGAATTAATCTTTAAATGAAATATTATACATTGTTGTTTTGGTCATCAAATTGAAATAAACCACAAACCTACACACGAGGGGAAGCCGAGGCCGTGATAATATGGTTGTTACATTATAGTCCATTACACTAATAATTAAATCGATTATTCCACAAGTACATTGGAATATGTCATATTCATTCTCTAAAGACAAATACTATAGGTTTTGGTGGAAGAGATTATCAGAAGAAGGCAGGACATTTTTTTTAATTTGATACTTCAGATTTTGTGGACAGACATTGTTGGAAGCAGGAACGTTTTTAATGCATATTTGGTTACCATTATCTATTGGTGCCACACGTGATTTATATTATTGATTGTGATAATTGATACTTGTTTTAGCTAACATAATACAGTTATTCCGCATGAATACAAATAAACGTTTGCTGTACATTGCTGTGGTAGTATGACATAATGTATCATTGTTTAACAGTTAAATTGAGTTACATTGTACATATGTACCAGTCAACGATATTTGTCTCCTCAATACAATGCGTGCTAATAGAATGATTTATTGAAAATGTTAGATTCATTTTATTCTAAAATAACAGTTATATTCGTTTTTCCTTGTTTAATTTAACATTTAAATCACAAATGATTTGAGGCAATTATTGGAAATTGAAAAGGAATTTACTGTTGTGGAAACACTTATAGTACGTGGATTTGTTTTATTTTTATTTTTGGTGTTTTAACGCCACTTTCAATAATATTTCAGCTATATCATGGCGACCAGTTCTAGTGGTGGAAGAAGCCGGAGTGCCCGGAGAAAACCACCAACCATGGGCAAGCAACTGGTAAACTTTATCACTTGCGAGTCGGGTGCACCTTTTTTGTAGTACGTGGATAATGGTTACTGCTATAACAATATTAAATTAAAAAAAATATGACTCGGCGTTCTTTGAAAAAAGGTTGATCGCTCAGTCATATGATTGGATCAATATTTTACTCGCATGTGGCAAACATGGCCACATTATTTAACTATGAGGGGGCGCTTAGGAAAACATGGCCACATCATTTACCTATGAGGGGGCACTTAGGAAAACATGGCCACATCATTTACCTATGAGGGGGCGCGTAGGAAAACATGGCCACATCTTTTACCTATGAGGGGGCGCTTAGAAAAACATGGCCACATCATTTACCTATGAGGGAGCGCTTAGGAAAACATGGCGACATCATTTACCTATGAGGGGGCGCTTAGGAAAACATGGCCACATCATTTACCTATGGCAGTTGCATATCACCACTAAAATTGTGAGGTCTATTTCTGTATGTGGCAGGGTGCACTCGATATAACGTTATGTGATAAAGTTTGTCATTGACTCACTTATAACGTATAATGCCTGATAAATTAAAAAAAATCGATTGGTGTTCTTTTGATATGTCCGTGATAAGTAAAATACCTTCACATGCACTGATAGCAAGTTGTTCCTTGATCGAATCCAGCGCATCGAAGTTGCCTACAGTAAACATGTAGATATCAAGAGGTTTACTGGCAATGGCTTCAAGTTCAGCTTGATCTACCTGAAATAAAAGAGCAAAAGTCATTACTTTTCCCATAAAAATTTGTAAAAGTTCATTCATTCTTAATACAATACCCTTTAATTTATGCAAATGTCCCATACAACAATAAAAAAAATGCCCCATGCATCAATGAGCATCATTGTTCTATTTCGTAAGGGGAAAACAAACGTCAAATTTCACATAAATGAATGAATTATTACAATACATCGATAAAAATGAAAAAGATAAACAATGAACACTGCAATATTCAAACTAGACTAATGTACAATGTAAGTGTACCATAATAGTCAGATGTGATGTTCCAATGCATTATAGATTCTATTTTTATGTAATATGCTATGAAAAAGCCAAATATTTTGAAATAAGGTGTACTACCTCCTACTAGCATTGGCATTTCAGATTTCGATCCCAGATTTCTGTTGACGAATGCAAATCAATTTCATGAAATGGGTATATTACATTGTCGTTGATTTGTATTTATTTGTTTTTCCAGATGTAAATGAGCATAGGAAATAATGTTCTATTGTTATCTAATGACCACATTGGTGGTGTAATGGTTAGCGTGCTCGCCTTGAGTGCGGTGGATCGTGGGTACGAGCATAATGATACCAAAGGGGTAATAAGATGCCATAAATCCAAGAAGAAAAGACAATATAGTCGCCAAAAGAGAAACGACAACAGGATCAACAATGGTCGACAAAACACTCCACAGAAAACTAAAGATCGAGCAACGCGAACCTCACTAAAAACCGGGGAAGAACTCAGGTGCTCCGGAAGGGTAGGCATTTCCTTCTCCACTAATGGCATCCATCGTGTTACTCTTGTTACAAACCCGGTGAAAAGTCACGGGAGAGTAAAAGATCGAATTGTGATTACGAGAAACGGAACATATCCTTCTTCTTATTGGCAGGAACCCTCTATCAAGTAAATCATGATAGCAACCACAACCTCTGGAATATTGTATCAAATGTATCTTTGGTATCTTTTATTTCAAGTTCAATAAAAATAGATGCCATCAACAAAAGGACATCATCTATATAGCGGAAGCTAAAATTAATGGATAGGGCTAGCTAGTTTTCTTCGTTTTTCTTGAGAGGCCCCAGTATGAAGTCAACATCGTACGAAGTAAGGAACAAATCGAGGAGAAGAGGAGCAATTGGTACCCATAGAAATGCCAACAGTCTGTTGACGTCCACCAAATATAACAAATATGTTGTCAATCAAAAACTCCAGCATTTTGATTATATCAGATTCAGAATTAGGGTATTTTAATTTAGCAAATTAGATTTGGCAATTCCCAAGACAAGGTATTTGTATCTACCTTGGCCATTCTTTATTTATGAAACACAGTTGGACTAATTCTTTTAATTTGTGTCTTTGTTTTGAGTGGGAATAGTTGTGGAGAGGGTAGAAAATTTAAATGTTTTAAAGCTTCTGTATTGGCAGAGGGACCGTGATTGTGTGTACTCTAACAAATCTTTATAATTTGTCAGAATCTACACCTGATTCACACCACTAGTGTCACAATAACTCTCAAGCTCGGTTTTGACCGCTGATAAAATAGATGTTAATAATTTGGAAAGAAGTTTCGATTAGCATTTGGTAGACCCAGCAATGTAACGCTGTTTGTAAGGACATTTGTTTAATTTATGAATGCAGTAGAGTGCTGGTGGATCCAGTTCTTCATCCTTGGTTGAAATTCCAAAAGGAACAAAAAACAGACCTATGATTGTACAGCTTTCCTCTTTCTTAGGTGTCGTCGAGGTATATGTAGGGTTGCCAAGTGAATTGTAAATACATTTAGTTCCTTTATCAAGCAGTCTATGTAATGTGATTTAAACATAAAAGCGATATTGTTAGGGGCTTTGTTTGCAGGGACAACAACATACTTGTCATGGAGGTGAGGCATGTGCTTCAAACGATTTGGGTATATTAAGATTGATATATACTAATTCGGAAACGCCTACCATGCTGGTTACTATATTTTCTCCCATAATTCATAGCACTCAGTTACATTTTTAGTTCATGACATAATATTTTTGTATCTTAGATTTCATCAATCTTCTCATTTATGTTGTCTTGTTTATTTAATGCCGAAAAACACGTTCAAGACCTTGTGTGGCGATGACAATTAATGTTTTGTTGATGCTATGTGGGTGGAAATATATATTATACGAATAGTCAAGCATGTCGATTTAGTAAATACAAAATTGCATCAAGCGGAAACCAAATTTAAGAACTTGTGAACAAATCGAAGACATTCATGGTAAAGAAGCTGGCACGATTATGCAATTGCAGAGATAATGGAAATTATAACAGTAAAGTAAATATAAAATGAGTACAATTTTATTGCATTTTAAAACACTATATGGTATGTTCTTCCGGTCCTAATTGTGGTGATTTAAACAATTATATTGCATTGATGATCCCGTTTACTTAGAACGTTAAAACAAATAGGTTAATTTTTTTTAACTATCTAGACAATCTACACATTTATCAATGAAATTTATAGTTTCTAAATAATGTAAATACTATTGAAAATAAGTTCATCTCCTTCTTATATATATACACGTAACATTATCCTTTTTGGCTAATCTTGTTTAGGCCCACTGTGGTGCTTGTTTCATACGACATATACATAATTTTGCATTCAAACTTTCACTTCGAGCACTCCCGATGAATTTGAGCTATCACACATGCGCATCGTAGACACTAAATAATAGAAATACATAAAAAAACATTATGATAACCTGTTTTCCTATACCGATAACAAACAATGCTATTCCCTCTCTCTTGGCCTTTGAGGCTTCCGCCATTGTCCGATGAACATCGTTGGACTGTCCATCAGTTAAGATAATAGCAATTCGTGGCTTGGTGGAATTATATGGTGACTTCATCTTTGTAAAGGCCTTCTCCCTGATGTAGCTCAATGCCTCACCAGTATTTGTATTTCCTCCTAAAAACTCAATATTCTTTATTTTGTCCAAAATTTCATCTTTTGTGCTCAGTTCTCCCAGTTTAAGCTCGGGGACTACAGTCATGCTACAATATATAACAAGTATATAATAATATTTTGCTTCAAACAAATCTTGCATTAGTACAGTGTATATTTTCATTTTTCACACTTACAAATGTGCTTATCAATACCATTGTTTTTGTTTCCACGTTGCCGTCTATAGAATAACAAGTGCCCATGATAATACTATCGATTGATTGATTGATTAGTGTTGAACTCCAAATTTAAAGGAATATTAATGTTAGTTTGTTAATTTTACATGCAATGAATATTAATGTTAATTTGTTAATTTTACATGCAATGAATATTAATGTTAATTTGTTAATTTTACATGCAATGAATATTAATGTTAATTTGTTAATTTTACATGCAATGAATATTAATGTTAATTTGTTAATTTTACATGCAATGAATATTAATGTTAATTTGTTAATTTTACATGCAATGAATATTAATGTTAATTTGTTAATTTTACATGCAATACAGTTTGATATCATATAATAAGAGTGGAGGTTTTGAATCCCTAAAACTAGTTTGACCTTCTACATGTTCCAAGCCAGGAAAGTAAAGTGTCATGTATATACATGTATGTGTGTTAAAGGTCATGTATATATGTGTGTTAAGGGTCATGTATATATGTGTGTTAAAGGTCATGTATATATGTGTGTTGAGGGTCATGCATATGTGTGTTAAAGGTCATGTATATATGTGTGTTAAGGGTCATATATATATATGTGTGTTAAAGGTCATGTATATATTTGTGTTAAGGGTTATGTATATATGTGTGTTAAGGGTCATGCATATATACGTGTTAAGGGTCATGTATATATGTGTGCTAAGGGTCATGTATATATGTGTGCTAAGGGTCATGTATATATGTGTGTTAAGGGTCATGTATATATATGTGTTAAGGGGCATGTATATATGTGTGTTAAGGGTCATGTATATGTGTGCTAAGGGTCATGTATATATGTGTGTTAAGGGTCATGTATATATGTGTTAAGGGTCATGTATATATGTGTGTCAAGGGTCATGTATATATGTGTGCTAAGAGTCATGTATATATGTGTGTTAAGGGTCATGTATATGTGTGTTAAGGGTCATGTATATATGTGTGTTAAGGGTCATTATATATGTGTGTTAAGGGTCATGTATATATGTGTGTTAAGGGTCATGTATATATATGTGTTAAGGGTCATGTATATATGTATGTTAAGGGTCATGTATATATGTGTGTTAAGGGTCATGTATATATGTGTGTTAAGGGTCATGTATATGTGTGGTAAGGGTCATGTATATATGTGTGTTAAGGGTCATGTATATATGTGTGCTAAGAGTCATGTATATATGTGTGTTAAGGGTCATGTATATATGTGTGTTAAGGGTCATGTATATATGTGTGTTAAGGGTCATGTATATATGTGTGTTAAGGGTATCGAATTTTTCTCTGTACGATATTTGATTATTATATTTGTGAACTGTTCCGACAGTGTGGCATTATTTGTTTTCGTTTTTCATTTTATTGCCAAGAGTTATTTAAACCCTTAAATTTGCCAAAATTCTGATCGTAAGGGTCTTTATCAAAATTGTTTTCCAAGTATTACTATTAAAAGAGTTTGAAGATACCAAAGGGGTAATCAGAATCCGTAAATTGAAGACGAACAGACAACACAATGACGAAAAGAAAACGTTAACGGACGACAGACGACGGACGACGGACAACGGACGACAAGTGATGGCAAAAGTTCACGTTACCTTTGGCAAGGTGAGCTAAAAATGACAAAAAGAGAAACGATCTACAAAATGTACACATAAAACTAAAGATCGAGTAACACGAACCGAACTAAAAACCGGGGTTGAACTCTGATGAATTGACATAGCACAGTACATACAATATCAACATGGCAACCATGTATTGTCAATTTGTATTAGATAGTAGAAACAATATATTATTTATATAATAATGTGGTCTTGTCCAGGTAATATGCCAAAATATTATCCAGGTCTGAGAGACATATTACTCCGACCTGGGTAATATTTTGGCATATTACGTGGACAAGACCACATTAATAGCATTATTATGCTGAGTGTCTAATTGTCCAGGTAATATGCCAAAATATTACCCAGGTAATATGTCAAAATATTACAGTACCAAATATCACTACAGAAACTTGCACGAAGTATAATAATACATATTATTAATGTACGTACCTGTATGATATTACACCAACCTGTGTCTTGTTTGGTCCAATGTCAAACATCTGTACTACCTCACGTGTAAAGTTGATCTCCTTTTGAAAGTCTATGTACAGTATACTACTAGAGGAGTCCAAGACAAAGATAACATCTGAGGGTTTACCTCCACATGCTACAATACACAAGTTAGTTGTAGCATATGGATTATCAATATTCGTCGTATATTGAAAATAGATTTTCACAAAAACCATAAAAAAAGGTGTTGTAACGATACCAGTATGCATAACTATGTACCGGTATAGTTCAGAATATACAAGGGAGGGTCGTGGTCGTGATTGTACGGTATTTAGATTTACAACTACCTATGCAATTAGAGCCTATCACCACTAACGTTGTGAGTTAGAATCCAGCTGATGGCGAGGTGCACTCGATACAACATTATGTGATAAAAGTTTGTCAGTGATTTGCGACTAGTCGGTGTTTTTCTCCGGTTTCTTTCACCAATAAAACTGACTGCCACGATATAATTGAAATATTGTTGAAAGTGGCGTTAAATACTATAACCCTAACACTAGCGTGTGTAATATAGCCAGATTTTGTTTTTCAAGATATGAACAAAAATTGCTTCAGTAGTAGCATACGGATTATCAATGATCGTCGTATATTAAAAATGATATTTTCACAAAAAACATCAAAAAGGTGCCGGTGTTACATACTCATTTTTCCCCCATACTCATTTTTCTCCCCGGAAAAATGAGTATATACTCAGTTTTCCCCCCGGAAAAATGAGTATATACTGAGATTTCCCCCCCGGAAAAATTAGTATATACTGAATTTCCCCCCCGGAAATCCAAGTATGTGTTAACACATACTCATTTTTCCCCTCATACTAGTTTTTCCCCTCTCCTATTTTAATAGGGTTTTTCTTGTGTACACTTATATGCATGTATATGGTGGAAGAAATACTAGTTAAATGTGGACGAAAGAGGGTATCAACAATGATGATAGTAATAACTAAGGCAAGCATGAACATGGAGTGAGAACGGATAAGGAGGTAGGAGGAAAGGAAGGGAAAAACACTTGAGTGATAAAGCGATCTTCCTTAGTGCAAGTGAGAAAAACTCAAGTTTGCTAAGTGCTGGAAGGCACAGCTGACAGGTATGAGGAAGAGGGCAGGAAGGAAGGAATATAAAGAGAAGGATAGAGAGGACGGAGGGAGAATGGTAAAAAGATGATGGGGGGGAAGGAGAGATACTAGAGGTATAAAATAAGGAGGATGACGGGGAGGAATTAGGGAGGGAGTTAATATGGAAAAGGATGGAGATAGTGAGGAGGATAATGATGAGGAAGTAGTGAAACAGGTATTGAAGAGGAGATTTGAAGGAAGAGAATAGAAAGGACGAAGTGACAAAGGTAAACGAGGAGGAGAGAAGTAGTGAGGAGGAGGTAATAAGGAGGAGGATGATGACGACGGAGGAGAAAAGTATACGGAGAAGGTAATTAGGAAGAGTTAATAAGGAGGATGGAGACGGAAGAAAGACAGAGGTAATGAGGTGGATGATAATATTACAGGAAAGAGAAGAGAGGTAATGAGGTGGCGGATTGAAAGGAATGAAGGATGGAGAGGTGGTGAGGATGACTGAGAGGAAGGAGGGAGAGGTAGTGAGGATGACTGAGAGGAATGATGGAGAGAGGTAGTGGGGATGACTGAGAGGAAGGAGGGAGGGAGGTAGTGAGGAAGTGGATGGAGAGGAATGAGGGAGGAGAAGTAGTGAGGAGGAGGATTGAGAGAAAGGAGGGAGAGAGGCAGTGAGTAGGAAGGAATGGAAGAAGGGAGAGAGGTAGTAAGAAGAGGAGAGCAAGGGGGAGATAAGTAGAGAAGAAGAAGAAGGAGGAAGAGAGGTAGTGAGGATGACAGAGGAAGGAGGAAGATAGGTAGTGAGGAAGTGGATGGAGAGGAATGAGGGAGAAGTAGTGAGGAGGAGAATTTAGAGGAAGGAGGGAGAGGCAGTGAGTAGGAGGCAGAGGAAGAAGGGAGAGAGGTAGTAAGAAGAAGAGAGCAAGGAGGGAGAGAAGTAGAGAAGAGGAAGAAGGAGGGAGAGAGGTAGTGAGGAGGAGGATGGGAAGGAAGGAGGGAGAGAGGTATTGAGGAGGATGGAGAGGAATGAGGGTGAGGAAGGAGAGAGAGGCAGTGAGGAAGAGGATGGAGAGGAAGGGTGAGAAAGGTAGTGAGGAGGACGACTACTTTAATAAATTTCCCCCGACAATGCCTTCAGTGGTTCTTGAAAATCGATTAATCAGAATGTTCAAAGTCTCCTATCGATCTGCACCAAAGAAACAACGCTTGTGTAGTACCTCATAGTGAACACCCTCAAAGTTAAATTGGTTAAATTATGTTCAGTGGTTCTCAATGAGATTACGAAAATGTAATTCATAGGTTTTCAAAGCAATTTTGACCTTCGCTGTCGACCATTTTGAATTTCCGATCGGCATAAAAACCATTATCACCTGTAAAGGACTCTGAAATTTCAAGACAATGTTTACAACCATAATATGCAGGTCAAGTTCAATTTCAGCCAGATCCCATATACGGCTTGGAAGTTAGGCCCACTTAGCTGAAAGCGGAGAACTCCGTGTCCTCAGACACATTCTTCTTTTATTCATTTTTTAACGAATCGACATGAAAAGTAACAACACTTGCGTAGGACATAATAGTGAACACCTCTGCCAAGTGTGGTTAAATTCTGTTCAGTGTTTTTCAAGTAGACCATGAACATGTTGCTTTACATATGGTTTCAAAGCAAACTTTGACCTCCGCTGGCAACGATTTTGAATTTCCGATGGGCTCAAAAAGTAACAAGTCCTGTCAAGAACCTTAAAATGAACATACAAATCACGTTTCTATACCATCGCTTCAGTGGTTCTTGAAAAAAGATTATTGAAAAACTAACAATGTTTCCAATGTCTCCTGATGACCATTTGTTGACGAATCGGAAACAATCCCTCATCCGATCTAAACAAACACCAGATCCCTCAGTACAATTTCTAGTCAATATGCAGACCACAGATAAATTCAATGCAGACGAACAATTACGCATTGGTTGACCATATGCGAACGCTAACTGATTTCAAATCCGATACGACAATTATAACGGATTTAAATTCGATTTAATGATTCGATTTCAATCCGGAATACGTGTGAATATGGTATTATAGTGCTACCACTTTCGGTAGATCAATCAAAAAAGATGGAGGCAAACGCATTTATCAAGATGGCTCAATTTTATAATAATTTGGTCATGACACGAAGCAAAAAATAGTTGTGCTGATATAGTAGAGGGGGTTAGGAGGGGGTCTGACCCCGAAACCCCGAACTAAAAAACTTGAAATCCCCTTAGTCCCGAATATAATAAAATTTCAATCCCGAATCCCGAAATGGTCAATCCCGAATTCTCGAGCTTAAAAAAACACCATCCCGGAGTCCCGAAAAGGGTCCTTCCCCCCTCATAGTAGTAGTTTAATTTAGAGAATACTGTTACCGTTTAGTTCATCATTTGAAATGAACATAATATGATAAATTGGTATAATTATGTTCGGTAAAACAAATCCACACTCTGACAGTAGAACTAATAATTGTATCATTCATAGTTATGCGTCATTGATGGACACTGCCATTCTATAGTTACTGATCTTTATTTAAAATGATCGATTACAAACAAACAAGCTACCACAAAATAGTTTGCTTAGTTTAAAGCCAATTATGTTGTGTCTCGGTGTACTGTAAACAGTTGAAATTCTTAAGAATAAATTAACAGATAACCATTGGCGGATCCAGGGGGGTTCCGGTGGTCGGAAACCCCCCGCCCCCTGTCCTTTTGCTCGGCAAATTTTGAAAAATCCGTGAAATTCGGCAAAAATTAGACTGGAACCCCCTTTTTAGCTCACCTGACTAAAAGGCAGGGTGAGCTTTTGCCATCACATTGCGTTCGTCGTCCTTCCGTCCGTCCGTTAACTTTTTACATTTTGATATTCTTCTTGAGAACCACTGAACATAATTTAACCAAACTTGGTATGAATGATCCTTAGGGTGTGTAGACTTTAGTTTGTGAATTATATATCCGTCGACGAAACAACATGGCCGCCATGGCTAAAAATAGAACATAGGGGTCAAACTGCAGTCATTGGCTAATATTTCAAAAAGTATTACATATAGAGAAAAATAGAGGTGATCTTCCTTCTTCAGCATCAAAAGCTCTACAAAAGTCTCCATAAGGTCGACCCCTTATAGGAGTTATTGCCTTTGTATAGTCTATCAGTGCAAAGGGGGAGAATTGAGTATGAGGGGGGAACTTCAGCATATACTCAGATTCCCCCCCCCCCCTAAAAATCAGGGGGAAAGATGAGTATATACTGATCTTTCTGGGGGGAAAAATGAGTATATACTGATCTTTCCGGGGGAAAAACTAGTATATACTCATTTTTCCGGGGGGAAAAATGAGTAGGGGGAAAAATGAGTATGTAACACCTGTACGAGACCAATGTCCATGACTATTAATATTTCAGAATATAAAAGGTTTTTTTTCTAATACCAAAACTAATCTAGTAAGAATGCATATTGTTCTTTACCAAGCACTACATCTAAAAATAATGTATTTATCATGGTGGTCATTTGTATTTGCGGTAAATCGGAACTCACTGAAACCACTGACCTTTCGCTGAACTCGATACAACATTATGTGATAAAGTTTGTCAGTAACGTACGGCAGGTTGGTGGTTTTCTCCGGGTACTCCGGTTTCCTCCACCAATAAAACTGGCCGCCACGATATAACTGAACTATTGTTGAAAGTGGCGTTAAACAGCATAATCCACCAACCCATTCAATCTTTCGCAAGTGGTTGACAAACTTCATGCGCTGCTCCTATTTTGAAGTCGTCGATACAACAATTCGCTGCCCGTCCCATCGAACTGGCTGACCGTTGCGAAATATTCACTTCTCAAATGACAATGGATCTTTCCCCTGCTACGGAAATATTCTTTCATCTTATCACCGACAAGACTTTTAATGAACTTGATTATGAGTATATTGTAACATGGAAGATGCTTTATTAGAAGGAGGAACTGCTCACTCATTGTGGGAATATGGTTTCATCCCATGTCTTTTGTTTTCTGTGAATAGTTGTTGGGGTTTTTTGTTTGTTTTTTTTTTGTTTGTTTGTTTTTTTTTGTTTTTTTGTTTTTTTTTGCTTTACATCTTCTGGTTTATATTTGCTTCGTTTGTCTCCTTTCTGTATGTTGTATCCAATTTTGCCTCTGTTTCTATATAATTCGTTCTTGATAGTTCGGTTTTCTCTACTACGTTTAATACCAAATGACGTTGTATGCAGTACACTTCGCCACGCGTGGGAATCGAACTCTCAGATATATAGTCTGTGCAAAAATGTTATGCGCACAATTCGTAGGTGAAACTAGAACATAAATATAATTATCGACACTATATAAAAAAAGATATAAATAGATAACAACTTTACACACGTCAGAAATGAAAATAATCAGAAAATCAGAAACGTTATCTTTCTAAATATTATCGATAAACGTTATTTCACATCTAATCAAATTGTAACAGGAATATAATATGAAACGCACAAACTATCAATTATACGGAATTAGATCTTGTCAATTCCTCAATTGTATAAAATATTATGTAATCAGAGTAGCAAACTGTATTTTTCAGCTTATGAAACAAAAACATATTATTTATGTCAACAATGTTTACATAATCAATGATGATGATTTGCAACAAATGAGAGAATCAATCATTATTTGTCATATTAAATATGAATTATTGATAATGTATCACGGATAGACTTGCACGAATAATATGTTTCTTCTCTGAAACTCTGATCTACAGATTCAAGGTGTTGATATGAACACGCTATGCTATATTGAATAGAACATGCATTGTTTTTATTGAATTAAATGTGTAAATCTAGAAAAAAAAAACATCAGTAAAATTTGTTTTACAAAACAATTGTACAAAATATGTTTAAATTCAGAGGGGTTAAACGCCACTTTCAACAATGTTTCATTTATATTGTGGAGGTCAGCTTTATTTGTGGAGGAAACCGGAGTACCTGGAGAAAACCACTGACCTGTCACAAGTCACAGACAAACTGTATCACACAATCTTGTATCGAATACACCTACTTTAATTTAGAGGATTAGGGTTATGGTAGTTAACGCCAATTTCAACAATATTTCAGCTATATCATGGCCGTCAGTTTTATTGTTGGAGAACACTGGAGTACCCAGAGAAAACCGTTGACATGGCGCAAGTCACTGACAAACTTTATTACATAATGTTATATCGAGTACACCTGCTTTAATTTAGATACCTCGTAACTATTCCTCATAGGTTGCTAAAATTGATGTGTTTTCCCATTTGTTATATTAGTAAATGAAATATATTTAAAATAACTATACTTGCCTTCTGTCTTTAAGTTATGTCCTTGGGTTGAATCCTGAAACTAAATGAAAACAATCCTGATTGTTATCAAGTTGATGTCGTGCCTACCTGTCATTTTACTAGTAATGCTACAGTTAATTTCCTACTGTTTCATGATGTATGTAAGAGGTTTTAATACATGTATCTATCGTTTTCTTTCATTTTGTTTTGTAAATCTGGTTTTCGTGGCTTAGTTTGCTGAACTTGTCCTTGTTATTTTGGCTTAGAACAGTGTTCAGGATAAGCAGGGCCATATTTGTACATTACATTTTTATTAAATATTTTCCTAATTATATTTTCCGTTAAAACCCCTGGTATGGGCCAATAGACCAAATTTCGCTCAAATTTCCGATACCTCTTTTGGAACTAAGTTATCAAGCTAATAACTGTATTCCGATTTGTAATATTACTTACTTTTATCATGGTTATATTTTGTTGGTCCTCCTTTTATTTTATTTTTTCAATGTTTCATACTGATGGAATTTAATATTATCATTTTTATATTCATAAGTATAAAATTACATTTTTCACCTTTTAAGAATTGACAAAATCGTCACCATATATTGCATGGAGTTACATAATTCAACAAAATTACAATGCAACGCTTAATAAAGTTTTAATATTTACACAACATATTCAAAGTAATACGTTCTTTAATTTAAAGGGTAACGAGTGGTACCATTAGTTGTTTATAACTACTTACTTAGAGTGGAAACGGTCAGATTATTCTTATGTTACCATTGAATTAAAGATCAAGAAGAAATTTTAATCCATAATGAGAAAATCACTCTTATATTTTAACTAGAAAGAACATCATATCATTTTCACCTCCAGGAATAGTCGCTCCCGGTTTTCATGGGGTCCGTATTGCATATCTTTAGTTTTCCGTGTTTCTTCTGATGGATTATTCTTTGTCTTTTTATATAAAATTTTTGATCACGTATTTCTCTTTCTATATTGATTTACGATTTTCTTTCTAAAAGTGTTGTTGCTTAAGTGTATACCCCCCTTTATTTGGTCCGAAAACCCTATCAAAGATACAAATGACTTATTTGATTTGCCATTGTGATAGTATTCTCATGTTCGTACTCAATATGTCATGCACTGAAACATATTCCCTAAGTACAAACCAAAGCTTGGACCCAATAGCATGCCACTTATTAAAATTAACATATTTACCATTGGAATCTAACATCAAGGTCACATTTGACCTCAATGTTGTACCTTTCAATCCGCCATTCAACAATACATATAAATACGAAATATGATGACATTTGGGAATGAAGACAAGAAACTACACCCCGGGCACGGTTCTGTGATAAAAATCAATTATTTGAACTTCATTAGGTCTTACGGTCAAGATGACAATGATCTGAATTTTATATACACAATACTCCATGTCATAGTAAATGTGTGTTCAAAATATAAAGACAGAAGAGGCCTCTGTCCCAGATAGTGTTGAACAATGTATATTAAGAATAAGGGTTAGTGTTATGGTGTGTATCGCCACTTTCAACAATATTTCAGTTATATCGTAGCGATCAGTTTCTTAGTTAGATGAAAACGGAGTATCAGGAGAAAACCACCGACCTGGCCGCAAGTCACTAACAAATTTTATCACATATTGTTGTAACGAGTACACCTCGCCTCAGCGGGAATCGAATTCACAATGTTAGTGGTGATAGGCACTGATTGTACAGGTAATTGTAAATTCAACTACCCTGCGATCACGACCACGACGGCTCCTAGACATAATGTGAAGGGAAGACAAAAGGAATACAATTAAATTAAAGCTTACATCTCTGCTATAGTTTGTCATGATCTTCTGACAACCGAAGTATTTACAAAAACAATTATCCAACATTGTTTAAGACATTTTAAGAGCAATTAACTGTGAGTGTGTATTTTCCATATACTCTCTAAGGAATTCCTTAACTTCAACGAATTTAATTTATAAGTTTGGAGCAGTTTGCAATCAATAAACTAAGTTTTAAGGATTGGCATGCGTCTCATAAAATTTTAATTTCAGTTTTGTTTTACAAGGAATTTAATTTTGAAATGAAATTATATTATTAACGAAATTCATATTGCAAAGATTACATTTACAATTCGTGCATTTTGTTTTTAATGAAAATGTCTTTTAAATGCAACATGTTGAAAATGTGGTTTTGCCACCTACTAAATACATTTGTACATTGCATATTGCACTTAGAGGGGTCGTTGTGCAATCCGAGCCTATCACCACTAAAGTTGTGAGTTCGAACCCCGTCCTTGGCGAGGTGCTCTCGACACAACATTATGTGATAAAGTTTGTCAGTGACTTGCAACAGGTCGGTGATTCTCTCCGAGTACTCTGGGTTTCCTCCACTAATAAAACTGACTGCCACGATATAACTGAAATATTGTTGAATGTGGCATTAAACTCCACAAACCTAAACCAAACCATTACTTAGAGGAGAGGATGTAGGATAGGACATAATGCTAGAGGTGTGATTGAGGGGCGACATGTGTGATGTAGACAGTTACATTGTTCATCTGACTGGTCTGTACACACTGACATCAAAGTGTACAATAGATAGAGGTAGTTGTTCGTTTTGTTGACATTGGTTGAAGTGCTTACGATCACAGTTTAAACTTTCTTTCCATAATACCATTGTTTGTTTATGCCATGATATTGCTGAATCAGAGTTTGTTTTAACAGACAATCATTACTCTCTTGACCATTCTATATCTAGTTTAGCAAATGTTATCATAGGGAGTCAAAAAACTTTCAATTCAACTTTAAATAATGTGGTTTTTTTCATATTAGATATATTTCCTGGCTCACTATTTTTTTAAGTTTAATGTTTAAAATTAGTATAATAATCTCACTCTACTGGGTACTGGTGAATGTTCCGAGGCTCAGACCTACAGAACTACAGAGTGCGTCACCATGTTGTAGATTTGTTATGAGAGGGGAAGCAGTGTCAGGTTAGAATACGGAACGCATCAGCGTGGATCATAGTGGGTAACAATTTTGGAGAGTGCCACGCTTCCTATGCGTTAGGGGACCTCTTTTGTGTATTTCGAAAAAGAATATACTTATTGTAGCGACTAACAAATATTTTAATTTTCGTCCCATTCCAAACTGTCCATACTTTTCCAGTGGTAGTCAAGAGTCGTTGTTACAGTTGACAAATCTATCCTCTTTTTAGGCAGAGAATTTCTTATTTTTCAAGATTCTCTGAACTAAATTCAACAAGACTGTACAAGCAAACATTTGATGAATTATTTAGTAAAAATATAAAGGAATGGCCTTATTTTGATTACATACGATCTTTATTTGAGTCGGTTGGTCTAGATCATTTTATAAATGGAAGTTTTAATAAAGGTACATTCTATTAATTTTTTGGTGAATTTACACGAAGAAAAGAACTTGACAATATAGATACGAAGTCAAGCTTGCATTTGTACAAAACGTTTAATATCACAGGTAGAACCCAAAAATATTTAATCAGTATAAATGATTTTCGCGGTTCAAGGCTCAAACTTCTAGCAAGGACCAACTGCTTGCCAGTAAACAGTACCTTATGTCGTATGCAAATTCGCACTAATCCTCAATGTACAATATGTACAAACAATTATGAAGAAAATGTGAATCACGTGCTACTTGAATGTGAAGCATATACTAATTTGAGAAATGAGTTAAACTCGGACATAACAACCCTATTTTGTGGACAAAACGTAGATGCTAGCTTCACTGGATTGCCGCCACATGGAAACATGATGTTTTTAATCGGTGATTTGGGATATCATTTCTCTAATTTGATAGGAGATGAAATTGATAAACTATGTATTAGAAGTTTTTGTGCAATATTTGTATGCTAAGATCCCAAATCGCCGAATGACTAAGTGACATAATATATATTTTACCATAATATATGTTTTATGATATATATTTTACTATAATTGTATGTTATTATATTTGATGTTGTTTTTTTTATCTAAACATGTTAAATGATAATTGTCAATAGGGTTTTTGTTTGATATTTTACTAAGAAAATATTTAGGGAAATTTTATGTGATCTGTGTTTGTAATAGATTTTTCTACAAATTAGATTGTGTTTTACATGTACTAAATACGATCTTAACAGGAAGAGAGACATTTTAAACTGAAAATGTGTCATTTCACTGTAAATACTATTTTTAGTATGTACTGTATATAGTTTTATAATATGTAAGTTATCTTGGACGCAACCATTGCTACCCCGGTGGCGGTTGCCCCCGTTGTAAAGGGGTAGTTTTTCCAAATAAATATATATTCATATATCCTCTTTTTAGAACTAGTTATCGTCCTGAATTAAACTGAAATACTGCTCGCTGGACAGCAACATCAATATCAATCAATCAATCAATCAATCAATCAATCAATCAATCAATCAATCAATCAATCAATCAATCAATCAATCAATCAATCAATCAATCAATCAATCAATCAATCAATCAATCAATCAATCAATCAATCAATCAATCAATCGATCGATCGATCGATCGATCGATCAATCAATTAATCAATCAATCAATCAATCAATCAATCAATCAATCAATCAATCAATCAATCAATCAATCAATCAATCAATCAATCAATTAATGCCTAGTCTACGTACATGTAGTATAATAAATAACACGTATTTGATTGACAGATTCTGATTACCCCGTTGGTATCTTCATACTCTTCATAGTCAGATATTATCAAAATAACTACAAATGGAACGATAATATTCCTGTAGTCTATTTACATTGGCATTGATGAAGAAACAGATTAACAAGAAATAATTAATTTCAGAGTAGATTATAGAAGACACGGAATTATTGTGATTGTTTGGTTTTGAACGGCAGGCTGATCAACATCAGTAGTTTGACATTCACATTATTTGCTTAAGAAGGACTAGCTATGAAATAATATGCATGTAGAATTTTGGAAATATGTTGATTCTTTTTGATGTGAAACAAATACGGGTAAATTGTTTCTGTATTTAATCTATTGTTGACATAATAAAAAGGTAGGTATTTGTTCAAGGAGAATGATATATATGCATTTCTTTTCTAAAGATTACTTAATTAATTCATTAAAGAAATACATTGTTTGTATCTTTCTGGAACATTTGATAATTTATCGTTTTAAAACATGTTTTAGGCAGAGGGTGTTTTGGTAGTATGGGGGGGCGTGTTGACGTGCATTCATGGGTAGCAGGTAAACACAGGTGCATTGTTGTAAGAAACGGGACCGGTGCTAAAGGGAAGACAAGAGGAATACAATTAAATTAAAGTTTACAGCTCTGTTATAGTTTGTCATGACCTTCTGACAACCGAAGTATTTGCAAAAACAATTATCCAACATTGTTTAAGACATTTTAAGAGCAATTTACTGTGAGTGTTTATTTTCCAAATATTCTCTAAAGAATTCCTTAACTTCAAAGGAATTTAATTTATAAGTTTGGAGCAGTTTGCAATCAATAAACTAATAGTTTTAAGGATTGGGCATGTGTTTCACAAAATTTTAATTTCAGTTTTGTTTTTCAAGGAATTTAATTTTGAAATGAAATTATATTATTAACGAAATTCATATTTCAAAGATTACATTTACTATTCGTGCATTTTGTTTTTAATGAAAATGTCTTTTAAATGCAACATGTTGAAAATGTGGTTTTGTCACCTACTAAATACATTTGTACATTGCACTTAGAGGGGTCGTTGTGCAATCCCAGCCTATCACCACTAAAGTTGTGAGTTCGAACCCCGTTCATGGCGAGGTGCTCTCGATACAACATTATGTGATAAACTTTGTCAGTGGCTTGCGACAGGTCGGTGATTCTCTCCAAGTACTCTGGATTTCCTCCACTAATAAAACTGACTGCCACGATATAACTGATATATTGTTGAATGTGGCATTAAGCTCCACAAACCTAAATCAAACCATTGCACTTAGAGGGGAGGTTGTAGGATATGATGTTAGATGTGTATGTGTGATTGAGGGGTGACATGTGTGATGTAGACAGTTACATTGAGCGATAGGGGACCTCTTTTGTGTATTTCGAAAAAGAGTATTATACACATTGTAGCGGCTAAAACAATATTTTAATTTTCGTCCCATTCCAAACTGTTCATATCTTACCAGTGGTAGTCAAGAGCCGTTGTTACAGTTGGAAAATCCATCCTCTTTTTAGGAATTTTTATCGTCCTGAATTAAACTGAAATACTGCTCGCTGGACATTAATATTAATAATTAGATCAATCAATCAATCAATCAATCAATCAATCAATCAATCAATCAATCAATCAATCAATCAATCAATCAATCAATCAATCAATCAATCAATCAATCAATCAATCAATCAATCAATCAATCAATCAATCAATCAATCAATCAATCAATCAATCAATCAATCAATCAATCAATCAATCAATCAATCAATCAATCAATCAATCAATGTCTAGTCTACGTACATGTAGTATAATAAATTACACGTATTTTATTGACGGATTCTGATTACCCCGTTGATATCTTCATACTCTTCATAGTCAGACTTTATCAAAATAACTACAAATGAAACGGTAATATTCCTGTAGTTTATTTACATTGGCATTGATGAAGAAACAGATTAACAAGAAATAATTAATTTCTAAGTAGATTATAGAAGACACGGAATTATTGTGATTGTTTGGTTTTGAACAGCAGGCAGCTGATCAACATCAGTAATTTGACATTCACATTATTTGTTTAAGAAGGTCTAGCTATGAAATAATATGCATGTAGAGTTTTGGAAATATGTTCATTCTTTTTGATGTGAAACAAATACGGGTAAAATGTTTCTGTATTTAATATATCGCTGATATAATAAAAAGATAGGTATTTGTTCAAGGAGAATGATATATATGCATATCTTTTCTAAAGATTACTTTAAGTGAATGAATTCATTAAAGAAATACATTGTTTGTATCTTTCTGGAACATTTTATAATTCATCGTTTTAAAACATGTTTTAGGCAGAGGGTGTTTTGGTAGTATGGGGGGCGTGTTGACGTGCATTCATGGGTAGCAGGTAAACACAGGGGCATTGTTGTAAGAAACGGGACCGCTTTGGTGTAGGAGTAGTTTGATATAGATTCCGGTCATGTATGTATGGATCTTACCTCTGTTTCTATGATTTTACGATTGGATTTTGGAACTGTTCTGACGTTGTTTTCTATTTTGTTTTTCACTTTATTATTTTAACAATTTCAAATATTAAAGAAATGAAAATCAACAAATTCTAATAGCTGAACGACGTATTTGTAATGAAGATTCGTTCATACATGTTTCATGAATAACGTAACATATCAAGATTACATAACACTAGCTTTCAGCATGTTAAAGATTATTGTAAATATTGAGGGCTTCATTCATCTTTAGACGGTCGTTAATTATATGTTTTTTAAGATTGTAATGAACATTGTACTATTAGAAAATAAACAGTTAGAGAATACCGAAGGGGCAATCAAAAACGGAAAATCCAGAGAAACTGGCAATAAAGGGTACACAAGAAGATGAAAAACAAACCAAAATCACAGCAAAATATGTGCTGGACACAAATAACGTAAACCTCCTACAAACAACTGGATGCAAAGACGATTGTTACATATTGCTCAACGTTGTGATTTATTTCGGGCAAACGTCTTTAAATAGGTTTTAATTAATTCTGAAAAAGTCTTTTCAAGTTAATATATTATGAATTTTAGTTCTATAAGAAGAATTCTGTCAATTTAACACTGCAGACATTGCGTAGGATGCACTTACATATTTAACTCTTTGCGTTTGACACAAATCTATCTCAATATAATACACGGCTGAGTGTTTCCTGGAACATGTAGGAGTAAATTATAGGGCATACTGTGGGAAGGCAAACATAATAAATGTAAGTAATACAAGTTTATTGTAACACACAAGAGTATAAATGGAAATTAATCTGATAAAACAAAAAAAATGTGTTGAAATCATAGACGGTATTATAATTATGTTCATATAATCCACATTTTAGTATGTATTCATTCATTTCCATAAGGAGGGGAGGCTTGGGCCCGCACATCTAGCTTAACCCCGCCATCTTTTTTCTTATTTATTGAAATGCATGAACCAAGCCAGAACAGTGGGCGGTCATGTATTTGTTGTGTATTATAGCTATACGGATGTTGTCTGTGCTTCATCATGGACTTGTTTAAATAACCAGAACATTTTGAAGCTTTCAGTACTATGAAATGATGTAAAACACGCCACAGTCAAAAATATGCAAATGTATTTTATAGAATATTTTATTAAAATAGAATATATCAGAAAACCCAATGAGTTTTCAAAAAGAGGCATTTTGACACCTCATCGTATTTTCTTATATATTTCATTGTTAAGATCTATGAATACAATACATTTGCATATTGAATTTCAAATCTTGTTTAAATCGAATTCTTAACCTTCTATAAATGTCAGCAATTTTTATTTCTATTTTTCATTGTTAAGCTCTATGAATACAATAATTTGCATATCTAGTTTCAAGTCTAAATGTAACGAAATGTATTTAAATCTAATGCTTAACCTACTATAAATTACAGCAATTGTTATCTCAAATTTTGATCTGGTTTGATTTTCCCCCCATAGTTGTAGTTTGATCAATTATAGTAGCACTAAGGAAACTTGCCCAGTCGCATCTGTTTAATTTATTTATTATGCATTTTCATGATATTGTCATGATACGTGCCCATATATATGACCGAAAAAGAAATTTCCGTTTTGTAACAAAATAAGATAAAACGTAAGTTGTTCAGAAGATTTTTGGGTTAAGGGTTAGGTTTATGGTTTTTAACGCCACTTTCAACAATGTTTCAGTTATATCGTGGCGGTCAGTTTTATTGGTGGAGGAAACGGAGTACACGGAGAAAACCACAGACAATCTTCATCGCATAATATATCGAGTACACAACGCCATGAGAAAGGATCGAACTCACATAATTAGTCGTGATAAGCACTGCTTGCATAGGTAGTTGTTAATTCAACTACCATATCATCACGACCAAGACGGCCCCTCCGAAGCTTTTCCTATGATCTTTTTTTTTCTTGTCTTGTACAAATAATTCCCCCAAGGGATCGGAATATAAAACATTTATTATAAATTTTTAAGAGTGGTCAATTAAAAACCACTCTTTCACTTACTTAAATTTTACTAATATCCGAAAATTCAATCAATTTCATTTCTGAAATTCTATTTAAAACTTGGTTTATCTTTTCAAGCACCAATATATCCTTTAAATTTGTTCCCGGTGGTTCTTGAGAAATGTTCTTTATTTCCTCAGATCTATATGCAGTTTAGTACACTTTTTTAAAATTATTTCACATGGAACGATCTCATAATTAGCGAACAGCATTATAATCAAAGTTGATATATATACTAAATGGAGTTGATTTGAATAAAGAATTTGTTCAATATAACCGATTTTCACAATAACTGATTTGATTATCAGTGGACTTGTACTCTAAAACTTAAATATGCTTTCGTGTAATTTTGTAAATATTTGGTAGATTTGCTTGGAATATGTAATGACTAATGGTACTCTTTTGCTATTTCTATTTTTTATTTTGATACTTTAATAGGTGTTCCCTGTCTAAATCATCTACTTTCCGTAAATGAACCGCGACGTCGGAGTTGGTTTTTAAGCTCCCTTCTATATTTCAGATAATCTTTTTCTTTTTGTACAGATTCTTTTCAATCTTTTGCCAATTCTATAAGGTATTGTCCTTTTGTATTTGATTGATGGCTTGACTTATGATAGACCAATAAAAATACCATTAATCACAGCATATGTTAATACATGCATGTTTGTGTAGAGTCTTAATATATAGCTCTGAACTATTTATTACCAATGTGCCCAAAAATTTTATTCTTTGTAATTCCACCTGTATATTCTCATACAAGGAATTTACATGTTCCATAAAATCATATAGTTCATCTAAGGTGTCTGTCCAAATATCAGAAAGAGTTTGAATGCCAAAGGGTTAATCAGAATCCGTAAATCGAAAAAGAACAGACAACACAATGGCCAAAAGAAAAAGAACAAAAGGACAAGCAACGATCTACAAAACACTACACACAAAGCTAAAGATTGAATAACGCGAACCCCACTAACAACCGGGGGTGAACTCAGGTGCTCCGGAAGGGTAGGCAGTTCCTGTTCCACTGGTGGCACCCGTCGTGTTACTCTGCTTTCAAACGCGGTGATAAGTCATGAATGAGGAAAGAACCTGAAGGTTTTTACGACAAGTGGAACATATCCGAGGTAATTTGTGTTACGGATGTTCCATAGCGGTTAACCAGGTCATGGTGGTGACCGTAGACCGTAGAACTTTCGAAGTGATGAATTCAACCATCATCTATAAGCCTGTTGTAGAAGTAAGGTATTTTGTAAAGCGTTAATAATTATTCGACCCATTTTCTCATATATGTGCATTCATGGTTCTTGTCCAGTCTTGAACCTATTGCCACTCCATCTGACTTTTATTCATTGTTTACTACGAAAGATCCATTTCTCATTTAGCGATGTATATTTTCCTCTTTACGTAGATGTTTTCCTCTATCACCGACAACACTATTAATGAACTTGACAATTAGTTACACAGCGAATGTCTTATAAGAAACCGTAATGAATTACTCTTCAAATAATCCTTTCTGTGTTACAAACATGACACTAAGTCATATTGAAATAACTGAGAAAAACACTCAAATGTATGTATTAAAAAGATTAACATATATCTTTTTCATCCACGGTTGGTGCCATTTTGCTCGCAAACATATTGAAAAATATGTAGAATAAACTGGGAAATGTAAAGCATCAAATATTCTACCGATATTTGTTTTTGATTACTAATTTGTAAGATAAATTTCATTTGTGAGGAAATAGAATTCAGTAAACATTGCAATACGATTTTAAATAACGAACTGTTTTATTAATACTGTTGATTAAGACAGTTATTATATATACCTATATAAAGAGTATGATTCTTTTTCTTTTTTTTTTGTTATCGAACGCTTGTGGAAAGTAACTACTAATTTTGTATGTGAATCGGAACCAACCAATAAATATTCACAATGTGCATGTAATATAGAACTGAAAAATCGAAAAATTGGGGAAATCAAGATGATTCTGTTCAAAATTTAACGGTTTTACGAATTCTAATGAAAATGTCCCACACCGTTACGCGACCATTTCAAGCGTCGTCTTCTTGTATTCCATGCCATATATTTTTCTACTGAACAAGGTTGAATATTTCTTACAGAGATATTTACGATGTGCTTATTAAAGTATTTTTCTATACCAAAATGGTTGAATTTCACAGAAAAATCTCATATATGCAGCTTATTTGCGGTTTCTTAACAAAATGTCCAAACGGGTACTTGGCGTAATTTTAGTGTTTTCGACGTAATATCTGGAAAAAAAACTGCGACGTTTTTGACGTTACGCTTTATAGCACCAATACCGTACGCGACGTCAGTGTTCTTGATGGTGACGCACAATTGTTTTAATACGAGTACAAACCTCATGCTCACTGTAATTTTAGGAAGAGCTATGCAGAGGTGCGGTATTGTCCATCTTTGCTGGAGAAAATCGGCAACATTATCTTAGTAGATAGATTAACAAACAATGATGCTCCTTTTTGATTGGCCCATTGCGCCATGAGATAACATGTCAAAAGAGTTTTCACTTGGTCCAAACAATTCAGTTGAGTCAATCAGATTCGATTTGAATGATCATGTGACACGATGATTTCTTTGAAACCCATGGATGATAATTGAAGAGTGTCGGAGTGTGGTCAGTTGCAGGATAACGACGATGATTTCAAATATGCATATCGAGTGCAGCATCTGTGATAGGTTATCAGCTTAGCAATCAGCCATCTGCTGATATGACTACGCATTCTATCAAATCTGGGCTAATGTTTATTTGTTCATTGATATTTTCACATATGTATCATAAAAGAAAAAAGTTTACAATTGATGTTTAAAAAAGCTGTGATTTGTAAATTTGCATCTTACTAAAAATAAATTTTTACACCTTATATTACTATAATAATATTACAATGAAATAACATTAAACATTTAACTTCTCTCCTCTCTACTATTCCCTATTCAAAACTAAAAGACAGATATAAAGAATTAGTTCAACCGTGTTTCATGAAAAAAGAATGGGCAACGTATCTATACGAATATATATATACCTTGTTGTAGAAATTGACATTTCTTATTTGCAAAAACACATTTTGATTCTACGCCAAAAACATCTGAAGCTTATATAATCAAAATACTCGATTTTGTTGTTCATCGCATATCCCATTGAGCTTGAAATGATTAAATAATAATTCTCTAAGTCCCCAGTATCATTATTTCCAGCTAAATAATCCGATTTGTTAACCAGCACTGCTCATGTCACACTCGTTGTCAAATTCTAAAGCTATCTGGCACTGTTGTAATATATATTTCTTAAATAAACTACCGTATCTAAGTTATGAGACAGACTTAAAATTGAAATATATATATATATATATATTTTATTTGGATACTACCCCTTTACAACGGGGGCAACCACCATCGGGGTAACAGTGGTTGCGTCCTTAAAGCTATGTACAATGCAATATAAAAATATAATTGATACATTAATAAGTACAATAATAGTGAATAAGAGTTACTGTCCACTGTATTAAAACAATTCATGTAACAAGCACTACTTAAGAAATATTGTCTCCATTAAAATGTAAAAATACAAGCACTGTATCATAAAACAGTATACTGCACTGCATTATGGTACTATAAAATAATGTAATATTAAAAGTGCAATTTGCCATTAGTTTGATGAACTGGATTGAAGAAAATAAAACAGTATTTTACCATTAAATAGTAAAAATATTCAATCAAACATCAGAATCATACGTTTCTCGGCTACATTCTACATTCATAAATTCATAAATTACAACACACTGTTTAACTCATCTTTAGTATAACTTCTAGTTCTCTAAAACAATTTTTCTCACATTAAAGGCTTTTACAAGATACAGTTTTGTTAAATAATCCAGTTCTTTACCCATTTCTGTACCGATGTCATATCCATAGTCTCCAAACATATATAAAAGCTTATAGTATGACGAAAGCTCCCTAAACTTGACACTCATATGATTACTGGAGAACACATAATCGATTTGACTAAGAATGTCTGCCCGTATATCTTCATATAATGGGCATTCTAGTGCAAAGTGCTGTAAGTCCTCGACGCTGTGAAGCGGACACACAGAACACCTATTATTATCCGAAAGTGACATCCTAAATAGGGTAGCATTTAAGCTTAAACAATTTGTTCTGGCAAGGAGCTTTAAACGAGAGGCTTCAAAATTGAAGTCCTCAGACAAGTATAATTGTTTACCCATAGAAACACGACAATTATTATACATAGACAGGCTGCTTTTGGATAATACTTTTCCAAATTCACTCTGCCTTACTGATTGACCATACAAAGCTCTAAACACTTCTATATCTATAGCACTTTGTACATAATGATCTAAGCCAAGATCTATAAATAAATTTTTAAAGTATGTATGATACTCGGAATTCTCAGAATTTCTAAGCATATTAAAAATTACTTTACATAATCGATCGTCTGCCAGATTTTGAAAACGTGCATAATATGCAACCCTTTGTCGGTTCATGAAGGAATAGACGGGTTCCCAACCAAGCTCCAAAAACAGGGCTGATTTAGGTATGTTCATCCTAGTATTCATAATAAGCTTAGCCATCTTGTACTGTATACTTTCCAAAGATTCAACATGACTGACAGAGGATGGAAACCAAACAGAGCTTCCTTGGGACACAGACGGTCTTAAAACCGAATGCCATAAAGCGTCTCCAAAACTTAATCTGTTAAAATTTCCATATTCACCAAGTATACGGATACAGTAATTCAACTTTTGATCAACATTCTCCTTTACATATGAATTTATATGATAATTAAACTTCGTATTTATTTCAGTTGCAACATTACTATAGGAAGACAATTTACAAGTTTGTAGTAAATCATTAAAGAGAATCGTTCCTGCATAAAAGTCACGCCAACGTATCACTAAAGATAGGGGAATTCCCTATAACATAAACGTTATGTTTGTACTACATGTGAAACGGGAAAATTAAAGAGAATGGAACTTGCTTCTGACCAACTTCTTAAGACCGAAATCAATTCAGATTATGCCTTTGGTATCTTCAAATTCTTCTTAAAATTAATTACGATTTGACGGATTCTTTTATCGAGTGTCTTCAACAAGAAATTATGTAAAGAAAAAAGAAATGGCGATTTCATTTTTTGATACAAAGATATGCATAAAAGAATGCAAAAGTCTAGGCGAAAAAAGAAAAGAATATAAATTCCAATAATAATTAGCTGTTACACATTTACACAACAAAACTATAATAAAAAAAGATATCTTACTGTGATTGAAATAAACACCAATGGAAATCCTAAACTCAGGAACTTCATTCCGAACTTCTCTATGGTCACTTAGCACTGTCTGTCTCCCTCATACATGTGCTGCTGAAATATATATTGTTTAATAGATAAAACGTAGAAGTTGAAACGGAAATGAACAACCTGATACAGTAGATTTACGGCCGATTTGAAACAATCATATTGTTATTAAAAACGTTCCCAAATGATTCTGTTTCCTATTCATTATCATACTGAATAATAGTGCAATACTTGTAATCATGGATTATTGAAAATGGAATCACATAGCGTATTTGATTGCGGAAATTGTAAACACGAATCTGAATACTCTGTAGAGAAATTTACCCGCGTATTTTCCCAATACGTCCTTTGCGAATATTAATATTTTATACAATATCAATACAAAGCATATCAATACATCTAACTAATGATGTAAAATAATTTTATACAGTTAATATTTGCATTGTTTTCATGCGTTCAGATAACACTGTCGTCAAAGAGCTCCGATCGAAAATGCTTGGTCAACATCCGGGATATTTTATAGCGGTATTTTTAAAGAAGACACAGATAATTATCGTAAGTATTTATGAATATACTGTGTATATAATGTTTTGAATTATGATGCTTTATGATTGTTATTATTATTAATTTCATTTTTTGTCCAAATATCATTTATTTTTGCAGTGTAAAATTAGATTTTTCTATAAGTTATAAGGAATCCTGCTTCAAAATCATTACAATCAGCTGAAATATCGCTATATCTTGCATTTACGAATGAATTAAATGTTGCCCAAAAAGAAAAAAATATTGATGAATGATTGATTTTACCTAATAATACTATTTTGTTGATGAAAAGTCAATTAGTAACTAGTTATACCCTAAAACATGATGTCAACAGATGTTTTTGAAATCCGGCTTGGTCAAAATGTAAACATGTATACAAACCGGTTGGGTCATTTATAAATAACCGGGTTTGTCAGTATGTAAATACCACTGATCTTATTGTAATTGAGCATTATATTGCAATTTAACAATAGCTATGATTAGGAAATATCTCAAAGGCGATAAATACTGATCCATAGCATGAATATTCGCCATGGCTGCTAATTTCAGCTACTTTGAACAATAAAAAAATCGTTATTTCTATGTTAAATTGCTACTGTCGCGAACACTTGATTTTTTTTAAATGCTTTTTGTGGCACTGATATCACGATTGGTAGTCAATACGCTACACTCACTTTAAGTAGTTGTCCAGGCGCATCAATTGAGTAGTGGGAGATTCTTTTTATAACGCAATATTTTAATTTTATACTCGTTGATAACGAAGTAAGTCACTCTGTGGAAATAACTTCATGAATACGATATTTAAGTTTCTTCACAGTATAATGTTTACATTAACATTACAGATAAGCAAATTAACAAAGGCTGTAGTATTGAATTCCTTTCCGCACGGTCGATTTTGACAGTTTGTATGCCAAGAAAATGTTAGTTGTACTCGATTAATGCAACGTTCGTTACAAGTTGTAATACGACAAATGTTCGTGCTTTGCTCACTGAAAATAGAGCCTATGTCGTTCACATTTCATTCTGCTTTGAGGAAACTTAATACAAACAGAACCTTCTATAGGTGCTTCCCACCAAAGTTCGGCTCATTTGGATAAGCAGTTTCAGAGAAGAAGATTGTTAGAAATCAGCCAATCAGAAACAAGAATTGTCTGTGGCGACCATGTTTGTCAACGGATCGGGATGAAATGTGCAATCTTTATAGAAGACCTTCCATAGTTGCTTCCTACCAAGTTTCGGTTCATTTGGCTAAGCAGTTTGAGAAGAGAAGATTTTTTTTAAATCGGCCAATTAGAAACAAGAATTATCTGTGGAGACCATGTTTGTTAACGTATCGGGATGAAATGAACAATCTTTATAGAAGACCTTCCATAGTTGCTTCATACCAATTTTCGGTTCATTTGGCTAAAAACTTTTAGAGGAGAAGATTTTTGTTTTTAATCTGCCAATCAGAAACAAGAATAGCCAATCGTAACTACTCGGCCATTCTCGCTACCCTACAAATAACCTCGTATGCATTAGGCGTATAAATCGCACTACTTTTCACATGTCAGTTACATGAAAGTTTGATAAAGTTATATTTTAAACAATTTTCTATATTTCAATTATTTTCATGGATAAAAGTTAAAGTTTTGATTAGTTTTGCATGATTAGATTTTACTTAGTATGTCTTCCATATTGGATTTTCGTGGACTATATTTTTGTGTGGCTTAACTTAACTTAGCTTCCGGCAAACAATTTAAGAAGAATTTCTACTATCTACGTACGAGGTTATTTGTAGGGTAGCGAGAATGGCCGAGTAGTTACGATTGCAAGAATTGCTTGTGGCGACCATGTTTGTTATGGGCAGTTTAAAAAAAAATGGCTCCTACGGCTATAGCTGTCTAATTTACTCATTTTTATGATTTGATTGGATCTAAATAGTTCAAAAGATCTGTAATGATTTGATGTTTGTTACTGCAAAACATCTTTAAGATATCTAGAATAACAAAAAAAATATGTCCAAAAAACATGTCAAAATTGTCAGGAGTGCAACCCTTTTTTGTGACACTTTACAAAATCCTTAATTTTCAACAACCTACCACAGTGCTAAATCAAACAACATGTTATCAACATCTATTTCATCACAAACTTTGATATGTTGACATACTTTAAGATAGCAATAGATCATGCTTCACATTTATTATTGCATAAAAATATGGCTTTGTAAAAAAGATGTACCTAGTCAGGAGTGCAACAAACATTTATGCAAGTTTTCCTAAATTACATTGTAGAAATGTTGTCTTTTAGTTTTCAAAGATATGGGGTATAAATAAATCTTAATACATCATTGCTGCTTCAAGACCATAGTTAAAGGATACACTAAAATCAGTAGTAAGGCCAAGAATGTCACATTAAAGGCAGCACCCTCAAATGTCAGGAGTGCAACATTTGATATTTTCTTAGACATATTTTCTTTTAAATGTAACTAATATCACATTTGTCTTTCTATTTCAACAGAGACTGACGAAGAGAACAGATAAAACCCATTTACCCGTTTGAGATACATAAAATATCTCTCACAGAAGCATTTGATTCATGTCAGGAGTGCTACTAGTCTTAAGTGATCTTCTACACAGTCTAAATTATAGCTTTTTATATGGATGATTTAAATAAAATGAGATTCTGTCAAGTTTAGAATAATGTTTGAAAAAATTAATAGTTCCAATAGCATTTTATGTACTTTTAATTTTATGTAATAAAGCATTTTTGTTCATTTTAAATGGTCTCATGCTTTAATATATATTAGGTATTAATACTAGAGACATTCTCTGACAAGGGATATGTTTTCTATGTTCATTACTTTTAGCTATTGGAGATTAATTGACTTGATAAAGTTTATGATAAATGCATTTATCTATTTTCTTATAGATAATTTATGGTTAACCATGTAAATGTTGCACTCCTGACATAAATATTTAAAAATCATTGAAATTTGAAATTTGATATAATTAATTTTCTAAGTATCCAAAAAATACTTGTAATTGTACATTACACATCTATTTTCAATATTAGTTTAGCTTAATACATGTTTTAAATGTTTTTGTATAGTATATTTCAAAAATTAGTTGGAATTTTCGAGAAGTATGGCTGTAAACAAGTTACAAATAACTAGGAAAATATTACTTTAAAAAACAATTATCATTAAAACTTGGTAAAACTAATGCTTGAAAGAACACCAACTGATGTTTTCCCCTGTGAATTGTTTTTAAGTTAATAACTCTTCTTTTTCTTGATGGCAATATAATGTCAGGAGTGCAACATATCCTGATAAAATAGTACCATTGATAAAATAATGATAATTTATAATAAATTGCCTTTTCTAGCCTATAAAAATATTCTAATTATTTATTTATGATTTATCTAATATATTAGAGTGGTATAATACAAATTTTCAAATGTACATAATTAAAAATAGTGCTGCTAAAACTGGGTATTAAAGAAGTGGAATAGCAAAAAATTGTTACAAATTTCCAAATACTGTCATTTCTGTACAAATATTTCATTGAAAACAGGAAAAAATTATTGTATGAGTTAACAGTGACATCACTGTTCAATGTTGGCATTTTAAAATGTGATATTTTCTTCTTTTTTTTTCTTTATTATAAATTTATAAAATGTCAGGAGTGCAACAAAAATAGACAAAATGTTTTTTCTACAACCCATTATTTTGCGATGTTCAAAGAATCAATGTTATTATTTTTTTACAAATGGCTACTTATCTTTAAAGTTTGAAAATTTTGCTGTCTTAAGTAAAAATATTCATTATTATTTTGATAATAAAAACTTTATCAGGTAGATTGGACAAAAATATTGAGAATTTTTCATAAAAAATAGCTTTTAAGAAAAACTACAACTACCAATAACCCAATATTTTGCACAAAAAGTCATTTATATCAGTTGCATTGTTTGAGAAACCATTATACAAAATAATTGAGACTAAAGATTGTTTAACTGATATAGAATAAGTATGTGCTTTACATGTTTTTTATGCCAATTTGTGTTCAATAAAAGGTTCTTAAAAATGTATTGCTTATCTGTTCATAGTTTCTGTCTTGTTTCATTTACTTCAATGTATTCAACATTGAAAATTATCAGCAGAAAGTTCTTAGGAGTGAGTTTAATTTGGACATTTTTTTCACATGTTGGAGCCATTTTTTATGAAACGGCCCTTAACGGATCCGGACGAAATGAGTAATCGTTACAGAGGACCTTCCATAGATGCTTCCTACTAAGTTTCACTTCATTTGGTTGAGGCGTTTCAGAGGAGAAGATTAAAATGTGAATAGTTAATGGACGACAGACGACGAACGAAAGACGACGGAGTAATGATAAAATCTCACAAAGCTAACAACAGTAATAATAATAATAATCTTTATTTCTCAAACTGACAGTGCATAGCACATATACAGAGAAGTTACAAATAAATGGACAGATTAAACTATATACAATATATACAAATACAGTAAATCGACAGATGGAATTAGCTATCATATTTATATATCTAATAAATTTACATAGTTTTTGCAGGATTGGTTTCCGTTCACTAGTCATTAAATTTTTGAATTTTATTATATTGGGACGTTCAATTAAATGTTTTGGAAGTAGTGAAGTACGTTTTTCGCTTAAATTAGTACATTCGAATATGTAATGATATTCGTCTCCAATTTGATTCTTTTGACAAAGTTCGCAATAGCGATTTTCCCTCGGAATATTACTCCATCTTCCCTTTTCTATGGGCAATTTATGATTTGTAGTTCTAAATTTACATAAAAGAAGGGAATTTTGTTCATCTAAAATATTAAAATATTCTTCAAATTTAAAATCAGTTTTGAAAATTCTATAATTAAATGCTTTAGGGGAATTATGGACTGACGAATTCCAATCCTGTAAAAACTGGTCTAACAATGTTTGTTTTATACTTTGTTTTAGCCACTCGATGCTTTTGAAAGTTTGCGTTTGCCATATATTAGAAAAACCAGTTTCGTTTAATATTTTTTCCAAACATTTTATCCATTTAATATCGAAATGTTGTTGCGAATACAAATGGTGTGATAAACTATACATAATGCATGATATTTTGGATTGTTTTCCACAAATAATTTTTGCCCAAAAAGAAATAATTCTAATCTTAATGTCGATTTCGACCGGATATCTACCTACATTCATTGGGTAGATATGTCGCTCCACTCGGACACATTATTATGATTCCGAGCCAACCAGTCTTTGCTCTTTCTCCTTAATGCTGCATTCTTAGCGGAGAAGCAACAAATACCAATTTTATATTCTTTTGTTTGACAAGACCGCAGTTCGTACTCACAATCTATCACACTCGAGGCGAGCACGCTAACCATTACGCTACCGATGTAGTTCCCTATTTTTATTTTCTTTTTATTATTTCTTTAATCAAAATTTCTTATTGTCCTTCAATATATTATTTGAAAACAAAAATTAATCCAAAACAATAAGAGTTACTTGATATCTATATAAACAGTGAGAGTTCCTACTTTTGTTCAAACACTCTTTGAATATTGCAATAATCCAACTGCATAGCAAATAAAGAAAACGTTCTATACAAAATCATGACCATTCTGTCGAAGGTGACTTGGCGAATGCCAATTCTGCACAAACCGTTTGGTATTTCTTTCTTTTAATGTGATACAAAACATCCACATGTAAAATATTTTGACTATATGCTGTTGGTTTTTTTTTCACAACTTTTATTCATTGAAGACAATTTTTGATTTTTCTTTTTATCAATTTGCAAGTCGAACATATCCTTGACAAGTGTTATAATGAACCTTAAATAAATTACAAAAAGGAAACATAATTGTGATATTGAGCTGTTTTCGCTATTCTTTCATTTTTTTACATAGACAAAATTCTACTGAAAAAAATGTTTTGGGACCCAACGGAAAGTAGTGGCTGACAGAGCCGGAACGAATGTACGTAAATAAGCATCGTGTTTTTTACTGTAGCAAGTCTAAAACTATTCATGGTGGCACGCCAGTGCAAATTATCATGTATATAAGCATTACAAAGGGTTTGTGTACTTTAATTACACATATAGACTACTTTTTATAGCTTTATTTGATGATTTCAATCTCATTATTAGCATTTTTCATTGTTTATGTCCATCATTTTATCTATATCTGAGTAATCTATTAAGTTATCCACAGAAACATATAGGTAAAAACAAGCAAAACTAATCGACCGATAACGACATCTTCTGGATTCAAGATATAATAAAACTATATGATCATAATACTTACATTTTGTCGTCGCCTGTATGTCAAACATGCCAAATTGACTTGTACGGGACGATGACAGAGCATTTCCGACCGGAGCTCTTTGACGACAGTGGATAATAAACATAGATTTAATGATACCATATAATTTATTAACACATCCGGATAATTGTCGTGTCTGTATCCGTACATTGACATGACCGGATGAGGAGTAAAGTAAATATAATGCTTTGACTAGAATATATATAATAAATCATAATTAAGCAAACAATGGCGATACTACACAAATGAGAGTACTGATGCGGAATCACGGAAGCGTCTTAAATAATAGATTATTGGACTGTCATGATATATCAATGGCGCTTGTAAGACAACGCTTACATACATTCGACAGTTTTTTTCTCAATAAATGCTCCGACGGAAACTTTAGCATAGGAATAGTACTTATCTTCTCCTGCTTAATTGTTTGTTTGTTTGTTTGATGGTGTTTAACGCCACTTTCAAAATTTTTTCAGTTTGATAGTGGCGGTCAGTTTTATTGGTGGAGGAAACCAGAGGACCCGGAGAAAACCACACACCTGTTGCTGGTGCAAGTTACTGACAAACATTATCACATAATGTTGTACTCCTCGCCCTGATTGAGATTTGAACTCACAACATTAGTGGTGATAGACACTGATTGCATAGGTAGGTGTATATCCAACTACCATATGATCACGGCCACGACGGCCCCTCTTCTCTTGTTTAAAGAGGAAAAATTGAGGACCTAAATATGTGAATAAATGTTGGAGAATACCGAAGGAGCAATCACAAACGGACAATCCACAGAAACTGGCAACATAGGGTACACAAGATGAAAACAAGAAACACAAAAACACAACATAATATGTGTTGGAAACCACTATACGCAAACAAACACAAATAACGTAAATAAGACATCAGCCCTCCTACAAACAACTGGAGGTAAAGACGAACGGCCAAGCTCCCTTTAAAGCCGAGTGGCAGTAGTAGGAGTACCACCCAATGAATATCAACGTTATCGAATAGTTCTTCATACCCTATCCATTGTTGCGGTATAAACATTTAGGGGTAAGCCTATCGATGTTTCGATTGTAATAGAAACTGCTCCAAGAGTGTGATATTTACGTTTTTCATTTTATTCAGAAAATAAGAAAACGTAGATATCAAATTTAGTGCAACGATTTATTTCCGGAATAACCTTCATCGGGTACGCTTAATCTCAAAATATTGGAAAGCCAAAACAAGTCTTCGCGAGCAAGAAAACCAATGGACCTAAACAGGACACCGATTTCTGACAGAAAAGAACATAAGTTTTAATAATAATGACATGATTTAGGAACTGTAAGAAGAGTCTGTAGATACCAAAGCTGTTATCAGAATCCTTAAATCGAAGAAGAACAGACAACACAATGGACAAAAGAAAAATGACAAAAGGAGAAACAACGATCTACAAAACACACACATACAAACTAAATTTGGTGTAAAGGCATATATAATAAACTATACCATTGACAAGTCTATTCTATAACAACAGTTTTGTATACCTATACTCATTTACATTTCAAGGTAGGGTAACTTGTTTCCAATCATTATTTATTTATGTATTTACAACATAATTATATGTTTAAAATATAGCTAATATATAGGTACTGTTCATTTGATGCTTAACAACAACTAAACGACTGAATTATTACTCATTAATTCATAGAAAACGGTATTTCAAGTACCTTCACCAGTTATTCAATTGAAATAAAGAAGCATGTTAGAGAAAACTGAAGTGGCAATCAAGAATTGACAATCCAGAGAAACTGGCAATATTGGGTACACAAGATACAGGACAAAGACAAACAAAACAAAAAACACAACACAGAAAACTTAAAAAAAGATGAGCAACCCGGACCCTACCAACAACACAACACAGAAAACTAAAAAGATGAGTAACACGGACCCCACCAACAACACAACACAGAAAACTAAAAAGATGAGTAACACGGACCCCACCAACAACACAACACAGAAAACTAAAAAGATGAGTAACACGGACCCCACCAACAACACAACACAGAAAACTAAAAAGATGAGTAACACGGACCCCACCAACAACACAACACAGAAAACTAAAAAGATGAGTAACACGGACCCCACCAACAACACAACACAGAAAACTAAAAAGATGAGTAACACGGACCCCACCAACAACACAACACAGAAAACTAAAAAGATGAGTAACACGGACCCCACCAACAACACAACACAGAAAACTAAAAAGATGAGTAACACGGACCCCACCAACAACACAACACAGAAAACTAAAAAGATGAGTAACACGGACCCCACCAACAACACAACACAGAAAACTAAAAAGATGAGTAACACGGACCCCACCAACAACACAACACAGAAAACTAAAAAGATGAGTAACACGGACCCCACCAACAACACAACACAGAAAACTAAAAAGATGAGTAACACGGACCCCACCAACAACACAACACAGAAAACTAAAAAGATGAGTAACACGGACCCCACCAACAACACAACACAGAAAACTAAAAAGATGAGTAACACGGACCCTACCAACAACACAACACAGAAAACTAAAAAGATGAGTAACACGGACCCCACCAACAACACAACACAGAAAACTAAAAAGATGAGTAACACGGACCCCACCAACAACACAACACAGAAAACTAAAAAGATGAGTAACACGGACCCTACCAACAACACAACACAGAAAACTAAAAAGATGAGTAACACGGACCCCACCAACAACACAACACAGAAAACTAAAAAGATGAGTAACACGGACCCCACCAACAACACAACACAGAAAACTAAAAAGATGAGTAACACGGACCCCACCAACAACACAACACAGAAAACTAAAAAGATGAGTAACACGGACCCCACCAACAACACAACACAGAAAACTAAAAAGATGAGTAACACGGACCCTACCAACAACACAACACAGAAAACTAAAAAGATGAGTAACACGGACCCCACCAACAACACAACACAGAAAACTAAAAAGATGAGTAACACGGACCCCACCAACAACACAACACAGAAAACTAAAAAGATGAGTAACACGGACCCCACCAACAACACAACACAGAAAACTAAAAAGATGAGTAACACGGACCCCACCAACAACACAACACAGAAAACTAAAAAGATGAGTAACACGGACCCCACCAACAACACAACACAGAAAACTAAAAAGATGAGTAACACGGACCCCACCAACAACACAACACAGAAAACTAAAAAGATGAGTAACACGGACCCCACCAACAACACAACACAGAAAACTAAAAAGATGAGTAACACGGACCCCACCAACAACACAACACAGAAAACTAAAAAGATGAGTAACACGGACCCCACCAACAACACAACACAGAAAACTAAAAAGATGAGTAACACGGACCCCACCAACAACACAACACAGAAAACTAAAAAGATGAGTAACACGGACCCCACCAACAACACAACACAGAAAACTAAAAAGATGAGTAACACGGACCCCACCAACAACACAACACAGAAAACTAAAAAGATGAGTAACACGGACCCCACCAACAACACAACACAGAAAACTAAAAAGATGAGTAACACGGACCCCACCAACAACACAACACAGAAAACTAAAAAGATGAGTAACACGGACCCCACCAACAACACAACACAGAAAACTAAAAAGATGAGTAACACGGACCCCACCAACAACACAACACAGAAAACTAAAAAGATGAGTAACACGGACCCCACCAACAACACAACACAGAAAACTAAAAAGATGAGTAACACGGACCCCACCAACAACACAACACAGAAAACTAAAAAGATGAGTAACACGGACCCTACCAACAACACAACACAGAAAACTAAAAAGATGAGTAACACGGACCCCACCAACAACACAACACAGAAAACTAAAAAGATGAGTAACACGGACCCCACCAACAACACAACACAGAAAACTAAAAAGATGAGTAACACGGACCCCACCAACAACACAACACAGAAAACTAAAAAGATGAGTAACACGGACCCCACCAACAACACAACACAGAAAACTAAAAAGATGAGTAACACGGACCCCACCAACAACACAACACAGAAAACTAAAAAGATGAGTAACACGGACCCCACCAACAACACAACACAGAAAACTAAAAAGATGAGCAACACGGACCCCACCAAAAACACAACACAGAAAACTTAAAAAAAGATGAGCAACCCGGACCCCACCAAACATCGGGGTGCACCCAGGTGCTCGCGAAGAATAAGCAGTTCCTGCTTCTTATAAGACACCCACCGTGTAAAACTAGAATAGACCTATGGTAGATATATTCAGGTTGGATAATGCTCTCAGGAAGGAACATATCATTACTAGTGACCTTTGGTGTCTCATTACAAGGTAGCCTTTTAGACCATATTCACTCGAATTTGGGAGAGCATGTGTTCAAGTACCGATCGGGTTAGACCAAATGTTATTAAATTGGTATTTGCTGTTTCACAACACAGCACGCACCATTAAATCACACAGCATTAAAGAATAAGAGAGAAGTATGTTTGGCTCGGAATCAGGATGGGTGTCCAGGTGGGGGTACATGTCTATCCGTGAACTGTTGTTTCAGTAAACTAGCACTATACAATCCAACTAAGCTCCAGTACGAAGCTGAAATCATCATCATCTGATCGAAAGGTAACTCGCCATGATATGATTGCAATAATGTTAAGTAATAATCAATCACTCACTCTTTTTCATGTCCACATACTCATACCATTTACATTTAAGTGTTGATGTGTTGTTTGTTATTTAATTCCCGTCATGAATGTAGCTAAAATACTTGTAATATGACGTTAAACAACAATCCATCAATGTAAATCTCCAAGTTTGAGCTGATGACTTTATCCAATAAATAAGCTTAACGGACAACTTGGATACCAACTTTAACTGAATGTTAGAAAAAATAACGAAGGATTGTCAGTGACTTGGTCGGTGGTTTTCACCAGATACTTCGGTTTCCTCCACAAATAAAATGATATAACTGAAATGTGGTTGAATGTTGCGTTAAACACCATAACCCTAACCTAACCCCTAACTGAAGGGGCAATCAAAAATGGATAATCAAGAGATACAAGCAAAATTATGCACACAAGACACAGGACGAAAAAAAAAACAACTCAGCGCCGAAAACTTCAAAGAAGAACATAGCGAACACCACCAAAAATCGAGGGTAAACCCAGGTGCTCGGGAAGGGTACGCAGTTAAAAGCATATATGTAGCGGAAGCGGATACGGGTTTTATTAATTCTACAAATTCTACAAATTCTGATATTCTGTCATATTTTGATTTCATCGAGAGGCACACTGACCGGTTAAATTATCCATATTCAATACAATTTTCAGATATTCAGATATTCCTGAATGCCTCATGCTACATGCATGTATGTACAATTTAAAGATTATTACTCTCAAGAATCAATATTGTTATTCTTTAGATTTGATGTCCATTAATTATACATATTATTCTAATATCTACAGAAATTTCCAATTATATATAAACACTCATCTGTGGCAGCTACGTTAGGGATATATTTTTGTATATTCTATGTCAAGAATATGCTATGTTGACCAGTTTATGCCAAGATTATTATATGTATATAAGGATTAAATGAACGTTAGATAAACCAAAGAGCAACCAAGAATGAACAACCCAGGAAAAAACCTGGCGACATTAGGTACACACGACACAAGACGAAGATCAACAAAACAAAAAACGCTAATTGATGGTACATTGTATATTTGACTATTGAAAACTACAAATAAAAAACAAATACTTGCTTGCTAATGGAAGTTCAAAAATATTTCTTAGCTCAAATCAGAGAGTAAACATTGCTCGTACGCATTGCTATGATAACAAACAATCTCCAGAGGTTCGTAAGTCATCAAACTAATTTAAAAGATCAACTAATGAGTCAGATCAATTATTAATCTAATATTTGTTCTGTTTTGTTCTGTTAAATAAGACTGTATAAACGTTAGAGAATACTGAAAGGACAATCAAAAATGGACAATCCAGAGAAACTTTCACATAGGGCACTAAAGACGAAGAAAAAGTCACCAAAATACGATTGACACCACTTTATGGAAACGTACACAAACAACACAAACAATGCATGAATCTTTCTACAAACAACTGGAGGTAAAGACGAACCGAACATAGTAATGAACATAACAACTAAGGGTAATAACAAAATTACCGAACTCCGAACAATCTTACAAAGGGAAAGTCAAAACTCATAAGTATATAAACAGACAAAATCAGTCAACAACCGGAAAACTGTGAAAACCGTAATGACCCTGACTTGGTACAGGCATTTCTAAAGAAATGGTGGTTTGAATAAGATTTTAAAGCACCAAACCTCCGGCTTTCATTACGGCTCAAAGTTTAGAACGTAAAGACACATAATTGGACAACACAAAAAAAATAAAAACTTAGACTCACGGTTATAAACTTTTCGAGTACGAGTTTTACACGATAAAGACGCAATTAGAACACTGTATCAAATATATACATAGTTCTGATTGGACGATTTGGGAGTATGAGAATGAACGCCATACTCGAAAGTTTCATGACCGTAAAGCTTACTTAAAGAAACCCCATACATGTATACAGTGACATATATATCTATAGTAAGCAAGACTAAGTATCATGAATGCGAAATACAGCCATAGATAAAAAAAAAAAAAACTCTACTTTTTTAATTATATAATTCCTGTTTGAAATGAAATATCAGTGTGAATCAATATTTTTCTAAACTTTTATTAATTTTCCCGAACATCCAAAATATAATATAATCAAGCATAAATTCCATTTTGTTGCTAAAATTGGCGTTAAATCAGATAAAGCAATGGACCATTCAGTTTGTCAATCAACTAAGTAATAATATAAGTATTATATAGATAACAAACTTACCATACAGAACTTACTAATGACTGCTCCCTTCAACACAAATAATGTAAATACATTTTGCGTTGGCGACTTCAATCAATTATTAAAGAATCCATAAAATGAGAAAAAAAAATTGCTCTACTTGTCACAGTATATAATTTCGACTTAATACAAGAAAAAACACATTTAATGCGTTTATCGAGAAAAAATATTTTTCCACTTTTCACAGATTATTTTTTTCGACTAAATACGATGAAAACCACATTTAATGCTTTTACCGAGAAAAAATATTATTCCACTTTTCACAGCTTATATTTTCGACTAAATACTAGAAGAAAAACCCCGCATTTAATGCGCTTGCCGTCGCATATTTTATTATTATAGTTGATCAGATTGTGTATGGTACTGTTGAACAATAGTACCATTAATTCATTAATTTATCGGGGTGTAATGATGATGATGACAATAAGACTTCTCTAGGATATAATGCATCATATCCTAGATCAATAACATGTTAGCGTGTTAAATATTCATAATCTGAAACGTATAAAATTAAATAAAAGCCATGATTATTGGAATATTCATACAGTTGTTGATGGGATATTTACACGTACGTCTGTGGTAATGTGTCTGAACTATCGGTAGAACGTATGGTATTTCTCGACAGAAGCTATATTGAAACAATAGCTTCTCCGTGGCAAAATTGCGACAAATTCATAACACTTGTGTAGACTGTATACGTAAACTATATTTTCAAAAACATAAGTAAAATAAAACATTTATATGATATTTATATAATATATATTATGTCCTTACCCATTTAATAGGGGCAGTCGTGCTCGCATGGTAGTTAGGTTAACAACTACCTGTGTGATTAATGCCTATCACCACATATGTTGTTCGAACCCTTCCCATGGCGAGATGTACTCGATACAACATTATGTGATCAAGTTTGTTTTTTGACTTGCGACAGGTTGGTGGTTTTCTCTGTGTACTGCGATTTCTCAAATCAATAAAACTGAAATATCGTTGAAAGTGGCGCTAAACATCATAACCCCCATCTAACAAAAACTAAATTTAATATTATACAGTTTTGTTCCACAAAAGAAAAAAGACAAGGAACAAATAGACTAGCAATGATCGTCGAAATACTACACAGAAAACTAAAGAATAAGGAACACGCAGACCACTACAACGGAAACAGGTGTGAACTCATGTACCTCCACAGGAAGGTAGACATTTCCTGATCCACTAGTGGCATCCGTCGCAAAAGAAATCAATTGAATTTTGTCGATAGTCGTCTTCCGCCATTATGGGGATGATTTCCTCCAGGTAGCATAGACTGTTGAAAATCACACTCTATGTAATATTCAGAACTTATGTATGACATAAGATGAACGTTCTAGCGAGGAAACGTTCCAAGTTCAATATGCTAAAGAACAAAAATAAACTTTACAATCAAGCACGTTGGTGAAATACAAAGCAGTTACACTATCTTAGCTTTCTAATTTCAATACAGAATTTGACACACGTCGAAGCTCCTCTGTCATATGCATTGCTTGCAAACGCTAAGAATGAAATGCTTATATATAACAAATGAATGAATAATCTTAATCTCTTTGTATCTAAGTATAAAAGAGATAAACATCTCTATTATAATATTATTCGTTTGTCTTTGTCCTTGTGTACCTTCACATGGCAGAACCGTTTACGTTCCTACCATTACAACAGGTTAAGGTAGCAATATACCTTCAGGTCTACCCCAAACTGATGGATTGGTAAGATCCATAGGGCAGATATAGGCCACCAGTGGTGGTATTGTCACATTGGTTACAATCGACGATACTGGGTCGATACATCTGGAGGTATCATCCGTCTAGTGGTCAGTGTTTCGGCACTGATATGGTTTAGAAGATATATTTATTATTGAAATCTACAGTTCTTAAATAATATAATTTTAGATCTATTAGATCTCGACCCTCCTCAGGCATTTACAACATTATCCGAATTTGACTATCCTGTCTACACAGACACTTTAACAAAACGAAGGGCAACATAGAGACACCGGGAACACCGAGTACAAGACACCGAACAAAAGCAAACCCAATTATTTGTTTATTCTATTTGACTCTGAGTACCTGATCAATGTAATTCCAGAATAAAATGTTACTGCTATACCAATGTAGATCATCAGATGCGCATAGTCCTAAACAGTTGGCTAGCCATATTTGCTATATCAAACAATGAAGAGGAGACAAATCAAAATATATAAGATAATTCTATTCTGAGTTACGTGTTCTACAATGGTTCCTCGGTTTTGAATTTTCAAATTCTGTTTTAATATACCATGTACTTGAATTCATTAGACGATTTTGGCTATCCTGTTATGGCCTTTAGCTTTATTGTTTCTAAAACTTTAAATTCTTTGGCTTTCCAATCTTTCGAATTTGAGCGTACCTGATGAAGGTTATTCTAGAAACGCTTCGCACGCACTTAATTTGATATCTACGTTTTTATTAAGATAATAGATATATTCAATCTATGAACAATTCTGATGATGCATTATTTCTGCGTAACTTTGATTTTTCTTTGTCTTTATAAACTATTTTCATCATATTATGATCGTGACTCTTTCAGTCCTTTAATTAAAATATCCGTATATTCATCGACACCAACAAACGTGATTCCGGCGCTTCGTGGTCTTATCTGAAAACAATTGATTTATATTTTGAAAGAATCTTTCTTTTCATTGGGTGGTCGATAATAATATATCTAGCTTCAGTCCATTATCAACTGCATATTCGTTGTTAGGTGTATATTGTCATGTAAATAGTTAAATCTAGTTCTGATGTAGTTTAGTGACCTAAATTTTCATTTCGATTATCGCTGAAAGGAAAACCAAATCAACAAAAGGCATACATTATGCACATTCTTTTTTCTTCCTAATTTGACCTACCTTTTCTAGGTCTTTTCTGTTGTTTGGAAATCAGTTCTCAGTCCTATTATTTCACCATTGTAGGAAAATGCATGAAAATCCAACCCAATCTGTACGATCACTATATTTTTTTTATTATCATATCTATATTACACCTGTGAACAATTTACCTCTGGGTGCCAGGAAACCTCAAAGGTTTATAAATATTTACAATGAACAATATAATTAAATAAATAAATAGTGGTACAGTTGTAGTAAGAATACAATGCCATAAGGAAATAAAACATATTTTATTTCTCATATTCAATTTATAAACATACATTTTTACACTATATTTTTGATAATATCAGTTGTACGACTTGATGACATGAATTTATAACCGTTTCCGGTTGATGTTTTTTTTTTTTTAATTTTAGTTTATTATTTTGTTGATAACAATACATTTGTAGTTGCTTTGCTGTAGCCTCTGGCAGCTTCGCTCCAATTGTCTAATATTCATTTCTGTCGACTAGGGTGAGAGTAACAGTGAATTATCCTTTCACCATGAACACGTGTTTTCGTGTTGTCCATGCTAAATACAATGCTATTATTTTATTATAACGCCTTTGTATTTTGCTAGAATTGGAAATGGAATGAGTGATGGTTTTACTTAACGCCAGAGTACATTTTGTTTCAGCTAAATCATGACGAGAACAAGTTACATCTTGATGATATGTGATATGGAAACTGTGTTGGACTTAAGTTTGCGTAAAAAATAGAAGTAACATGGAAAAAACATGAACCCCCTACACAATAAAATGGGGGCAATGACAAACCAGACCTCGCTGACACGCGGAAATCACAGCTGACTTTAAAACAAATTTGTAAATAACAATTGGTGGATAAGAAAAGTTTGAAGATACCATATAGGTAATCAAAATCCATTGAAATAGGACAGACAACACAATGGCCAAAAGTAAAAAAGACAAAAGGACAAACAACGATCTACAAAACACTATATAGAAAACAAAAGATTGAGCAACATGAACCCCACTAATAACCGTGGATGAACTCATGTGCTCCAGAAGGGTAGGCAGTTCCTTCTTCATTCCGTCGTCTTACGCTCTTTACAAAGCCGGTGAAATATCATGTATAACCCCACATTGTGTAACTATAGCTAACTATTAATGAACAGTCCACATTCACTGTTAATTTGTAGATATACCTACGTAGGCTGTAAATGTGGATTACAGTAGCGTTTATTGGAATCACAATTGTGGTTGATATATAAGCAGTCTATAATATCATTATTTATTATGAATGACTTAATCATTTAGATATTACATACGTATAACAATCACATTGGTTATCCTAATGTGTACGTTCAAAGCTTTATATGGCTCGCTGTTTGTAATTAGTCTGTATTAGACTTAATAACGGATTTTATGTGTAAATATAGATATAGTATATAATGTTTGTAAGTAGTCTATATACTAGTGGACATTTGTAGCTTTATATATATGACTTAGTCTTTCGAGATGATTAGCTGGAACGTCTATTTAAGGTGGTACCTAACACTACAGGAAGGTAGCTCTTTAAAATCAGTTGAACGTTTTGATCAAATGATGTTTGCATGCAGATTTCAAGCATCTCGATGATCAAAATCACGGAGAGAAAAGCTGATATGTGGCTAGTGAATTTATAGCTCTGAGTCTGTTGGTTGGAATTTATTACAGTGGATATCTTCAAACACACTGCCAACAAAATAAGAAAATTAAAGGAGCAGATCAAATTTTACCTGAAGTATATGGTACCCCCTTAATGGATAGTATTTTCATAGACACTCATTTTCATTGTATCTCTTTTTGTTCTTTTTATTTTGGCTATTGTATTATGAAAATACAATCTAAACAGTGATGATCAACAATTCCAATATCAAAAAAAAAAAACGAAGGACATCTCACTTTAATTCACTGAACCAAAAATAAAGACCATGGCATATGACGTTCCAAATCAAGGTTTTGACATGGGACATGCTCGCAATTGTGTCTGTTCTTCTTTGAATTACTGCCACTGATTACTCTTTTGGCATCTTCAAACATTTCATACTTTATTATTGTTAGCATGAGGAATATTCTGTCTATAATATGACGAGAGCAAGATATAGGAAAACCGTGGGCTATGTATGGGTATTTGGATTCATAAATGTAAAAGGGAAGATAAGGTATTTGGCGGGAGATTTAGTGTTGCAACAGGTCATCAACAACTACTCCTTACAAGTTATTTATCATTAGATGTTGATGCAAGTTAACATGGGTTTGTTAGAAAGAACTAATTTACGTCTTGTTGATGGGGCTAGTTGTGTGCAATCATAGTGCACTCCTTTTAGGGTGTTTCTAACTCGCATCCAAACCACATTGTCAATGTTAAATACAATATTGATATTTTATCATAATATGTTCCTGAAATTGAAATTGGAGTGAGTGATTGTTGTTGAGCGCCAAGGGAGCAATTTGTGTCCTAAATCATGGCGAGAACAAGTTACATTTCGATGAGATACTGATAATGATGATGTCCGCTTTATGCTAGATCAATAGGCTTAGATTTTTAGTGCTACCTCACTGAAACTACAGTCCATAGACATGTTGCTCCACTTGGGCACATTATCCTGAATGCGAGCCAAAAAACCTTTGTTTTTACTCCTTCATGTTGCGTGCTTAGCGGAGAAGCAGTATATACCAATGTTATCATCTTTCGATTGAATCTACGATCTACTGCACTCAAAGCGATTAACCAGTAAACCTTCGATGCGGTTCAAACCTGCGAAGCACATAATTTATCTATTTCTTGTTGTATGCTGTGATATATATTGTTAGTGTATTAGATGGAAGTGTGTATCTGACGTTCACTATGCCAAAAGTAGTTCAACTTTTATGTACAAAGGCAGAAGTCATTAGATCAAAGAAAAAAAGCTTCGAGATATCTAAGGAGAATTCAGAAGCCGTCAATCAAATGACAGACAATACAATAGCTTACAGAAAAAAGACCAAAAACAATATCTACGAAACACTACAAAGGTTGAGCAACACGACCCCCACAAAAACCCAGGTGCTCCGGAATGGTAAGCAGCTACTGGCATTCGTCGTGTTACTGATAAATGACACGAACATCATGTGATATGAAAACATCGTTTAAATGCGAAAATTGTAGCTGAGTTAGGTAGTTGGATTACCTAACAAGTCATACAAGCCTATCACCAATACTGCGTGGGTTCACGCCCGGCTTTGTAAATTACAAAAAAGGTGCACTCGACTCGCAGCCGCAAGTGATAAAGTATACCAGTTGCTGCCCATTATCGGTGGTTCTCTCCGGACACTCCGGCTTCTTCCACCACTAAAACTGGTCGCCATGATATAGCTGAAATATTGCTGAAAGTGGCGTTAAACACCTTGCACTTAATCGTGGTTATTTCTGTTAAGAATGTCACTTATCGCAACTGTTGCTTTCGAATCCGATATTCCGTGCACGTGTACGTGTCTATAGACGACTTCAGTAGTCATGCATATATGTTTTTGACAGGTGGAAAAATTATCGTATCTACGATATGCGTATTCAATATATGACAGATGGAGAAATATGAGGACAAATATAAAATATCAATTAGAGACAATGCTTACTATAATAAAGTGCTAGACAGACTATTTGATCTCCATATCTAATTGCAATCGTTTTCACATATTTGATAGACTATTTGAGAATTCCATTATATAATTTGTTTATGGCTTAATTATAACACTGAACACTTCATCTGCGATATAATGTTTTCACAATTATATTTATTAAAGTACTGGACTTTTAGAGAAATAAGCATTTCTGCTTGTATTGAATTTTAATTGGAGAGTCATACCGCGCTCTCGAGTTCAAGTAGAGGTCAAATCAACGTTGCTAGGCAAGAATCGTGTGCATTATAACTACTTTCCTTATATAGAAAAGATATATCAGTCGCTTGATCGATTGATTAAGTTAGAAGGTTTCTCTCTTCTACTGTACTTTGGAAATATTCTTGATTAAGGTTAAGTTACTCCTTTATGTGATCGTTAAAAATATGTATCATGAAAACGCCAGTTATTCAAATGTACTGTTCGTTGAAACAAGCTGCATTTGGGTTTGCAAAAAAAATTACAATTAATGAAATGTTTCATTATTATTATGGAATAAATTTGACAGCCTATTGTATATCATACCATTAACGTTTCCGATGGTGATATAATTTATGCATACAGTATGTACTTGACCATACATTATAATTGTGTTATTGTAAATGAAGTCAATGGTGATGTGCTATAGATATTGAATTCTAAGCTAAATACAAGGGGTCGTCTTTTCTCGGTAGGCAGTTGTGAATATTTTCAAGTGTGTCCTGTAAAGGGTGGGATGTACTGTATGCAAGCAATATGAAAGAAATATCGTATTTTCCAACCTACAGAACTACCCAGCGAGTCCACTGAGGGAGGATAGGGGTGGTCCTCGATTGAGAGGGTTGATTCTCTGGTAAATAAAAACGTAGATATCAAATTTATTGTATGGAACATCTGATATTAATCCAAAGTGGGTAACGTTCTTGGGGAGTGCCACATTCCCATCAGGTTTGTTACCTCTCTTGTAGAGTTCTACAAAAGAGTAGGCACATAATTGCCGTTGGAAAGACTAACTGAACTTTCCATTCCTTTCCCATGGCAGTCAATAATCACTGTCATATTCCTCCCTCTTTCTGTTAATTTCTAAATTTGGAACACTTTTACTTTCGTTTTCATGATTTGGCTGACCTTGATGTAATGTCTGTGTATCAGATGATCGTGCTGATATGTAGTGTTTATGATAGTTAAATCGCAACCTTTCCTTTAATCACCGTATTTCTAAAATAAGCAACACGATGGGTACCGGTGTAACTAGCAGAATAAGAATTGTTTACGTTCAAGAGCACCCGGGTTCATCCCTTGTTTTTAGTGGAGCTTTTGATGCTCTATCCTTAGTTTTCTGTGTAGTATTTTGTGGCTTTTGATGCTCTATCCTTAGTTTTCTGTGTAGTATTTTGTGGCTTTTGATGCTCTATCCTTAATTTACTCCGTAGTATTTTGTGGCTTTTGATGCTCTATCCTTAGTTTTCTGTGTAGTATTTTGTGGCTTTTGATGGTCTATCCTTAGTTTACTGTGTAGTATTTTGTGGCTTTTGATGCTCTATCCTTAGTTTTCTGTGTAGTATTTTGTGGCTTTTGATGCTCTATCCTTAGTTTTCTGAGTAGTATTTAGTGGCTTTTGATGCTCTATCCTTAGTTTTCTGTGTAGTATTTAGTGGCTTTTGATGCTCTATCCTTAGTTTTCTGTGTAGTATTTTGTGGCTTTTGATGCTCTATCCTTAGTATTCTGTGTAGTATTTAGTGGCTTTTGATGCTCCATCCTTAGTTTTCTGTGTAGTATTTTGTGGCTTTTGATGCTCTATCCTTAGTTTTCTGTGTAGTATTTAGTGGCTTTTGATGCTCTATCCTTAATTTACTGCGTAGTATTTTGTGGCTTTTGATGCTCTATCCTTAGTTTTCTGTGTAGTATTTTGTGGCTTTTGATGGTCTATCCTTAGTTTACTGCGTAGTATTTTGTGGCTTTTGATGCTCTATCCTTAGTTTTCTGTGTAGTATTTTGTGGCTTTTGATGCTCTATCCTTAATTTACTGCGTAGTATTTTGTGGCTTTTGATGCTCTATCCTTAGTTTTCTGTGTAGTATTTTGTGGCTTTTGATGGTCTATCCTTAGTTTACTGTGTAGTATTTTGTGGCTTTTGATGCTCTATCCTTAGTTTTCAATGTAGTATTTTGTGGCTTTTGATGCTCTATCCTTAGTTTTCTGAGTAGTATTTAGTGGCTTTTGATGCTCTATCCTTGGTTTTCTGTGTAGTATTTTGTGGCTTTTGATGCTCTATCCTTAGTTTTCTGTGTAGTATTTTGTGGCTTTTGATGCTCTATCCTTAATTTACTGCGTAGTATTTTGTGGCTTTTGATGCTCTATCCTTAGTTTTCTGTGTAGTATTTTGTGGCTTTTGATGGTCTATCCTTAGTTTACTGTGTAGTATTTTGTGGCTTTTGATGCTCTATCCTTAGTTTTCTGTGTAGTATTTTGTGGCTTTTGATGCTCTATCCTAAGTTTTCTGAGTAGTATTTAGTGGCTTTTGATGCTCTATCCTTAGTTTTCTGTGTAGTATTTAGTGGCTTTTGATGCTCTATCCTTAGTTTTCTGTGTAGTATTTTGTGGCTTTTGATGCTCTATCCTTAGTTTTCTGTGTAGTATTTAGTGGCTTTTGATGCTCCATCCTTAGTTTTCTGTGTAGTATTTTGTGGCTTTTGATGCTCTATCCTTAGTTTTCTGTGTAGTATTTAGTGGCTTTTGATGCTCTATCCTTAATTTACTGCGTAGTATTTTGTGGCTTTTGATGCTCTATCCTTAGTTTTCTGTGTAGTATTTTGTGGCTTTTGATGGTCTATCCTTAGTTTACTGTGTAGTATTTTGTGGCTTTTGATGCTCTATCCTTAGTTTTCTGTGTAGTATTTTGTGGCTTTTGATGCTCTATCCTTAATTTACTGCGTAGTATTTTGTGGCTTTTGATGCTCTATCCTTAGTTTTCTGTGTAGTATTTTGTGGCTTTTGATGGTCTATCCTTAGTTTACTGTGTAGTATTTTGTGGCTTTTGATGCTCTATCCTTAGTTTTCTGTGTAGTATTTTGTGGCTTTTGATGCTCTATCCTTAGTTTACTGTGTAGTATTTTGTGGCTTTTGATGCTCCATCCTTAGTTTTCTGTATAGTATTATGTGGCTTTTGATGCTCTATCCTTAGTTTACTGCGTAGCATTTTGTGGCTTTTGATGCTCTATCCTTAGTTTTCTGTGTAGTATTTAGTGGCTTTTGATGCTCTATCCTTAGTTTTCTGTGTAGTATTTTGTGGCTTTTGATGCTCTATCCTTACTTTTCTGTGTAGTATTTAGTGGCTTTTGATGCTCCATCCTTAGTTTTCTGTGTAGTATTTTGTGGCTTTTGATGCTCTATCCTTAGTTTTCTGTGTAGTATTTAGTGGCTTTTGATGCTCTATCCTTAGTTTTCTGTGTAGTATTTAGTGGCTTTTGATGCTCTATCCTTACTTTTCTGTGTAGTATTTAGTGGCTTTTGATGCTCTATCCTTAGTTTTCTGTGTAGTATTTTGTGGCTTTTGATGTTCTATCCTTACTTTTCTGTGTAGTATTTAGTGGCTTTTGATGCTCCATCCTTAGTTTTCTGTGTAGTATTTAGTGGCTTTTGATGCTCCATCCTTAGTTTTCTGTATAGTATTTTGTGGCTTTTGATGCTCTATCCTTTGTTTACTGTATAGTATTTTGTGGCTTTTGATGCTCTATCCTTACTTTTCTCTGTAGTATTTAGTGGCTTTTGATGCTCCATCCTTAGTTTTCTGTATAGTATTTTGTGGCTTTTGATGCTCTATCCTTAGTTTACTGTGTAGTATTTTGTGGCTTTTGATGCTCTATCCTTAGTTTTCTGTGTAGTATTTAGTGGCTTTTGATGCTCTATCCTTAGTTTTCTGTATAGTATTTTGTGGCTTTTGATGCTCTATCCTTAGTTTTCTGTATAGTATTTTGTGGCTTTTGATGCTCTATCCTTAGTTTTCTGTGTAGTATTTTGTGGCTTTTGATGCTCTATCCTTAGTTTTCTGTGTAGTATTTAGTGGCTTTTGATGTTCTATCCTTACTTTTCTGTGTAGTATTTAGTGGCTTTTGATGCTCTATCCTTAGTTTTCTGTGTAGTATTTAGTGGCTTTTGATGCTCCATCCTTAGTTTACTGTATAGTATTTTGTGGCTTTTGATGCTCTATCCTTAGTTTTCTGTGTAGTATTTAGTGGCTTTTGATGCTCTATCCTTAGTTTTCTGTGTAGTATTTAGTGGCTTTTGATGCTCTATCCTTAGTTTTCTGTGTAGTATTTAGTGGCTTTTGATGCTCTATCCTTAGTTTTCTGTGTAGTATTTTGTGGCTTTTGATGCTCTATCCTTAGTTTTTTGTGTAGTATTTAGTGGCTTTTGATGCTCTATCCTTAGTTTTCTGTGTAGTATTTAGTGGCTTTTGATGCTCTATCCTTACTTTTCTGTGTAGTATTTAGTGGCTTTTGATGCTCTATCCTTAGTTTTCTGTGTAGTATTTTGTGGCTTTTGATGCTCTATCCTTACTTTTCTGTGTAGTATTTAGTGGCTTTTGATGCTCCATCCTTAGTTTTCTGTGTAGTATTTTGTGGCTTTTGATGCTCTATCCTTAGTTTTCTGTGTAGTATTTAGTGGCTTTTGATGCTCTATCCTTAGTTTTCTGTGTAGTATTTAGTGGCTTTTGATGCTCTATCCTTACTTTTCTGTGTAGTATTTAGTGGCTTTTGATGCTCTATCCTTAGTTTTCTGTGTAGTATTTTGTGGCTTTTGATGTTCTATCCTTACTTTTCTCTGTAGTATTTAGTGGCTTTTGATGCTCCATCCTTAGTTTTCTGTGTAGTATTTAGTGGCTTTTGATGCTCCATCCTTAGTTTTCTGTATAGTATTTTGTGGCTTTTGATGCTCTATCCTTAGTTTACTGTGTAGTATTTTGTGGCTTTTGATGCTCCATCCTTACTTTTCTCTGTAGTATTTAGTGGCTTTTGATGCTCCATCCTTAGTTTTCTGTATAGTATTTTGTGGCTTTTGATGCTCTATCCTTAGTTTACTGTGTAGTATTTTGTGGCTTTTGATGCTCTATCCTTAGTTTACTGTGTAGTATTTTGTGGCTTTTGATGCTCTATCCTTACTTTTCTCTGTAGTATTTAGTGGCTTTTGATGCTCCATCCTTAGTTTTCTGTATAGTATTTTGTGGCTTTTGATGCTCTATCCTTACTTTTTTCTGTAGTATTTAGTGGCTTTTGATGCTCCATCCTTAGTTTTCTGTATAGTATTTTGTGGCTTTTGATGCTCCATCCTTAGTTTTCTGTATAGTATTATGTGGCTTTTGATGCTCTATCCTTAGTTTACTGCGTAGTATTTTGTGGCTTTTGATGCTCTATCCTTAGTTTTCTGTGTAGTATTTAGTGGCTTTTGATGCTCTATCATTAGTTTACTGTGTAGTATTTTGTGGCTTTTGATGCTCTATCCTTACTTTTCTGTGTAGTATTTAGTGGCTTTTGATGCTCTATCCTTAGTTTTCTGTGTAGTATTTTGTGGCTTTTGATGCTCTATCCTTACTTTTCTGTGTAGTATTTAGTGGCTTTTGATGCTCCATCCTTAGTTTTCTGTGTAGTATTTTGTGGCTTTTGATGCTCTATCCTTAGTTTTCTGTGTAGTATTTAGTGGCTTTTGATGCTCTATCCTTAGTTTTCTGTGTAGTATTTAGTGGCTTTTGATGCTCTATCCTTACTTTTCTGTGTAGTATTTAGTGGCTTTTGATGCTCTATCCTTAGTTTTCTGTGTAGTATTTTGTGGCTTTTGATGTTCTATCCTTACTTTTCTGTGTAGTATTTAGTGGCTTTTGATGCTCCATCCTTAGTTTTCTGTGTAGTATTTAGTGGCTTTTGATGCTCCATCCTTAGTTTTCTGTATAGTATTTTGTGGCTTTTGATGCTCTATCCTTAGTTTACTGTGTAGTATTTTGTGGCTTTTGATGCTCTATCCTTACTTTTCTCTGTAGTATTTAGTGGCTTTTGATGCTCCATCCTTAGTTTTCTGTATAGTATTTTGTGGCTTTTGATGCTCTATCCTTAGTTTACTGTGTAGTATTTTGTGGCTTTTGATGCTCTATCCTTAGTTTTCTGTGTAGTATTTAGTGGCTTTTGATGCTCTATCCTTAGTTTTCTGTGTAGTATTTTGTGGCTTTTGATGCTCTATCCTTACTTTTCTGTGTAGTATTTAGTGGCTTTTGATGCTCCATCCTTAGTTTTCTGTGTAGTATTTTGTGGCTTTTGATGCTCTATCCTTACTTTTCTGTGTAGTATTTAGTGGCTTTTGATGCTCTATCCTTTTGTTTTCTGTGTAGTATTTTGTGGCTTTTGATGCTCTATCCTTACTTTTCTGTGTAGTATTTAGTGGCTTTTGATGCTCCATCCTTAGTTTTCTGTGTAGTATTTTGTGGCTTTTGATGCTCTATCCTTAGTTTTCTGTGTAGTATTTAGTGGCTTTTGATGCTCTATCCTTACTTTTCTGTGTAGTATTTAGTGGCTTTTGATGCTCTATCCTTAGTTTTCTGTGTAGTATTTTGTGGCTTTTGATGTTCTATCCTTACTTTTCTGTGTAGTATTTAGTGGCTTTTGATGCTCCATCCTTAGTTTTCTGTATAGTATTTTGTGGCTTTTGATGCTCTATCCTTAGTTTACTGTGTAGTATTTTGTGGCTTTTGATGCTCTATCCTTACTTTTCTCTGTAGTATTTAGTGGCTTTTGATGCTCCATCCTTAGTTTTCTGTATAGTATTTTGTGGCTTTTGATGCTCTATCCTTAGTTTACTGTGTAGTATTTTGTGGCTTTTGATGCTCTATCCTTAGTTTTCTGTGTAGTATTTAGTGGCTTTTGATGCTCTATCCTTAGTTTTCTGTGTAGTATTTTGTGGCTTTTGATGCTCTATCCTTACTTTTCTGTGTAGTATTTAGTGGCTTTTGATGCTCTATCCTTACTTTTCTGTGTAGTATTTTGTGGCTTTTGATGCTCTATCCTTAGTTTTCTGTGTAGTATTTAGTGGCTTTTGATGCTCTATCCTTAGTTTTCTGTGTAGTATTTAGTGGCTTTTGATGCTCTATCCTTACTTTTCTGTGTAGTATTTAGTGGCTTTTGATGCTCTATCCTTAGTTTTCTGTGTAGCATTTTGTGGCTTTTGATGTTCTATCCATACTTTTCTCTGTAGTATTTAGTGGCTTTTGATGCTCTATCATTAGTTTACTGTGTAGTATGTAGTGGCTTTTGATGCTCTATCCTTAGTTTACTGTGTAGTATTTTGTGGCTTTTGATGCTCCATCCTTAGTTTTCTGTATAGTATTATGTGGCTTTTGATGCTCTATCCTTAGTTTACTGCGTAGCATTTTGTGGCTTTTGATGCTCTATCCTTAGTTTTCTGTGTAGTATTTAGTGGCTTTTGATGCTCTATCCTTAGTTTTCTGTGTAGTATTTTGTGGCTTTTGATGCTCTATCCTTACTTTTCTGTGTAGTATTTAGTGGCTTTTGATGCTCCATCCTTAGTTTTCTGTGTAGTATTTTGTGGCTTTTGATGCTCTATCCTTAGTTTTCTGTGTAGTATTTAGTGGCTTTTGATGCTCTATCCTTAGTTTTCTGTGTAGTATTTAGTGGCTTTTGATGCTCTATCCTTACTTTTCTGTGTAGTATTTAGTGGCTTTTGATGCTCTATCCTTAGTTTTCTGTGTAGTATTTTGTTGCTTTTGATGTTCTATCCTTACTTTTCTGTGTAGTATTTAGTGGCTTTTGATGCTCCATCCTTAGTTTTCTGTGTAGTATTTAGTGGCTTTTGATGCTCCATCCTTAGTTTTCTGTATAGTATTTTGTGGCTTTTGATGCTCTATCCTTTGTTTACTGTGTAGTATTTTGTGGCTTTTGATGCTCTATCCTTACTTTTCTCTGTAGTATTTAGTGGCTTTTGATGCTCCATCCTTAGTTTTCTGTATAGTATTTTGTGGCTTTTGATGCTCTATCCTTAGTTTACTGTGTAGTATTTTGTGGCTTTTGATGCTCTATCCTTAGTTTTCTGTGTAGTATTTAGTGGCTTTTGATGCTCTATCCTTAGTTTTCTGTGTAGTATTTTGTGGCTTTTGATGCTCTATCCTTACTTTTCTGTGTAGTATTTAGTGGCTTTTGATGCTCTATCCTTAGTTTTCTGTGTAGTATTTTGTGGCTTTTGATGCTCTATCCTTAGTTTTTTGTGTAGTATTTAGTGGCTTTTGATGCTCTATCCTTAGTTTTCTGTGTAGTATTTAGTGGCTTTTGATGCTCTATCCTTACTTTTCTGTGTAGTATTTAGTGGCTTTTGATGCTCTATCCTTAGTTTTCTGTGTAGTATTTTGTGGCTTTTGATGCTCTATCCTTACTTTTCTGTGTATTATTTAGTGGCTTTTGATGCTCCATCCTTAGTTTTCTGTGTAGTATTTTGTGGCTTTTGATGCTCTATCCTTAGTTTTCTGTGTAGTATTTAGTGGCTTTTGATGCTCTATCCTTAGTTTTCTGTGTAGTATTTAGTGGCTTTTGATGCTCTATCCTTACTTTTCTGTGTAGTATTTAGTGGCTTTTGATGCTCTATCCTTAGTTTTCTGTGTAGTATTTTGTGGCTTTTGATGTTCTATCCTTACTTTTCTCTGTAGTATTTAGTGGCTTTTGATGCTCCATCCTTAGTTTTCTGTGTAGTATTTAGTGGCTTTTGATGCTCCATCCTTAGTTTTCTGTATAGTATTTTGTGGCTTTTGATGCTCTATCCTTAGTTTACTGTGTAGTATTTTGTGGCTTTTGATGCTCTATCCTTACTTTTCTCTGTAGTATTTAGTGGCTTTTGATGCTCCATCCTTAGTTTTCTGTATAGTATGTTGTGGCTTTTGATGCTCTATCCTTAGTTTACTGTGTAGTATTTTGTGGCTTTTGATGCTCTATCCTTAGTTTACTGTGTAGTATTTTGTGGCTTTTGATGCTCTATCCTTACTTTTCTCTGTAGTATTTAGTGGCTTTTGATGCTCCATCCTTAGTTTTCTGTATAGTATTTTGTGGCTTTTGATGCTCTATCCTTACTTTTCTCTGTAGTATTTAGTGGCTTTTGATGCTCCATCCTTAGTTTTCTGTATAGTATTTTGTGGCTTTTGATGCTCCATCCTTAGTTTTCTGTATAGTATTATGTGGCTTTTGATGCTCTATCCTTAGTTTACTGCGTAGTATTTTGTGGCTTTTGATGCTCTATCCTTAGTTTTCTGTGTAGTATTTAGTGGCTTTTGATGCTCTATCATTAGTTTACTGTGTAGTATTTTGTGGCTTTTGATGCTCTATCCTTACTTTTCTGTGTAGTATTTAGTGGCTTTTGATGCTCTATCCTTAGTTTTCTGTGTAGTATTTTGTGGCTTTTGATGCTCTATCCTTACTTTTCTGTGTAGTATTTAGTGGCTTTTGATGCTCCATCCTTAGTTTTCTGTGTAGTATTTGTGGCTTTTGATGCTCTATCCTTAGTTTTCTGTGTAGTATTTAGTGGCTTTTGATGCTCTATCCTTAGTTTTCTGTGTAGTATTTAGTGGCTTTTGATGCTCTATCCTTACTTTTCTGTGTAGTATTTAGTGGCTTTTGATGCTCTATCCTTAGTTTTCTGTGTAGTATTTTGTGGCTTTTGATGTTCTATCCTTACTTTTCTGTGTAGTATTTAGTGGCTTTTGATGCTCCATCCTTAGTTTTCTGTGTAGTATTTAGTGGCTTTTGATGCTCCATCCTTAGTTTTCTGTATAGTATTTTGTGGCTTTTGATGCTCTATCCTTAGTTTACTGTGTAGTAGTTTGTGGCTTTTGATGCTCTATCCTTACTTTTCTCTGTAGTATTTAGTGGCTTTTGATGCTCCATCCTTAGTTTTCTGTATAGTATTTTGTGGCTTTTGATGCTCTATCCTTAGTTTACTGTGTAGTATTTTGTGGCTTTTGATGCTCTATCCTTAGTTTTCTGTGTAGTATTTAGTGGCTTTTGATGCTCTATCCTTAGTTTTCTGTGTAGTATTTTGTGGCTTTTGATGCTCTATCCTTACTTTTCTGTGTAGTATTTAGTGGCTTTTGATGCTCCATCCTTAGTTTTCTGTGTAGTATTTTGTGGCTTTTGATGCTCTATCCTTAGTTTTCTGTGTAGTATTTAGTGGCTTTTGATGCTCTATCCTTAGTTTTCTGTGTAGTATTTAGTGGCTTTTGATGCTCTATCCTTACTTTTCTGTGTAGTATTTAGTGGCTTTTGATGCTCTATCCTTAGTTTTCTGTGTAGTATTTTGTGGCTTTTGATGCTCTATCCTTACTTTTCTGTGTAGTATTTAGTGGCTTTTGATGCTCCATCCTTAGTTTTCTGTGTAGTATTTTGTGGCTTTTGATGCTCTATCCTTAGTTTTCTGTGTAGTATTTAGTGGCTTTTGATGCTCTATCCTTAGTTTTCTGTGTAGTATTTAGTGGCTTTTGATGCTCTATCCTTACTTTTCTGTGTAGTATTTAGTGGCTTTTGATGCTCTATCCTTAGTTTTCTGTGTAGTATTTTGTGGCTTTTGATGTTCTATCCTTACTTTTCTGTGTAGTATTTAGTGGCTTTTGATGCTCCATCCTTAGTTTTCTGTATAGTATTTTGTGGCTTTTGATGCTCTATCCTTAGTTTACTGTGTAGTATTTTGTGGCTTTTGATGCTCTATCCTTACTTTTCTCTGTAGTATTTAGTGGCTTTTGATGCTCCATCCTTAGTTTTCTGTATAGTATTTTGTGGCTTTTGATGCTCTATCCTTAGTTTACTGTGTAGTATTTTGTGGCTTTTGATGCTCTATCCTTAGTTTTCTGTGTAGTATTTAGTGGCTTTTGATGCTCTATCCTTAGTTTTCTGTGTAGTATTTTGTGGCTTTTGATGCTCTATCCTTACTTTTCTGTGTAGTATTTAGTGGCTTTTGATGCTCTATCCTTACTTTTCTGTGTAGTATTTTGTGGCTTTTGATGCTCTATCCTTAGTTTTCTGTGTAGTATTTAGTGGCTTTTGATGCTCTATCCTTAGTTTTCTGTGTAGTATTTAGTGGCTTTTGATGCTCTATCCTTACTTTTCTGTGTAGTATTTAGTGGCTTTTGATGCTCTATCCTTAGTTTTCTGTGTAGTATTTTGTGGCTTTTGATGTTCTATCCATACTTTTCTCTGTAGTATTTAGTGGCTTTTGATGCTCCATCCTTAGTTTTCTGTGTAGTATTTAGTGGCTTTTGATGCTCTATCCTTACTTTTCTGTGTAGTATTTAGTGGCTTTTGATGCTCTATCCTTAGTTTTCTGTATAGTATTTTGTGGCTTTTGATGCTCCATCCTTAGTTTACTGTGTAGTATTTTATGGCTTTTGATGCTCTATCCTTACTTTTCTGTGTAGTATTTAGTGGCTTTTGATGCTCTATCCTTAGTTTTCTGTATAGTATTTTGTGGCTTTTGATGCTCTATCCTTAGTTTACTGTGTAGTATTTTGTGGCTTTTGATGCTCTATCCTAAGTTTTCTGTGTAGTATTTAGTGGCTTTTGATGCTCTATCCTTAGTTTTCTGTGTAGTATTTAGTGGCTTTTGATGCTCTATCATTACTTTTCTGTGTAGTAGTTTGTGGCTTTTGATGCTCTATCCTTAGTTTACTGTGTAGTAATTTGTGGCTTTTGATTCTCTATCCTTAGTTTTCTGTGTAGTATTTTGTGGCTTTTGATGCTCTATCCTTAGTTTTCTGTGTAGTATTTAGTGGCTTTTGATGCTCTATCCTTAGTTTTCTGTGTAGTATTTAGTGGCTTTTGATGCTCTATCCTTAGTTTTCTGTGTAGTATTTAGTGGCTTTTGATGCTCTATCCTTAGTTTTCTGTGTAGTATTTTGTGGCTTTTGATGCTCTATCCTTACTTTTCTGTGTAGTATTTAGTTGCTTTTGATGCTCCATCCTTAGTTTTCTGTGTAGTATTTTGTGGCTTTTGATGCTCTATCCTTAGTTTTCTGTGTAGTATTTAGTGGCTTTTGATGCTCTATCCTTAGTTTTCTGTGTAGTATTTAGTGGCTTTTGATGCTCTATCCTTAGTTTTCTGTATAGTATTTTGTGGCTTTTGATGCTCCATCCTTAGTTTACTGTGTAGTATTTTGTGGCTTTTGATGCTCTATCCTTAGTTTTCTGTGTAGTATTTAGTGGCTTTTGATGCTCTATCTTTAGTTTTCTGTGTAGTATTTAGTGGCTTTTGATGCTCTATCATTACTTTTCTGTGTAGTATTTTGTGGATTTTGATGCTCTATCCTTAGTTTTCTGTGTAGTATTTAGTGGCTTTTGATGCTTTATCCTTAGTTTTCTGTATAGTATTTAGTGGCTTTTGATGCTCTATCCTTAGTTTTCTGTGTAGTATTTTGTGGCTTTTGATGCTCTATCCTTAGTTTTCTGTGTAGTATTTAGTGGCTTTTGATGCTCTATCCTTAGTTTTCTGTGTAGTATTATGTGGCTTTTGATGCTCTATCCTTAGTTTACTGTGTAGTATTTTGTGGCTTTTGATGCTCTATCCTTAGTTTTCTGTGTAGTATTTAGTGGCTTTTGATGCTCTATCCTTAGTTTTCTGTGTAGTATTTAGTGGCTTTTGATGCTCTATCCTTAGTTTTCTGTGTAGTATTTAGTGGCTTTTGATGCTCTATCCTTAGTTTTCTGTGTAGTATTTTGTGGCTTTTGATGCTCTATCCTTACTTTTCTGTGTAGTATTTAGTTGCTTTTGATGCTCCATCCTTAGTTTTCTGTGTAGTATTTTGTGGCTTTTGATGCTCTATCCTTAGTTTTCTGTGTAGTATTTAGTGGCTTTTGATGCTCTATCCTTAGTTTTCTGTGTAGTATTTAGTGGCTTTTGATGCTCTATCCTTAGTTTTCTGTATAGTATTTTGTGGCTTTTGATGCTCCATCCTTAGTTTACTGTGTAGTATTTTGTGGCTTTTGATGCTCTATCCTTAGTTTTCTGTATAGTATTTTGTGGCTTTTGATGCTCCATCCTTAGTTTACTGTGTAGTATTTTGTGGCTTTTGATGCTCTATCCTTAGTTTTCTGTGTAGTATTTAGTGGCTTTTGATGCTCTATCTTTAGTTTTCTGTGTAGTATTTAGTGGCTTTTGATGCTCTATCATTACTTTTCTGTGTAGTATTTTGTGGATTTTGATGCTCTATCCTTAGTTTTCTGTGTAGTATTTAGTGGCTTTTGATGCTTTATCCTTAGTTTTTTGTATAGTATTTAGTGGCTTTTGATGCTCTATCCTTAGTTTTCTGTGTAGTATTTTATGGCTTTTGATGTTCTATCCTTAGTTTACTGTGTAGTATTTTGTGGCTTTTGATGCTCTATTCTTAGTTTTCTGTGTAGTATTTAGTAGCTTTTGATGCTCTATCCTTAGTTTTCTGTATAGTATTTAGTGGCTTTTGATGCTCTATCCTTAGTTTTCTGTATAGTATTTAGTGGCTTTTGATGCTCTATCCTTACTTTTTTGTGTAGTATTTAGTGGCTTTTGATGCTCCATCCTTAGTTTTCTGTGTAGTATTTAGTGGCTTTTGATGCTCCATCCTTAGTTTTCTGTATAGTATTTTGTGGCTTTTGATGCTCCATCCTTAGTTTACTGTATAGTATTTTGTGGCTTTTGATGCTCCATCCTTACTTTTCTGTGTAGTATTTAGTGGCTTTTGATGCTCTATCCTTACTTTTCTGTGTAGTATTTAGTGGCTTTTGATGCTCCATCCTTAGTTTACTGTATAGTATTTTGTGGCTTTTGATGCTCTATCCTTAGTTTTCTGTGTAGTATTTTGTGGCTTTTGATGCTCTATCCTTAGTTTTCTGTATAGTATTTTGTGGCTTTTGATGCTCCATCCTTAGTTTACTGTGTAGTATTTTGTGGCTTTTGATGCTCTATCCTTAGTTTTCTGTATAGTATTTTGTGGCTTTTGATGCTCTATCCTTAGTTTTCTGTGTAGTATTTTGTGGCTTTTGATGCTCTATCCTTAGTTTTCTGTGTAGTATTTTGTGGCTTTTGATGCTCTATCCTTAGTTTTCTGTATAGTATTTTGTGGCTTTTGATGCTCCATCCTTAGTTTACTGTGTAGTATTTTGTGGCTTTTGATGCTCTATCATTACTTTTCTGTGTAGTATTTAGTGGCTTTTGATGCTCTATCCTTAGTTTTCTGTGTAGTATTTTATGGCTTTTGATGCTCTATCCTTAGTTTATTGTGTAGTATTTTGTGGCTTTTGATGCTCTATCCTTAGTTTTCTGTGTAGTATTTTGTGGCTTTTGATGCTCTATCCTTAGTTTTCTCTGTAGTATTTAGTGGCTTTTGATGCTCTATCCTTAGTTTACTGTGTAGTATTTTGTGGCTTTTGATGCTCTATTCTTAGTTTTCTTTGTAGTATTTTGTGGCTTTTGATGCTCTATCCTTACTTTTCTGTGTAGTATTTAGTGGCTTTTGATGCTCTATCCTTACTTTTCTGTGTAGTATTTAGTGGCTTTTGATGCTCTATCCTTAGTTTTCTGTGTAGTATTTTGTGGCTTGTAATGCTCTATCCTTAGTTTACTGCGTAGTTTTGTGTGGCTTTTGATGCTCTATCCTTACTTTTCTGTGTAGTATTTAGTGGCTTTTGATGTTCTATCCTTAGTTTTCTGTGTAGTATTTAGTGGCTTTTGACGCTCTATCCTTAGTTTTCTGTGTAGTATTTTGTGGCTTTTGATGCTCCATCCTTAGTTTTCTGTGTAGTATTTTATGGCTGTTGATGCTCTATCCTTAGTTTACTGTGTAGTATTTTGTGGCTTTTGATGCTCTATCCTTAGTTTACTGTGCAGTATTTTGTGGCTTTTGATGCTCTATCCTTACTTTTCTGTGTAGTATTTAGTGGCTTTTGATGTTCTATCCTTAGTTTACTGTGTAGTATTTTGTGGCTTTTGATGCTCTATCCTTACTTTTCTGTGTAGTATTTAGTGGCTTTTGATGCTCTATCCTTAGTTTACTGTGTAGTATTTAGTGGCTTTTGATGTTCTATCCTTAGTTTTCTGTCTAGTATTTTGTGGCTTTTGATGCTCTATCCTTACTTTTCTGTGTAGTATTTAGTGGCTTTTGATGCTCTATCCTTAGTTTACTGTGTAGTATTTAGTGGCTTTTGATACTCTATCCTTAGTTTACTGCGCAGTATTTTGTGGCTTTTGATGTTCTATCCTTAGTTTACTGTGTAGTATTTTGTGGCTTTTGATGCTCTATCCTTAGTTTTCTGTGTAGTATTTAGTGGCTTTTGATGCTCTATCCTTACTTTTCTGTGTAGTATTTTGTGGCTTTTGATGCTCTATCCTTAGTTTTCTGTGTAGTATTTTGTGGCTTTTGATGCTCTATCCTTAGTTTTCTGTGTAGTATTTAGTGGCTTTTGATGCTCTATCCTTAGTTTACTGTGTAGTATTTTGTGGCTTTTGATGCTCTATCCTTAGTTTACTGTGTAGTATTTTGTGGCTTTTGATGCTCTATCCTTACTTTTCTCTGTAGTATTTAGTGGCTTTTTATGTTCTATCCTTAGCTTACTCTGTAGTATTTAGTGGCTTTTGATGCTCTATCCTTAATTTACTGCGTAGTATTTTGTTGCTTTTGATGCTCTATCCTTACTTTTATGTGTAGTATTTAGTGGCTTTTGATGTTCTATCCTTAGTTTACTGTGTAGTATTTTGTGGCTTTTGATGCTCTATCCTTAGTTTTCTGTGTAGTATTTAGTGGCTTTTGATGCTCTATCTTTAGTTTTCTCTGTAGTATTTTGTGGCTTTTGATGCTCTATCCTTAGTTTTCTGTGTAGTATTTAGTGGCTTTTGATGCTCTATCTTTAGTTTTCTGTGTAGAATTTTGTGGCTTTTGATGCTCTATCCTTAGTTTACTGTGTAGTATTTAGTGGCTTTTGATGTTCTATCCTTAGTTTACTGTGTAGTATTTTGTGGCTTTTGATGCTCTATCCTTAGTTTTCTGTGTAGTATTTTGTGGCTTTTGATGCTCTATCTTTAGTTTTCTGTGTAGTATTTTGTGGCTTTTGATGTTCTATCCTTAGTTTTCTGTGTAGTATTTTGTTGCTTTTGATGCTCTATCCTTAGTTTTCTGTGTAGTATTTAGTGGCTTTTGATGTTCTATCCTTAGTTTTCTGTGTAGTATTTTGTGGCTTTTGATGCTCTATCCTTAGTTTTCTGTGTAGTATTTTGTGGCTTTTGATGCTCTATCCTTAGTTTTCTGTGTAGTATTTAGTGGCTTTTGATGCTCTATCCTTAGTTTTCTGTGTAGTATTATGTGGCTTTTGATGCTCTATCCTTAGTTTACTGTGTAGTATTTTGTGGCTTTTGATGCTCTATCCTTAGTTTACTGTGTAGTATTTAGTGGCTTTTGATGCTCTATCCTTAGTTTTCTGTGTAGTATTTAGTGGCTTTTGATGCTCTATCCTTAGTTTACTGTGTAGTATTTTGTGGCTTTTGATGCTCTATCCTTAGTTTTCTGTGTAGTATTTAGTGGCTTTTGATGCTCTATCTTTAGTTTTCTGTGTAGTATTATGTGGTTTTTGATGCTCTATCCTTAGTTTACTGTGTAGTATTTTGTGGATTTTGATGCTCTATCCTTTGTTTACTGTGTAGTATTTTGTGGCATTTGATGTTCTATCCTTAGTTGTCTGTGTAGTATTTTGTGGCTTTTGATGCTCTATCCTTAGTTTTCTGTGTAGTATTTAGTGGATCATTTACCTTTTCGTTTTTCTTTATTCAGTATATTGTCTTCCATTCTCCGATTTACGAACTTTGATTGCACTTTTGATATCGTCATACTTTTCTCAACCTTTGTCTCGTCCTGATTATGCATGAAATATCTTTCGATAGACGTTAAGCAACAAACAAACATTCAACCAGTATCTTTTTTTTCTTTCGTAGCAATTTTGTATTTTAATGATGCTTCTTTTATATACCAGTTGTTTCGTGATATTTTCCAATCATACACATATATTTCGCGTAAGCTTCGTCTTGTCAAATGTACTTTTCATATCTAGTCCTATATAATTACTGAAACAGATGTCATGACAAATTATTCTTTGCAGAACACATCCCCATACGGATTAGAGTACAAGAATATTCCGATGACAATTCTTTTATTATATGATCGTTTTTTATATGTCTACCTAGTAATTTTATTTGTTACTTGCGTCTTTTCCGATCAATTTGCAAAGGGAGTGTGTCAAGTACATATACTGTTAATGTCATGTTATTTTAATCATGTTGGGAATGTCATGCCAAGTGTAAGCTATATCGTACTGAACTTGGTGTGGGCTAGATTGTCTGTTTTCACGTCAAAGATATTCAGCTATCTTCTGAAAAATGCTTTTGAAAGATGAGACAAATATTTAAATATCATTGACTTAATAGTGACTAACGTTTGAGGCGATACAATTTCTGAATACAAACTGCAAGCTCGGATGTAAAGGATGAGTTGTGAAATTTAAACTTCATAAGCATATCCTTATCAAGGTTTGAAAGTTTTGGGTCATATAATCTGATAGAAAGGTGACAATTAGTGTCAAATTCGAGATAAATGTCACGACATGCATTTGGTATTGAAATGATTTATCAAAAGGACTAGAATTAAAATAATTACACTGTGTTTTTAATTGAGCACTCTAGCAATGTTTCCCACACATGTTTTTCCTGTTTTTTGTTGTTGTTGGTTTTTTCTTGCATAAAATTGAACTTTGAGTATTTATGTTTCAAAATACCCAAAGTCAATCCACTTAAAATGTACCACTTTTTCCTATTAAACTGGAAATAGATTAATGTTTGAAAATGATTTTAATTCCATGGTTGTTTAAAGTGGCTTGGCGAAATAAAATTGTGAATTAATTAGGTCAATGTAGAATATTGAAATCAAATTATATATTTGCTACACAAAACGGTAATAGAAACAAACACATACTCATTACATACATATTATGACTGTCGTCAAAGAGCTCCGGTCGAAAATGTTCCGTCAGCTTCCTCGGTACTTGAAAACATTGTAAATATGACGTACATTTTGCAACAATTTTCAGGCATTAAAATACAACAACTGATGAGCATATAAACTGTGAGAGTTTCTGCTTTTGATCAAGCATTCTTTGAATATTGCAATAATCCAATTTATCAGTAAGCACGGTAACCAGGAAATTTGGTGTTATCCACAGAGTTTATCAGTAATTCGTGAAGAGAGTATTAAAAAAGTATGCATTCATTATACTCAAAAATTAAACCCGAAAATTTACATGACCATGGCCTTTTAACATCTTATGCAGTATAATTTCTATAATACAGAGTTTATCATACTGCTGGCACTCAGAACATTCCATTGTATGCTATGAACTTATTAGGAAGTCAGGCCAGATTTGAGACACAGAAACCTTTCGTAGACCTACAGATTGAAACAAAAAGCTTTTATTTAATGTGACACAGTTAGAAGACTTGACAATATAATTGATCCATTATTATGGTTCAACAGGCAATGTGATCTCATTAATAGATTGTCAGTAAGCAAGTGAATACATATATGTGTCAGCTGTCTGTGACACATTACCAGAATGCATCGTACAAACATGTACATGGGATATGCCTCAAATTGCTTCAAATTACATGGAATCCTATTGTAAATGGTTTACTGATGAGTAAATCATTAGATATACGGCTTCTGAGATTCCCTTTGATATATATTTTTTTAATCTTTCTTATAAAAGGGAAGATGTCAAATTTATTGTGCACAATGCGTTCCTGGAATAACCTTCATCACGTACGCTCAAAACAGAAATCTTTGAAGACCAAATCATTTAAAAATGTTTGGGAGTCAAAAGGCCTAAATAGGATAGCCAAAAGCGAATAAGGTCACATATGCCTGAGGGAGAAGAACCTTAGTTTTAATGATAATTACACGATTAAGGAAATGTAAATTTCGAAAAACAAAATATCTAATAAACCATATAAGCACCTGCCAACTGGGCGATAGATACCCTCGAGGACTAGCATGTTTTAATTCTACTAGATGGAAGGTTAATTCTTGTATTTATCTATATTCGTTTCCTCATACAGATGCTAGAAACCCTGTTTACTTTATGGTAGACATGTTAATCTTTTCTGAAAATAATGAAAGCTGATCATGAGTACACTTATTTATTTCTACTATCAATAAACACGTATTAAAACTGTAACCCCATTTCATAAATAATTTTTAACAGTAGTAATTTCACACTCCAAATCACTGCATCACTTCTCAATCAATAATATTATTCCAATTGTAATTCTGATAAAATCATTTTATGTGAATATAACAAACAAGTTAGTGATAACGTTTTACACCATGGATTCGATGTTATGCAAACAATTGTACCAACACAATATGCATAAAAAAAAATGAGTTCCATGATATCAATCTGAACCATAATTTCAACTCAGCAACCAAATTCAAACTGAAATAACTCCTGTTATAATTACAAAATGAGTAAAAATGACCTTATCCACTTTTCTTATCATACATCACAATATGATATCAAATTTATATAAAATTATGACCATTATGAAGGTCGAGACAGACAATTACGTCAGTATAGAAGCGAGTCCGGATGGACTGCGGGTTATGATTATGTTGCTTAACGCCACTTTCAACAATATTTCAGTTATATCGTGGCGGTCAGTTTTATTAGTGGAGTAAACCGGAGAACCTGGAGAAAACCACCGACCTGCCGTAAGTCACTGACAAACTTATCACATAATGTTGCATTGAGTATGCCTCGCCTTAGCGGAATTCGAATTCATAACGTTATTAGTGATAAGCAGTGATTGCATAAGTAGTCATAAATCCAACTACCATAGTCACGATCAGGACGACCCTCTCCCTTGGTAGGACTAGTTTCGATACTAATGATAAGGCATGCTTAGATCTTCTAATATAAGCTGATGTTATTGTTTTAACAGTATCACACAAATGTGTTTGACGTCACACTGACTGGGTATTTTTATCACAAAAATGTGTTTGACGTCACACTGACTGGGTATTTTTTTATCACAAAAATGTATTTGACGTCACACTGACTGGGTATTTTTATCACAACAATGTGTTTGACGTCACACTGACTGGGTATTTTTTTTATCACAAAAATGTGTTTGACGTCACACTGACTGAGTATTTTTATCACAAAAATGTGTTTGACGTCACACTAACTGTGTATTTTTCAGCATGAAACTCATTCCGTTGATACTGACAATATCCCTCAGTGAGATCAAAGCGAAAATGTACAAATAATTAATGAAGTTTTATTCTCGTGTCAAATAACTGATTGCTGGGGGTGTTTTGTGGTGGATCCACGGGTAAAGATGATTTCAATATGCATAATCTAGTACGCAAATAAAGAAATATACACATGATTTATCTCTAAAATATCCTTGGTAAAGTCCATTAGCATTTTGATCATATGTAGAATCAATACTCATAATTGGTTTGTTATAATTGTGGAAGATATTTCATTAGTGGTGCTTTATTATATACGTATTTCCCGTCAGGATTTCCTTGATAGACGGACACGGAAAATACTGAATCAAAAGTTGCCAATAGTAAAGTAAGGATCATCAAATCGAACACTTTAAGGTCTTGATTAAGACTTGGTTATCTGTCAGAGTTGACCACGTGTAGGTTTGTCGAAGTCACATGACCGTTCTTAGTTCCTTGGTCACGATTTGTCCCAGAATATAAAGTTCCTTGGTCATGATTTATCCCGGATTATAAAGTTCCTTGGTCATGATTTATCCCGGAATATAAAGTTCCTTGGTCATGATTTATCCCCGATTATAAACTTCCTTGGTCATGATTTATCCCGGATTATAAAGTTCCTTGGTCATGATTTATCCCCGAATATAAAGTTCCTTGTTCATGATTTATCCCGGATTATAAAGTTCCTTGGTCATGATTTATCCCGGAATATAAAGTTCCTTGGTCATGATTTATCCCGGAATATAAAGTTCCTTAGTCATGATTTATCCCCGATTATAAACTTCCTTTGTCATGATTTATCCCCGAATATAAAGTTCCTTGGTCATGATTTATCCCCGAATATAAAGATCCTTGGTCATGATTTATCCCGGATTATAAAGTTCCTTGGTCATGATTTATCCCGGATTATAAAGTTCCTTGGTCATGATTTATCCCCGAATATAAAGTTCCTTGTTCATGATTTATCCCGGATTATAAAGTTCCTTGGTCATGATTTATCCCGGAATATAAAGTTCCTTGGTCATGATTTATCCCCGAATATAAAGTTCCTTGTTCATGATTTATCCCGGATTACAAACTTCCTTTGTCATGATTTATCCCGGATTATAAAGTTCCTTGGTCATGATTTATCCCGGATTATAAAGTTCCTTGGTCATGATTTATCCCGGAATATAAAGTTCCTTGGTCATGATTTATCCCCGATTATAAACTTCCTTTGTCATGATTTATCCCCGAATATAAAGTTCCTTTGTCATGATTTATCCCCGAATATAAAGTTCCTTGGTCATGATTTATCCCCGAATATAAAGTTCCTTGGTCATGATTTATCCCCGAATATAAAGTTCCTTGGTCATGATTTATCCCGGATTATAAAGTTCCTTTGTCATGATTTATCCCCGATTATAAAGTTCCTTGGTCATGATTTATCCCGGATTATAAAGTTCCTTGGTCATGATTTATCCCCGAATATAAAGTTCCTTGGTCATGATTTATCCCGGATTATAAAGTTCCTTTGTCATGATTTATCCCCGATTATAAAGTTCCTTGGTCATGATTTATCCCCGAATATAAAGTTCCTTGGTCATGATTTATCCCGGATTATAAAGTTCCTTTGTCATGATTTATCCCCGATTATAAAGTTCCTTGGTCATGATTTATCCCGGATTATAAAGTTCCTTGGTCATGATTTATCCCCGAATATAAAGTTCCTTGTTCATGATTTATCCCGGATTATAAAGTTCCTTGGTCATGATTTATCCCGGAATATAAAGTTCCTTGGTCATGATTTATCCCGGAATATAAAGTTCCTTAGTCATGATTTATCCCCGATTATAAACTTCCTTTGTCATGATTTATCCCCGAATATAAAGTTCCTTGGTCATGATTTATCCCCGAATATAAAGATCCTTGGTCATGATTTATCCCGGATTATAAAGTTCCTTGGTCATGATTTATCCCGGAATATAAAGTTCCTTGGTCATGATTTATCTTCGTATATGACATATTCTTCTTCCCGTCAGGAGAATACTCTATATTGAGTGTTGACTCTCCGCGCATGTCCCTTCTGTACAGTTAAAAGCAAATCGTATATACAGTTAAAAACGGAATGAACGAATTTACATCTGGGATAGCACTGGTAGGGTGATGGACCCTAACCCTGCCTGGAACTGGTCAATGGTGTTGACTTGTCAAAGAGTTTGTGGTATGGTGTTCCAGGTGATGATGGTACACGGGAAGAAAGAATATCGATATACATCAGCATTTGTATGCAGTGTTCTGTAGGCTGCATTACCTCTGGTTCTGTTGTCTGATGGTGTGAGATCAACTAAGTTGTTAACTATTTTGTACATGCATGTTGCTCTTGCTTTGGCTCTTCGTTGTTCTAGTGACTCCCACTGTAACCTGGAGATCATTGCTGTTACTACTCCAGGTTCTCTATCATAAAAGTTGTTATATACAAATCTTGCAGCTCTCCTTTGTATTGCCTCTAGTTGTTGTATGTTGTTTCGGATATAATGGTCCCATACTGAGCTTGCATATTCAATAGATGGTCGTACCAAAGTTGTGTATGTGGCTGCTTTCACTTCATTTGGGCAGAAATGTATATTGCGCCTTAGGAAACCGATGGTGCGGTTGGATTTTGCTGATATGTTGTTAATGTGGCTGCTCCAACTTAAGTCTGAGCTGAATGTAACTCCAAGGTATTTGCTGTCTTTGGTAACCTCTAGTATGTGGTTGTGTAGAGTGTAGTTGAATTCAGCTGTTTTCCTCTTTTTGGATAAGTGGATGGTGAAACATTTATCTGCACTGAACTGTATCTGCCATTTTTTCTCCCATATTTCTAGTTGTTGTAGGTCGTTTTGTAATTGATGCTGGTCATTGGTGTTGTTAATCACACGATAGAGGAGGCAATCATCAGCGAATAGTCGTGCATTTGATGTGACATATTCGGGCAAGTCATTGATGAATATGAGGAACAACAGTGGTCCGAGTACCGTGTCCTGGGGCACCCCAGAGTCTACATCACAGGTGGAAGAGTGTGTGCCGTCTAGTAGCACCTGTTGAGTACGTCCAATAAAGAAGTCTTGTATCCATTTCAGTGTTGTACCACGAATGCCATAGTGGTCAAGTTTCATTAGTAGTCGTCTATTTGGAACCTTGTCAAAGGCTTTCGAAAGGTCAAGGAGGATGGCATCTATCTGTTTTCCACTGGACATGTTCTTTGCTAGCTCTTGTACAGTTGTTGTGAGTTGGGTTTCACAAGATCGACGGGCACTAAATCCATGTTGGTTGTCCGATAATAAGTTGTTTTGTGAAAGATGGTTCATGATGTTGCTGTGGATAATATGCTCAAGAATTTTAATGCAGATTACTGTAAGTGAAACCGGTCTGTAATTTGCAGGTTTAGACTTGTCATTTTTTTTGAAAATAGGAACGATGTTAGCTTTCCTCCAGTCCTTGGGGTCAGTCCCCCCGTCAAGTGATGTCTGGAATATCCTTGTAATAGCTGGCGTGATGACACTGGCTGAGCTATTTAGTAATCTTGGCGAGATGGTGTCTGGTCCAGCTGCTTTGTGAACTTTCAAGTTCTGTAATAGTTGTAAGACGCCTTTTTCCATAACTCTGATTTCTGGAAGTTTTGGGATGGTATTTTTCCCGACGTCAGGTAAATTGGTTAGGTCTTCCTGTGTATATGCTGATTTGAACTGTGCATTAAGTATTTCCGCTTTGTTGTTACTAGCGCTATGCAACATTCCATCATTTCCCCTCAGAGGAGCAACACCAGAGTTTTCTTGTTTCTTTACCTTTATGAAGGACCAAAATCTCTTGGGGTTTCCTATTTGATCTGGACTAATGATGTCATGTATATAGTTGTTATATGCTTTCCTAGCAGCTTTTTGTGCTTCAACTTTGAGTTTTCGGCACCGATCTCGGTCTTTCTGGTTGTTGGTTTTCCAAGCTTTCCTTCCAGCTTTATCCTTACTTCAGTTGTGATCCAGGGGTAAGTTTGTTTTGATCTAGATAGCTTGGATGGAACATGTTTCTCCATAACATCCAGAAGGATGTCTTTAAAGGCAGTCCACATGTTGTCAATTGTGAGGAAAGATACTGACATGAAATCATTCCATTTTGTTTGTACTTCTGTACGTAGTTCATCCATATTTGTTGATTTCCGTAAATATATTTTACGTTTTCTTTGTTTGGTTCTGTTGATTCTGATGTTGGTGTCAACTAAGACAATGTCATGGTCACTTATTCCTGGCAGAGGTCTACATTTATTTACCAGTGATCTGTGGGTGGTGAAGACAAGATCTAGGGTGTTGTCAAGTCGAGTGGTGAAAATCCACTATTTGTTCCATACATAAGTCTTGTACTATATCGACGAAGGACTTTTTTATGTGGTTTGGATATGTTGAACCTTCAATAGTCATTTTATTCCAGTTAATATCAGGTAAGTTAAAGTCACCTGCTATCCATAAGCTGTTGTGCTTAGCTAGTGTCTTTAAATGGACAAAGTCATTGCGTATCTTCTCTGTTAACGTCATATCTGCAAGGCTGGTGGTCTATAAAATGCACATAGAATTATAGATCTCTGGTTGTGGTGGATTTTTACAGCTATAAGTTCTGTGTTGTTACTCTTGAAAATGATACTATTGTGGACCGCAATGAGGACACCGCCTCCTTTGGATTCTTCTCGGTTATTTCTGAATACATTATACTGATCTGTTGGTATGATCTCAGAAGAATGGATCGAATTGTTGAGCCAAGTTTCTGTGCCAATGATATTATCGATCTCAGTAGTTTCAACAAGATTGTGCAGGAGAGCTTTCTTATTTCTGATGCTTTGAAAATTGATGTTTAGAATGCGCAAGGTATCTTTACTTGCTCGTGTAATCTCACTCGTATTATGTTGTTTTGGAGATGATGATGCAAGTGGACTGTTGATGGTGGATATGCTTGTTATTTAAGCTAGATAAGTTGTCAATATTAACACTGTTAGTCTCATTTCCACTCAGTGAACTGAACTGGTTATCGTCTGACATGATTGATGTATATAGTACTGAGCTATGATTTGGTGTGTTACATACTTTACACAGCCAAGCAATTGATGTATTTGCAAGTCTTAAATAAGTGTCCGAGTTCATGGACATGCATGTTTGATGGTACCACAAGTCGCAGTTATCGCATGCTATGCCTTTTTGACCCCATTTTACAGCTCTGTTGCAAATATGACACGGATATTTCGCTTTAGAACCAGGGTTTAATTCAACCTGGCCCCCAAGAATAAGGATTGAAAGTTGTTGCAAACTGTTGCCACTCAAGTTCAATGGACAAGGTTTTTTTTATGAAATAAATACACTGATCTGATCCATTCATATGTGCTTGATGTGGTCAAGGTACTGTTGGTATCTAGCGTTTCATTAATTGAAACTTTCTCATTGACTGTATATATGATGGTAAACAATAATACGAGTAGTCGCTTCATAGTTAGCGCCGTCTCGACAGTCAAGATATATGTTGGGATAACTCCCGAGTCAGACGTAAACAAGGCTTCCTTATTTACAATTAGACGTATGCAGCCAAGATGATGAATGAACGCCTCATGTCGGATATATAATTTGTTGTTAACAAATATAAACAAGGCTTCCTTTATTTACAAAAGTGGATATCGATATTTACGTTAATAGTGACAAGTATTCACTTTATATCGGATTTTGAATGTGTAAACAAGGCTTCCTTATTTACAAAAATGTATATACGATGAATAACTGATGAGTAATCGATTCGTTTTGAATTTTTCAGTTCATATATTGCGCCGCCAAATATAAACAATGGACCGGAAGTGAGAATGTCAGAGTTGAAAAATCCGTATTTTGAAGCTCCAAGATCGTTATAAAATTTCCTGTGCGGTTTCGAGTGGTCTATATGGAATGTGTATGTAATGGGTCACACAGATTTTGGTTTGGATAATCGTCTTCATCTGTAAAAATCCAAAGGTTTGAAGGTCGATTTTGCTTTCGACTGTACAGACCGGACATGCACAGTATTTGTATCTTCATACTTTTCCCACAGTGATTATATAGAAGAGTTTGAAGATACCAAAGGGGCATGATTAACACGACGGGTACCACCAGCTGAGCAGGAATTGCTTACCTTTCAGAAGCATACGAGAGTACATAGCAGATTTCAATGGGTTTCGTATTACTTAATTTTAACTTGATGCATAGTGTTTAGTGAATCATTGTTCTTCGTTTTGTTCTTTCTTCTTTTTGTCATTGTATTTGTTTGTTTTTATTTGTATCTTCAGACTTTTCTCACTGTTATTATATAGAAGAGTTTGAAGATACCAAAGGAGCAATCAGAATCCATATATCGAAGAAGAACAGACAACACAATGGCAAAAACAAAAAGGACAAAAGGACAAACAACGATCAACAAAACATACATATAAACTTAAAGATCGAGTAACACGAACCCCACTAAAACCGGAGGTGAACTCAGGTGCTCCGGAAGGGTAAGCAGTTCCTGCTCTACTATAGTGACAGGTATTATCACGATAATGATGATCACTGCACCTCTTGCTTTGTTTAGTAGCTCAGACACAACCACAAAATACAAAAATGCACACCTACATATACAAGAAATGTTGTCATTAAGCACATCTCTGTCTTTTCATGTATTACGCTTCATCTTAAACCAGAAACATCCGATCAGCCTGATCGGGAGACATGTGCATTAAAATGTCATTATTTATAGTAAAGTGGGCTGGGAGTTACTGATAAACAACAGCTGATAATGGTAAACATAATGACATGGATGAGGACTCTTATGTGAATATATAAACAACATAAAACACATAAAATTAGATTTCTAAATTTTCATACTTAAAATGTTACGTCTTTAATACAACAGTAAAACATAAACGGATCTAATATTTTTATTATGAAAAAATATATGTATAGGGTTCTACAATATGCTCTCAATTCCACATGTGTATCAAACGTTTAACTACACACATGGATCAATAAATAACAGAATAACGCTAAACAAAATGTAATAGTACCAATATCACAGCTGATTGACATGCCTATGTCGCTTTCATACTACGGATCTCTTTCTCCAGAACCTGTGTTACTCGAATAGCTTCATTAGCTTTATCACCACCAATATTGTTCAGAGCTACTAACGCTGCCTCTCTAACATTGGAGATGATATCATTCCGCCTGAAAAAAAATTAAATTGTATTATGATATTATTATCTATTGACTTTGAGCGTACCTGATGTAAAGTTATTCCAGAAACATGTCATGTACACTAAATTAGATATCTACTACACCATGTTATTTATGAGTGTTGACATTTTACTCGTATGTGGAATACGATTGCACGACCGCATTATTTCATTAAGAGGAGAAGTTTGGGCCCATAAAACTAGTTTAACCCTTTCACCTTTTATTGAAATGCCTGTCCCAGGCCAGGAAAGAGAGCGTCATGTGTATGTGTGATAGGGTATCGATTTTGTCTCTTTTTATGATTGTTCGATTGTATTTTGGAACAGTTCCGACAGTGTACTATATTTTCTTAAGTTTTATTTGCCGATTGCTAAATCAGAAGCATTTTTTATACTATTATATCTCAAACGTGAATTGTACGGAATTGAAGCAAATTTGTATGAAATATTACACCACATACTGTGTTATATTTAATATCCTTTAAGATATATACAAATCCGATATTTATAAAAACGGTAACGATGGTGCAATGGTTAGGGTACTCGGCTCAAGTGAACTGTTGTTTCAGTGATTTAGCACTATAATAATCCAACTAAGCGTGTTGGTTTAATACACAGCGAACATCATCATCATTTAATTGAATGTAACTCTCCATGATATAGCTGAAATGTTCTAATATTTTCCTGATACTGTGTCTTGTTATTTTGACAAAAGAATAAATGCCCCCCCCCCCAAAAAAAAACCTTTCCTGTCCCAATTGTTCTTAATAACCTCTAACTGACATATTTTATTTTTATTGTTCCGCATTTCTCATTTCTCGTCACAATACTCCAACCAATAGCGTATGTCATAAACAATTCTGTCTCACTGTTTCATACACGTAATCCCTTGTGTTAGTTGACATTATTAGCCTTGGTCTAGGTAAAAGATTCCAACATAAATGAGAATATTTCTCCCATGTGACTTTTACAGGCAAAACAAAAACGTCATTTATTCTGTTAATAACGCATTGACTTATCATACCGAGTTACTGAGAGTCAAAAACGGAATTTGTTTTTCGTTCAGTTGCTAGGCAATACATTTTGTTTACAATATATTTTAGATCTATTTGTTCCACGTGCTGATAATATTCCCAAAACATTAGTGGACGTTTGGCCATTTAATAGTTTGAACTTCGAGTGACCGATAACAGCTTGTCATAGGAAAAGAAGAAGAGTTTGAATGTATCAAAGGGGTAATCAGAATCCGTAATTCGAAGAATGGCCTAATCAAAAACGACAAACAACGATCTACAAAACACTACACATGAAACTAAAGATCGAACAACACGAACATTTGTTGTATTTCAATGAAATCATTTGAAATGTAGAACCCCACAAAAATGAATGCTCACCTCTCACATGATTTAAGTGATTTTTGTTTGTTTGTCTTCTTCTTGTGTCTTGTGTACCCAGTGTTTTGCAGTGTCTCTGGATTATCCATTCGTGATTGCCCCTTCGGTTTTCTCTAACGTTTATCAAAGACAATGTTGAGTCACATTTTTATTTTTATCATTAAATTTTTAGCCCGATTTGATTAATTATTTCATTATACAATGTAATATACATGAAAAAATGTACCTGAGTTATGTCTATGATGTTGTATAATTTGTTTACTTACCACAGGTTAACAAGTTCCTCAATAGCTGCCTCTACGCCCAAATGACCTAATGAAAGACATGCTGCCTCTCTGACAACCCTGTCCTTAGCTCTCAAACATTTGCGTAGAGCTACAATGGTATCTATGTCGTGTGCACCGGTTCTGGCAAGGGATATAATTGCTACTGCTTGCACATTTACATCTTTGTCCGTAAGCAAATCTCTCAAAGCTCCAATAACAGTCAAGCTTTTAAACTTCCCTAAATTAAAACAGTACATATATTGATATATATTACGAATTTAGTTTGTTACACATATTTTCATTGGTTCTTCAGCCCTGAATGTCAGCATATATTACGGATTTAGTGTGTTACACATATTTTCATTGGTTCTTCAGCCATGAATGTCAGCATATATTGGAAAACAGACGGGGTATATATTTCAGTCCCCAAAAAAGATTAAAACATGGACGACAAAACATTACGCTTCATTGAATCAATGGTATAATACGGATAATAAATGTATTTTTACCAAATTAAATGCTGTTTTTATACTCAAAACGGCTGCATGAACAAAAAAATATTACAACGGTTAATTCCGTCACAAATACCTGATCGATTCAGCAAACTCCTATCTTCCACGGCTGTACCATAACAAATAAACAAAACGTTGAGCCTTGAAAACTTTCGACATCATGGGGCCACACCAAGGTTTTATTTACATGTAGTTAACATTTAAATTATTCAAACTGTTTCGCAAACCCGTTGTTTTGTTATGTGATATATAAATGTTATATTTATAAAGTTTATAAAATTTACTACATATGAAACTGTATTGATTTAGAAATTTAGTACAGTATTTTCCTTCATGAGACACCCTATATATGAAATATGACGTGACACCTATTTTGACGTCATTGAAGAATGACGTCAATGGTACGGAAACGGACATCTAGAGATACGAAAAATGAAAATAAAAGAGGCAAATTTATTTAATACAGTTGGATGTTATATTTAAAAAAAAAAGGTTTAATCCGTAATATATATGTTACGAATTTAGTTTGTTACACATATTTTCATTGGTTCTTCAGCCCTGAATGTCAGCATATATTACGGATTTAGTTTGATACACATATTTTCATTGGTTCTTCAACCCTGAATGTCAGCATATATTCGGAAAACAGACGGGGTATATATTTCAGTCCCCAAAAACGATTAAAACATGGACGACAAAACATTACGCTTCACTGAATCAATGGTATAATACGGAATAATAAATGTATTTTTACTAAATTAAATGCTGTTGTTATACTCAAAACGGCTGCATGAACAAAAAAATATTACAACGGTTAATTCCGTCACAAATACCTGATCGATTCAGCAAACTCCTATGTTCCACGGCTGTACCATAACAAATAAACAAAACGTTGAACCTTGAAAACTTTCGACGTCATGGGGCCACACCAAGGTTTTATTTACATGTTGTTAACATTTAAATTATTGAAACTGTTTCGCAAACCCGTTGTTTTGTTATGTGATATATTGATGTTATATTTATAAACTTTATAAAATTTACTACATATGAAATTGTATTGATTTAGAAATTTAGCACAGTATTTTCCTTCATGAAATATGACCGACACATATTTTGACGTCATTGAAGAATGACGTCGAAGGTACGAAACGGACATCTAGAGATACGAAAAATGAAAATAAAAGAGACAAATTTATTTAATACAGTTGGATGTTGTATTTAAACAATGGTTAAATCCGTAATATAGATCCTAAGCCGGGAATGTCACATTATATACCCTGTCTGATAGCTGAATAACATATAATATCATTAGCATTTTTTAAATTACACTGCCTTTCCATTGTAACATGTGAGCGTAACTATAACTGACATAATTATGGTTATGGCAGTAAACACCTATAATTATATCCAATTACCTATGCAATCAATAGCAATCACTACTAATATTGTGAGTTCGAATCCCACTCATTTGGGGTGTGTTCGATACAACATTATGTGATAATTTTGTCAGTGACTTGTGGCAGGTCAGTGGTTTTCTTCGGATATTCCAGGTTCCTCCACCAATAAAACTGACCGTCAAGATATAACTGAAATATTGTTGAAAGTGGTGTTAAACACCATAATTCAATCCAATCCTATAATAATAATCCATTATACTCTACTGAGTATGAAATTCAAAATAATAAATATACACTATAAATCTAAAGTGTTATTAGTAATATTTGTTAGGTAATTTATATATGGCACAACAGGTGTCATTAGTAGAGCAGGAACTGTTTACTTTTGTACCCATCTGGAGCACCCCAGTTCACCCCAGATTTTTAGTGGAGTTCATGCTGCTAAATCTATGGTTTTATGCACCCTTGTTAGTCTTTCTTCTTCTTTTTTTTTCTTTTTTTCTTTGGTTATTGTATTGTCTTTATCCATATATGGCTTCTTATGATCCATTTGGTATCTTCAAACTTTTCTTGAAACATTAAGGATTTTTCCCTAGATTAAATTGTCACCGGGTCCTCCACCAATAAAACTTGCAGTCACAATTTACCTGAAATATTGTTGAAAGTGGCATTAAACACCATAATCCTAATTCCAATCCCAGGAATAAATTGTACAAGGAGAACAATACAACATATCTATCAACATACCAAGATTCTCGATGGCATCTACTCTGACAGAGGAATCCATATTAAAGACGTCTCTCATGGCATAGCTTTCCCTGGCTTGTTCTTGTATTCTAGACCATAATGGCAACGTCTTCTCATCAATAGTACAAAACTCTGCAAAACGTTTAGAAGTAAAAAGAATATTTAAACATTGATTTTATTTGTGTTTGTTTGTGCATAGTGGTGTTGCATTGTGTTTTTGGTTTTCTTCATCTTGAGTACCCAATGTTGCCAGTTTCTCTGGATTGTCCATTTTTATAGCCCTTTCAGTATTCTCTAAGAAGAGTTTCAAGATACCAAAGGGGTAATCAGAATTGTAAATCGAAGAAGAACAGACAACACAATGGCCAAAAGAAGAAGAACGTTCATGTACTGAAGGAACAATTAGACTGACTTATTTCATTACCAATGTATGTATTATAAATCCTGTATTTTTAGCAGAGAAGCAGCAAATAATATATGCATAGTCTTTGGTTTGACCCGACCTAGTGGTGGTAACCATTACGCCACCAAGGTGGTTTACTGAAAATGTTAAAGGTTATTTTCTGGTTTTGGTTATGGTGTTTAAGGCCACTTTCAACAATATTTCAGCTATATCATGGCGGTCAGTTTGATTGATGGAGGAAACTGGAGTACCCAGAGAAAACCACCTATCTGCCACAAGTCACTGACAAACTGTATCACATAAAGTTATATCGAGTACACCTCACCATGTGCGGGATTCGAACTCACAACTTTAGTGGTGATAGGCATCGATTGCACAGGTAGTTTTAAAACCAACTACCATATGATCACGATCACGGCACACCAAAAGTGATTTTATAACTACCTACATTTACAATGGTGTACACTGACGCTTGCTTTATCACAAGGGTCAATTGAAAAAAAAATTCTTTACCAATAAAATTCCGGAATGTCACCATTTCATCTTGTTGAACCAGTAACTCCCGGTGTAAAATTGCTAATAACCATTCTGTATCTTCATCCCCAAATGTTTTCTGGAAATCTGCCATGAAATCTTCTAAAATTTTTACCCTGAAACTGATTTTTCATATACCTGAATTAGTGGGTATTGCTTAACATCAAGTGAGTAATTAGTCATACTACATAAGTATATCATATGGTTTATTTATAGATATATCTATTATTACAATTTACAGTTCTTAAATAATGTAAATATAATAAAAATAGGTTCTTCTCCCTCATGTACAGTGGATGTTAGCCGACTTTGGCCATCCTGTTTAGGCCCTTTGGCTTTATTGTTCCCAAAACTTTAAATTACTTGGCTTTCCAATCTTTCGGTTTTTAGCGTACCTGATGAATGTTATTCCAGTAACACGTGGTGTCACTAAATTTAATATCTACACCTGTAGCTATTTTTTATATTGTTAGCTCACAGAAACAACACTTCAAAGGTAAATATGTCGCTCTACTCAGACACATTATCATAATTTCGAGCCACACAGAAACACATGTAATGTCAACTTATATAGAGAACTTCTGTGTGATACAATGAAGCCAGAAAAATTAACCAATCAAAGGGGGGTATGGTGTTTAACGCAGCTTTCAACAATATTTCAGTTATATCATGGTGGTCAGTTCTATTTGTGGAAGTAACCGGAGTGTCCAGAGAAAACCACCGACCTGTCGCAAGTCACTGACAAACTTTATCACATAATGTTATATCGAGTACACCTCGTCATGATCGGCATTCGAACTCACAATTTTAGTTCTTTGTTTTAAAAGGCATGGTCACTATAAAGGTAATATTACAAGAATAATTACATCTTAAGTGATGCATACTGTCTTTACCTATGGTTATGTGTGTTTAACACCACTCTTAACAATATGTCACATATATCAGAAGATATGTTGCATAATTACTAGTCAGGATCCACTACTGGTCCAGTAGAATACAGACAGTTAACCTTGCGTGTTCGGCTGTTGTCAATAATTTTCAGTCCGGCCGGATACGTAGAATTATACCATAGTGGTCAGTTGTAGGAAACAGAGTACACAGAGAAAAACACCAATCTTCTGCAAGACAGTTTGCCATAACATGTTTAGTCGAGTACGTCCCATCATAGTAGTCAAGGACAGAGAACTTTCAAATTTGGATAAAATTGATTAACGAAAAAAGGTTCCAACACAAACACCAGCATTAATTATTACCGTTCCCATTTCATAGCAGCTATCGCACCAAATGAATCCGTCCAATAAGCTTTGGCATCTTGTAGATGAATTCTCGATGCTCGTATCCTTGACCTTGACTTAGCAGATCTTAGGTAACGTTTCTTCTCTTCAGATTTCTTTTTCTTTTCCTCATCTAAATATTTGGTAATTTAGAGTTATTGGTCTCAAATCGAAAATAATAATGTTTTATTTTCTGTTAGCTTATAATTTGTTTTTCTTATGAATTTTAAAAGGTGTTATTCAGTTAAAACAATTGTTTTAAGAATAAAATTAATGTGCATAACACTGGTATTTGCAGTCGGAAAGCAAACGCATGATTTGATCGTTATAGCTAGTGATTCTAAAACCACGCAGTCAGGGGGCGATAACCGCAAAAAATTCCCGCTAGGTGCCGCTTTACAAGTCCCGCAAACTTTTTCATTCGCGTCGTTGTAGGATAAACGTGAAATAAAGTATTAAATAGACAAAATTGTGATAGAAACGTGATTTCTATAAAATATATATATATATTTTGCAATGACTGGCTATATCAGACAAGCGACCGAGGTTTATATTAGTCAAAAACGTGTTTCGAATCGTGCATTCTAAAATGTGTAAAAACACGAGGTTCGGTTTGTTTACATTTTTCGGCCAATGAAAAAGCTGACACAATTCTATATTAGGACATGAAATTGATGATACAGGAGTGATATAGCATCATCAACCAATAGTAAATGCTCTCTCAACTGGAAATTCCGTCACCCTGAATGGAAATCATTCCTGAAAGAAAATTCGACGAGGCATGTTTTTTTTAATTTTCGCCTTGTTTTAGTGTAAAATTTGCCCATTTTGGTGAACATTTCTCCCCCAAAACACCCATGTAGTGTGTATATGTCCACAGGGGCTAGGTGCGTCCGAAAAAAAAAAAATAAATAAAAAAAATACTATATAATACTACAAGGGGGCGAACTCACTTGCTCCCATATTTTTAAGTCGTCGTGTTAAATTGATCGTAACTTCGGAACGCCTTAATATTTTCAAAAAATGTTTCCACCAGTCGAAAGTCAAGTAATTTTCCTTTCCAAAGAGACCCCAATTGTTAGTGTAGGACTCCGAACTGCTGAGGTATCATACACGAACCAAAACAAAACGGCGTGAAAATCCGAAGTCGTACAAACGCTGGGATGACCACTTCCCATCTGTGTACAGACTTTCCCATGCGTAAACGAGTCATTTTGACTAGCTAAATACTTTCATCCATTCAAATTATGATAAAATTTCTTACCTTTCGTCAATTTATATGTCCTTTAAGTCTGTTTTTGAAAGAAATCCCATTTGCATCCTTGACAAACGCCATAGACGTGAAAATTGAGAGAGTTCTAACGGGCTTTTTGATTGGCTGAAACACTCTTGATTGGCTGAAACACTCTGTTTCAGCCAATCAAAAAGCCCGTTAGAACTCTCTCAATTTTAACGTCTATGGCGTTTGTCAAGGATGCAAATGGGATTTCTTTCAAAAACAGACTTAAAGGACATATAAATTGGCGTAAGGTAAGAAATTTTATCATAATTTGAATGGATGAAAGTATTTAGCTAGTCAAAATGACTCGTTTACGCATGGGAAAGTCTGTACACAGATGGGAAGTGGTCATCCCAGCGTTTGTACGACTTCGGATTTTCACGCCGTTTTGTTTTGGTTCGTGTATGATACCTCAGCAGTTCGGAGGCCTACACTAACAATTGGGGTCTCTTTGGAAAGGAAAATTACTTGACTTTCGACTGGTGGAAACATTTTTTGAAAATATTAAGGCGTTCCGAAGTTACGATCAATTTAACACGACGACTTAAAAAAATGGGAGCAAGTGAGTTCACCCCCTTGTAGTATTATATAGTATTTTTTTTAATTTTTTTTTTTCGGACGCACCTAGCCCCTGTGTATATGTCTGCCTTTTATTAGATTTATTAATATCTTTATATTTTAACCGAAAGTTTACAAGAAAACTGCATTGTTTACATCAGATTACGCCCCCCCCCCCCCTTTCCCCCCCGTCTCGTCAATGCACTTTGTTTAGACTCCTTTCCCGTTTGCTGTCAGTTAATCTTGTACATATCTAATGTGGCGATTATTTCAAAGCCAGTTAGTTTATCAAATATATTTAGGAATGCTGACTTTTAAGTTTTACCTGATTTTCTTCTGCAAATGAATTATGAATTTATGTCGTGTAACAGGTATAGAATGATTGAATGAATGTGACTCTGAAAACAAAAACCAGCCAGTTTGTGTGTTATAAATAGAAAGTAGGCTAAATTTGTTATCTGTATGTAACTGCATATATGATATTTAATTGATTAAACAACTGTATTTTGCAAGACTGTGATTTTACCATAGTTGACTAGTAGTTAATGCCCCCCAAAAAACTTAACTGTTCTGAAGCCCACAGTGGCAGGGACCCTGGGCCCTGCGTTCATTGTCTGCAGGCAAAGCCATTTTATGCCTTACATGTTATAAAAATTTTAACAAATTTGTGAGGTCTGATGATTCTCTAAATGAACTTTCAAAAACTGATGACTACCAGTTAACTAAATGTTTTCACAGTTTGATCAGGTGGAATATTGCAATGTAGACTCTGACAATCTTGACCGTTACTGTTTTATCCTGTTTTAGAATTTGTAGTCAGTGACTTTTTATCCAACAAAGCTTTATTGTTGCCAGATTTGTACAAAAAAAATGAAGATTTAGTTGAAAAAACAGCTTTAATTAAATCACTGAAAGAACCAGAAGACAAAATTGGTGAACCCTCTCCCATTAAAGGCAATAAATTCTCCCATTTAAGTTTGGAAGATTTCAAGGAAACGGGTGATGAAACCTTTGCATGGGAAAGTTTCGAGAAGAAATTGTCATCTTACAGTTTTCTGAAATATTTGGTACAGGAAAATGGTATACATGTAGATCTCCCAGGTCTTAAGACTTTTCTTTCATTTTCTGAAACTGACACTGAAAAATCTGAGTTTTGTTCAATTGAAGTTTTAGATGAGACAGCAGATTCAAAAGCCACAGTTTTGAAAACTTTGAATATTCTTCACAAAAAATTTCAGATTGGGATAAAGCTTCAGTATCAAGTTGTTGTTGGGGACAGGAAATCTTATGACCATTTAATAAAATTAAAATCAGAATATGGAGGTTCATTAAGCTGGGTTTTGCCATATCCTGGAGACTGGCCCATACTTTTTTTTAATCTCATTTTCTATTAAATTAATAATTCATTGTACTTAGGATTTGTTCAACTTTCATAAAAATTGATGGACTTTTTTACTGTTAATAGTTTATGGAAAAGAAATACACTTGAAAACTAATATGTACAGTCATCTGTCAAAAGTATTGGGAAATGTAAAAAAATATCCCTATATAATCAACCAAAACCATATTTTTTTCAAAAAATTATTGTGAAATCATTTCTGGATAGATTGTAACAAATTTTACACCAAAACATTCGGAATTGTCTATATTTTGTTTGTTTATTTGCTCAAATCTTTATACGAGTGGTTTTTATTTGTACATAATTTTTCCATGATTGTTAATTTTTAGGTTTTATTTTTAGTTGAAATATATAGGAAAATCAAAATCAATTTTTATTTGTTGTGTTTAAATTATGTACAAATAAAAATAACTCATAACAACATAATGAGTAAATAAACAATCAAAATATTGACAATTCTGAATGTTTTGGTTTAAAATTTGTTAAAATCTATCTAGAAATTACTTCACAATATTTTTTGGAAAAAATATGGTTTTGGTTGATAATATAGGGATTTTTTTTACATTTCCCAATACTTTTGACAGATGACTGTATACATTTTCTTTAAATATTTATACATTTTTTTTTTTTATCTTTATATTGAATTTTATTTTCATGCCTAGAAAAAAAATACACGAGTTCTGTTCATGATTCATCAAAAGGATATAGAAATGTTTTTTCTTGAATTGCTAGAATAAAACCGGTGGACTTGTAAATTTTAGTCGCCTATCCTTTCTTTTGGGGATAGGAGACCATATATAAATGTTTGTATTTTCCAAAATTTGTAGTTAATTATATGCATATGTTATTAAAATAGCAGCCTGCATCGGCATTAACATTTGTGCACAGCGTGTTTTTAAGTCATTAGGTTAGTTCTAAATTTATTTTTAGAAATACGGAAATTCATACGGAGTTATCTTTCTTGACTGACAATTTTTCTGAATCGGAATAATTTTCGGCACTAAAAGCTGACAGAAACTCTTATTAATAAATAAAAACGTGTACCAGAGAAACATTTCGTTAAATAAATATATAACCTAGCGCAGTGTGAAGTTTGGGAATGTCACTCTACTGCAAACCTAATATATTTGCATTTTATTCCAATGCGATGGCGACATTCCATCGTGGGGGTCACCCTCTAAATCATGAAAATTTTAATAGTAATCTCCCGTTTTAACTCAAATCTAATAAACAAATCGTAGAAGTAATTATTGCTGAAAAGAAAACAATATAAGACGTTTCGATATTTTCTACGGTATAAATAAACGAGGTCTTTGTTCTACAATTTTCATGACCGACGAACATGTCAACGTTTTCAAATGAGAATCACGTGACCCGTGGTTTTACCAGCGACGCCATTAATGAGTTTGCTTTCCGACTGTTTGTTTCTTCTCTGTTAAGCACGTACATTTGTAGTATTCGAAATGTAACTTGAAAAACTGTTCCGTTAACCATAAACAGCACTCCTTGTTTAAACCTTCCACACTGCAGATATTGCTTATATAAGTTAAGCTGGATTTATAAGAGATATATAACAGCACAATTATTTAACCAATATTCATCAAGAAATGATACGGATTTTACAGCAAGTCAACTTCAATTATTACACCTCTGAATCTCAAAAATCAAACTAATGTTACAGAACTTTGCTGGTTGTTTTTCATTTCACAGTCACCTCACATTTCATTTTATTTGACCTATCATAACTCCATTTATTGTGCTATGACTTGGCGTGTTTAAGGCCACTTTCAACATTATTTCATCTATATTGTGGCAGTCAGTCAAATCAATGGAGAAAACCACATTACCCTAAAGAAAAACAAATGACCTGCCGCATGTCACTGACAATATTCATCACATTAAGCTGTATCGAGTACACCTCGCCATGAGCGGGTTTCGAAGTCATATCTTTATATTAGTGATCGCATTGTAGTTGGATTTACAACTACCTATATAATCAGTGCCTATTATCACTAACGTTGTGAGTTCGAACCCGCTAATGTCGAGGTGTACTCGATACAGCATTATGTGATCAAGTTTGTCAGCGCCTTGCGGCAGGTCTGTAGTTACTCCAGTTTCCTCCACTGAACCCCACCATACCGGTATTTAACTGAAATATTGTTGAAAGTGGCATTACACTCTATAACCTTAGCATGTACCATGTGTATATATTGAAATTAATTACGTTCAAAATGTATCTAAAATTAATTTACTCTCATTTGATGCCTCTACGTCTTCAATCATTTGTTTTATACGATCTACCAAAACCGGTAATCCATCTTCTATCATATCCCGATCAAGGAAAGACCACTCAAACCCAGCTAACTGTAACCTCCTATAATAACAGAAATTAATTTAAATGTGTTGATATAAAACAAACAATATACTTCGTCGTTTTTATATTTGAGTGAGGAAGTGAGTGATTTTTGTTTAATGCCAACTCAGCAATTTTTCAGCTATATCATGGAGAGAACAAGTTAAATTTCAATGAAATGGTGATGAGGTCCGCTTTTGTACTAGACAAACTGGATTTGTATAGTGCTAGCTCACTGGAACAACAGTCAGCAGATAGAAATGTCGTCTCACTCGGACACATTATCCTGATTCCATCTTTGATCTTTCTCCTTAATGCTGCATGCTTAGCGGAGAAGCAGCAAATACTAAATGTATAGTCGTTCGTTTGACCCGACCTTAATAACGTCTCTTCTTAAATATGTTTTTCGTGGTGAGCGGAATTTCATCACAATGTGTGTACCGCATCGGTGGTGTAATGGTTAGCGAGATCGCATCGAGTGTGGTAAATCGTGGGTTCGGGCCAGATTGTGTAATCTTTCTTATTATCAAACTTTGTATGAAGTACTTGCAGAATGACAGATATACGAGTCTTTTTTCCTCTTTATTTTAATGATTGAAATAACCTATTTTTATTGGAACCGTATCGGTAGTGTAATGGTCATCATGATCGGCTCGGGTTGCGAGTTCGAGCCTAACCAACGACTATAAAATTGGTATTTGTTGCTCATTCGCTAAGCACCCACCAATAAGGAGTAGGAGAATAGACGTATTGGCTCAGAATCAGAATAATGTGTCCGTGTGGAACGACATTGCTACCCGCGGATTTTTGCTTCAGTGAGTTAGCACTGTGAAAATCCAATTAAGAGGCTTGGTAATTCTCACAAGTTTAAAATTTAAATCAGCATGCATATATATTTGTTTGTGATATTTGTATATTTTTCATAGGAACAAGATTTAAAAAAAGCATTGAGTTAATGATAATTTGTCGTACTTCACATATGTACTTTTAAGGCCTGGAATTTCTATTAAAAATAAATCTAAATTTGTTCATATCTCTGAAATATTAATTTAATAAGCATTTATTTTGTCTATTTAATTACCACATATTGTCGTCCAAGATACGTTGATATTCAAAACGCATTTAAAATTATTTTGCGATTACAGGTTAAAGTTCCCTGTTGAGATGAAAATGTAACAATATATTTGCAAAGGTGTATGGGAAGCCATCACGGTCATAACGTGTAAACTCGCATCCTTTACGCGTAAACAGCTTGTTTTACGTGTTAACGAACAATCAATGTATTTGGTTACATCTAAAACTTTTCAACCATTACAAACGATCGCATTTATTATGCATAATACGTTCAACTCTACCAGTAAATTAATGGTTTACCAGTAAACAATATGAAATCGTTTGGATAAAACATATAATGTGTAAATTGAAATTATTTATTTGTAAACGTTTACACATTATGTCCCTTATGGCCAACCATAAAATGTTGTTGTTTAAAAATATCAAAAGACTTTGTTTTTAAAATTCTTAAAATTAATAAAATGTACTCTTTGTTGCAAATAAGTAATGTTCACCAATGCCCCCCCCCCCCCCCCCCCCCCCGGCACTGAGGAAAATGAATAAGGGAAACATAGAGATACCAGGATATAGAAATAACGAATGCTATATATGTAACTGAAAGGTTGTAAACAATATGGCTTATTATTGTTTAGGGTTTTGATGTTTAACGCCACTTTCAACATTTATTACAGTTATATTGTGGCGGTCAGTTTTATTGATGGAGGAAACCGGAGTACCCGGAGAAACACACCGACCTGCCTCCAGTCATTGACAAACGTCATCACATAATAGTCTATCGAGTGCACCTCGCAATGATCGTGTAAAAATATGCAGCTGATGACAAATTTCCTTACATTCCGTTATCCATTGTATCCGAAACCTCATTTTCGTCATCTATTGCTACCGGAAGTATATTCTTTTTAGAGATATAGGCAAGGGCAAGTTGATCTTGACATAACTTTGACTTGACCGAGTCTACACTAACAAGAAAAAAGAAGACCTAAAAAAAAAAAAAATAATAATTCATGCAATTCATATTATAAAACTATCGTGCTATTTTTGTTTTACTTATAAAATTTTAATGGTAATGTTACATGTATATTAAACTAATTGTCTATCATATCATGCACAGCAAGTAATATTGTCTAATATTTTCTTTATGAAATGCTCATTAAAAATTATTAATCAATAAATAATTTTTCGGACGTTCCAAAGTTTAGCTGCATTGTAATCATAGGCTTTATTTGGATTGGTTTATGGTATTTAACGCCACATTCTCATTTATATCGTGGCGGTCAGTTTTATTGGTGGAGGGAACCGGAGTGCCCGGAGAAAACCACCGACCTGTCGCAAGTCACTGACAAACTTGATTATATAATGTTGTATCGAGTACACCTCGCCATGAAGGGGATTCGAACTCACAACTTTAGTAGTGATAGGCACTGATTGCACAGGTAATTGTAAATCCAACTACCATACGATCACGACCACGACGGCCCCTTGTTGGATTGTAAGATTTGTATACTATCTATTATTTAAATAATTGTTAAGATCATCGGCTCTCTTTAATAGACCTAATAGTATACATATGACAATTTCAGTGTCACGAAGATTAAATATAGTATGTATAATGTTCAAGATATTAGCATTCTTTTTAACAACCTGTTATTTGTGAGGATTGATATGACCGCTAATTTCACTGAGAGAGGGGTTGGGGTCTATACAATTAGTTTAACCCAGCCACTTGTTATTGAAGTGTCTGTATCAAACCAGGAAAGTCAGCAGTTATGTATAAATGTATGTGTTTTAAGGGTATTGATTTTTCCTCTTTTGCGCGATTTTGCTATTAGACTTTGGATTTGTTCCGACATTGTAGTATTTTATTTTTTTCCCATTTTATTAGCTTATCTTACTTGAGCCCTCTTTTTATAATTACCTTTGCATCAACAACTGCTTGCCCAACTTTACTGAACACATTTGCACCACCTCCCAAATCATATGTCTCAACCCATACTGCAATTCCTGCCTCTTTTAATTTGTCTGTAATAAATTATAATAAATTAAATAAATATCTGACATAGTTTTTGATTTTTAATTAGCTTAAGCATATTATATTTGCCAATTAAATATATCAATTTTGGATTAGCCACAAGTTAAGCAAACACATCTTCTTGATTGTTAATTTAGCATCACAATCATGGCAGTTGAATTTACAACTACCTGTAGAATCAGTGCCTATCACCACTAAAGTTGTGAGTTCGAATACCGCTAATGGCGAGGTGTACTAGATCCAACATTATATTATAAAGTATGTCAGTGACAGCGACTTGTGACAGGTCGGTGGTTTTCTCTGGGTACTCCGGTTTCCTCCACCAATAAAACTGACGGTCACGATATAACTAAAATATTGTTGACAGTGGCGTTAGTGGTGATATGCACTGATTACATATGTAGTTGTAAATCCAACTACCATACGATCACGAACACTATTATCGCCCATTTACTTCCAGAAATCAAAACACCCCAATAGGTTTATATATTACTGTCTACAATTTTATATAACTGCTGATTTTGGTATCATGGTGAAATACCGTTGATTTAAATTGCATGACATTGGAGATGAATTCCATTATATGTTACCATGCCGATACAAAGCCTAATAACTTCATCTCAAATTACTGTAAAAAAAAGACCAAACATGAATTCTTAAATTCAAGCACACTACGACAGTAATGAAAAAAATCAGATCTTTTAAAGTTATGTAAATGATAAAAGCCATAAATAAAGGCGTGTAAGCTCCAGGCTTATACATGTACATGTAACTGTGTCCATTTCTGTTTCCCTGCAGAAACTGTATATATTTGTAAATAGCTGTGTAATTCTCTATACCTATGTATTTAAATTGTTTATTGCAAAATAAAAATAAAAATGCCATGCGAGTGCAATGTCTTCTTTTAGGGTGGGGTGGGGGATAAAGTATCGAAGAAAAGAAGAGCTAGGATGCAAGGAAAGATTAATTACAAACCTCTGATTTTTAAAACATAATTTCTGTCTTCTGGATCATAACTAATGATGACGTCATTACCAGGAGGTATATGAGAAATCATGGCCATCTTGGCCTTTAATCGGTCACCCATCTTGGAAAACGTAGATTTCAAAATTTGGTCAAATATTTGTGAATTACATCATGATATGGACTCTGCAAGTAAAATAAAGTAGACACCATTGGCGATCATTGAGTGAGTAAGTGAGTAAGAGTGAGTGAGTGAGTTAGTGAGTTAGTGAGTGAGTGAGTTAGTGAGTGAGTTAGTTAGTGAGTGAGTTAGTGAGTGAGTGAAAGTGTGATCGTTGTTTAACTCAAAATCAGCAATTTTTCAGTTATATTATGGCAAGAGCAAGTTACATTTCATGAATAATGATGATGATGTTCGCTTTGCATTGGTTTAACACGGGTAATTGGTTCTTAATAATGTAAAACAACACTCCACAGGTAGATATAGCGTCCCACTTGGACGCATTATTCTGATTTCGAGCCAGCCAATCTTTTCCTTTACTCCTTAGTGCTGCGTGCTTCTCGAAGATACAGCAAATTCCAATTTTATAGTCTTTTGTTTGACCGGACTGGTGCTCGAACCCACGATCTACATTCGAGGCGAGCATGCTAATAATTACACCACTGACGAGGTTTGAGAGATCATTGAACATCAGTGATGACTACGATACATGTATTTAGCAAGATTCATCTTTCATTATGTTATTGCTAATAACGTTCATGTATGGTATCTAAGCGAGGGAAAATTTACCAAATCATTTTCAATATTAATTATGAGTTCTATCCCTGGTCGGGCCAAGCAAACAACTACTAACAAATGTATTTCAATTAACACATGTAATGCTGCTTCTCCGATGGAATGGTAGCTCATGCCACTGTAATGCTTGTAGATAGCTTTAAAGCATAATTTTATTTATTTATTTGTTTTGTTTATCTGTGATGCTTTTGAAATCTGTGCTTTGTCTTTAATTATAGTTACTTTTTATGCTGCTAATTTTAATTTATTTACTTAGTGCTTGAAATTTTAATTAGTTTAAATTATATTTAATATAGATGTTTTAATTTTTGCTAATATTTTTATGTATGTATGCATGTATGTTGTTTTTGTTATATGTATATAGTCGATTTGAAAAGCTCTGTAGAGCTGGTGTTTTATGTATGTTATGATATGTATCGACTTTAAATAAAACTTTATTTATTTATTAGCACGCAGTAACGAGCAGTTAATATCAAAGATTGGTTGAGTCGGAGGCAGAATAATGTGTTGTAATAAAGTAATCATGTGAAGTATTCTTTCAATGAGTACTATTTTTGCCATTAGCCAGTACTATAAAATGTAGCTGCAATAATGTAGCTCCTGTGACAAACTTGTGTCTCGGGGAGTAAGCGAGCATTTAGGGTTTTATAATTAGAACTATATAAAATGCAACTAAGAGTATTGATCTTATAAGCTGGGCGTTAAACAACAATCACTCACTCATGTTATACATACGTGTAATTATAATTGTAATAAAGACGTTTAGTTCGTCTCGCACTATGCACATGAATGTATTATACACACCACTACAGATAACAGTTGAAGAAATATACATGTGTAGTTACATTTAAAATTATAAAAAATTGTATATCAATCGCTGGTTTAATTACAAACATATTTCATGTATTCCAGAGAAGTACAGGTAAATAGAAATAACACAAAAGAAACATGAATACAAAATTAGAATTATAAGAAAAATCAATAAGATATACACATTTGTATTTCACAATGATATACAAAACTCAAATACTTACAATAATTCGGATATTTCAGAAAGAATATATATATTCCCGGGTATATTTATTTACCTGTTAAACACATAACCGGATGTTTATAGTCTGTTGTTTAGTTGTACGACCTTCACACTTCGTTGTATATAAAATAACTCTAAATACGATAGGTGAAATATTGATTGAATAAGTATTGATTTTTTTGTACATACCTATAGATGTATATTTCTTTAGTATTCATGTATACTTATATAAAGAAAAGGAAGTATACATGTATACTTATATAAAGAAAATAAGGTATATAAGGATAGCAATATTTTCAAGATGCTAGTTAATACATTTTTACACAAAATTAATGTTGAATCAGGCAGACATATAAGTCGGGTATATGGGAAAAAGGGGGGGGGGGCTTCTCAACGAAAGTCTATTTGGAAAATAAACTGGGATTTGAGTTGTTAGAACTGATCAATCCGGACGAATGTTTAAGAAAAGCTATAGTTTAATTTATAAAATAGTTATAAAAACATCTATGTACTTAAACAAATATTTTCTTAACAATTGTATTTGTTGACGCATGACTTATTAACTGATATATATTAGGCCCGGCTGGTTCAATGAGTTAGGTAATTAGATTACCTACAACTCGTACAAGCCTATCACCAATACGGCGTGGGTTTGCGCCCGGTTTTGTAAATTAAAAAAAGGGTGCTCTCGACTCGAAGCAGCAAATGATAAAGTTTACCAGTTGCTTGCCCATGGTCGGTGGTTCTCTCCGGGTACTCCGGCTTCTTCCACCACTAAAACTGGTCGCCATGATATAGCTGAAATATTGCTGAATGTGGCGTTAAACACAAAAAAATCAAATCAAATGAAATTAACCGATATTAAAAATAAGAGTATGGTAGCAGTTTAAAAAAAGGAAGACACAAACGAAATTATTTTGAATTTATTATTGGTAAATACCGTAGAGGATAAGAACAGAACCTCATAAATATTTAGGCGTAACATTTGATAGCTGTATAAATATTTCATCCAAATCGGAAACGTTGGTGAAATGCGGTGGGAAAGAGCTATAACAAATTGTTTCATAAATCCACGAATATACAGTATGGATTCAAGATGTATACTGGTAATACTCATGTGTTGTTCCTATTCTTTATTATGCATAGGAAGTCCAGAGATATCGTTATTGCGAAACCACTGACAATGTACAAAAATAATAGCATTCGATACTTTCTAAATGTACACAAATTTGCACTTTTTCAATCAATGCATTGTACAGAGATATCGATTGGCTGAAAAAGCCAATATCATGGTTTGGTCAGTATATTTGAAACACACTTAACCGATTTGCTTATGTTCGTAGTACTAATATTTGACATTTAATACTTATTACGATCGCTTTATTTACGAAGGAGAACATAGTCCAATAGAAAACCAAACTATCTTAGTCACTGACCCTTTTTTTCCCACACAAGGTACATGTAAGCATATTATCGAGTACATATCGCCAACCTCACAATCTTTGTGAAAGACCTTGAATACCTCGGCAGATGTATATAAAGCTACCTTACGCTCGGTGTCACAGATCAAGAGGTTATTAACTTAAATATCGATTATCGATAGAAAAGGTAAGATAATTTATGAAATTTGTGTATTTGAAAGAAAATAGATTTAAAAAAAAAAAAAAAAAAAAAAAGCATAATGAACACTGGTACCAATATTGGAACAGGAACTGCCTAAGCTTCCGTAGCAACCGAGTTCACCCTCGGGTTTAATTGGACTTTGAGGTGCTCAATCTTTAGCTTACAGTGTAGTATTTTGTCGACTACTGTCCTTTTTTCTTTTCGCCATTGTATTGTCCGTAGTTATGTCGTTGGTATTATCACACGTTTCTTGCTGTAGCCACGTGGTATCGTACAAATAAGTCTGGCGTATGTGAAAAAGTCATCAGCATCTGATATGCGCTGGGATTCAACAAAAAATATTACCATCTTCCGTTCAAAAACCTAAATTTATGCCAGTACATATCAGAGAATGAATGTTCGCTTTCATAAACAGACTTTTCACACAAAACTTACAATAAAGCATATTTTATTGAATTGGTTTTATACAATGGCATTGGATGATTGAAAGAAAACGTTGATTTTTAGTAAGTACATATTTATATCATTGCACTATATACGGCAGTACAGAAAGCCTGCTAATATATGATTTCACAAGCATTTTACCGAATGATTTCAGTAGAATATAATTAATACAACACCCTTTTTCAAAAACTGAAAGCAATATACATATAATGGATAAAGTAGACCTACTCGCATACTATGCATTCTATGATTTTTTGTTCGTTTGTCTCCCGTTTTATGACTTGAAATGGATAGAAATTCTACATTAATAGAAATAAGTAACTTCAGTTTCCGTGTAATTGCAACATTAAGCTATAAATGTATATAAATTTACACTTGCAAGGAACAAAATACGTACCTTGAGATATTCCAGAGCTTGTGGTTCCTATCAGGATCTCCCTGAGAGAGGGTTGTTTCTAACAAGGAAACTACTGAACCAAGAATTCCTCTTAGTTAAGTTGAAATCATCACTTCGGATCGACACCATGACCTGGTTGACCGCCATGGAATATCTGTGTCACAAATGACCACAGATATGTTCCACTTGCCGTAAACACGTCCCGGTCCTTCCCCCGTTCATGACTTATCACCAGGTTTGTAACTAGATTAACACGACGGGTGCCACTAGTGGAGCTGGAACTGCCTACCCTTCCAGAGCACCTGAGGTCACCCCCGGTTTTTAGTGGGGTTCGTGTTACTCGATCTTTAGTTTCATGTGTATGCTTTATAGATCGTTGTTTGTCCTTTTGTACTTTTTCTTTTGGCCATTGTGTTGTCTGTTCTTCGATATACGGATTCTGATTACCCCTTTGGTATCTTCAAACTCTTCTTGAAATTCATTTAGCTCTTCGGTCGTTTTGACCAAGCTCGAACTGGTCGTGTATTGACAAAATTCGACCGAAACGGTAAAAGTTCTACCCTTTTGGTTACACTAAAATACTAATTTCTAACTGTGAGAGTCAACATGTTTATATTAAAACTATGTGAGCAAAACTCTGATAATCCGAGCACAAAACATAATGTGATGTGTAAGAAGAACAGTTCTCAGGTATATAGACCACGCCTATGATTGACTTTGCAACTGTAACTTCATGCAGTATAAGAATATATGCCATATCCAATAACGGATTTTTAAGTCAGTGTACAACAACTGTATGATATATGTACTAAAGATATTGTGTACTCCGAGTAATTATTCATTTTTTATTATTCTATTACAACTATGCTGCGCGATTTAAATCAGTTGTTCGTGTAAATGGGTATGTACATGTATCTTTAATATAATCATCGGTATTTGTTAATAATGTTATATGCAAATTGTGTCTTATTTTTTAGTGTACCAACACATGATGTAAGTTCAAAGATTATTCAAGTAAACGCTAGAGAAAATCGAAGGAGCAATCAAGAATGGACAATCCAGAGAAACTGGCAACATTGGGTACACATGACGCAGGACGAAGAGAAAAACAAATACCACACAGAACACTAAAACGACGACCAACACGTACTCCATCAAATGCAGGGGATGAACCCAGGGGCACGAGGACGGCAAACACGTACTCCATCAAATGCAGGGGATGAACCCAGGGGCACGAGGACGGCAAACACGTACTCCATCAAATGCAGGGGATGAACCCAGGGGCACGAGGACGGCAAACACGTACTCCATCAAATGCAGGGGATGAACCCAGGGGCACGAGGACGGAAAATACGTACTCCATCAAATGCAGGGGATGAACCCAGGGGCACGAGGACGGCAAACACGTACTCCATCAAATGCAGGGGATGAACCCAGGGGCACGAGGACGGCAAACACGTACTCCATCAAATGCAGGGATGAACCCAGGGGCACGAGGACGGCAAACACGTACTCCATCAAATGCAGGGGATGAACCCAGGGGCACGAGGACGGAAAACACGTACTCCATCAAATGCAGGGGATGAACCCAGGGGCACGAGGACGGCAAACACGTACTCCATCAAATGCAGGGGATGAACCCAGGGGCACGAGGACGGAAAACACGTACTCCATCAAATGCAGGGGATGAACCCAGGGGCACGAGGACGGCAAACACGTACTCCATCAAATGCAGGGGATGAACCCAGGGGCACGAGGACGGCAAACACGTACTCCATCAAATGCAGGGGATGAACCCAGGGGCACGAGGACGGCAAACACGTACTCCATCAAATGCAGGGGATGAACCCAGGGGCACGAGGACGGCAAACACGTACTCCATCAAATGCAGGGGATGAACCCAGGGGCACGAGGACGGCAAACACGTACTCCATCAAATGCAGGGGATGAACCCAGGGGCACGAGGACGGCAAACACGTACTCCATCAAATGCAGGGGATGAACCCAGGCCCACTCGAACGGCAAACAGTTCTTGCCATGTTACTCATATAGTTAATATGTGTTGGACACCACTATACACAAACAAACGCTATTAGAGTAAATAAGACACGAGGCCTCCTACAAACAACTGGAGGTAAAGATAAACCGAACATCGTTTTATCAAAATTCAAGTTATTCAATGTTTTATAGTTTGTTTCAGGCTTTCTCAATTAGAAATACCAGATGCAATTGATGAGGAGAAACTACCCATTTAGGCACACCTGGTAGCTGTGGGGGTAGGTCATGTAGGCAATTTCGAATTATTCAAGTATTTGGTATGTGTTTGGTTTGATTTATGGTGTTTAACGCCACTTTCAACAATATTATAGTTATATCATGGTGGTCAGTTGATGGAGGAAACCAGAATACCCGGAGAAAACCACCGACTTGTCGCAAGTCACTAACAAACTTTATCACATATCATTATGCTTTCTGTACGATATTTTGGCATATATCACAAAGAATTATATAACGTTGATATACTATGCGACAATAGTACATCTACTATGCCAGTTTCAGCTGTCTGTCAAGCTATATATAGCTAGTCCACGTGCAAGGGGACGGATCCAATCTGTCAATCTATCATAGTCGTCTATTATTCATGTTACTGTTTCTTAATACTTGTTATTGTTGTTAATTAAATTTCAAACTTCAAAAATCTTTATATTTTTAAAGCCTTAAATGAAACAAAGTAAATATTTTCACACTTTCAAGACTATCTGATCCAATATATTAGTCACAGGCACTTCGGTCCAGGATATTTGTTTTCTTCAATTTTATCAATAAAATATGTATCTACAACGTATATGAACCCGTTTGACATGTTTCGTTGTGAAATAAACGCCTTTATGAACTATGCCCCATTTTCCTAATATCTTCCTAATACAAAGTATTTAGGACCCAAGTGCCTGTGATATTAGTCACCAATATCAGGACCTCCTTTATTGTAATAGTTCTCAATATATTTTGTCTACATATAACAGTCAGCATAATAATAATAATAATAATGTTGTGTTAGCAATGACTATGCCATATAGTGGTCAGGGTTGTAGACATAGTGCACTTCCCTTCGGGTCGTCCACTATGTCTTCAACCCTGACCACTATATTGGCATAGACAATGCTAACACAACATTATTATATAAATATTGCTTCGAGTACGCCTCACCATAAACGGGGTTCGAACTCACAACTTTAATGGTGATAGAGGTTTGTGTTTGCATTGAACTACTGTTCGTTTTGTTTCTCAATTATGCATCCACTGGAAGATCTCTTTGAACTTTGCTTCATGAATTGAAAAAAAAACTCTATCCAATATTTTGCTTAAGAATAAAATATTAATACGTTTTAATACAACGTTATTTCAGACAATGGAAAGAATTAACAACTTCAGGGAATAACAATCACTTTCAAAATGTACATATTAAGGACAAAGCCATCTATATGATTCCTGGCCACCTTTCGTTGCTCATTTTGTAGTCCGTACAAATTATTAGAATATTTCTAAAAGGCAATTACATGCCTAAATCATAAGTATTTTTAGTAAAGGCGCCATGTCCGAATCATAGTGATCTGAAGTATCTATTTGACCCCCACCCTTTTCATAATATTGGAATATATATAAAAGGCAAGCTGAATAGCATGCCCATATTAGAAGTGATTTTTAGTAAAGGTGCCATATTCGAATCATAGTGATTTGAATACGTTTTTTAATCAACAGTAAAATACACAAAGTTATACAATGTGATTGTAGTTAGAATCTCCACCACATACAAGGCGTATGCTTTTGAATGGGTTTCAGTACAACTTATGTCATAACAGTAGAATCGTAATTCATACATCCAGGTTTATGAAATACATGTTCACTGGAAACATGTCTACAATTAGTCAAGACATGGAAATTTCGAATGAATTAACCAGTTTATGGTGTCGACCAAGCTATTTCTGTTACTGGTGTTTTCGAGGTTATTGTGTTTAACGTCACCTTCACCAATATTTCAGTTGAAATATAAACCACCGATCTGTCACAAGTCACTGACGTACTTTATCACATAATATTGTATTTGATGCCCAACAAGAATTAGCAAATATATAATAAGAAGAAAGGACTCTAACATAACAGATATAATTGGGTCAGGTATAAAATACCACATTAATTCCGCCTGCTGTATATGCATGGCAATCTGTTATGAAATATCCATTTAATTCGGTATAATATAGAAGAAATAGGGTCTAGGGAGGCATCTTGAAGATTCTAATTATTGCATCTGGAACATGCATGCAAATGTTTAGAGCCCGTGCATGCTATACAAAAAGAAGTATGGGGTCAAAATATTTAAAGATTAAACATGTGGATATTTGCTATGAGTGATAGTTGAGAACAGTAAATTTATTTTTAATGAGTAACACAATTATTGTTTCCCATGTAAGTCTTGCAATGGAAAATAGGAGTGTGTGAGTGATTGTTGCTGTTTAACGCCAACTCAGCAAATGTTCAGCTATACCATGGCGAGAACAAGTTAATTTTCAATGAGATGATGATGAGGTCCGCTTTATACCAGACCAACATGATTAGTTGGATTTTAATAGTGCTAACTCACTGAGGCAACAGCCTGCGGATACATTATTCTGATTCAGAACCAACCAGTCTTTGCTCTTTTTTCTTTAATGCTGCGTGCTTAGCGGAGAAGCAACACCTATCAATGTTATAGTCTTTGGTTTGACCCGATCGGGGCTCGAACCGACGATCTACCACACTCTAGGCGAACAAACTAACCATTACGTCACCGATGCTGTGGGAAAATAGGAAAATCATTGATAAAGAATAAAATATCTAATTTTATATAATAACTTAATTTGTTGATTACCAACTCAGTGGAAAGAGGAAAATAATATAATAATTATTTTTAATTCGTGTTGATTTGAAGCAGAATCAAATAAAAAGACTTCACTAATTATGTAATCTCCTTTCCATTGCCGATTTATGTATTACAGTCCTCGATTTTAAATTCCAATATCACTAATGAATTTTAGAAAATGCAAAATGCACATTTTTCCATTTATTTTCCAATAGCACAGCTTCCGATATCAATTTTGAGAAAAATGTACGTTTTTCGATTAATAAATTAAGACAATTTCCACAATAAATATAGCAATACAATGTTTTCTATCATATTGTTCGATCAGTATTTTGTCCTTGGAATAATATGTGTAACAGGATCTATATGCACCTGTCTCTTTCCTATCTTTTCCGCATTCAAATCTGCGAATCATAGCCCCATTTCAATCAGGTTCAGTGCTATATCTATTCCAGTAAAGACCAATAATGTAATCACAATAGCATCACGATTTCCAGAGTACCACAATTGGAAAAATATAAACCCGGCGTTGACTGCAGAAGTCAGTTTAAAATACGCCATGAAATACGGAATGGCGCTGTATCTCCGCAAATTTGTCCCGATGATACATTGTATCATGCCAAATGTCAATAATAAGGCAACGAGGCCTTAAAATCCACAATATCCATAAAACACATACCGCCAGATCTCGCTTATATAAGATATTCCAACGTGTATCCACAGAAAAGTCATTTCACCAGCATCAAAGCAATAACCGCTCCACATTCGAAAAATAAAGACTCTCACAACCTTTTCTGGTTCTTTCCCGAAAATTCGCTCCAATGCAAGAAATGAAAAATCCATCTTGTGTTATTACAAATTTGTTAGAAATATATAATTCAATATATCTTATTTACTCAAAAAAAAAAGGAGAGTGCTCTATTAAATTAATCAAAATATGTAAACGAGCCACAGGTCATGTAAAACAATGAACGCTCCCTGGAGATTAGAACAGAAAACAAACAATATTAAAAATTCATTTGTTTATATCATTCTATTCGTAAAGTGCTTACCGGAACAGTGACTACCATTAGGTTCATAGACGTACCAACATAATTATATTATTTAAGTACTGGTCAATGGACTTGATTGGGTATTTTACATGTGTATCATATTTGGTTACTAAACTGGTACTAGCTAAGCTGAGTACAGTCAAACCTGTATTAAGATGTCACTTTTGGGAGAAAGAAAAAATGCCGTGACCTCTTAAAAGAGGGCAATATTCATATGGAATTTTCTATGGCAGAACAAGAAAAAGGTGACCTTCTAATACAGGTGACTGCTTAATAGAGGTGACCGCATGGGCAAGTTTGATTGTATATATTTTAAGCAACTAAAATATAATTGATTGAAGCTAAGCATTTAAACTATTTTTACACTTTTATTTACATTTACCATAATTTTATTTTTTTCACGTAATATGAGATTTGAATTTTTCATTGTATTTCCTTTCGGAACACATGCGTTTGCCATCGGTTTTAAGTGGGTTTCGTGCTGCTCAATCTTAGTTTTCTATTTAGTGTTGTACATCATTGTATGTCCCTTTGTCCTTTTTCTTTTGGCCGTTGTATTGTCCATCCTTCTTCGATTTACGGTTTCTGATTACCCTTTGGTATTTTCAAACATTTTTTTACAACAAAAATAATGTATTGTATGGTAAAAGGTTTTTGAAGTTTATCAGTACAATATAGTCTATATCATTGATAAAACAGACAATATTCTTTGATAAACAGAAATGACGTTTAAAAATAAAATAAAAAACAATTTACTTCGCGTTATATATCTACATTTTCATTCGGAATGTGAAGACAACATTCATATTTATAGTTACTAATGATTCATATAAAGCCAACACAAAGTATATACAAGCATACCAATTTATTATGATTTTATTTTAACCCAAAAAAGTCGTCGTCATCATGGACATCCTCCACAACATATTCCGTCATCTACAGTTGCTTCACATCCGGTACATGCCCTGTCCGTAGATCGATTCGACATCGGACAGTTCTTAGGTACGGTACAACCCAAAGCTGATTAAAAAAGATAATAAAAAGCATAACAGTTTTTAAAAAATGTCTAATTTTAATAATGCTAACTGTCTATTTTGCTTCATCATGACAATTATGCAACTTTCATGATTGTATTTCTTTGTGCATGTGAGTGTGTGTGTGTGTGTGTGTGTTTGTATATGTACTATATAGTTATAGGGTTATGGTTAGGGTTATGGCGTTTAACGCCACTTTCAACGACATTTCAGTCATATCGTGGCGGTCAGTTTTATTGGTGGAAGAAATCGGAGTAACCTGAGAAAACCACCGACCTGTCGCACTTCACTAACACACATTCGAACTCACAACGTTAGTGGTGACATGCACTGATTGCATAGGTAGTTATAAATCCAACTACCATGCGATCACGATAACGACGGTCCCTACTAAATGGTTATATAGTTATTTCTTTTGTCTTTAGCATACAATATACACCATGCTGATGTTATTTAGCATACAATATACACCATGCTGATGTTATTTAGCATACAATATACACCATGCTGATGTTATTTGGAACGACACCATGTTTTAATTGTAACAAGAAAACTCGTGGCGAATTTGATATTTTAAACAAAGTCCACCCGAGACTCACGAAAAAAATAAAAATGAATGAACAGTGGTGTGTTTTGTATTTGTACTGTTAGACATCAGAATCGAAATAATTCATGGAAGCCAGAATGTGTTTTGAGTTTTGACATGAGTTGGCGGACATAAGTTAATTTTATCCCTCACCTCCGACTCGGGATAAAATACTAATATTCGCCAACCCATGTTCAAACTCAAAACACATTCTGGCTTCCATGATTTATTTCTTAATTAAATGCAAATATGCATCAAATTACAATGACGGTACTTCCGTCATGATGACGTCATCTGGAATGAGGGTTTGTACTTTGTGTGGACAATCAATTGGTGATGAGTTCCACTTGTTATTTGTTTGTTGTAATGAATATTTAGTAAACCTGAGACGTATATATTTACCTAGGTATTATGTTACTTATCCTAGTATTGTTAAAATGAATGGTCTCCTATCTTTTTGTAATGTAGAAGTTTATAAAAGGTTGTTCATAAAGAAAATTGCTGGTATGTTTTAATGTTTTTGATAATATATGATCATTTCGCCATGTAATACTGTATATATGTTATGTCCTCATGTAACACATTTATGTGTCTGCGTGTTATCAATAAAATCTTGTTAAATCTTGTTATGCAGCTCAGCGTTTCTGTTCAAGCTATATTACAAGTATCACATGAACATTAAATAAAGACAACACCATGTAACATTGTTTGGATAGAACGTTGCTAATGCTGTCTCAGAAACGGCTTAGAAGATAAGAAAAGCTTGAAGATACGAAATGGGTGAAATGAAGCCGTACATCGAGAAAGGACAGACAGCAAAATGACCAAATAAAAAGGAAACACACAACACAGACAACTAGATCGAGTAACACGAACCCCACTCAAACCTGGGAGTGAAATCCGGTGCTCCGGTAGAGTAGGCAGTTCCGTCTCCAAATGTGTCACCCGTCAAGTTAATTCATGAGTGAGGTAAGGACGGGGCTGTGATTACCCACAAACAGAACATATCTCTCGCCGTTTGTGACACAGATATAAGGCGGTCACGGGTAGTCTAAGGGGACGATCATTTAAATTTTAATAGTTGGCTACGTTTTTTTCTGGGTTTTTTTCTGTCATTAAATTCTATATAAAAATATCTTGACGTGAAAATAAATTTGGCCTTGGGGAAAACATAGCCCATCTCCCTAAATGTTAAATCGTCGATCTTTAACTTTCAACAATACACTATATTATTATTTTGAAAGACTTTGAGAAACAAACCATTTCTGTGACCTAATATAATTTTCATGGCATTATGTAAAAAACTATAATGTTCAAGATTAGAGCGTTTATTATAACAACGCTACATATCGAGTAAAATGTGAGGGTTGGTATTTGATTTGTATATGTAATATACATTATTTCATAAATAAGGCAGGTTTGGGCCATACAACTAGTTGAACTCCGCCACTTTTTATTGACGTGACTGTGACAATATAGGAAAGTCAGTGGGCGTATATACGTATGCTAGGGATATCGAATTTGTCTGTTTCTATAATTTTTCTACTGGATTTTGGAAACTGTTCCGAAAGTGTGGTATTTTTCGTTTTGGATTGTATAGATCTATATGTATGTTATATACATATGAACAAATAAAATATAATATGATAGAAGACATATAGGGTCTAACTCCGGGAGAGGTGCAAGATAGTAAAATCTGTGACACCCGAGGGTAATATTTAAATCGTATCGGACGAGGCTTGTCCGAGTACAATACGATTTAAATCTTACCCGGGGGTGTCACAGATTTTACTATCTTGCACCTTTTACGGTATTTGACTCTTTTTCTCACCCCTTTCTACCGTGTCAATGTGTGTTTACTTGTTGTGTAGTTTGGTGCATTAATTGGCGAACCGTATCACACCCACAGGACCGAAATGATAGATTCTACAATAACAAAATTTTGCACCTTTTACGATGTTTGCCTCTTTTTTTCAATATTTCTTTACTTTGAGAAAATATAGAGTACTCTCCCTTGTTATGTAACTAACGTAAATAAAAACAATTACCTCCCTTTGACCAACATCAAATAATTTTTTGTACAGGCATTTATCGCTGTTGTAGTAGCATTTATAATATATTTAATATGAAGCAGGTGCAACCTGAAACGCTCCCGAAGAACAGTAATTGTTCTTCCTGTTTACAAAATATCAAGCTTAAAAATAACACCACCTAAAACTCCAAACTCCGGACAGTTTTCGCATCCGCTACGAACATTGTTTCATTTTTATTTCGACTAGAGTTCCGGTTTAGGTCACGTGATTTTTCTTTTAATTTATTTCCGGTTTGGCAGCCATATTGTTGAAGATTTTGAAGTGCCATAGTAATACATATTCATACTTCTACCATTAACGCTCCCGAACTTCGGGAACGTATAAATACAATAATTGTATTTTATTGTATTTTATTGTGAAATACATTTAAAATACTGTCAAGACACAATAAATCGACAATTTAATTCAACAATGGAAAATAATTTTGCGGGAAAAACGGCGTGTAGCTTGTCTTACCCTGGAGCCGGGGTAAGATAGAAAAATCTTTTTCACCTAATCTAACGGACTACTTTATCCAAGAGGTGAGAAATATAGAATCTAACACCGGGGAGAGTACAAGATAGGGAAATCTCCGACACCCGAGGGTAAGATTTCAATCGTTCTCTTTACGAGGCTTGCCGAGTTAGAGAACGATTGCAATCTTACCCAAGGGTGTCGGAGATTTCTTTATCTTGTACTTTTTCCGGTGTTTGATTTTATTTCTCACTAAACACCTAATTGTTTTTGTTTACATTTCATCGAGCGTTCTCCCGCAATTTATTTTTCCATTGCTGAAGTAAATATTCGATTTATCCATATGCAACCGTATCTCGGCAGTATTTCAAATGTATTTTATCATAAAGTACAATGTATTTAATAAATATGTTATAAATGTTACTACAACAGAGATAAATACATGTAAACAATATTTGAATTTGGTCAAAGGGAGATAATTTCTTTCTTTACGTTAGTTACTAACAAGGGAGAGCACTCTATTATTTACTCAAAGTAAGCAAACATTGACTGGAAGAGAGCCTGAAAAAAGAATCAAACACCGTGAAAGGTGCACGTTAGCTAGCAGAATATAATACATAAATGAATTTAAAAATACTTATGTAGTAGAATCGTGGTTAATTGTTTATTTTAAAAAGGAAAAGCATGGAGAATTGGGGGGTAGTTGACATAAACTGTACAGCTTGCATTTGCCGGTAAAACGCACGTGATTTTTTTGTCTTGCACTAGTGCAGGATAAGAAAATCTCACATCGCTAAAAATAGGAACTGGTCTGTCTCAAAAGTGAGGAAGGTTCATCTTAAGTAGTTGACGTACAATTTCCTAGAACTAGTGTCTATCGTCACTAAAGTTGTGAGTTCGAATAGTTTGTCAGTGACTTGTGACAGATCAGTTGTTTTCTCCGGTTACTCCGGTTTCCTCCACCAATAAAACTGGCCGCCTCGTTATAACTGAAATATTGTTCAAGATGGCGTTGAACGCCTTAACCCTAACTACCCCCCTCCCCTCTGGGACTCAAAATTGTTGAAATTAGGACATAGAATTAGAAACCTATTAAGATATCTACATTTGTATTGCTTCATGTATCATTTGGTTGGTACCTCTGCTGGTGGACTATTAGTCCCCGGAGGACAATCCACACAGAAGTCAGCATTTCGGCACTGACATGATTCATAGAATTTATTCATTATCAAAATGCACAGTGCTGTAATGCTGTAAAATGATGAAATTATCAATACAGCTAATGGTCGTCTGTCTCAGACATAACTAACATCGGCCAATATTTTGTTTATTGTTCTGTTTAAACCATTTGAATTACCATAAAGACTATTTCGGTTTTCCAGTCCTTTCCTGATGTCGTGTATTACAGTTGCTCCTAAAGACATGAAGACTATTTCGGTTTTCCAGTCCTTTCCTGATGTCGTGTATTACAGTTGCTCCTAAAGACATAAAGACTATTTCGGTTTTCCAGCCCTTTCCTGATGTCGTGTATTACAGTTGCTCCTAAAGACATGAAGACTATTTCGGTTTTCCAGTCCTTTCCTGATGTCGTGTATTACAGTTGCTCCTGAAGACATAAAGACTATTTCGGTTTTCCAGCCCTTTCCTGATGTCGTGTATTACAGTTGCTCCTAAAGACATAAAGACTATTTCGGTTTTCCAGCCCTTTCCTGATGTCGTGTATTACAGTTGCTCCTAAAGACATAAAGACTATTTCGGTTTTCCAGCCCTTTCCTGATGTCGTGTATTACAGTTGCTCCTAAAGACATAAAGACTATTTCGGTTTTCCAGCCCTTTCCTGATGTCGTGTATTACAGTTGCTCCTAAAGACATAAAGACTATTTCGGTTTTCCAGTCCTTTCCTGATGTCGTGTATTACAGTTGCTCCTAAAGACATAAAGACTATTTCGGTTTTCCAGTCCTTTCCTGATGTCGTGTATAACAGAAGCGAGTCTTCCGTTTTAAAATAGATCTCTATATCATTATCATATTCAATACCATTCAACTGTAGGCTAGGGACCGATTTACACTTATTTTATGGTATGAGTTATGCTCTAGTTGAATCCCTACTGTGGATGTGAAATATAGGACAGCAATAAAATCGCTGTGTCTTTACTTTGATTTGTGTCAATGTATGAGGTTGGAAATCTCTCATGTTCATTTAAATTCATATCCTTTCTTCATACCATTTCTGTATATAAAGTTGCACACTGATGGAAACACGTTTATGATGTTTCCTATTCATGCTATGAGGGGTTTATGGTGTTTAACGCCACTTTCAACAATATTTCAGTTATATCGTGGCGGTCTGTTTTGTTGGTGGAGGAAACCGGAGTTCCCGGGGAAAACCACCGACCTGTCACAAGTAACTAACAAACTTTATCACATAATGTTGTATCGAGTACACCTTGCCTGACCGGGTTCGAACTGATTGCATAGGTACCAACTACCATACGATCACGACCACGACGACCTCTGCATGGTAAAGAATAAGATTTATCTTGACAAGCAGCACATTGTTTAAGACATCAAACTGTTTAAAAATATAGGATTTATAGATCTGTGTAATATTTTTTAAATGAAAAATATATTATTATAGAACATTTTGTGCTTACCTCCATAAGCTATGCCAATAATGACGAGACATATGTATCTAAACATTGTGAGAAATAAGATACAACTGTGAAACACAGACTAATGTAACACGTCATTACCAAAGTCACAAAGATTTATAAGGACAATAATAATGTCATCTTATTGTGTGACAAAAACGTGCCTTAAAAAACAACAAAAAGGACAAAAAAATGATGCAAAAAAGAAGAAAAGTAAAAGCGGTAATTTTACCTGTTTGAATTACAATTTCAATTCTTGCACATGATGAAAAAAAAGATTTTCAATGTCGCGACTTTTGTCAGTGCAAAACCCTAATATTATTGGTATTTTTATAAATTGCTTTTCCCACTAATCATTTCTTGAACACACGTTTTTCTTTACCTACGCTAAACCATAAAATATAGTAACAGCGAGAGTACAAAATTCCATCGATTTCAACAAGACTGTTAATTGAACGCAAAAAGACAACACAATATGTCAAAAAGGTCATGGTTTTAGACAGGCGAAAAATATGGCAAGGTTAATATAAACCGGTATCTTTTCTTCTTCATAATTGATCTCCACCTTCTAACGGCAATAATATACGGCACAGATTCACCTCCACTGATAAAGACCACATATTATCACAAAATTTAATTATGACATTAAGAAGAGAGCACCATAACCAGGTCAGTTAATGATAGTAGTTTTACTAATTAATACTTGGATTACTCTTAGTACAAAAACATCATAGCTGACAGATTTTAATCAAATATCCATCAACATGTTTCACTATTGATGCAGGAACTGCTGACCATCCTGGAGCACCTGAATACATCCTCGGTTTTAAGTGGGTGTGTACTGTTTAATTATTAGTTCTCTGTCTAATTTGTTGTAGATAGTTGTTTATCCTTTTGTTCTTTTTCTTTTGGCCATGGTAATTCTGTATTTCCTTTAGTTATCTCTTTTATTCTCTTCAAACTTCTCTTGAATTACGGGCATGGACATTCTATTTCTGTATTGTACCTTCCTAATGTATTCTCTCCTCTTTGATAAGAAAAACAAACTGAATGCGTAGTTGGTCGGAATTGAAACTGAAGGAACTATAACATAGATTCGTTTGAAGATACCATACCATCAGCCCATTAGCCAGTGCTTCGGCATGGACATAGTATTATAGATGAAAATATGTTGATATATTACACCCATGTTTATCCTTCCTCAGACATAGGTAAGAAAAGTTTGAAGACACCAAAGTAGTAATCAGAAGCCGTAAATCTAAGATACCAAAGGGGTAATCAGAAGCCGTAAATCTAAGATACCAAAGTGGTAATCAGAAGCCGTAAATCTAAGATACCAAAGGGGTAATCAGAAGCCGTAAATCTAAGATACCAAAGGGGTAATCAGAAGCCGTAAATCTAAGATACCAAAGGAGTAATCAGAAGCCGTAAATCTAAGATACCAAAGGGGTAATCAGAAGCCGTAAATCTAAGATACCAAAGGAGTAATCAGAAGCCGTAAATCTAAGATACCAAAGGGGTAATCAGAAGCCGTAAATCTAAGATACCAAAGGGGTAATCAGAAGCCGTAAATCTGAGATACCAAAGGAGTAATCAGAAGCCGTAAATCTAAGATACCAAAGGAGTAATCAGAAGCCGTAAATCTAAGATACCAAAGGGTAATCAGAAGCGGTAAATCTAAGATACCAAAGGAGTAATCAGAAGCCGTAAATATAAGATACCAAAGGAGTAATCAGAAGCCGTAAATCTAAGATACCAAAGGGGTAATCAGAAGCGTAAATCTAAGATACCAAAGGGGTAATCAGAAGTCGTAAATCTAAGATACCAAAGGAGTAATCAGAAGCTTTAAATCTAAGATACCAAAGGGGTAATCAGAAGCCGTAAATCTAAGATACCAAAGGGGTAATCAGAAGCCGTAAATCTAAGATACCAAAGGGGTAATCAGAAGCTTTAAATCTAAGATACCAAAGGGGTAATCAGAAGCCGTAAATCTATGACACCAAAGGGGTAATCAGAAGCCGTAAATCTAAGATACCAAAGGGGTAATCAGAAGCCGTAAATCTATGACACCAAAGGGGTAATCAGAAGCCGTAAATCTAAGATACCAAAGGGGTAATCAGAAGCCGTAAATCTATGACACCAAAGGGGTAATCAGAAGCCGCAAATCTAAGATACCAAAGGAGTAATCAGAAGCCGTAAATCGCATAACAGACAATAAAATGCTCAAACGATAAAAGACAAGCACTGCTGCACAAGAATACTACACAGAAAACTAAAGATTGAGAAAATCGAACCTACACAAAAAAACGGGTCTTCAACTTAGCTTCTCGGAACCCTTGGTTCAGCAGCTTCGTTTTAGCAGTACGATCTAGAGCACTCTAGGCGAGTGCGCCAGCCATAAAAGCACTAATTAAAAAATTATGAAAACAAATAATTTTTATTATGGTTTTTCTAGGTTGATATTTGTATAAATAAATAACAAGGAGTAATGTTTAATTTAATATATATTTTATTTGCCTGAATGACACAATCTAAGATCAAAAACATTGTGTAATGTAATGATGTGCTTACATTATTATGTACGTATCCACCATTGGTAACTAAGTATAGATAGCTTGCATACTTGATACTAAAATCACGTGGTTTTATAAGAGTTATTTCCCTTTAATGTCTACAAAATGGCACCTTTAATGCAAAGTTCACTGAAAATAATATGTTTCCTAATACCTGAACACAAGTGTAAACTTATAATTTCTATTTGATTTACAAGCTTCAAATATCGACAAATTACAACTGTATATATATTTTTTTTATTCTTTCCATTGCAATTGCATGGAACGGATATCATGTTACCCTCCGTAAGGGAAGCAACTCTTACCAAAAAAAAGGAATAATTTTAGAATCAAACCGGGAATTTGCAAATGGCCTATTGAAAAATATGTCACAACATATATGAAGAGATTTCTGTCAGCAACATATTTCTAACTGTAGCTGCATCACAAGTGTCCTTTTTGGTTGGTATTTCCATAGAACAGCTACATACTGCTTATAATTATTATAAGTCTTTCATTTGTCTAAACCTTCTTGAAAAATCTCTTTGCTACTACATCACCACGTGACATTGTCTACAAAAGATAAAAAGATAAATAAGATTTTCATGATTTTACCACTCGATACAACATTATGTGATAAAGTTGTTGAAAGTCGCGTTAAACACCATAGGTCAACCAAACAAACCAATCAAGATTGTATTCTTAGCCTCAGATACAAATGTATACATCGGGAAATCAATTTTTACATCAACTGATTCTTGCAAGATAGAACATGAAATTGACATAATTCGATTAATGTAGAAATCATGTAATGATGTCGTAAAATTCTACGGTGCAATTAGGAATCACTATTTGTGATTTTGTTTATCGGGTCCTTTTCTGATTTGCAAGGATTTTTGTCTACCAAAATCGTAATTTTTTCATACCCAAAATTATTGTCGTTTTCCGTTCATAAAATGGAGATTACATACCGAATTATTGGCGAATACGCTTCGAAACGTTGTTTTTCTCGATTTAAAAAAGATGACCATCGTTACTGGAAGCTAATTAATTATGGACTGACCTGAGGGAGGCCAAATCTATTTTTATCTATTTTTATGCCAATAGCCCGGATGATGCAGCATGGATGTTAAAATTCGTGTTTGTTTAACTCGCAAATATGGCCGTTTTATGCTACTCATTGACAATAATTTGCTGTTGCCAGGTGCAAGATTACATATATTGAATAATATCTACCGAAAATGATCATAGGCATCATCATAAATTCATAAAATATGAAAAACGATTGAGAAAAGAAGGACAAAACATGCTCGGCTTACCTATCAAGCAAAACTTTGCCACTTCAACGGGAGTTTGGAAGCGTAGCACTTCCTTGGGTTCGTTCCAACGGTCCAACTGATCCCCTACATATATTCTGCATTTGTTCCATTTGGAAGATACTTCACTTCTATTCATCTTTCTCTCTGAATCCGTCAAAGTCCGCTTTCTTCCACGCGTTGACACTTTCTCTTTTGCCCAAGAACCACATGTTCTTTATTGTTTCTAAACAGTACACATGCTCAAGACGGGTTCACATAGAAGGTCATATGAATAGATTTGAATTCTTGTTATCCTGGACAATAATTCCGATAACGTCTTTTTTGTAAAAAAAAATCGTATCTTTTGCAGCATAACTCGGTGTTAATCTTCATTTTATGAAGGTCAGTACGGAAAACGACAATAATTTTGGGTATGAAAAAATTACCATCTTGGTAGACAATATGCCTTTAATAGGGTTATAGTTATGGTGGTTAACGCCACTTTCAACAATATTTCAGTTATATCGTAGCGGTCAGTTTTAATAGTGGAGGAAACCGGAGTACCCGGAGAAAACCGTCAACCTCCAGCAAGTCACTGACAATTTTTATCACAGTGCTGTATCGAGTACACCTCGTCATCAGCGGGTTTCGACAGATATTAATAAGCCTTAATTTGTTCATAAGCATTTGCATACGTTGTGCTGTTTTTTTAAATGTACACTGTAATCATAATGCAACTCCTGACTCACCAACACTAAATCTTCACCCACTATTTCTCTAGTCAACGTCATTGGTTTCTCCTTAGTATCTACTGGAGTATTAACCATTGTTAATATACCATCAGAGTAAGTTGTCATTGTCTGAAAAAAAGAACTTACTTGAAATAACAGTGAACAGTAGAATGTTTCAAGTATATTATATAAATATTGATTGATTGATTGAAAATGGCTGCATGAATTATCGAGAATATAATGGATAGAATCAGAGAATGTTTGCCTCGCTGTGCGCAATTAACGTCCGCTAGTTACAAACTGCATATTCTCCTGACATGAAGTACTAAATTACGTTCCAGTGACGACCTCTTTCGAATGGGTTGGATCTCACAGAGTATAAGTTATGTTCTATTTCCTATATGCCACTGGGATTGTTTGTTTGTTTGTTTGTTTGTTTGTTTGTTTGTTTGTTTGTTTGTTTGTTAATGGTGTTTAACGCCACTTTCAACAATATTTGAGCTATATCGTGGCGATCAGTTTTATTGGTGGAGGAAACCGGAGTACCCGGCCTGTCGCAAGTCACTGACAGACTTCAACACATAATGTTGTATCAAGTACACCTCGCCATGATTGCACAGGAAGCTGTAAATCCAACTATCACGCGATCACGACCGCCCCTGCCATTGGGATATTATACGATTACGGTAATACAGTCGTGTTCACATTTTCCTGTCCAGTCAGTGCTAACCGTGACTACAGTTGTGTTCACATATTTCTGTCCAGTCAGTGCTAACCGTGACTACAGTTGTGTTCATATTTTTCTGTCCAGTCAGTGCTAACCGTGACTACAGTTGTGTTCACATTTTTCTGTCCAGTCAGTGCTAACCGTGACTACAGTTGTGTTCACATTTTCCTGTCCAGTCAGTGTTAACCGTGACTACAGTTGTGTTCACATTTTCCTGTCCAGTCAGTGTTAACCGTGACTACAGTTGTGTTCACATTTTCCTGTCCAGTTAGTGCTAACCGTGACTACAGTTGTGAATTCAATTCCAAACAAATGCGAAATACACTCCATACAATCTTAAGTGATATAGTGTGTAAGTGATTTAGTGAGGTTCGTGTTACTCGATCTTTAGTTTTATGTGTATGTTTTGTAGATCGTTGTTTGTTCGTTTGTCCTTTTCTTTTCTTTTGGCCATTGTGTTGTGTTTCCTACTTCGATTTACGGATTCTGATTACTCCTTTGGTATCTTCAAACTATTCTTACAGCAGGTCAGTGGTTTTCTCTAGGCACTCATGTTTCCTCAACGATAAAAATGAGCGCCACAATATAATTGAAATAATGTTGAACGTCACAAGAAGCAAACACAACAAATGTTTTCTATTCTGACTGAAATTAGTCAACATGACAGCTCTTTTCAGAAAACTCCAATGTTTGTTTCTTCTCGGGAGAGCAATTCACTGTATAGATTATCGAAATAGTATGGCTCACAAGATTCTTTCATTTAGCTTTTTTCATATTTTTCGCGATGTTTTGTTTTCTACAATTATTCCAGTATTGATGCATTATGACAACGAGTCATCCGGTTTATTCGTTTTTCGTGTTTTAAATCTTTGTGTTATGCATTAATCTCATATACCGGTATTTTAATGCCATACCTTAATGTCATTGCCCCGTTCACCCTTCCGTGCTACCTCTGTATTTAATTTAAGACATTCTTCCATTTTCTTTATACCAGCATCAATATCAATTTTAATATTATCACCATCAACAGTGATAACATGGGTAGGTGATCCAGCTGCAGCTGCTTTCCTTATGAAAAAATTAAAACCTATCGAAATTTAAAGAAAAATGGAAATTATCTACAATTGTTGAATTAAAGGGACATAACTCAATGTGGTCAAAATAGACTGGATCCTTGTTCTAACTGCATGTTACATTTGTAAAATAATTTGAAATAGAGTAAAGGAAGTTGGATAGCACTATTCACATCTCGAATGTGTATTGCTATAGGGATTTGTATTGGGTAACTATACAATTTTCAATGAACAATAACACAAGAAGAGTAGTACAGGGCTGAATCCTACAGACAGCATCGGTGGGGATAATGGTTAGCGTGATCGCCTCGTGTTCGGTAGATTGTGGGTTCGAGTCCCGATCGGGTCAAACCAAAGACTATAACATTGGTATTTGTTGCCTCATCGCTAAGCACGCAGCATTAAGGAGAAAGAGCAAAAACTAATTGGCTCGGAATCAAGAGCATGTGTCTGAGTAGGGAGACATGTCTATCCGCGGACTGTAGTTTCAGTGAGCTAGCACAATAACAAACTAAGCGTATTGGTCTAATACATCATCATTTCATAGAATAAATGCTAGAATACGAGCACATTCTCTACACGTTTGATCGAAACCATGGCATGGCTACTGTCAATATGCAATTCACATTTGAAACGACAACAACATTTATTTAAATTACAAACAATTTATAATTTTTGACATTTACTCATATTCAGACATCTAGATTATACATATTCATAACACATTCTTCAATTCTTGTTTTCCGTTCATTGCGAGGTGTTCTCTATACAACAGTATGTGATGAAGTTTGTCAGTGACTAACGACAGGTCGGTGGTTTTCTCTGGGTACTCTGGTTACCTTCACCAAATAAAACTGACCACCACGATATAACTGAAATATTGTTGAAAATGGCGTTAAACACCATAAAACTAAACCAAACCATTTCTGGTATTATTCGTAATATTACTTCTGTGTTAATATGCCAACCCCCCACCCCTCCCTCCTCCTCCTCCTCCCAAATATAATTCATCTTGTGTGTTTTATCCAATATTTGAAGTCGATCATTAGTCTAAGAATGTTGTCATCAGTGCCAGTTTGTTTGAAATTTTGTCAAGACCGACGTATGATAAACGAAATAAAAACACATATTGATTTTTTTTTTTTTTTTGTAAAAACAAAAGTGAATAAAAATGTTAAACAAACTTACCCATATCTTTAAGCATCTCATCAAAATTTTCATTCTTGTAAACTTTCCATTTCCCACCAAATTTGGCTTTAATTTCATCTGAAGACATCTTAGAATGTAATATTGTATGGGAATAAAAGTAACACGACTTTTATATACTGTTGTGTGTAACGCTTCAACAACTACACAAACCTACCAGGGTTAAAATGTGGAACGTTGTCCCTTTCAATAAGGATATTATAATGTCCTCATAATAGACTTGTATATAATAAATGACAGTTTTTATAATTATTTTACATTACGGATTCTAACAAAACGAGGATAACCGGTTCAAAAACTCAATTTAAATCATTCATTTACCAATAAAGAGAGGTTAAAATCTAGAACTAACATTAAATGTGTCTGTATTGATATTCAATTTCATTTTTCATGTGTATTTTTAATATCATATTACTGTAAATTATAATATATACAAATAGATCAAGAACACACACATACAACAAAATCGTACAGATCAACCTTGCGGCTGAGTAATTCTTGACAACAACACGCTAGAATGGAGAAATTAGCAGAAAACGATCTTACCTATTTCTACTTCCGCCATGTTGTGATCGTCGTAAGTGCAATTACCAGGATCAGTTTAACGTCAGTGATTAGTGGGCGTGACCATAAACAATTGTCAAGAATGAAATATAAATCTAAATATTACAACCTGGCTAATGACAAATGAATATATTTCAATCAAAATGTAGCCCTGGTAAGAAATTCAATGTACGACTTTCAAAGATGGTTAGCTATAAATTAATTAGAAACTACATTGTGTACGAGACGAATGAGCTATGATTATCGTGTATTCAATTTTAAGGTCAAGTAAATTCAATGCACGGCTTCTAAGACCGTTAGCAAGAAATTAATTAGAAACTATATTATGTGCGAGATGACTGAGCTATAACTATCGTGTATTCAATTTCAAGGTCCTCTGGATATAAAAGTTTGTATATATTCCATTATCATATACATGTATAATAGTAAATTAACACCTACATATATTCAATAAAAATGTTATTACAACGTGGTAAAAATATCGTTATTCTTTGCTGAATCGACAGACCTGTAGTCGCTAATGTCAACACACAATTACAGTCCCTAACGTAGAGGTGCTGGTGAATTAGTTCTTCCAAACGGAAAGAAAATATAATATATATTACTATTACTATTCATATCTATATTAAATTTAATGGTATAGTTAACCTTATCCGATCTTGGATAACCTTGCTTAAACCCTTTAGCTTACACACACACACACCCCTCCCAAGACCTTTACATTAATTACCTTTCCAATCTTTTGTTTATGAGCGTACCTGATGAAGGTTATTCCAGAAGTATGTCTTGCGCATTAAATTTGATACGTTTTTATTTGTGGCTATTTTTATTAGCTTGGGCGGATCCAGGGGGGGGGGGGATGGGGGCGTCGGGTGCGATTTTTTTGCGTAAAATCGTGATTATTCACACGAAATACCCAAACAATTTTCGCGCCTCCCCCCGCAATTGGAAATAATATGATTTTTTGGCGTAAAATCGTGATTTTTCACACGAAATAACCCAAAAGTTTCGCACCTCCCTCCGCTGGGCGCAATTTTTTAAGTGCGCCCCCCCTAACTTGAAACCCTGGACCCCCCCCCACCCTGATTAGGACCTTTGGTTTTCTTTTTCACACAGAGTTGTTAATTGTTTGGCTTCAACTATTTCAACCGTGACCGTACCTGATAAAGGTTATTCTAGAAATGCACCGTGTGCACTAAATAAGGTACAAAGTGTATATACGGTTTTATTATTTTCTGATAATGGTTATGTAGTAAACCAATCATGTATAACTTGGCAATGACGGATCACCTGATATTTAAAGAAGAAAAAAAACTTTTCTAAAACATTGTTTTAGTAATATTGCCAACATTAGTGATGGTATGTGCACAGATGGAATCACATTATCAATAACTGAATTTGTGTTAGTCCCACATAATGTACTATTAAGGAAAAACAAATATAAAAATAATGTAGCATTTATTTCTAGGAAGTTTGGTTACGTAAAACTAATTTAACCCCGCCACTTTGTTATTGAAGTTTCTGGTCAATTGTTAGTTAAGTAATATGTGTAATCTTTTTCTTTTGGCCATTTTATTTTCTGCCTTTCTTCATTTTATGGCTTCTGTTTATCCATTTTGTGATCTTCAGACCTGTCTTCAAATACGGAAATTCATTTTTCAAACTTGGCGATTCTATTGCCGTATTACACCAACCTAATGTATTCTCTCCTCTATAAGAAGAAACCAAACTATATATAGACTTAATTCTTCAGAACAGAAACTGAAGGGACTATAACATAGATTCGTTGTAAGCAGGAATATGATGGTTGTATACTGGTACTTGTTATCGTCGCTATTTTTCTGTAGTAATAGGGAAAAAAACAGTTTGAAGATATCATACCATCAACCCATTTGTCGGTGCTTCGGTATTGAAATAGTATTATAGATATATTTATGTTAATTTACTACAACTATATTCAATCTCCCTCCGACATAGTTAAGAAAAGCTTGAAATGCTTAAGGGTAATCTGAAACCGTAATTTGAAGGACAGATATTATAAAGCCCAAACTGACGAAAAAGGACAAAATGGCAAACTATGATGTACACAATGCTACACAGGAAACTAAAGAACGAGGAACACTTGCTCCAGTAGCTTCTTTTTTAGCATCACGATCTACAACACTCGCGCTAACCATTATACTACTGATTAGAAACTTATGAAATAAAATTTACAATGGTTTTATAGGTTGATATTTGTATAGATAAATAACAAGTAATGTTCAATTAAATAATTTTTTTGTCTGAATAACATAGTCCTTAGATCAAAAACATTGTGTAATATTATTAGGTGTTTACATTATTATGTACATATCCAGCATTATTAAATACGTATAGATAGTTTGCACATTTCCGCTTTGATACTAAATAATATGTTTCAGCCTGCTTTGATAAGAGTTATTTCCCTTTAATGTGGGTAAAATTGCCCCTTTCATGTAAATTTCATTGGAAATAACATGTTTCCGAAGACATGTACGCAATTGTAAACTTGTTAGACTGTGAATTTTTTATTTGATTTACAAGTTTAAATATATACAAAATATATGAATTTGCATGGGATGGGCACCACTTTACTCGTCGTAAGGGAAACAACTCTTACAATTTTTTTTTTTTTTTAAATGAAATCGGCAATTTGTAAATTGCCTATTGAAACATATGTCACAACATATATGAAGAGATTTCTGTCAGCAATATATTTCTAATTGTAGCTGCATCACAAGTGTCCTTTTTGGTTGGTATTTCCATAGAACAGCTAAGTACTGCTTATAATTATTTGAAGTCTATCATTTGTCTAAGCCTTCTTGAAAAATCTCTTTGCAACTACATCACCACGTGACATTGTCTACAAAAGATATATATAAGATTTTCAAGATTTTATTAAACCTCAGATACACAATGTATACACGGGAAAATCTATTTTTACATCAGCTGATTTTTTTGCAATTGAAATTGAGTGAGTGAGTGAATGAGTGATTGTTGCTCAACGCCAACTCTGCAATTTTTCAGCTATATTATGGCGAGAACAAGTTAGTTTTCAATGAGATGATGATGAGGTCCGCTTTGTTCTAGACCACCATGCTTATAGCTTTTTTTTTAGTGCTACCTCACCGAAACAACAGTCCGCGGGTAGACATGTCGCTCCACTCGGACACATTATTCTGATAATAGATTCCGAGCCAATCAGTCTTTGCTCTTACTCCTTAATGCTGCGTGCTTAGCGGAGAAGCAACAAATACCAAATTTATAGCCTTTGGTTTGACCCGACCGGGGCTCGAACCCACGATCTACCGCACTCGAGGCGAGCACGCTAACCATTACACCACCGATGTTGTTAATATGAAATTGACATAATTCGATTAATGTAGAATTCATTTAATGTTGTCATGAAATTATATGATGCAGTTAGCAATCGCTATTTGTGATTTTGTTTATCGGGTCCTTTTCTGATTTGCACGGATTTTTGTCCACAATTCAGATATTAATAGGGTTACGGTTATGGTGTTTAATGCCACTTCAACAATATTTCAGTTATATCGTGGCGGTCAGTTTTATTGGTGGAGAAAACAGGAGTACCCGGAGAAAACCACAGACCTGCCGCAAAACTGTATCACATAGTGTTGTATCGAGTACACCTCGACATCAGCGGGATTCGAAAGATATTAATAAGCCTTGACTTGTTTATAAGAATTTGCATTTATTGTACTGTTTTTTTATGTAATTAAAATGTAACTCCTGACTCACCAAAACTAAATCTTCACCCACTATTTCTCTAGTCAATGTCATTGGTTTCTCTTTAGTATCTACTGGAGTATTAACCATTGTTAATATACCATCAGAGTAAGTTGTCATTGTCTGAAAAAAAGAACTTACTTCAAATAACAGTGAAACAGAAGAATGTTTCAATTATAATTTGCAAATATTGAATAATTATTGATTGACTGATGTATTGATTGGTTGAAAATGGCTGCATGGATTGTCGCGAATATAATAGATAGAATCAGAGATTGTTTGTCTTGCTGTGCTCAATCAACGTCCTCTAGTTACAAACTGCATATACTCCTCACATGAAGTACTAGATTACGTTCCAGTGACGACCTCTTTCGAATGGGTTGGCCCTCACATTGTAGAAGCTATGTTCTATTTCCTATATGCCACTGGGATTGTTTGTTTGCTTGTTTGTTTATGGTGTTTAACGCCACTTTCAATAATATTTATAGCTATATCGTGGCGGTCAGTTTTATTGGTTGAGGAAACCGGAGTACCCGGAGAATACCACCGATATGTCGCAAGTCACTGACAAACTTAATCACATAATGTTGTACACCTCACCATCAACAGGGTTCGAACTCACAACGTTAGTGGTGATATACACAGGTAGTTGTAGATCCAACTACCACATAGCCAGAAATCATGGGTGATTTTGCTCATGAATATTCATAAACCAAATCGCGTCATTTATGACGTCAGCAAATAAACGTTGAACCATATTTGGAAGAGGCTGATGAAAACTCGTATCTATTTTTTTTAAATGATATTTCATCACAGTTTTGATCACATAAATAACTTCATAATTATTTGTGATCGTATCAAAATTAATTGTCATCATATGTTTATTAGGAATCCGATGATGTGTGTAAAAGATCGAAAATATATTTAATGCACTGCCCCCCTTTTTTTTCCACGAAATAAAAATATGTAAATAAAAAATATAATGTGAATTTTTTTTCAATTTCTGCCCCACATAAGTATTTGTATGTCATTGAAATCGTTTAGTATATATATTGTTAAATTTTTTGAACTTTATATATCGGCAGTATTGTTACCAATTGTATTATAGTTACTTCTTCTGTTGTTTTGTCGAAATAAAAAAAAAAACCTTGTGGAGCCTTTTTTTAATTGTTTATTTACATTAACAATGGAATGCGGTGCTTACTCAAATAATGCTATGTCTAGCAGAAGCAGTTTTACGAAATAGTAGATTTTTTTGCATGAACCCCTATTGAATCTCTACTAGAAAGGTAAAAAAAACTTGTGAAGCCCTCTTTTAAATTATCGTGGGAACCTTTAATTTTTCAGCAAAATATTTATCGAAGAAAGATTCCTCAACAATGTTACCGGAACTGACCGAATTTGTCCCGGCAACTAGAATGGGGATTGCAAGAAAAGTGCTTTAAGGTCTTGAAAGCCGTGCAGGATGCATTTTTTCACTTCTTCTCAATGCTTTTGAATGGTGCTTACGCTTCAAAATTTGAAACTGGGTGGGAACCTTGAGTTTTCATGGTACAGCTGTAATATTTTGAGATATTGTTCAAACCGGTGCATAGTTTGATTTTCTATCCCGGCAATTTGTCCGGCCCAAGCTAACAGAAAGTTTCCCGTTCAACTATATGTTAAAATCCAAATTATCTTTGAGCCGCCATTTTGAATATGCAAATAAGCAAATCACCTATCATTTCTGGCTATGACGACCACGACCGCCCCAGTCATTGGGATTCATACGAGTACGGTAATGCAGTATGTAAAAAATATGGCGGGGTTAACCCTGACAGTGATCGTATAGTAATCGTGTTCACATTTTTCTGTCCAGTCAGCGCTAACCGTGACAATAGTTGTGAGCTCAATTCCAAACAATGGCGATATACACTCCATACAATCTTAAATGATATTGTGTGTAAGTGAATTAGTGGGGTTCGTGTTACTCAATCTTTAGTTTTATGTGCATGTTTTGTAGATCGTTATTTGTTCTTTTGTCCTTTTTCTTTTGTCCATTGTGTTTTCTGTCTTACTTCGATTTACAGATTCTGATTACTCCTTTGGTATCTTCAAACTCTTCTTACAGCAGGTCCGTGGTTTCCTCAAGGATAAAAATGAGCGCCACAATATAATTGAAATAATGTTGAACGTGACAAGAAACGCCCATAACAAATGTTTTCTATTCCAACTATGAAATTAGTCAACATGACACCTCTACTCAGAAAACTCCAATGTTTTTTTTCCTCTGGAGAGAGTAATTCACTCTATATATCATCGAAATGATGCGGCTCACAACAATCTATTATTTAGCTTTATCATATTTCTGTCAATGTTTTGTTTTCTCCAACTATTCCAGTATTGATGCATTATGACAACGATTCATTCGGTTTATTCGTTTTTCGTGTTTTAAATCTTTGTGTTATGCATTAATCTCATATACCGGTATTTTAACGCCATACCTTAAGGTCATTGCCCCGTTCACCCTTCCGTGCTACCTCTGTATTTAATTTAAGACATTCTTCCATTTTCTTTATTCCAGCATCAATATCAATTTTAATATTATCACCATCAACAGTGATAACATGGGTAGGTGATCCAGCTGCAGCTGCTTTCCTCATCACAACATTTAAACCTATCGAAAATTTAAAGAAAAATGGAAATTATCTACAATTGTTGAATTAAAGGAGCATAACTCAATGTGGTCAAAATAGACTGGATCCTTGTTCTAACTGCATGTTACATTTGTAAAATAATTTGAAATAGAGTAAATGAAGTTGGATAGCACTATTCACATCTCGAATGTATTTTGTTATAGGGATTTGTATTGGGTAACTATACAATTTTCAATGAACAATAACACAGGAAGATAAGTACAGGGCTGAATCCTGCAGACAGCATCGGTGGGGATAATGGTTAGCGTGATCGCCTCGTATTCGGTAGATTGTGGATTCGAGTCCCGATCGGGTCAAACCAAAGACTATACAATTGGCATTTATTGCCTCATCGCTAAGCACGCAGCATTAAGGAGAAAGAGCAAAAACTAGTTGGCTCGGAATCAAGAGCATGTGTCCGAGTGGGGAGACATGTCTATCCGCGGATTGTTGTTTCAGTGGGCTAGCACTATACAAACTAAGCGTGTTGGTCTAATACAAAGCAGACCTCATCATCATTTCATAGAACAAATGCTAGAATACGAGCACGTTCTCTACACGTTTACTCGAAACCGTGGAATGGCTACTGTCAATATGCAATTCACATTTTGAAAGGACAATAAAATTTATTTAAATTGCAATCAAATTATAATTGTAGACATTTACTTATATTCATACTTCTGGATTATGCATATACTTATTATACAGCTATAATTTTAATCCAATCAAAAACACCCATTTATGACATGTGACCGTACATTATTCTTCCCGTATTGTACAACCGGAAGCCGTATTTTTTCCGTATTGGACGTCCAATACATTTTTTTACGTATTGTACATTATGTAAGGGAAGTAACTCGTTGGTTTTTGTCGTCTGCTAGTAAATTATTTTTAATTGTAATCTACAATCAAATTAACTTGTTCGATATTTAACAGTTTGAAGGAAAAAAAATTGTTTAGAATAATTGTTGATCAGTTACGTGGTACCAAGGAATTTCATTCATAACATAGCTGACAAACATAGGATCGGAACCAATAAGCGACCACGTGCATGTATAATGCATTTTAATTTAAGCACCAGATACAGTTGTCCAATCTATCAAATATAAAGCACGTGGTACCAATGATACAATTTCATTCATAACGACAATGACAAACACAATCAATGTTAGACATGTGATATCAAGGGTATCCAATCGACATATAAAAGGGGGTGGCATATCTGTTGATAAAGAAGTTCATAGAATACATATTTATTGAATAATAATATAATTAGAAATATGCAAATACATATATTTTGGCCCTTGGGATTCATCTCAGCTGTGAAAGGGAAAATTTTGTTCCGACCTCCTCCATAAATATTTTTTGAATATAAATTTTATGGCGGTGGTACTCCCGTCAAAACAACAATATGAGAGCACAGCGAAGGCTCCCTTGGGATGCAGCACAGCAGGGGCTGCGAGGAACACAGCATAGGTTCCAGATGAGCACAGCTAGGCTCTTGGGAAAATGCAGCACAGCAGGGGCTGCAAAGGGTGTTGATTTGACGGTGGAAAAGTATTACTACTGAATCATTGGGGTTAATAATGAAATTGTAAACAAATATCTCTGAAAATTTCATGAGAGTCCATGAGATGAAATCCCAATGCGCTGAAATGTTGAAGGCGTGTGGCGGGGTGGAGGTGGTTGAAAAAAGAAATTATAATTCCCAGAACAAGAAATGACTGCCTTACTTCATCAACAGAGCCGACCAAACTATGACTATGGGGTCTCCGACTTCAGTGCAGGGGTAAGAACTACTTTCATACATGTCATATTGTGGGAGGAGAGGCTACCAAATGCTCTACGAGATGTTTACGGGTCCTTGTTATCTTTGCACACAAGATCTGGGTTTTATAGCTTTGACCTCATGAACTCAGAGCTATTTACTTTGCTGAAACATTTGATTTAATGATGAATGTCACAATATACTTCATGAATAAACAACGATTATATAAATATAATCTCCCATTTATTCATATCTCTTACTGTGTATATAGTAGGTGATTTGATATTCAAATAAACAGAAGGTGTTATCACAACAAACCATAAACAATTACCACTGGCTGTCAATTAAAACTCAAACGCAAAAAAGTTTAAAGTCTAACGTGAGAGCGACCATGAGCGTGTGTAGTGCATTTAATCCAAATACCAGATACAGCTGTCAAATTTATCAAACATGACGCACGTGGTACCAAGGAATTTCATTCATAACATAGCTGACAAACATAGGATCGGAACCAATCAGCGACCACGTGCATGTATAATGCATTTTAATTTAAGCACCAGATACAGCTGTCCAATCTATCAAATATAAAGCACGTGGTACCAATGATACAATTTCATTCATAACGACAATGACAAACACAATCAATGTTAGACATGTGATATCAAGGGTATCCAATCGACATATAAAAGGGGGTGGCATATCTGTTGATAAAGAAGTTCATAGAATACATATTTATTGAATAATAATATAATTAGAAATATGCAAATACATATATTTTGGCCCTTGGGATTCATCTCAGCTGTGAAAGGGAAACTTTTGTTCCGACCTCCTCCATAAATATTTTTTGAATATAAATTTTATGGCGGTGGTACTCCCGTCAAAACAACAATATGAGAGCACAGCGAAGGCTCCCTTGGGATGCAGCACAGCAGGGGCTGCGAGGAACACAGCATAGGTTCCAGATGAGCACAGCTAGGCTCTTGGGAAAATGCAGCACAGCAGGGGCTGCAAAGGGTGTTGATTTGACGGTGGAAAAGTATTACTACTGAATTCTTGGGGTTAATAATGAAATTGTAAACAAATATCTCTGAAAATTTCATGAGAGTCCATGAGATGAAATCCCAATGCGCTGAAATGTTGAAGGCGTGTGGCGGGGTGGAGGTGGTTGAAAAAAGAAATTATAATTCCCAGAACAAGAAATGACTGCCTTACTTCATCAACAGAGCCGACCAAACTATGACTATGGGGTCTCCGACTTCAGTGCAGGGGTAAGAACTACTTTCATACATGTCATATTGTGGGAGGAGAGGCTACCAAATGCTCTACGAGATGTTTACGGGTCCTTGTTATCTTTGCACACAAGATCTGGGTTTTATAGCTTTGACCTCATGAACTCAGAGCTATTTACTTTGCTGAAACATTTGATTTAATGATGAATGTCACAATATACTTCATGAATAAACAACGATTATATAAATATAATCTCCCATCAATACGAGTTTTTATGAACCTTAGAAATCCATATTCACCTCAGCCTAAAGGCTTCGGTGAATATCGTTTTTAAGGTCCATAAAAACTCGTATTGATCTCAACAAAAGACTATAATTGTATATTCGTAACCCATTCTTCATTTCTTTGTCACATTCGTAATATTATCTTCTGTGTTTGTCCCCCTCCTCCAAATATAATTCATCTTTTGTTTTATCCAATGATTAATGTCGATCTTTAGTCAAAGAAAGTTGTCATTAATGCAAGTCTGTTTAAAATTGTCAAGACCGAACAGCAACATGATAAACGAAATAAAAACACATATTGATTTTTTTTTTTTTTTTTTTTTTGCCTTCTTTTTGTTTTGTAAAAACAAAAGTGAATAAAAATGTTAAACAAAACTTACCGATATCTTTAAGAAGCTCCTCAAAATTTTCACTCTTGTAAACTTTCCATTTCCCACCAAATTTGGCTTTAATTTCATCTGAAGACATCTTAGGATGTAATATTGTATGGGAATAAAAGTAACACGACTTTTATATACTGTTGTGTGTAACGCTTCAACAACTACGCAAACCTACCAGGGTTAAAATGTGGGTTAACGTTGTCCCTTTCAATAAGGATATTATAATGTCATCATAATAGACTTGTATATAATCAATGACAGTTTTTATATCGATTTACATTACGGATTCTAGCAAAACATGGAAAACCGGTTTAAAAACCTCAATGTAAATCATTCATTTACCAATAAAGAGAGGTTAAAATCTAGAACTACAATTGATTGTGTCTGTATTGATATTCAATTTCATTTTTCGTGTATTTAAAAAAAAATCATATTACTGTATTAGTTGGCGTGACCATAAACAATTGTCAAGAATGAAAAATAAATATAAATATTACAACCTGGCTAATGACAAATGAATATATTTCTATCAAAATGTAGCTCTGGCAAATAAAATCAATGCACGGCTTCAAAGACCGTTAACAAGAAATTAATTAGAAACTAACTTATGTATGAAACGAATGAGCTATGATTATCGTGTATTCAATTTTAAGGTGAAGTAAATTCAATGCACGGCTTCTAAGACCGTTAGCTATAAATTAATTAGAAACTACATTATGTACGAGATGACTGAGCTATAACTATCGTGTATTCAATTTCAAGGTCCTCTGGATATAAAAGTTTGTATATATTCCATTATCATATACATGTATAATAGTAAATTAACACCTAAATATATTAAATAAAAATGTTATTACAACGTGGTAAAAATATGAAGATTATCGTTATTCTTTGCTGCGTCTTCTCCGCTAAGCACGCAGCATTAAGGAAAGAGAGAGCAAAGACTGGTTGGCTTGGAATCAGGATAATGTGTCCAAGAGGAGCGACATGTCTATCCGCGGTCTGTTGTTTCAGTGAGCTGGCACTATAAAATTCCAACTAAGCGTGTTGGTCTAGTAAAGAGCGAACCTCATCATCATCTCATTGAACATTAACTTGATATAACTGAAAAATTCCTGAGTTAGCGTTAAACAACAATCACTCAATCATTTTGCGATGTTGAGAAGATGCGTGTAGCTAACGTCAACACGAAACATTATTATACTGTCCAAGTTTATGTTTTATTTCATTTTTGTAATAGTATGTGATCTTTTTGAGTGGAATTGCTTTTTCAATTGTTTCTTTATATAATTGTTGCTGCTGGAGATCCAATTATTAAGATGAGGGTTTGGATCCCATTCAAGGGTTTAACTACACCACATTTATTTGCCTGTCCAAAGGATCTGGATTTTCAACGCCATATATCATGATCTATTTGTATTCAATGATTTGATATAAGAGTGGTTGTTTGTGCTAGAATTTTCCGAAGAACAAGAAGAAACGTGTTTTAATAGCATAAAACATAATATTTAATTATGGATATTGCCGGGGTGGAGTCATGCGCTGCGGAAAAGGGGGGGGGGGGGTTCCTGCTATACTAATTGAACCCATCGTGTTATTCTTGTCTAAACTTCGTGATAAACCATGAATGAGGAAAGGGATGGATTGTGATTAAGATGTGTCTGAATTCTGTTTTCAAAAGTGTTCTGTTTTGAAGCGTATGTTCTCAGGAGCAGATCCAGCGGGGGGCGCACCCGGCGCGCGCCCCCCCCCTAAAATTGGAAAAAAATATGATTTTTTGGCGTAAAATCGTGATTTTTCACACGAAATACCCAAAACATTTTCGCGCCTCCCTCCGCTCGGCGCAATTTTTTTAAGTGCGCCCCCCCCCCCCCCCCCCCCTAACTTGAAATCCTGGATCCGCCCCTGGTTCTGACTGTGTTAATACATTACTACTGTAGAAAAAATATAGTTCAACAAGGAAAAATCGTACATGCTAGTGCTGCATAATGTGCTATTAAGATTTTAAAAAATCTGAAAATAATGTAAGCATTTTTTCTAGGAGATTTGGGCCCATAAAACTTATCTAACCCGGCCACTTTTTATTCAAGTCCCTGTACCAAGCCAGAAAAGCGAGCGGTTATATATTTGTGTCTGGGGTAACGATTTTGTCTATTTCTACATTTTGCTCTATTCGATTTTAGAACTGTTCCGACAGTGTGAGATTTCTTTCTCTTTCATTATGTATTATGTTTTTATGTAACAAAATAACTCTAAAAATAGTGACAAAAAATATTGAATAAAAACTATAGCTTTAAGAATCTAATCGAATTTTCACTCCCATTTCCAATAAAACTTGTTTTAAATTTCCTCTGAACATATCAATCGTTGTATGTAATATTGCATTTGAATAAAAGTAGCAATTTTTTTTTTACAACCACGCAAACCTATTGGAGTTAAAATATAGAACGAATTATCTCGAAATAAGAATACTTTTTACGGATATTCGTGAGCAATCAATTCCAGTGTTTTTTATCTATTTACACTGTGAATAATATAGCAATAAGTTTATTGGTTTGAAAGTCCCAGTTTATGAACCATTCGTTTACCAATACACAGGTTAAAATCTAGAACGTGAGTCTAAGCCTAAACATTACATCTGACTAATACATGTAGATATTGATTTTTTATGTAAATTCAATGACTGTGAGCAATAAACTAATTAGAAACTAATCTATGTTTGAAACGTACTTTAGTATAAAGTTCAAAGTACTAAAATAAATAATTATTAATTCTTGATATATACAGTATAATGAAAATATAAACAGAGTTGAAGGCTCGTGTTCATGTAACCTCTATATTACAATAACAAGTGGTGTTGATTTTAGTTTTCATTCATTACACATGTAGTATATATAGTAATTATTTATTTGATTTTATATACGTGTTAACTTTCTAAAATAAAAGTTGCATATGTGTAATCGAATAAATATAGAAATGAATACTAGTATTTAGTTTTAATATTATATATTAATGGGTTAATGTTGGTTATTGGTGTTTAATGCCATTTCCAACAATATTCTGAACCGCCTCGGCGGTGCAATGGTTAGCGTGCTCGCCTCGAGAGTGGTAGATCTTGGGTTTGAGCCAAACAAATCAAAGACTATAAAATTGGTATTTGTTGCTTCTCCGCAAAGCACGCAAGGAGAAAGAGCAAAGACTGGTTGGCTAGGAATCAGGGGCCGTGTTCTCAAAAGTATCCTAAGATTTGTCCTAAGATATGTCTTAGGATAATTTTTAGGATGGTCTTAGGACCATCTTAGGACATGTCCTAAGAGTGATCTAGAAGCTATCTTAAGACTATTCTAACTTGGGATGTCTTAACGATGTCCTAAGTGTCAACGCAATGATTAGAAAAATAGAAATACTGTGTACAACAATTATTTCCAATATTAAAATATAGCAAACATTTGATAAAAATATTCATAATAAAATATAAGATGTAAATAAAGTTGTTTTTTTCAATTTCATCTACTTTTTACGCTGCATCCCATGAGTATGATTCTTGTTTCCTTAATTTGCTGTTATCTATATATACGTAGTTCTCAAGTTCAAGTTCAAGTTCTTTATTCACTCAGACACATATACAAGTGTAACAAGAGGAATATTATACAAAATATTTTACATAATGACGGATATAACTAACTTAAAATAATACAACTTCAGAATATAATTACAAAACATTTTGCAATTTAGATATAAATAATGAAATTTTTTTCAGAACCTTAACATTACACAAAGATAACAGGCCTTTCATTTTGTACATGTTTGCATATCTAGTATAATAAATTGGAATAAATTTACATCTAAGCTTTTGTACATCAGCAGAGGTACATTCAAATAAAAAATGAAATTCAGTACCTAAACCAACATTACACAGATGACAAATACGTTCTTCTCTTGGAGGCATCGACCATCTTCCAGTTTCTATTGGAAGTTTAATGTTATTACACCTAAACTTTGTTATCATGTTTCTCTCAGGTGGTAATAATTTCAAAAATATTTCTCTAAATTAAATTCATTTTTAAATATGCCATAAAATTCTCCCCTGAAGGTCATATATACGATATATAACTAATGTATTTACACTTTTTTATAATGAAGTACAGTCATTACCGTTATTTTGTGTGTGATTACTTTCGAGTGAGCTGGTTTCAAACTTTCAATGAATTACTGATTTAAGATGAACAAAATATATCTCTGCGCCGTTTAAATTATAATAGAAAAATCATTGTTAATTCACTTATTTAGATTTAAAAACAGCATAAAGGTGCATACAAATCATGTTCTACAACTTAAAGTTCGTTTTTGGTACAATATATCAAATTATATTACATTTTCGGGGCTAGGACCATCTTAAGACACCTCCATAGATGTCCTAAAGTTAAGACAAATTTTGCGACATATCCTAAGTTAGGACATGGTCGAGAACATGACGTAGGACTAAGATTTGTCCTAAGACGTTTTCGAGAACACGGCCCCAGGATACTATATATAGCACTATACAAATCAAACTAAACGTGTTATTCTAGTACAAAGCGGACATCATCATCATCATCTGTTTGAACAAATTAACTTGTTCTCGTCATGAAAAATTGCTGAGTTGGCGTTAAATAACAATCACTCACTCAGTCTGCACAATATTTCATTATATCGTGGTTAATTTTATTGGTGTGTGTGGAGCAACACGGAGTACCCGTGGAAAACCATCACACTGCCACAAGTCCCTGGTATATTTGATTTCAAATAAAATGGTACCGTTATCATCTCGTCACATGTGGGAATTGAACTCACAACTTTATTTAAGACAGGCAGTGCTTGCATAGATTGACATAAATCCATCAACTATACAAGTGTTGCCCCACCCCCTCCCCACCACACCCCACCCCCGTTCCATGCAATAATGAAAGTCGTATGACATCAGGTGATTGAATAGATTGATTTGATGCATGACAATAAATAAATGAAATATCGGGATGTTGTTATCACGTCCGTGTGTCCGTCCGTCCGTAACATTTTCTTGTAACTTGAATTCCTACTTTTTATGTCCCAGATGATTAATTGTGGATTGCTTATTGCCTGTTGATGTGCAGTATAGTATATGATTTTCAAATTTGGGGGTCAAGATAAAATAAAATGCCAATAATAAGTTGGCGAATCAAATATCCAGTAAGTAGATATATTAAATGAGCTACAATTAATAGGTTATTGTGTGTATTTTAGATATTTCAGTCTGATATTAGTATAGGGTACAAGACTTTGAAATAATCTGGTCAATACCTCGTTGTTATTCTTACTGTTATAATAATATAGTGGTAACTGGCTACCTTCTAACATTAATATTGATGTAAATCTACTGACAAAAGGAAGTGATTACCTAACTTATCAAGAAAAATATGACTATTTTTAAAAATGCTTTTAAATATATTAAAGACTCCAAAAGATTTACAATTGTCTAAATGATCTAAAGAACCAACACACATCTCCAAAAGTATTTATTCTCTTTTTTTTTCTTTTTCTTTTTCGTATATTGTCTAAACCTATGTTTTTGTATATAATCATTCTTTGTATATTTAACTCTATGCTATTATATACATATTATATCATTTCATTGCGCATGCTATTCCATATTGTAAATTATTGTACTCGGGAGAAAACTTCATAAGTTGGAAAAACTTGTGTCCGATTCCCATTTGTTATATTTAGCAAATAAAAATATGTTTAAACTAAGAAAACATAGTGGTAAGTGGAATTTTCGAGCGATGATAGTCATGTGCCCAGTCATGTGCCCATGTGTATTTATATATCAAAGCGTGAAATAATAGTTCACATAGTTACCCTTGTCGAGCCCTTTGCTATTCTATTCCTTAGAAGAATACAAAAGGGGGTTGTGGTGTTTAACTCATCTTTTATCGATATTTCAGTTATATCGCGAGTCAGTTTTATTTGTGGAGGAAACCAGAGTACACGAAGAAAAAAAGAATATCAGAATGCCAATAGTCTGGTGCTCAATACTCCCACAACAAATCTTTATAGGTTGTCAATGAAAATGCCAACCATTTTGACAATATGAATGTATAATTATCTCTTCTTTCACCACACTGGCTATTATGATTGTCAACAGTATGAACAAAATGTTGTTTAAGTAAAAAGCAGAGAAACGCAGAGAATTCTTTCGATGTTTATTTGTATTCTTATTCTTGTAAACTACAATTACAAAGCAAAGTAATAATATTAATTACTTCATAACAATTAATCTGGTAAAACCAAAGACAATACAATTGGTATTTGTTGCTTCTCCGCTAAACACGCAAGCATTAATGAGAAAGAGCAAAGACTGATTGGCTCGGATTCATAATAGTGTGTCCGAGTGGAGCGACATGTCTACCTGCGTACTGTTGTTTCAGTGAGCTAGCACTATAAAATTCAAACTCAGCGCGTTGGTCTAGAACAAAGCGGACATCATCATCATCTCATTGAAAATTAACTTGTTCTCGCTATGATATAGCTGAAAAATGGCTGAGTTGACGTTAAATAACAATCACTCACTCACTGACTCACTCATAACCATTTAAAAAAGTAGTTCATCACGTAAATGCTTCTTTCTTTCAAAAGGAGGTATTGATTCTTAGATGGTCTAATTTTATTTATTTCCTCATTGTACATGAAACACAACGAAAATAATTACGGCGTCATAATTTCATGATAACGAAGATATTTACTTTGATTGAACCTATTAATCATTTTTTATCTGGTATTCACTTCCTGGTAACGCAAGTCTTAACTGTGGTGTAATGAAACATTACTAATAAAACGATGGTGTCGCCAGTACATGTCTATGATGATTTGTTTCCCACAGAAGCACAACGAACCTCTGGACGTACAACGAATTTAGGATATGAAAACGTAACCATTACCACAGAGGGGACAAATACTGACAGTCATAAAATTACCGACGAAATAAAGAAAAGTAGTAAGAATTCAAGAAGACCACTAATTTTATTTTGTGTGGGTTTAATAACTGGACTAGTTATTGCCAGTATTGTTGTATTCATTGCTATGAAATATGGAAATAATTATTCTGTGGATCCACCGAAACAATGTGGTAATGTTATTATTTTTCATATATTTTATGCTAAATACAGGTACATGTGGTGGTTGCTTTGTACCATCTCTTTCGGTCTGTCGTTCTGTCGCCACACCATACAGACAAAACAACAAAACGACAGAAAGAGAATCACTTAAGCATCGTTCTGTTTGTTTTCTCGTCACACCATAGACAAAACGACGGAACGAGATTCACTTAAATATCGTTTTATCATTCTCTCGCCGCTCCATACTAAACCTTTTAGAAATTATTTGCATGACCTTCATTATGCCTATTCTTTAATATTCTTGTGAAGTTTCGGACAGTTGTACTGTTGCCGAGATGCTGACAGACTTGAAGCTGCTAGAATCGTCACAGGTCTGACAGTTATGCAAGGTTGCCTTCTTTATATACAGAAACCGGATATGAAAACTTTATACCAGACACAAAATCAGAAAATTGTCACTTTTTTATATAGCTAAGGGTGATACTCCCGATTGTTGAAGTGATTTACTGCTTCGGACTGTCAATCAGACAAACAACTACAACTTACGAAATGGAAATAGTTTCGCTATTGCACGATGCCGTCTAACACTATATCAAAATTCATTTTTCCAGCCACTATTCATCTCTGGAATAATTTACCCCAATATATCAGAGATTCACATAGTAATTGCATTTTAAAATTTAGATTAAAGACTTACTACAACAATCCAGTAAAAACACCTAAATATTTATCGTTTGGGTCACGTCTGGTCAGTATTCTACATACACGTTTACGGCCAAATTGTAATAGCTTAAAAGGTGACTTTTTAGAGGTAATATCATCGATTCTTGTACTGTCATAATTATGAGGAAAACAATGAACACTACTTCTTACACTGTAAATTGTTTGTAAACAAGAGAAATGTAATGTTGAACAATATTAGAAATCTTGGGTTAGATATATCCATTAACAATAAATTGTATGGAAATTCAGATTTTGCATATGATGTAAACGGCACACTTTTCGCAGCTGTTCACAGATATATAATAGACATTAAAAGATTTGTCTAATATTTGTACACTCATAATTCGTCCGACGACAACGACTCAACATCAATAACAATGTCTCTTGCAGTATTATGTCATTTTTCTCAAATAATTATGTACAAAATAATGTTTGTTTTTGTAATCTATTGTCTTTTTATTGATTAATATATATATACCAGGGGCGGATCCAGGATTTCAAGTTAGAGGGGGCGCACTTAAAAAAATAGCGCCGAGCGGAGGGAGGCGCGAAATTGTTGGGGGTATTTCGTGTGAAAAATCACGATTTACGCCAAAAAATCATATTTTTTCCAATTGCGGAGGGAGGCGCGAAAATTTTTGGGGTATTTCGTTTGAAAAATCACGATTTTGTGCCAAAAAATCATATTTTTTCCAATTTTAGGGGGGGCGCGCGCCGGGTGCGCCCCCACCCCCCCTGGATCCGCCCCTGTATACCGGTAGCGGAGAAGACCTTTTCAATTTATAACTTGTGTGTGATCAATTGTATGTATTATTCCTTGACAATAACATATGTTTAAAGTAACCATAAAGATAAGACCACCAATAAAACTGACCGCCACGATATTACTGAAATATTGATAAAGTGGCGTTAAACATCATCAATTCAAACCCTAATCCCACAAAGAATAATAATAAACAAAAATCAAAAAACGTAAATATCTTATTTAGTGATATTTCTGCTTAGGAATAATTCTAGGTAAATACAGGGGTTTGTGTTGCTCAATCTTTAGTTTTCTGTGTAATGTTTTGTAGATCATTGTTTGTTCTTATGTCCTTTTTCTTTTTGCCATTGCATTTTCTGTATTTCTTCGATTTACGGTTTCTATGGTTACCCTTTCAGTATCTTCAAACTTTTTTACAAGAAAAAACTATCACATAAATTCCAGTTTATATTTTCAAATGAACATTAGAGAATACGGAAAGTGCAATCAAAAATGGACAATTTTGAGAAGCTGACAACATAGGGTATATAAGACGAAGACAAAGAAAACAAAAACACAAAATATTTTGGACACAACTATGCGCAAACAAACACAAATAACGTTAATAAGACACGAACCCTCCTACAAACTACAGTTAAAGACGATCTGAACATCGTTTTTATGTGGAAATCGTAACGGACATCACAACATGGAACTCGGAACGTAACGAAACATAATAGAACAACACATAAAACTAAAAGATGAGCAACACGGACCCACGCAAAAACTGAGGCTGAACTCAATATATGATTTATTTTAATCACTGACTTAAAATTACCTTCGGTGTCTCTCTTTAACGAATATTTTTTTTGGAGTTGCATACTCAGTTCCGAACTGTAGTTCGTTATTTAAGTCATTTTTTTCTGTCTAAGATTATTAATATTGTTACTTTTTTTAAAGAACACACTACACATTCCAGGCAACTTTTCTGAGCAAAGCGTTTTTTTGTCATATCAAAGAATAAAGTTAGTTTTATTTGTATGTTTTGTAGATCGTTGTTTGTCCTTTTGGCCTTTTTCCTTTGACCAATGTGTTGTCTGTCGATTTGCGGATTTGATTACTTCTTTGGTATCTTCAAACTCTTCTTAGAGCAAATAAAAAACTGTTCATGTGAAAAGTACAATTTTATTAATATTTAATAACACACGTTTATTACTGACATACCTACATTTGTACAATAATTGTCTCAATTTATGTTGTAGCATGGACCCTGTGGAGTTCATGGACAAACTGTAGTGCTTCCTGTTTTTTCGGTACACAAAACCGAGTAAAACTGCAAACTAGTGTTTCACTGGAAAGATGTATGGAAACAGATGTAATCGAGACACGGAGCTGTTTTTCATGGTACTGCCGAGGTATTATAACACATGTGAAATCAAATGAAGAGCAAAACAAAAATAGATACCACACCGTCGGAACAGTTCTAAAATCCAATTGAGGCGAAATCAATACAACTACCATATATATATATATATATATATGATTAATTGATAAATGAATTGGTGTTTAACACCAACTTTAGCAGTATTTCAGTTATATCGTGGTGTGAACAAATTCTATATTAACTTAAGACAGCAACAAGACCCATAAAAATAAAACAAATTTGTCTATGAAACAATCGGGTCACATATATATGACCGCACACTTTCCTGGCTTGGTATATGCACATCAATAAAGAATGGAAGGGGTTAAAATAGTTCTGGCTAGTAGTTTTCGACCTGATTAGGCGCTAAAATTAAATCATAAGTCTTAATTTGCAGGTCGAATTTATAATAGGTAAAATACGCCAGGTGCAGCGTTGTACAATTGACAATGAATAGTGCAAACGTGTGTCTTGTGCACTAAGGTATTGTAAATAAACGTTAGAGAAAACCGAAGGGCAATTAAGAATTGACAATCCAGAGAAACTGACAACATAGAGTATACAAAACACAAGACGAAGACAAACAAATCAAAACACAGAATGCAATATGTGTTGGACACCACTATGCGTAAAGACACACATAGATAAGACATGATCTTTCCTACAAACAACTGGACGAACCGAACATCGTTTTTTTTCTTTCGTTTTTATGCGGAAATCGTAACGGACATCACAACACGGGACTAAGAAACCAAAGATACATAATAGGGCAAAAAAAACAACTAAAAAAATGAGCAACACGGACCCTACCAAAATCACTCGGGGTGACAATGACCAAAAAGACAGAAAGACAAACAATGATCTACGAAATACTACACAGAACACTAACGATTGAACAACACGAACTCCGCAAGACAAAAGAAACAGGCGGTGAATGCAGGTTCTCCGGAAGGGTAAGCAGGTCCTGCTTCACTGTTGTCATCCTTCGTGTAACTGTTAAACGACACGAACATCACGTGATATCGAAACCGTGTTGGACATAAGCATACGTATACAAGTACAAAAACCGTAAATAAAACACGAAAACCCTACAAAACAATTTGGAGTACAAACTATCCTCACATTGTTTTTATGGGGAAATCGTTTCGGACACCACAACACGGAACTAAAAAGGCGAAGACGTGTTATACGAAGAATTAAATAATAACCCCTTTCAGTTCATTCTATTGTACATATTTCATATATTATACGCCACACCTCATAAGTAAATATTTACATGTACTTATTCAATATGATAGGTATGAATTCTTTCTCTACACATTTCTGTAGCTTGTCACTTTATATTATATTCAGAAATGTGTTTTCTATTTCGGTACATTATTATACATCCTCGTAGTATTTAATGGACGGAATAGTTAAGGGGGAAAATAGATAATTGATTGATTGATTGATTGATATTTTAAAACTTGACAGTTCTGGAACAATATAAATCAAACTATTTCAGTTTATTAAAGAAAAGACTATGTATGAATTGCACAATTTCATGTCACAGTATGTACATTATTAAATAGTACAAGCTTTTCTATCTTTAAATTTCAGATGATAAACTGCGGTTTGATATGACCTTTGACACGTCAACGCTGCATTCTATGGTGTATGTTTCCGGTGACAACAGAACACTGAGTACGCATTCATCATCGAAAACACCCAATAGTCCAGACGGTGTAAACCAGCTACTTAAATACAGAGGCGTCGTTGCTAACATCTGTCTAGAGAACAATACCAAAATGTATTATGAAGTGACATACGAATATGAAATATTACTTTCTCTAGATGTAGGACTTCTTGTCTTAGAAGTAGGTGTTGCCGAACCAGATCTGATTGACAATCATTATAAAGCAAGCAGCACGAAAGTGGGAGGTTGGTCGTTTGCACTCGCTGAATGTAAAACGTATGATAGCATTTGCTTATGGGGGAGACATTTGGAAGACATCTACGTCAAAGAAACCGTTAGTAATGATACAAAAGGAACAAAAGCAAATGGGAAGTTTGCTTTCTATATTGATAGAACAGAAAACACATTTTCAATATTGTGGAATTCAGAAATATTTTACACTTTCGTTGGGGTGGATTCGAATACGACATTGTGTCCAGTATTTGCTGTGTATAATAATGCGTGGTTAAAGGCATCGTTGACAATACAAAACGCGAGAAATTTTACAAATTTACATCCGTTTTAGGCTTGGTCGAAAAATAACGTTTATTAACTTGCCTTAAACCAGATTCTTACATTGTTATTGTCTTTCAATAAATGTACCGGTTCAACATTCATTATGCCAATCCTTTCGGAACACCATTGGTTGTCAGTGGGTTTGTTGTACTCATCTCAGCTCAAAGCTTTTGTATCCCAACTTACTCTTACGGAATATCTATGTCATAGATTACCAGGGATACGTTCCTTTTTTCGTGGTCACCATCCCGTCCTCCTTACCTCTTTCATGACTTTTTACCCGAAGAGTAACGAATCTCGATAAGGGCGAGGTGTATAACATTTATGTGATAAAAGTTTGACGGTAACTTGCGACAGGTTGGTGGTTTTCACCGGTTCCTCCGGTTTCCTCCACCAATAAAACTGACCGCCACGATATAGCTGAAATATTTTTGCAAGTGGCGTTAAAACCATCAAGCAAACAAACAAACAAACAGAGATAGACATGAATCAATCATCTATGCAATCACGGACAATACGGCCCCTCTTGATGTTCAATATCATGAGTTGTGTACCCTTCCCCGTTCCATAAAATAATGAGTGTACCCTTCCCCGTTCCATAAAATAATGAAAGTGGTATGCAGGTCCGGATTATGACCTTTTGGAGCCCCTAGGCTAATGAAATTATGGGGCCCCCTCAAATGCTCGGAGCCACCCACTAACTCGATCGCACCCATATTTTTTACTCGTGATATATTTTAGCGATATTTACATAGCTTGAAGTAAACTTAATGCAAATTCTTAAAAAAAACAAAAAAACTAGAATAGCACAAGCTTGAGGACCCTCTGCTTGCGGAACCATAGGCTGCAGCCTATGCTAGCCTGTATTATTATCCGGACCTGGTGGTATGCCATCAGGTGATTGCTTACAGTTATTTAATTGATAAAAATGTTATTCCCCATTTTCGAATGAAATGTTGGGGATATGGTCATCACGTTCGTCTGTTCGTCCGTCACATTTTCTTGTGACTTGAACTCCTACATTTTATATCCCAGATGATGGATTGCTTATAACCTGTAGATATTCAGTGTGATATAGTAGTTTCAAATTTTGGGCTCAAAATCAAAATATGTCTATAATAACATGGCGAATCAAATATCGGGTAAATATATTAATTGGGATACAATTACTGGGTTATTATGCGCATTTTCGGTATTTCAGTTTGGTTTTAGTCGACGTACAAGTCTTTAGAAATTATTTGAACAATACTTTGTAGTTACTCTTTCTGTTCTAATAACATAGTGCCAAGTGGAATATTCGAGCGATGATAATTATGGTTGACCGTTGTGGAATATCTGTGTCACAAATGACCACGGATATATTCCACTTGTCGTAAGCACTTCTTTTCCTCATTCATGACTCATCACTGGGTTATTAACTAGATTAATACGACTGGTGCCAGTAGTGGAGCGGGAACTGTCCACCCTTCCGGAGCACCCGAGTTAACCCCCCAATTCTTAGTGGGGCTGGTGTTACTCGATCCTTAGTTTTATATGTATGTTTTGTAGATCGTTGTTTGTCCTTTTTTCTTTTGGCCACTGTATTGTCTGTCTTTCTTCGATTCTGCTTGCCCCTTTGATATCTTCAAATTCTTCTTATGGGCCCTTGAGTATTTAAACGTTAAATTATAGTTACCGTTGTTGAGCCCTTTGTCATATAATCTAATGTTAAATTCTGGAAAAAAAATTCGCGCTTCGCTCGACAAAAAAAAATAAATATTCTAACTCTAAAAATATACTGAACGTAACGAAAAACAATGCCCCCTCCCCCCCCACTTCAAGTTAAATGGTCGGTCCCTAACCCTACATTAAAATTCGTTTTTCTAGCCACTTTTCATGTCTATAACAATAGAATTTAATTAATAATAAAAGTTAAATTCGGTTATTGTCATTTGAAATCAATTATATCGAGTCTTTCATCAATATTGATTCATTTGCCCCCTATTTGTGTGCCCCTTGATATTCGTATGCTAATGAGTGTGGCCCGCGAAAACACGATCCGTGCATTTCGCCTCAGCTACAAATGACCAGTCTGAAGAAAGGTTTTGACCAGGAAACACGTTTTTAAAATCATTTAGTCAACACGTGTACATTTTCGTTGCAAAACTGCAGATAAGTATTATGTTCTTGTTTACTTCTTTTATTGTGTAATCATGGATAATTTTGTTGAATTTTTAAGCATGGACTGAGAAAACGTAAAGAAAAATCAATAGATAATGTTTATTTCCTTACAAAGATGTGCATTATATTTACAAAGGTTGAAAATCGATAAATTTGATGAAATTTGATGAAATTATAGATTAGTGACAATTATTTCAACTGGTATAATCATAACTTTTAAAGCAGAGCGTAGCGAAAAAGACGCACATTGTGAAAAACTTGGGTTCTACAATCGGCCAACAAATATATTGTTTATTTGCAATTTTACACTAAGCGAATTGACTATTGTCAACCTTACGAATATTTATCTCAGACAGTGTACATGTACAAGAAAACGTAAACAACTGTTACAAATTGTAAAGACGTAGGATATCGGAATTGTCGGTTGGCCAATACATAGTAAAACAAAACATCAGTAAAATTAAATATTTTACTAGAAAAAAAATGAACATAAAACAATCATAATTCTTGACACAAAAAATAATCAAAATTAATACAAATAAAAAATACAAAACATGCACAAAATGAAATAAAATTCAGACAAAAATAATAATAAAAAATCAATGTCAAATTTGCATACCTTCAGTTCTGTCAAAAGGAAAAATATTCAAATGAAACCAAATTATTTTCAAATATTAAATTTAATGTTCTTGGTAGCTGAGCAGATAGTAAAATAAATAACGATATACTTGCAATGTTATACACTTCAAGTTAAGTTCTGATTCAACAAAAATTAAAATTAAGAATTCTCACTTCCAATACTCAACTGTTGACTTCCGGTATACAACTTCCATAACATCCGGTTCACAACCACGGACAATAACTTCCGGTTTACGAATTCGGTTTTCAACTTCCGGTTCACTATATGTGGTTTCCAAGTAAGGAATAACTTCCGGTTTTCAATATCTGGTTTCCAACTACGGAATAACTTCCGGTTTCAACACCTTGCTCACAATATCTGGTTTCCAACCACGGACTGACTTTCGGTTAATAAAAACGGAATAACTTCCGGTGTACAACCACGGACTAACTTCCGGTTCTCAAAGTACGGACTATAACTTCCGGTACTCAATAACTTCATTAAATATTATACCAGCACGCAACATCTACCATTTATCCAAACATTTCTCGAACCCAAATTCAACATGACAACCAACCCCTGAAAGTATACGAAAATAATCAATATTTTACCTTTTATATCAACAGAACTTCAGTTCTTTTATAAACCTGCGGTGTGTTCGACTGGTAAATACGACTGAACGAAAATAAATAAAATGACTTACCTGAGTGCAAATAAAACGTATCCTGTGATAATTCCATGTCCAATAGTTGACAATTTTGAACTTTCACCAACCATTTATTCCATGTAAGACATTTAAGGTCTATCCTCGTCCAGTGTTCAGTGCGGTATATCTAGTATACCTCGTGTGTCCTACCTCAACTGACCAGTCACGTGATTTTGATTGGCGGGAACTAATTACCTGTAATTAGCTCCCGATAGCTGGATTTAAATACCTACCTGTATTGATTTTTCCAACTTATCGTATAACGAATGACCCGATTTACAAAAGACCTTATCCATTACCGTATGCTATGAGAAATCAAGTCAAAGAGGAGGTCGATAAGATGCTCAAGGCAGGTATTGTCGAAGGTTCCGATAGTCCGTACGCTGCACCAGTAGTCTTAGTCCGGAAGAAAGACAACACGATCCGTTTCTGCGTCGATTTCAGAGCACTAAACAGCGAGACAATATTTGATCCTAAACCAATGCCACGCATGGATGAAGTTCTACATAGAGTCAGCAATGCGAAATACGTAAGCAAAATCGACATGACCAAAGGTTATTGGCAGGTACCCCTCGACGAGGACATGATACATAATACACAATAAAATACACAAAATAATTAATAGGATTCGGAAACAAGACAACGTCTTAGATTAATCGCTTTCCAGAATTTTCTAACTTTCTTTACTCGTGTGATTTTTGTCCCTTATATGTGTATTTACAATATTTATTCATTTTTAGGTCTATCGTAAGAAATATCCGTAAAGAAGAACTCCAAAGGGTAAACAGTATTCTAGACCAAGGTCAAACTATTACACACAAGGACGTTTACAACGTGGATATAAAAGGAGAAAAAGCAGAAGGAACTACTAAATGTAGTACCGATGTGAAAGGGGGAGTGGTCTAAAAGTGACAATCATATTCTATTTTTATCTTTTAAATATTTAAGCTATGGTCACATAATAATTGTAGACTGTGAAATATTCAGTTTATGATATTATGTGAGTAAAGTTATATTTTCATATTTTGATTTTAGTTTTAACCTTTCTTAAAATATTATGTATTTTGAGGAAAACCTCTCATATCCATTTTGACTGTAAATAAACAAAGAATTAAATATAAAATTAAAATATTAAAATTTAAAAGATCAAAGACAGTTTTATGTTAAGACATATTTAATTACCTCCAGTTTTTTCTTTTTGTTTCGTATAGTGGTGTCTAACACACATTGCGTTGTGGTTTTGTTTGTCTTCGTCTTGTGTACCCTATGTTGCCAGTTTCTTCGTCTTGTGTACCCTATTTTGCCAGTTTCTTCGTCTTGTGTACCCTATGTTGCCAGTTTCTTCGTCTTGTGTACCCTATGTTGCCAGTTTCTCTGGATTGTACATTTTGGATTATTTCTTCCGTATTCTCTAGCGTTGATTTACAACATGTAGTATGAAACAAACCTATATTATTACTTGCTGTAAAGTTCATGGCATGAGAGATACAGGCCTTTTGTCATGAAAGTTGGTATATATAATCTCCCTGATATGAACGTGGATGTACATGAATGGGAAGTGCATGTGAATTGGAATAGAGTAAGTGAGTGATTGCTGTTTAACGCCATGTAAGCACAGTTTCAGCCATATCATGGCGAGAACAAGCTACATTTCAATGAAATGAATGTCTGTTTTTCACTAGACTAGACAGATACGCTTAATGGGATCTTTATAGAGTAGAGCTAGCTCACTGAAACAACAGTCCACGAGTAGATCTTATGTCACTCCACTATGGTACATTATCCTGAGTCAAACCAGTCCTTGTTCTTACTTCTTAGTGATGTGTGCTTAGCAAGGGAAGCTACAAATACCAATTTGATAATCTTTGATTTAGAACGACCATGGATGTAACTGACAATCTACCGCACCCGAGGCGAGTACGGGAACCATTAAACCATGGACAGCGGCGATTACGGGAACCATTACACAATGTACAGAGACAGTTCGAGTGGGTATAGAGCGATGTACAATATTAATATGAATTCGCCCAGTTTTCAAATTTATTGAGAAACGATACAATATTATGTGATAAAGTTTGTCAGTGGCCTATGGCAGGTCGGTGGTTTCCTCCATCAACAAAAATGACGTCCACGATATAGATGAAATATTGTTGCAAGTAGCGTTAAACACCAAATTCCTAAATCTTAGTTTGATTGAGGGATTATTATTTAATGTCAGGTAAACAGTATTTCAGCTATATTCATGACGGGAAGAAGCTTGCGAACAATACATTACATAGGTTAAAAGGTGGCACTGGGTCGGGCCAATGAACGCATGCTTTAATTGTAACATGGGATATGAGAGATGATGGATAGGGCGGGAAAATTTACCTTTCAACTGGTCACCAACGACAACACATAACCGGTAGCCATTTGTTGCTGATTAGGAGTAATAGAATGAAAAACAAAACAATACCACACTGTTGTGACAGCTAAAAAATATCTAATCGAAAAATCGTAGAAACACATGCAAAATCGATACCCCTAACACATATACACATGACCACTCACTTTCCTGGCTTGATACAGGCACTTCGGTGTTAAGCTAATTTAATGGGTCCAAACCTCCATCTCTCTTTGTGAAATGATGCGGTCATGTAAGTGTTTTATTTCAGATTTGAGTAAAATGTCAACCCTCACATGTATACGATTGTTTAATATGTGTAAAGAACCTGAATTTTCCTAACACGGGACATGGACTTAATCTACATCACACAGGAAGTGTGTTGTGTATTTGATTTATGTACCTAAAGACAAGACTTCAAATAACATCGAAACGCATCAGTGGTGTAATGGTAAGCGTTCTCGCCTCGAGTGCGATCGATTGTGGGTTCGAGCCCCAATCGGATCAAATCAAAGAGTATGAAATTGGTATGTGTTGCTTCTCCGGTAAGCACACAGCATTAAGGAGAAAAAGCAAAAACTCGTTGGATCGGAATCAGGATAATGTGTCTGAAAAATGTAATGAAAAATTGCTGTGTTGGCATTAAACAACAATCACTCATTCACTCAAATAACATTGCTTTTTGCGGTGAAAATAGTCATTTCTATCACAGTTGATATCTCGCCTGTTGGAATGTTAGTCTGCGATGGTATCATCCACCCAGTGATATTGTATTATGCATTGACATGGCTTATTTGATACAATTGTTATTGAAATTTACAGTTTCTAAATAAAATAATTATAATTAAAAGTAAGGTCCTCATACCACAGGGATAGGTGACCATAACCGATTATGGCCATCCTGTTTAGGCCCTCTGGTTTTCTTGTTCTCATAGACGTTTGAATTATTTGGCTTTTCAATCTTTTGACTTTAAGCATACTCCAAGAAGATTATTCTAGAAACTCGTTGTGGGCACCCAATTAGATATCTCCATTTTAATTATTAATATGAGTGTCTTTTCACATAAAATCCTCGATACAACATTATGTGATACAGTTTGCGGCTGGTCGTTTGTTTTCTCAGTGTACTCCGGTTTCCTCCACCAATAAAAAACTGATCACCACGATATAACTGAAATATTGTAAAACACCACAAACATAACCCATAAAAGCCTATAATCATGATCATAAATAATAAAATTCCATCACAATTAGTGATGTACCAAACAGCCTTTAAATCCCTGTTGGGCAGAACCCAAACCTCCAGCTGATGTATGTAGCTGTCTAGTTTTAAGTTTGACCTGCATGGTCTAATATTTAAATCCCGCTGTTGGGCAGGACTCATACATCCAGCTGCTGTAGCTGTTCAGTTTTAAGTTTGACCTGCATGGTCTAATATTTAAATCCCGCTGTTGGGCAGGACTCATACATCCAGCTGCTGTAGCTGTTCAGTTTTAAGTTTGACCTTCATGGTCTAATATTTAAATCCCGCTGTTGGGCAGGACTCATACATCCAGCTGCTGTAGCTGTTCAGTTTTAAGTTTGACCTTCATGGTCTAATATTTGGCTTAATATGTTTACATACTATTGGGTTTTATACCTTAATTGTTTTGTTTTTTAAATATGTTGTGCCTTGACTTTACAACCTTCTGTTAGCTATCACCAATAAAGTTGTGAGTTCGAATTCCGTTCATGGCAAGGTGTACTCGATACAACATTATCTGATAAAGATGTTCAGTGACTTTCGGCAGGTCGGTTTTTTCGCCGTGGACTGTGGTTTCCTCCACTAATAAAACTGACCGCCACGATATTGCTGAAACAATGTTGAAAGTGGCGTTAAACACCATAACACTAACCTTCTGTTGGCATAGCAATTACGAGATAGTAGCCATGAACAAGGGAATCAATGGCATGTAAAATATATTTGAAGTACAAAAAAAACCAGAATATTTATTATGCTACAATATTTATTATATTTATACTAGTGTATTTATTCTATCTTAAAATTTAAAAATATGTATATTTGTTTAAAAAAAAAAAAAGAACAACAAAACAATTATAGCAGATACAAGTTGATACACACGACATAAAATAACCCCCGGGATGCTTATTAAAAACATATATTAAAAAAACTGTGAAAGAGTGGAAAACATTTTCGAAAAATTAATAAAAAAAGCTTTGCAAAAACTTGAATCCTCCAATATTAGTCCAACAGAAACAGAATGAATACACAAACTGTTTATGAGGATTTTCCAATTTTGTTGTTGTTGCAAAAATGTGAACTCTCTAATATCAGTTAAAACAGACGTAAAATGAATCTAATATAATATAACTGTATATGACAAAATAAAAATGATAAAACAGACTCACTCTAAATATAATAATATTCCGAGAAAAAAAATAACATCGGTATCAAGCTAATGATATAATATAAAACATAAAAAAACATATTGTTTACAATTGTATAAATAAACATAATTGCTTTCAAAAAGTGGTACATTATTTTTGTGATTTTTGATCACTCTCTCAACTTCTATTTGATAATCGTAATATTAATTATTCCTCCCCATCTGTCATTCCTCTTACTTTAGGACAACAATAGTCTTATCTCGGTTTGGCTTAAGCATAGAATATTTCGTGGTTTGTTTTTTTCTGCAAATCATTGTTATCTATGTACTTTGTGTATTTGAATTAGGTTGTCAAGTGCCAGAGATAAAGTATAAATCAGTATTTTCTATATTTACCTAATATTTGTACTGTGGAACACGTTTCAATCGTGGGGAACTAATTTTCGTCAATTTCCATGGTCAAACAATCCACGAATTTACGAATCTACCGAAATATATGTTTTTATTTTCACTTACGAGCACAGAACTAATAAGTAATACACTTTCTTCATATTTTCAAATATAAGATTTATATTAGAAATTCCGAATACACGAAAATACGTCTTTTATGAGATATCCACGAAATTTGGAATACACGAAAATAAGTTATTATACAGTATCTTTATTAGTTAATAATTCTTATATGATTTACATAATTAGGAATCCTATACTCTGATTGGGTATTAGCTGCTTATGGAGGCGGTGTTTTGTCAGTTTATTTTTCGATAGACGATGTTCACCGGACTACTTTTTTCGTAATGTAAGCAAAATGGCGGCTTGGATTCCCGATAATAAAGAAAGATAAAAGAATCAATGTTTATTGTTAATAATCGACAATTATTGTTAGATATGAAATAAAAAATAAATGCCAATGAAAAAAAAAGCTTGCATTGTTGACATAAAAAAAAATTCTGGAAAAAATACTTAAGACAACCATCTATCGACTTTGACTTTTGTAATATATCGTCATCCTGTGACGTTGTTTGCAAGGGACGCTGATTGACACAAGCTGGTTACTGATTTAGTTTACGATTTTGTGGGCATTTTACTTGTTTGAGTAGATAAATGCAAAATTCCATCAAATTGGAAAATATCAGTAATTTAATTACATCACCGTCTAGTTATCAATGTAGGAAAACAAGGTTAGTTCCTTTTGTTATTCATGGCCGACACACATCAATGGAATGTATGTGTGCGTACTGGGGATCCCCAAAGGTAAATTTTAAAAACAAATGACAAAAAAACTTAGTTACAGAATTATAAGGATTGAACGCATTTTTTCCGGAGTTTATTGATGTATTATCTGTACCAAGTCACTCACAAACTTACATACAATTCCTGCGGACTTTTATTTGTTTGTGAGTGAATTGGTCCAGGTTATGCATAAATAAACTCCGGAAAAAATGCGTTTAATCCTATAGTAGACTCCTATGAAATTCAAGCGTCCAGGATAATTATACTATTTTAATTAGTAAGAACATATATATATACAATATTGGTGTATTGACGGTAAATATATAATTTATGTGGCGTGTCTTAGGAACAGCGGAAAGAACGAGCTTCAGCGAGTCTTTCCATCCGTTTCGTGCCGAGCCACATAAATTCTACATTTACCGTCAATACACCAATATTGTATTTATCCTGCAATAAAATTTGCAAAAAACTGTTATTTAATTTAATAATACCAAAAAAGGATAACGGAAACCCCATTGATACCTCAATAGTAATTCCGGTAAGGGGCGTGGCTATATATCTTTATTAGGCTAGTGTGAAAAGTGTTATTATGACAGGGATGTGGCTTATTAGCTTTATTAGGCTAATGTGAAAAGTGTTATTATGACAGGGTGTGGATTAATAGCTTTATTAGGCTAATGTGAAAAGTGTTATTATGACGCTGTCATAATAAAGCAACAGTTTATTTTAACCCCTTTATTATGACAAAAATAACCCAATTGCAGGATAAATTGATTTATATAACATCCATATACATAATGTACTGTTGTTAAGGTGTTGTAAATGTAGTGTGATTTTGCGAACATATTTGACTACAGACATCTGAAGTAATATTAGTTAAGGTCCTAAAAGCCTCTGGCATCGTGCCAAGATCGAAGATTGCTGTACCCCACGTGTTCACTGCAAGTGTTAGTCCTCCGATGCCAATTATGTTCATCACTACTCCAGCGATTGCCTAAAATACATATTAAAGAGTAAAAAAAATACAATAAAGATAGAGGTCAAATGTCAATATTAGTGGACAGTACACAGTAAATTATATTGAATCACAAACAATCATAAACACTGAGACATATTTTAAGCACACGGACGGACAATACACGCCTATAATAATACATAGTGGAGCAGGTACTGTTTACTCTTCTGGACCACATAAGTTCACCCCGATTTTAAGTGGGGTTCGTGTTACTCGATCTTTAGTTCAATGTGTAATGTGTTGTAAATCGTTGTTTGTCCTTTTGTCTTTTTGTCTTTTTTCTTTTGGCCATTGCATTGTCTGTCCTTCGATTTAGGGATTCTGATTACACCTTTGGTATCTTCAAACTCGTCATGGCACATCATTTGCTTCGAACTTTTAAATTAAGTATACTTTAATAATAACACAACTAGAGGCTCAGTGGGCTGAGCCTGTTTCGCTCACCTATCATTCTGCTTTGAGGAAACTTAATACAGAACCTCCCATAGATGCTTCCCACCAAGTTTCGGTTCATTTAGCTAAGCGGTTTCAGAGAAGAAGATTGTTACAAATCGACCAACCAGAAACAAGAATTGCCTATGGCAGCCATGTTTGTCAACTGATCGGGATGAAATTAGCAATCTTTATAAAGGACCTACCATAGATGCTTCCTACCAAGTTTCGGCTCAATTGGCTAAGCAGTTTCAAGGAAGAAGATTTTTAGAAATCAACCAATCAGAAGCAAGAATTTCCTGTAACGCCCATGTCTGTTAACGAATCGGGACGAAATGAGCACTCTTTATAAATGACTTTCCAATGATGCTTCCTACCAAGTTTCGATTCATTTGGTCAAGCAGTTTCAGAGGAGAAGATTTTGTAGAAATCAACCAATCAAAAACAAGAATTGCCTGTGGCGTCCATGTTTATCAACGGATCAGAACGAAATGAGCAATCTTTATAGAAGACCTGCCATAGATGCTTCCTACCAAGTTTCGGTTTATTTGGCAAAGTGGTTTCAGATGAGAAGATTTTTAGAAATCGACCAATCAAAAATAAGAATTGCCTGTGGCGGCCATGTTTGTTAACAGATCAGGATAAAATGAGCATTCTTTATAGAAGACCTTCCAAGGATGCTTCCTACCAAGTTTCGATTCATTTGGTCAAGCAATTTCAGAGGAGAAGATTTTGTAGAAATCAACCAATCAAAAATAAGAATTGCCTGTGGCGTCCATGTTTGTTAACGGATCAGAACGAAAGGAACAATCTTTATAGAAGACCTGACATAGATTCTTCCTACCAAATTTCGGTTTATTTGGCAAACTGGTTTCAGATGAGAAGATTTTTAGAAATCGACCAATCAGAAAGAGGATTGGCCTGTGGCGGCCATGTTTGTTAGCGGATCAGGGCAAAATGAGCACTCCTTATAGAACACCTTCCAATGATGCTTCCTACCAAGTTTCGATTCATTTGGTCAAGCAGTTTCAGAGGAGAATATTTTGTAGAAATCAACCAATCAAAAACCAGAATTGCCTGTAGCGGCCATATTTGTTAACGGATCAGAACGAAATGAGCATTCTTTATAGAGGACCTGCCATAGATGCTTCCTACCAAGTTTGATTTATTTGGCAAAGTGGTTTCAGAGGAGAAGATTTTTAGAAATCGACCAATCAGAAACAAGAATGGCCTGTGGCGCCCAGATTTGTTAACGGATCGGAACTAAATGAGCAGTCTTTATAGAGGACCTTCCATAGATGCTTCCTACGAAGTTTTGATTCATTTGGCCAAGCGGTTTCAGAGGAGAAGATAATTTAAAAATCAACCAATCAGAAACAAGAATGGCCTTTGGTGGCCATGTTTTTTTTAACAGATCGGGACAAAATGAGCAATCTTTATAGAGGACCTTCCATAGATGCTTCCTACCAAGTTTCAGTTCATTTGGCTGAGGGGTTTCAGAGGAAAAGATTAAAATGTGAAAAGTTAACGGACGACAGACGACGGACGACAGACGACGGATGACAAGTGATGACAAAAGCTCACTTTGCCTTTGGTAAGGTGAGCTAAAAAGAGACTGAGGGAAAAAAAGCTATATTTATACTTCTATCTGGACCATATGCAGTCAACTGAGAAATGGAAATTTTGCCACGTTGAATAATTCCTGATGAAAACCATGACTGGATTTCACACACCTCTTTTAAATTAAAGTGTCAATTAAAACTTAATTGAAACTTAAATTTACTTGAACTGTAAACGAAATTAATTGACACTTAAATTTAAATGAAGTTTGTGCAACCTAGTACAGGTCTTCCTAGCGTAACATTTATCAGTTCGCTAAACTCCCCATATGAACAATATTTCAGTTATATCGTGGCGGTCAATTTTAATAATGGTGGAAGCCGGGGTACTCGAATAAAAACCACTGACCTGCCGCAAATCACTGACAAACGTTATTTTAGGTCGCAACATTAGTGGTGATTGGTTTCAATTACATAAGTAATGCAAAACCCATTACAATATGTGCGCTAAATTTAAAGTTTTTTTGTTTTTGTTTTAAAGTATATGATGGAAAAAATGACCACGAATATGTTCCATTTGTCGTATATACTTCCTGGTTCTTTTCCCCATTCATGACTTGTCACCGGGTTTGTAACTAGATTGACACAATGGGTGTCACTAGTGGAGCAGGAACTGATAACCGTCCGGTGCACCCGAGTTCAACCCCAGTGTTTTTGTGGGATTCGTGTTACTAGATCTTTAGTTTTCTGTGTAGTATTGTGGAGATCCTTGTTGGCCCCATTGTCCTTTTTCTTTTGGCCATTGTGTTGTCGGTCCTTCGATTTATGGATTCTGATTACCCTTCGAAAAACGGAAACCGAATGCGCATGTACGTATTTGTTTGCGATATCGATATTACCTCTGTTTAAACGATTATGATATCGAACAGTTCAGACACAGTTATATTTTTGGCTTACATTTTATAGGAAGATAGAAAGTGCTAAGTGAAATCATTAGACCACACTCAGTATATACGGAGTAATTCTAGGATTGGAAACAACATTTATTAAAGACTGTTTGTATACTTTATTATCTCTGTGTGCATTTATAAGAATGTAATTATTATTAAAACTAAGGTTCTCCTTCCTGAGGCATATGTGACTATAGTTGATTTTGATGACCCTGTTTAGACCCTTTGCTTAACTTGCTCCCAAAACTTTTAAAATTATTTAGCTTTCCAACCTTTCGACTTTGAGCGTATCCGATGAAGGTTATTTCAAAAACGCGTCGTGCGCACTACATTTGATATCTACGTTTTTATTACAACAATAATCCTATTTAGCGGATTAAAACGGAAAGCAAAAATGTAAATTCATACATACCATGTCATATATCTTTAAATATCCTGTTGAAAATACGATTGCGTTCGGTGGTGTTGCTACTGGTAACATAAATGCAAACGAACAAGCAATACACACACTGATCATCATGTACAATGGGTGGATGTTCAAACCAATAGCCTGAAATGACATACAGTATTATTGTAAGTAGAGGTCAATGCAAAAATTAGACAAATGCCATAATACAAGTATTTTAATACTGAAAATAGTATGGTCATTCAGATTTGGAAGAGAGGTACTCAATACAACTTTCTGTGATAAACTTTGTCTGTGACTAGTGACAGGCCGGTGGTTTTCTCGGGGAACTCCGGTTTCCTCTACCTATAAAACTGACCGCTACGATAATATTGTTCAAAGTGGCGTTAAACACCATAACCACAACCACCTAATTTGGAAGAAATCAGGTGGTAAGATTCTCACATATTCCCCAATTGTCAGTCAAAAAGGGCAATCCTCAATATATATGCTACATCCACTATATCTTTATTTTAGGGACACATGAGAAATATGTCAGATCCTGGTAGAATTTTTCACCAAACGAAAATCCCATTACAGTTCAGTAACGTAATAAAGGCCATTCATTCAGAAGCTTGCATCCACAAACAATTCTATGAGGTGACAAATAAAATAAATAAGAATATATATGCCTTTTACTGTAGTTCGGGTTCATTATGTTCAGACAACAAGGTTCCAATAAATGTGTCATACAAAATTGCTAACAGTATACTAGTCGTTAACAGAGCACTGGTACTTAGCAAATCAAACATAATTGGGAACAGTAAGATGGCTGCTAACGGAGCACTCGTATTTATCAAATCAAACATAAGTGGTGACAGTTGGGTGGATGTTGCAGTATTACTGGTACTTACCAAATCAAACAAAGGTGGTAACAGTAAGGTGGCTGTTGCAGTATTACTGGTACTTACCAAATCAAACATAAGTGGTAACAGTAAGGTGGCTGTTGCAGTATTACTGGTACTTACCAAATCAAACATAACTGGTAACAGTAAGGTGGCTGTTGCAGTATTACTGGTACTTACCAAATCAAACATAAGTGGTAACAGTAAGGTGGCTATTGCAGTATTACTGGTACTTACCAAATCAAACATAAGTGGTAACAGTAAGATGGCTGTTGCAGTATTACTGGTAGTTACCAAATCAAACATAAGTGGTTACAGTAAGGTGGCTGTTGCAGTATTACTGGTACTTACCAAATCAAACATAAGTGGTAACAGTAAGGTGGCTGTTGTAGTATCACTGGTACTTACCAAATCAAACATAAGTGGTAACAGCAATGTGGATGTTGCAGTATTACTGGTACTTACTAAATCAAACATAAGTGGCTACAGCAACGTGGATGTTGCAGTATTACTGGTACTTACCAAATCAAATATAAGTCGCAACAGTAAGGTGGGTGTTGCAGTATTACTGGTACTTACCAAATCAAGCATAAGTGGTAACAGCAACGTGGATGTTGCAGTATTACTGGTACTTACCAAATTAAACATAAGTGGTAACAGTAAGGTGGCTGTTGCAGTATTACTGCTACTTACCAAATCAAACATAAGTGGTAACAGTAAGGTGGCTGTTGCAGTATTACTGGTACTTACCAAATAAAGCATAAGTGGTAACAGTAAGGTGGCTGTTGCAGTATTCCTGGTACTTACCAAATCAATCATATGTGGTAAGAGCAACCTGGATGTTGCAGTATTACTGGTACTTACCAAATCAAACATATGTGGTAACAGTAAGGTGGCTGTTGCAGTATTACTGGTACTTAAAAAATCAAACATAATTGGTAACAGCAACGTGGATGTTGCAGTATTACTGGTACTTACCATATTAAACATAAGTGGTAACAGCAACGTGGCTGTTGCAGTATTACTGGTACTTACCAAATCAAACATAAGTGGTAACAGTAAGGTGGATGTTGCAGTATTACTGGTACTTACCAAATCAAACATAAGTGGTAACAGTAAGGTGGCTGTTGCAGTATTACTGGTACTTACCTAATCAAACATAAGTGGTAACAGTAAGGTGGCTGTTGCAGTATTACTGGTACTTACCAAATCAAACATAAGTGGTAACAGTAAGGTGGCTGTTGCAGTATTACTGGTACTTACCAAATCAAACATAAGTGGTAACAGTAAGGTGGATATTGCAGTATTACTGGTACTTACCAAATCAAACATAAGCTGTAACAGTAAGGTGGCTGTTGCAGTATTACTGGTAGTTACCAAATCAAGCATAAGTGGTAACAGTAAGTTGGATGTTGCAGTATTACAGGTACTTACCAAATCAAACATAAGTAGTAACAGTAAGGTGGCTGTTGTAGTATCACTGGTACTTACCAAATCAAACATAAGTCGCAACAGTAAGGTGGGTGTTGCAGTATTACTGGTACTTACCAAATCAAACATAGGTGGTAACAGCAACGTGGATGTTGCAGTATTACTGGTACTTACCAAATTAAATATAAGTGGTAACAGTAAGGTGGCTGTTGCAGTATAACTGGTACTTACCAAATCAAACATATGTGGTAACAGCAACGTGGATGTTGCAGTATTACTGGTACTTACCAAATTAAACATAAGTGGTAACAGTAAGGTGGCTGTTGCGGTATTACTGGTACTTACCAAATCAAACATAAGTGGTAACAGTAAGGTGGCTGTTGCAGTATTCCTGGTACTTACCAAATCAAACATATGTGGTAAAAGCAACCTGGATGTTGCAGTATTACTGGTACTTACCAAATCAAACATATGTGATAACAGTAAGATGGCTGTTGCAGTATTACTGGTACTTAAAAAGTCAAACATAATTGGTAACAGCAACGTGGATGTTGCAGTATTACTGGTACTTACCAAATTAAACATAAGTGGTAACAGCAACGTGGATGTTGGAGTATTACTGGTACTTACCAAATCAAACATAAGTGGTAACAGCAACGTGGATTTTGCAGTATTACTGGTAGTTACCAAATGAAACATAAGTCGCAACAGTAAGGTGGGTGTTGCAGTATTACGCTACTTACCAAATCAAACATAAGTGGTAACAGTAAGGTGGCTGTTGCAGTATTACTGGTACTTACCAAATCAAACATAAGTGGTAACAGTAGGTTGGCTGTTGCAATATTCCTGGTACTTACCAAATCAAACAAATGTGTTAAGAGCAACGTGGATGTTGCAGTATTACTGGTACTTACCAAATCAAACATAAGTGGTAACAGTAAGGTGGCTGTTGCAGTATTATTGGTACTTATCAAATCAAAGATAAGTGGTAACAGTAAGGTGGCTGTTGCAGTATTACTGGTACTTACCAAATCAAACATAAGTGGTAACAGTAAGGTGGATGTTGCAGTATTACTGGTACTTACCAAATCAAACATAAGTGGTAATAGTAAGGTGGCTGTTGCAGTATTACTGGTACTTACCAAATCAAACATAAGTGGTAACAGTAAGATGGCTGTTGCAGTATTACTGGTAGTTACAAAATCAAACATAAGGGGTTACAGTAAGGTGGATGTTGCAGTATTACTGGTACTTACCATTTCAAACATAAGTGGTAACAGTAAGGTGGCTGTTGTAGTATCACTGGTACTTACCAAATCAAACATAAGTGGTAACAGCAACGTGGATGTTGCAGTATTACAGGTACTTACTAAATCAAACATAAGTGGTTACAGCAACGTGGATGTTGCAGTATTACTGGTACTTACCAAATCAAATATAAGTCGCAACAGTAAGGTGGGTGTTGCAGTATTACTGGTACTTACCAAATCAAGCATAAGTGGTAACAGCAACGTGGATGTTGCAGTATTACTGGTACTTACCAAATTAAACATAAGTGGTAACAGTAAGGTGGCTGTTGCAGTATTGCTTCTACTTACCAAATCAAACATAAGTGGTAACAGTAAGGTGGCTGTTGCAGTATTACTGGTACTTACCAAATAAAGCATAAGTGGTAACAGTAAGGTGGCTGTTGCAGTATTCCTGGTACTTACCAAATCAAACATATGTGGTAAGAGCATCCTGGATGTTGCAGTATTACTGGTACTTACCAAATCAAACATATGTGGTAACAGTAAGGTGGCTGTTGCAGTATTACTGGTACTTAAAAAATCAAACATAATTGGTAACAGCAACGTGGATGTTGCAGTATTACTGGTACTTACCATATTAAACATAAGTGGTAACAGCAACGTGGATGTTGCAGTATTACTGATACTTACCAAATCATACATAAGTGGTAACAGCAACGTAGATGTTGCAGTATTACTGGTACTTACCAAATCAAACATAAGTGGTAACAGTAAGGTGGCTGTTGCAGTATTACTGGTACTTACCAAATCAAACATAAGTGGTAACAGTAAGGTGGATGTTGCAGTATTACTGGTACTTACCAAATCAAACATAAGTGGTAACAGTAAGGTGGCTGTTGCAGTATTACTGGTACTTACCAAATCAAACAAAAGTGGTAACAGTAAGGTGGCTGTTGCAGTATTACTGGTACTTACCAAATCAAACATAAGTGGTAACAGTAAGGTGGCTGTTGCAGTATTACTGGTACTTACCAAATCGAACATAAGTGGTAACAGTAAGGTGGATATTGCAGTATTACTGGTACTTACCAAATCAAACATAAGCGGTAACAGTAAGGTGGCTGCTGCAGTATTACTGGTACTTACCAAATCAAATATTAGTGGTAACAGTAAGATGGCTGTTGCAGTATTACTGGTAGTTACCAAATCAAGCATAAGTGGTAACAGTAAGGTGGATGTTGCAGTATTACAGGTACTTACCAAATCAAACATAAGTAGTAACAGTAAGGTGGCTGTTGTAGTATCACTGGTACTTACCAAATCAAACATAAGTCGAAACAGTAAGGTGGGTGTTGCAGTATTACTGGTACTTACTATATCAAACATAAGTGGTAACAGCAACGTGGATGTTGCAGTATTACTGGTACTTACCAAATCAAACATAAGTCGCAACAGTAAGGTGGGTGTTGCAGTATTACTGGTACTTACAAAATCAAACATAGGTGGTAACAGCAACGTGGATGTTGCAGTATTACTGGTACTTACCAAATTAAACATAGGTGGTAACAGTAAGGTGGCTGTTGCAGTATTACTGGTACTTACCAAATCAAACATAAGTGGTAACAGTAAGGTGGCTGTTGCAGTATTACTGGTACTTACCAAATCAAACATATGTGGTAGGAGCAACCTGGATGTTGCAGTATTACTGGTACTTACCAAATCAAACATATGTGGTAACAGTAAGATGGCTGTTGCAGTATTACGGGTACTTAAAATGTCAAACATAATTGGTAACAGCAACATGGATGTTGCAGTATTACTGGTACTTACCAAATTAAACATAAGTGGTAACAGCAACGTGGATGTTGCAGTATTACTGGTACTTACCAAATCAAACATAAGTGGTAACAGCAACGTGGATGTTGCAGTATTACTGGTACTTACCAAATCAAACATAAGTGGTAACAGTAAGGTGGCTGTTGCAGTATTACTGGTACTTACCAAATCAAGCATAAGTGGTAACAGTAAGGTGGATGTTGCAGTATTACTGGTACTTACCAAATCAAACATAAGTGGTAACAGTAAGGTGGCTGTTGCAATATTACTGGTTCTTACCAAATCAAACATAAGTGGTAACAGTAAGGTGGATGTTGCAGTATTACTGGTACTTACCAAATCAAACATAAGTGGTAACAGTAAGGTGGCTGTTGCAGTATTACTGGTACTTACCAAATCAAACATAATTGGTAACAGCAACGTGGATGTTGCAGTATTACTGGTACTTACCATATTAAACATAAGTGGTAACAGCAACGTGGATGTTGCAGTATTACTGATACTTACCAAATCATACATAAGTGGTAACAGCAACGTAGATGTTGCAGTATTACTGGTACTTACCAAATCAAACATAAGTGGTAACAGTAAGGTGGCTGTTGCAGTATTACTGGTACTTACCAAATCAAACATAAGTGGTAACAGTAAGGTGGATGTTGCAGTATTACTGGTACTTACCAAATCAAACATAAGTGGTAACAGTAAGGTGGCTGTTGCAGTATTACTGGTACTTACCAAATCAAACAAAAGTGGTAACAGTAAGGTGGCTGTTGCAGTATTACTGGTACTTACCAAATCAAACATATGTGGTAGGAGCAACCTGGATGTTGCAGTATTACTGGTACTTACCAAATCAAACATATGTGGTAACAGTAAGATGGCTGTTGCAGTATTACGGGTACTTAAAATGTCAAACATAATTGGTAACAGCAACGTGGATGTTGCAGTATTACTGGTACTTACCAAATTAAACATAAGTGGTAACAGCAACGTGGATGTTGCAGTATTACTGGTACTTACCAAATCAAACATAAGTGGTAACAGCAACGTGGATGTTGCAGTATTACTGGTACTTACCAAATCAAACATAAGTGGTAACAGTAAGGTGGCTGTTGCAGTATTACTGGTACTTACCAAATCAAACATAAGTGGTAACAGTAAGGTGGATGTTGCAGTATTATTGGTACTTACCAAATCAAACATAAGTGGTAACAGTAAGGTGGCTGTTGCAATATTACTGGTTCTTACCAAATCAAACATAAGTGGTAACAGTAAGGTGGCTGTTGCAGTATTACTGGTACTTACCAAATCAAACATATGTGGTAACAGCAACGTGGATGTTGCAGTATTACTGGTACTTACCAAATCAAACATAAGTGGTAACAGCAACGTGGATGTTGCAGTATAACTGGTACTTACCAAATCAAACATAAGTGGCAACAGCAACGTGGATGTTGCAGTATTACTGGTACTTACCAAATCAAAAATAGGTGGTAACAGTCACGTGGATGTTGCAGTATTACTGGTACTTACCAAATCAAACATAGGTGGTAACAGTAAGGTGGCTGTTGCAGTATTACTGGTAATTACCAAATCAAACATAAGTGGTAACAGCAGCGTGGATGTTGCAGTATTACTGGTACTTACCAAATCAAACATAAGTGGTAACAGTAAGGTGGATGTTGCAATATTACTGGTACTTACCAAATCAAACATAAGTGGTAACAGTAAGGTGGCTGTTGCAGTATTACAGGTACTTAACAAATGAAACATAAGTGGTAACAGTAAGGTGTCTGTTGCAGTATTACTGGTACTTTCCAAATCAAACATAAGTGGTAACAGTAAGGTGGCTGTTGCAGTATTACTGGTACTTACCAAATTAAACATACGTGGTAACAGTAAGGTGTATGTTACAGTATTACTGGTACTTACTAAATGAAACATAAGTGGTAATAGTAAGGTGTCTGTTGCAGTATTACTGGTACTTACCAAATCAAACATAAGTGGTAACAGTAAGGTGGCTGTTGCAGTATTACTGGTACTTACCAAATCAAACATAGGTGGTAACAGTAAGGTGGCTGTTGCAGTATTACTGCTACTTACCAAATCAAACATAAGTGGTAACAGTAAGGTGGCTGTTGCAGTATTACTTGTAACCTCTGTAGCGGATGCCACAATACAACTTATGATAAAATTAATAAAAATTGGATCATACTGATTTATATACTGTAGTTCACAGCTCAACCATTTAGATAGTCCGGAAGTCTACAAGTTATAAAATGTCTGTAAATTAAATTTTAGTAGTAGTCAGACAATGACGTCACTTGAAGAAACTATTACGTCATATATTTGTTATGCTATGAAGTAGGGCATAGCAAAAAATGTTACATTCTCATGAGGTACTTGCAATATCACAAAAAAATACAAAAGAAAAAAAAGAAAAAATAGACACGGCTTCAACGATTTAAAATATTAACATGACAGACAACACAACACGTGTCATCCGGATGTCTCCAATTGTGTTCACAGATAATATTATAATAGATATGTATTCTAGATTCATTATTTCACTAAAAGAGGAGGTTTGGGCCCATAAAACTTTAAAAACCCCGCCACTTTTAATTGAAGTATCTGTACCAAGACAGGAAGTCATATATACGTGTGGTAGGGGTATCCATTTGGCCTCTTCTACAATTTTGATATTTGATCTTGGAATTGTTCCTAGAGTGTGGGTTTTTTTTGTTTTTTTTTGTTTATCATCTTGTGCTACAGTTAATGACAGAAATTAAAAGTGTTGCTAGGATACAAACACTAACCTTACTAGCATCTGCAAGAGCAAATCCTCCACCTAGCAAAATAATAACACCCCACGGAACCTTTCGGACCGTGGTCTGCCATGTTAGTATAGGTCGATATGAAGGTTTTTCGTACTCTCCTGTGTCACCTAAATTACAAATTAACGAGAAGTAAGTTCACGGGCTACTGAAGTAAACACGCTTATCATCCTTCATAAAAAAAGATTTTTTTTTCTTTAATTTTGAAAGTTCAGATTTCATTGTTTTAATTAAAGAGTTTTTTTTATGCAAAAACATATCGCTACTACCTTTGCCATTTGGGGTGGAGGGGAAAGTAATAATCAAAGTGGTCCAAGATTTACATGATCAACATTAGAAATTTGAAAGCTATTCAGTACTGTCCATCATTTACATCTGCTTCGGAATAAAATGGTTGTCATCGTCGGGCGTAGTATCTCTTCAAAGGACAAAAATACCATTTTGAGAACACTTAAATCAATATTTTGGGACACTTAAATAAACATTTTGAAAACACTAAAATTAACGTTCTGAAAACACATAAATTAATATTTTGAAAACGCTTTAGTTAACACTGTACTTCAATGTAAGAAACATTCCCTTTGTACATAGGTTTTAGTTTATAATTATTTTATTTGATCAATGATACAAAGAGGATCAGACACAAGTTTTACCAACTTATGGAGTCTTCTCCTATATATACAATCATTATTACATTATATTGAGAATGCACAAGAAAACAAGAAAAATACAATTTTATCATATAATATAGCTGAAAATAGTAAACGAGTAAAAAGAAATGAAGAAAAAGTATGTGTGTGTGTGTGTATGGATGCTGGATGATGTTTGGTTAGTACATTAAACGATTAGAAATCGTTTAGACCTTTTTATGAATCGGAAAACTGAATAAAAAATAAAGCAATTATCTGCATAGCTTAAGGTTTCACTTCCTGAAGTGAGAAGTGAAGTATTGATCGATTGAGACAAATCGCTTATGCTGAGAAACAGTTCATTTCTTATTAAAGAATATTTGGTACAAACAAAAAAGAAGTGGTTCGCATCTTCTTGGGGGGCACCGCAGCTACACGCTGGGCTAGATAAAATATGAACCTTATGTAGATCGTGGTTGAGGAAAGAAGCTGTACATCTAATTTGTGTTAGGATCACGTTTAACTTTCTAGGGCCATAGTAATAAAGTTTGGGAACTGAGATCTTATTTGGTTGGCTGTTAAGACGAATAGCGTTTTTGAATTTGGATAATGAATCTAATTTTCTGATTGCAATGTCAAGTTTATTCCATTCTTTAACTGTGGAAGGAATAAATGACGAATTGGTTATAGAGAGTCTACAGAAAGGAACTATTAAATTATCACCATTTCGCAAAGGGTATATAGTAGTACTCTGAATAGTTGGGGGAACTAGATAGCGCAAGTATTCAGGTGCCATTCCACATTTTATATTAAAAAATAATTGGAGTTTTCTGCGGTATCTCCGCTCTGATAGTGTTTCCCAACCTGTCTCAGCATATAAATACTCCGATTTTGTAAAAATGGGTAAACCTGTTACAATTCTGGCAGCGTCTAATTGAAGTTTTTCTAATTTGTCTGAATAGCCAATTCCGCAATTATCCCAGACTTCACAAGCGTATTCAAAAAGGGGGCGAATGTAGACTAAATACATTTTTTCTAAGTTGGATCTATTTAGACTGAATTTTAATTTCCGTAATATACCTAAATGTTTGGTTATATTTGTTATCATATTTTCTAAATGTTCATTCCATTTTGCATTTTGAGAGAGGATAACTCCCAGATGCTTATGGCTAGTAGATAAAGGGATACTTTTGCCATTAAAAGAAAATTCGATGTTGTCTATGTTACCGGTATTGGAGAAAAACAAGATTTCTGTTTTTTCGGGATTGAATGACATTAGCCATTTACTAGACCAGGCATTTAGTTCGAGTAGATCATGATTGATTACAGTTTTTATTTGATCAACACTTTGACTAGAATATCCGAGTGATGTGTCGTCAGCAAATAATCTACTCAACGATATAAGTTTTTCTCCTATATCATTTATGTATATTAGAAACATGAGGGGACCCAATACCGACCCTTGGGGTACACCAGCTGAGACAGGTTCGAAACTTGACCAAGAGTTTTTATTAATTACTTTTTGTCTTCTTTTGAACAGATAGTTTTCGAACCATTTTATTAACTTTCCTTGAATTCCGTATGAATTCATTTTGTGAATAAGACCTTTATGCCAAACCTTGTCGAAAGCTTTAGAAAAATCGCAAAAGACGAAGCAGCTAAATTCTTTTTTTTCTAGAGAGTTTAGGATCGAATTGTATAGTTCTAATAGTTGATGGACAGTGGAATGTTTTTGCAAAAACCCCGATTGGTATTTATATATGAGATTGTTATTAACAAGATGATTGTAAACATGCTTATAAACTATTCGTTCCATTAATTTACCTACACAACTTATTAAAGATATCGGGCGATAATTGGAGGGTAGGGATGTGTCACCCTTTTTGAAAATTGCAACAACATGAGCACTCTTCCAATTAGAAGGATATTTGCTCTGTTGTAAAGATTTATTAAATATTATTAGAAGGGGCTTTGCAATTTTCTCAGGAGAAATTTTAAGCATTTTATTACTTATTTTGTCTGGTCCTGTTGCTTTGTTTGGGTCAAGAATTTGAATAACATCAATAATTTCGTTCTCTGTTATATGTATTTCGTGAATAATATTATTTGTTTTTGAGTCAAACTGTGGGAGAGTAACATTTTCTTCGTCCAGTTTTGATATTGAGCTAAAATATTTGTTCAATAACTCGCATTTGTCCGAATCGTCATAAGCAATATCATCAATATTTTGATCATTGATTGAATTTCGGAGTGGGGGTATACAATAATTTCCTTTGTTAGATTTGATTAACATCTTCATTATTTTCCAATACATTTTGGGGTTTGAAGAGTTATTTAATAAAAAGTTGTCTAAATTATTTTCAAATTTCTCCTTTGCTATTTTTTCATATTATTTACCTTATTTCTTTGTTTTTTATATTTAATAATGTTGTTTTCATTTTGAGATTTTAATAATTTTTTCCTAATCCGGTCACGTATGCGGATTTCTTTTCGTATTTCGTTACTGAACCATGGTTTGTCTTTTTCGCGTATCAATATTGTTTTTGAAGGGATACATGCACTTGAGATTTGAAGGAAAGTTTTTGAAAATTCTTCACACATATCATCTACATCATCAAAATTGCAAAGTTTTTCATTCCAATTTATATCAGTTAGCATCTGATTAAATCTAACAAAATCAGTTTGGTCATACAACCAGATTTCTCTTGTAAATGATTTCGATGTAGCTTTTGGGCATTTAATGAATGCAATTGCTGCATCGTGGTCGCTTATATGTCTTGGTATTTTAAGTACATCAGAATAATTACAGTTCAAGGTATCGCTTAGAATAATGGGGTCTAATAAAGTACTAGTATTACCACTTATCCTGGTAGGTTTGTCAATCACATTCTTAAGATTAAAAATATTCACAAGGTCAATAAGTTTGTTGTTATTTGAACACAATAGATTTGAATTCAGATCGCCCGTGATAATGATGTTTTCATTTACCTGAAGGGCCAACTCTATTGCGTATGTTAATCGTGTCCAGTAATCAATATCTGTACACGGAGATCTATATGTGTTGCATAGTAAAAAAGATTGACCTTTGGATCGTATTTCAACCCAGATAGTTTCGTCAAGATTGTTTTCTAATTCGGATTTCCTACTTATAGAGATATCATTTTTCGAATAAATGAGGAGCCCACCACCACTATTTGAACGGTCTTTTCGATGGATAATATTCGGAAACGAATCGAGAGTTATGTCACTATCATTTATTTGGTTATCAAGGTGTGTTTCAGTTACAACTAATATATCGAAATCATTCAAAGAGGTTTCAAGGAACTCCATTTTATTTCTAATACTGCGGATATTAATATTACACAACGAAATACATCTATCAGTATGATTGTTTTCCAAAATTGACTGTGATAATTCGTGTGGACCAGGATTAGATTCGATATTTCCGACAAGTAGTATAAAATGGAGTGTAAAAAGTAAAAACAATGCATTTACATTTGGATTTAGACCCTGGAGCAAGAGAAGGCAGACAAAAAAGAGAGAGCATCGGAGGTTAGTTCTAAATATGTTCAAATAAGTATCAGTCCGAATAACAAAAGGTCCACACAGTCTGCAAGTGTGAGAATGGAATATGCCTATAGCCGCTCTGTATTCTTCCAAACTATTACCCATTGGGCTTTAGGTTTGAAGACAGCAAAGAGCAGAGATAAGCCCGTCCCACTCCCACATCAAAACACACACCGCAGCATCCACACACAAAATTAAATGGGAGAAATAGCAACAATGATGAAAAAGTAAAGAAAGTTAACAAAACATAAATACATGTATATATACAAGCAAAGAAAATGAAAGGTAAGTTCATTTGAAATGTTGAGATATAGCGGGGTTTCAAATGGGAAATTAGTGGTTATATTAAACTTCATTGGGAAAAAAGAACCATATGTCATTAATTTACAGATATGTTATATCATTCCTGTCACAATTCATCACTCCACATATCTACGACTTAAATGTACATAGGTGCGATGTAAATGTAATTTATGTGTTCCATTTAATATTTACAGTTTACATAGCGATTTGAGATCGGATGATGAGGGGTTATTTCTACCATAAGAAGAGTTTGAAGACACAAATGGGAGGTAATCAGAATCCGTAAATCGAAGAAGAACAGACAACACAATGACCAAATGAAAAAGGACAAAAGGACAAACAACGATTTATAAAACATACACATAAAACTAAAGATCGAGTAACACGAACCCCTCTAAAAACCACACATGAACTCATGTGCTCCAGACGGGTAATTAGTTCCTGCTCCACTAGTGATACTCTAGTTACAAACCCGGTGATATGTCATGAACGAGGAAAGGAGGACCGTAAAGTTTAATCCATGTGTTCCATTTAAAATTTACAGTTTACATACCGATTCTGAAATCAGATGATGAGGGGTTCATTCTACCATAAATTGTTATTTCTGAATTAACGATAAAAACACTATGGACAATGGGACTTACTTGATCTCTTGTTAAGGCAGAAGACATTTGGAATTTCTGCAGGCATTATAAATAACAGACATGCTATTAATATGGAAGCTGTTGAATCTCGAACATACTTGTCTTTGCTGTAACAATATATTGCAATCTATCATCTCATGCTACACGTTTTAAAACAATTTAGCATGTTATATCATAAGTCATACATTTATTGTTTACGTGTATGGCTAGGGTTATGGTGTTTAACGCCACTTTCAACAATATTTCGAGTACCCGGAGAAAACAACCGACCCGTCGCCCATGACTGACAAACTTGATCACATAATGTAGTATCGAGTACAACTCGCATTAGCGTGATTCGAACTCACAACGTCAGTGGAGATAGACACTGATTGCATAGGTAGTTATAAATCTAACTACCATACGATCACGACTATGAGTGACCCTTGTTTACTTGTAGTAATAGTGTGTATTCTAATAGTTTTATTTTATGTTGTTTATTCATTAGTTGTGATAGCGTTTGGTCTTCTATTAGCCTGTTTAACCTGCTACATTTATTAGCCTATCCCAAATCAATACCTGCATCTCAGCCATCTGTACCGGAATATGTCATGGTATTGTTTGTGTTCAACTAGTGGAGCACCTGAGTTCACCCCTGATGTTAGTGGGGTGCGTGTTTTGTAGATCGTTGTTTGTCATTTTCTACTTTTTCCTTTGGCCATTATGTTGTCTGTTCTTCGATATACGAATTCTAATTGCCCCTTTGGTATCTTCAAACTCTTCTTAAGTCAGAGGTGGTAGGTCATTTTTTTCTTGATATTGGTTAAATTGTTTACACGTTCTTCTAATAATATAGAGGAGACATATTTTTAGCAAGTAGAGGAAGCGAAGGCGAGTGAGGGATTACATCTTAATGTCCAGGATCTGGATTTTTGTGTTCAATGATTTGAGGTGAGATGAAGTACCTCGTTTTGTTGATTCTGGTGGAATTGTTGACAATCACTATTTGAACTTTCTATTAATGAATGAGTTGAGTTGATTGAGTTCGGCACTCATGTGTATTACTGTATTACTAGTATATTCCGAAATAATGTTAGAATGTCACTTCGCCAGCTCCTCACTTATTTCATATTTTTCTCTGATATTTAGTCCTATGAAAGTAATAACTTGCTCATATCATCGAATTTAGTTTCGTCAGCAGACACGTGAACATATGGGACAAAAAAATGACATAGCACAATGCATAGCAAAACCATATTCATAAAAGTACCAAGAGAATACCTAGCAATTGACATCTTCTTGTAATCAAGAAAAACTTATCCAATGTTATGAAATAAAATATAATTAAATACATCAGTATAAGAGAAACAACATACACATGTTTTGTTAACATAAACATATATACAAAATATACTTACAATGCCAGAGACCATCCAAGGATATCGGGAAGATCACGAAATATCCATAAAATTGCCAAGCATATGAACAATATCATAACCATTACTTCAGCAAAGCTGAAACCGGAAGTAATATTATTAAAAGTATGGTTAGGAGTATGTGTATTTTTTGGCACTTTTACATAATAGTTCAATTATATGGTGGAAGTCAGCTCTTATTGATGGAGAAACTGGATTACCAGGCGAAATCCAGCGACCTGTTAAAAAATAGAGACAAACATGATGTTAGTAAACAACGCTCAGACACATACGTGTAACATGAGGTAAATATACAATATTAAACATGAAATATGACGAAATGAACAGATACAAAAGGTACAAAACAATCTCAATGTATAAACATAATGACTGCAAAATACATCCAAACCATACGTACCTTATTTCTCCAAGTTTTTTAAATTCTGCGTCTATCACTTTTTTAATTTCCTTGGCTCTTTGTCTATTTTCCTTATTGTAACACCTAAATATTAAAGCAACGAGAGCATTTTGTAATTCTAAGTATGTGATATCCACTTGTTTTGTTCTAAAAAATGTCATCGGAAGAGCTTACTTTATCTTACAAGGGATTCTTAATTTCTCCCTATACCAGCATTTTAACAGTGTCTTCTTCTCTGGTTTTTTCTGTGTCGGTATACTTCTTACACAATTCAGTTTAACGTAAAGGCCGATGTAGAGTATATTCGAAGGGAAGCGAAACTAATCGAATACAAAAAAGGTGCACGTCACAAACAAAAACAAGAAAAAAAAATCCCCAGAAATCCAGAAGTGAGACCACGTGCTCTGGGCGGGTCAACTTCTCCTGCTTCATTATTAATATCTATCGTATAATGTAGAGAATGCATAACATGAATTTTAGATATTGAATTTGCATAACCTAAATAAACACATAAAGTACGAATTAGAAAAAAAATGTTACCCCAAGTATATTATTACTGCTGAATGATGTAACAGTCATCTGTCAAAAGTATTAGGAAATGTAAAAAAAATCCCTATATAATCAACCAAAACCATATTTTTTTCAAAAAATTATTATGAAGTCATTTCTGGATAGATTTTAGCAAATGTTACACCAAAACATTCGGAATTGTCAATATTTTGATTGTTTATTTACTCATTATGTTGTTATGAGTGATTTTTATTTGTACATAATTTAAACACAACAAATAAATATTGATATTTATTTTCCTATATATTTCAACTAAAAATAAATCCTAAAAATAAAAAATCATGGAAAAATTATGTACAAATAAAAACCACTCATATAAACATAATGTTTTGTGTGTGTATATGTGTATCTTCGAATATAGCTGCGTGGAAATGAATATTTCGGAAAAACGAGTATTCGACTTTGCCGATAGAAATGATGCAACAGCTACTACGAACGAATCAAAGTGTGTTCTTTCCAAGGACATGAGTTACCCGTGTTCGAGACTCGAGCATACAGTATTATATCAATATCTGATTCACACAATTTAGGCTTTGTTCTGTATGTCACTACATGTTCATGATAAAAGTCTAAGACTGCTTATAACACAATAGGACTTTAGACATACTAGGTATGGTGTATAGTGTTATTCGTATGGCCTTATAACACAATAGGACTTTAGACATACTAGGTATGGTGTATAGTGTTATTCGTATGGCCTTAAAACTGGCTTAACCACGCCAAACTGTATTGATGGTTTTGTTTGGTTTTTGGTGTTTAACGCCACTTTCAGCAATATTTCAGCTATATCATGGTGACCAGTTTTAGTGGTGGAAAAAGCCGGAGTACCCGGAGAGAACCACTGACCATGGACAAGTAACTGGTAAACTTTATCACTTGCGTTACGAGTCGAGTGCACCCTTTTTTGTAATTTACAAAGCCGGCCACGAACCCACGCCGTATTGGTGATAGGCTTGTAGGAGTTATTAAGAAGTCCAACTACCTAACTCATTGAGCCACCCGGGCCCTCCCAAACTGTATTGAAGTGCCTCTACTAATCCAGGTGTGTGAGCGGTCATGTATATATATATATATATGTATCTATTTTGTTTCTGTTTCTAAGATTTCCTTATTGGTTTTTAGAACTGTTTTTATGGCGTTGTATTTTTTGTTTTGTTTTTATTTTATTGTGTAATGTTTGGAACTTTCGTGCAACTTCCAAGTTTCTAGACTCGTCATTATGTGCGGTATGGAAACCGTAGTCAGAGCTCCAGAGATTTTACTCAGCTATGAAGGCAACGAAGGTATAAGTGGTTAATTTGGTTTAAAATACGGAAAAAATGAGAGACACTTTGATCGAGGTAAATAAACATTAAAATTTTATAAATAAGTATCTTCAGAGAGTATCATAAATTAACATAGATTTATATTTGAACAACAAACTTACCCACCGCGAATAAAAAGTATCTGTAACCAAAGCCATGATACAAATAAGATGATTATGGATAAAGGTAGAGCAAATCCCATCCAGTTAGCAAATGTAATGCCTGAATCAATGCCAAGTTCCCCAAATTTCCTATTAATAATAAAAACGTATATATCAAATTTAGTGCGCACGACGCGTTTCTGGAATAACCATCATCAAGTACGTACAAAGTCAAAATATATGAAATAAGGGTAATAACAAAATTACCGAACTCCGAACAATCTTACAAAGGGAAAGTCAAAACTCATAATTATATAAACAGACAAAATCAGTCAACAACCGGAAAACTGTGAAAACCGTAATGACCCTGACTTGGTACAGGCATTTCTAAAGAAATGGTGGGTTGAATCAGATTTTAAAGCGCCAAACCTCCCGCTCTCATTACGGTTCAAAGGTTCCGGCTGTCACTATAACAGTATTTAAATACAGGAACAAAATAGGTAAAATAGTTGTCAAAGCAGTACCATATTCGGTGACGTAAATGTCAAAAATATTTTTAAGTCACACATTGATAAAAAAGGCAAATAACTTAAAAGTTTTTATCAGCAAGCATACCAAATAGTCTAAACAGAATAGCCATAATCGGCTAAGGTCACCCATGTATGAGGGAGGAGAACCTTAGTTTTAATAATAATTACATGATTTAAAAACTGTAAATTTCGATAAAAAAAATATATCTAAGAAACCAAGTTGTTGTTAATAATTTAAATATAGAACAATGTGCTATGCGACCATGAAATGGAAAAAAATGAAAACAAAATGTTATTTCCACCTGTTGCGAAAATGTTGTCGAAGTGTTTTAAGAGTTTGATAACAAGTTTTTGAACAATGGACACACCGTTGCTTAGCAGACATTTTGAGGCATTTGACGCACTATCACATTTAATTTTATCCTTACAAGAACTAATGCAATAAGTAAAACCTTACCTTTAAGCGGCACAAAATGGTTCCAATAATAACGTACATTCACCCCCTATATACCACGGTTTTCCGTGTTAAAGGGTTAAACAATTGCGCTCGATTGTTTAACCGTTTAACTCGGAAAAGCGTGGTATAACTGAATTGTAACTTCAAGCGATGCAATATCAGATCTAGGTCGTTGATTATTGCACGGCTCTCTGATAGTAATAAAACGACAGCCTAGATTTAAAGTGTGCAATATCTCTTATATGCGCTTAGTATTTCATAGTTCTTAGCTGTTGCTTACATTCTGGTATATAAACCATAAAGAGATCAAAGAAAAAGAATGCATTCATTTTACATTTACTGAAATTGTCCACCACATCATGAATAACATTTTCATATGACTTTCGATAATCACGTGACAGTAAAAACGTACTCGTTTGCTACTCCTTGTAAGATAATATTTGGTGGTGTACCAACCAGCGTTGCTATTCCTCCTGAATTGGATGCGTACGCAACTCCTAGTGCAAATACTTTACTTAATCGCTTGATCTCTGCTGATCTTCTCTTTACCTCTTTTCTGAAAAAAAAATATAAATTTCAAACTTTTGCTGTGTCGTTGATAATACAAAGTACAGTAACATACCAACAAACTCAAGTCCGCTTCAAAAGATTATTCAATAGTGAAGCATATTTTAATGGTACCCTTTACGTATTAACTTATACTTAACACTTTCCTTCTTTGCAATGTATACACTAATAATTTATACAGAGAATGTATGTCATCATTTTGATCAAATGTATTTATACTGTACATTCAAGTTATATTATATAGGGGCCTTCTTGATCGTATGATAGTGGTATTAACAATTACATATACAACAAGTGCATATCACCACTAACGTTATGAGTTTCGGTAATATCGTGGCGGTCAGTTTTATTGATGGAGAAAACCGGAATACCCTGAGAAAACCATCGACCTGCCGCAAGTCACTGACAAATTTTATCACATAATGTTGTATCGTGTACACCTCGCGTGAATGGGATTCGAATTCGCAACTTTAGTGGTGCTAGGAACTGATGGTATGTATAGTTGTGAATCCAACTTCCATGCGATCACGACCACGACGGCCCCTTCTCTCAATTTGGACACTTATAACTACAAAACATGAATTATTTTCAAGGAATTATTTTTTTATATCCGTCATTGATTTTACTATTAACATTACCATTTACATACCTGTCAATCTCCTCTTGGAACTCCAATCTTACTTCATTGCTCTCTGCTGCCGTGTGTTGATCTGTCTTATTATCACACCCATCGAGTCCACCTTCTTCATCCTTACCGTCTTAAAAGGAAATATGATTGAGGTAATGACTGTATTGTTTAAGGAGATAATCATAAATCTATGATCTTATAAACTGCTTCGGTGATGTAATGGTTAGCGTATGCGCCTTGAGGGCGGTAGATCGTTTGTTCGAGCCCAGATTGGGTCAAACCAGACATTAAAATTGGTATTTGTTGCTTCTCCGCTAAACACGCAACATTAAGGCGAACGAGTAAAGACTGGTTGACCCGGAATAATGATAATGTGTCCGAATGGGGCGACATGTCTATCCACTGAGCGTGTTGGTCTAGTACAAAGCGGACCTCATCATCATTTCATTGAAAATTAACTTGTTCTCTCCATGATATAGCTGAAAATTGCTGAGTTGGCGTTAAACAACAACTATCACTCACTCATTTACTATGATTTTATGTAGAAAATTAAGGTTTTCTGTCGGCATGTAAGCTAAATAAGTAAATTGAAACTACAAGATGGTAGATCGATTGAGTTGGGGTTAGTTTTCTGGTGTTTAACGCCACTTAATTATTTCAAATATATCGTGGCGGTCAGTATTATTGGTAGAGGAAACCGGAATACGCGGAGAAAACACACCAACCTGTCGCAAGTCACTGACAAACTTTATCACATAAGGTTGTATCGAGTACACCTCGCCATGAGCGGAATTTGAACTCAGAACTTCAGTAGTGATAGGCAGTGATTACAAAGACAGTTGTAAGTCCAATTACCATACAACGATGGCCCCTAGATCGATTGGTTACGTAGATAAAACAATGCATAGATGACGAAATCAATGATTCTGATACAGAAAAACTAAATTTGAGATTGAAGACACGTGTATCAACATACAAAATGGATTCCTACACAAAAATAAATGACAATACGAGGTTGATAATAATCAGATCTCTGTTTAATGTATTCATTGATTTTAATACACATATAATTCAAATGTGCTTTAGTTAATCCATCGTCAATACTTACCTAATTCAGATGTCTTTAGTTAATCCACCGTCAATACTTACCAAATTCAGATGTCTTTAGTTGATCTACCACAGCTGTTATGATCGGGAACATCATATATGTTGTTGCTGTGCTACTGATTCACCATGGTAATACTTACCTAATTCAGCTGTCTTTAGTTAATCCACCGTCAACATTTACCTAATTCAGAAATTCAGCTGTCTTTAGGTGATCCACCACAGCTGCTATGATAGGTAATATCATAGCTGTCGTTGCTGTGTTACTGATCCACTGTCAATACTTACCTAATTCAGATGTCTTTAGTTAATCCACCGTCAATATTTACCTAATTCAGCTGTCTTTAGTTGATCCACCACAGCTGTTATGATCGGTAACATCATAGATGTTGTTGCTGTGTTACTGATCCACATAGAGAGAAACCAAGTAGGAATCATCAGACCTAGAAGTAACCTAACAATACCGTTAAGTCAGTTATATCCAAGGAAAGATAATTCACACATGTCCAGTGTCAGAATATATAAGCTAACAGTACCATTTAGTCAGTTGTATCAACGGAAAGAAAATTATCCACACATGGGTGATGTCAGACTAAGTGACGTGATCGTATGGTAGTTGGATTTAGAATTACCTATGTACTCATTGCAAATCAACACTAAAGTTGTGAGTTCGAATCCAGCTCAGGCGAGGTATACTCGATGCAACATTATGTGATAAAGTTTTATCAGTGAATTGCGGCAGGTCGGTGGTTTTCTCCTGGTACCCTGGTTTCCTCCACCAATAAAACTGACCGCCACGAAATAACTGAAATATTGTTGAAAATGGCGTTAAACACCATAATGATAAGCATAGCACACGTCAGTATTTGTTGGCTTCTGTTCAGAGGTCACCGACTTTACCCACTAGGCCATTCGTACCGCAGTAATAGATTGATATATTTATTAAATTTAAGCAAATGATTAATTTACGTTTAAATATATAACAATATAACTTTGTCCAATTGCTTTTGTTTCTGAGGATGGTATGTGACAACATTCCTGAACTTAAAATGTATGGTTCTCATTTAAAACAGATGATTGTTGCACAACTATGAATGAAATGAATGAAAGATTACAGTTGTCTTACATGTTTGGAGTGCTGCCTACAATTTTCAGAATTCCTAAAGCCATTCGTTTGTGAAGACCTGTCTCCTCAATAGCTACAGCTATGATCAATCCGCCCAAAAAGAGCATCGAAGTATCCTAAAGTATAATTATACAATTATCTTTGTACTATTTATCTTAATTCAAGGTTGTGACTCATTGTATAAGCAATCTCTTCAGAATTAGCACTAAACTAAGCCGAATACAGTCAAACCTGCCCATGCAGTCACCTGTGTTAAAAGGTCATCTTTTTCTTGTCCTTTCATATAAAATTTCCTGTGAATGGAACCTCTTTTAACAAGTCACTTGTCTTATAAAGCCACCTTGTATTTGTACCAAAGGTGATCTCTTAATACAGGTTTGAATGTATATCCGATACATTGACAAATCTACTGTATGCCGTTGACGCGAGTTCACTATATATACAAATTTATTTTTCCCGGTATTTTATGTATCTACATAGGTATAGTCTCGATAATTCAGAACGGCATAGGTAGTGTAATGGTTAATGTGTTCAGTTCAAGTGCGGTAGATCGTGGGTTCGAGCCCCGATCTGGTCAAACCAAAGACTATAAAATTAGTATGTGTTGCTTCTTTGCTAAACACGTAGCATTTAAGAGAAAGAGCAAAGACTGGTTGGCTCGGAATCGGGATAATGTGTTCGAGTAGGGCGACATGTCTATCCGCGGACTGTTGTTTCAGTGAGCTAGAACTATAAAAATCCAACTAAGCGTGTTGGTCTAGTACATAGAAGACCTCATCATCATATCCTTGAAAATTAACTTGTCGCCATGATATAGCTAAACAAATTGTTGAGGTGGTGTTCAACAACAATCACTCACTAACAGCCTCATGAATCTATTATGAACTTACATTAACGTATTTGGAACACACATGTTTTCCTGTAGCTAAGCCCAACATCGGAAACAAAAATACTGGAAATAAAGCAGTGACTGATATTGGGACAGCTTCCAACAGCCACATAACACCCATCACTATTATAACATACAAACATGTTGCTTCCTGAAACAAAACCACACGACATATTTAGACCAAAAGAAGTTCTTAGTTTGTGTTCATTTCTACAAAAAATACACAATTGTCATCACGGACCGGTTGGCCGTTATGAAATATACAGATCTCAAATAGCAAATGATCTTTTACCTTACATGTAGATTTATCCCTTCATCTAAAACTGTCAAGACTTTTACCTCACCTGACTACATGAACTGTTTATCCTTCGTCAGCACCCAAGTTCACTCCCGGCATCCTTTAGCTTTGGTTGGTGGTACACTACATCTTAGTTTTCCTGTGTTGTGCTATTAGTTTTGTTTGTCTTCGTTCTCGTGTCTTTTGTCCAAATGTTGCCATTGTCACTCGAATGTTTATTAGTGTCCCTTCGGGTTTCTCTAACGCGTATTATTAGACATTTTTAATCCTGTTCTCGTTACGAATATAGGTCATTACTGGGTGTGTTTTCTTAATAAAAAAGGGGGTATGGTGTTTAGCACCACTTTAAACAATATTTCAGTTATATCATGGCGGTCGGTGTTACTGGTGGAGGAAACCGGAGTACTCGGAATAAAACCATCGACCTTCCACAAGTCATTGACAAATTTGATCACATAATTTTGTATCGAGTACACCTCGCCTGAACAGGATTCGGTAGTGGTGATAGGCACTAATTGCATAGGTAGTTGTAAATCCAACTACCATACGATCACGACCACGACTTTGAATATCTATAAGAAAAATTTGAAGATACCAAAGGGGCAACCAGAAGCCGTAAATCGAAGAAAGACAGATTATACAATGACCAAAAGAAAAAAAAACAAAGGACAAACAATGAGATCTAAAAACTTCACAGAATATAAATAACTTTCATTCAAACATTCCCTCTATATAGAATGAAATCATATCATTGTCTTTACCGCTTGAAGTTGATTAAATTCACTTTTAATTTCACAAAAGCTGAATTTGCTTTTCATGTTCTGGAAATTTAATTACAGCTGATGCCCTGTTGGTTTTCTTGTAGTTTATTTCTTCTTCAAAATTCCCCTTTAACCAGTAAAATATTTGCATCATTAGGAGAAAAAGACATGTGTAATCAAAAGTCAAATACATATATATATTTTTCAAAGAAGATTTAATATTTGCCAGTTTTAACTAGTTCAATGGTATTTATATTTGTCACTGATACGTATAATATCGCTATTCTCCAATTTTTTTTTAAATACCATAAACAATGATAAGTCAACCACCGAATTTTATTTTTGTAATGTAATATTATATGTAAACAAAGCTACATATATATGTCTACTCTGCAATAAAAGAAACGCATAAGGTGTTTTAGGTATTTTAATACATGTACTTTAAATCCAAATTTTTCAGTTACATTTATAGATATTGTAAAATTAACAGTCTATTCTTCAATGATTAGTGTATGAAAGTCAGTTTATCACAGTTCAGCACACTTCGGGTCATGTTAAAGTTAGTACTGCGACCAACACTGCTCTACACCTCCTCGGCATAGACTCAATCAATTCTCTAATATTATTTCGTGGTATTGTTCGCCATTTCTGTTCCAACATTTGGCAGAGTTGATCGAGGGTCTAAGGTGGAGGTTGACGCTGGTGCACACGTTTATATAAATGGTCCCAAAGGTGTTTAATCTGATTCAAATCCGGCGTTGTGTGTGGCCTAACATTTTCCTGTTGGAATAACTCCCTCTGTCGATCAATTACGTGCATGAGATGAGGTTGGAGAATTTCGTCTATGTACCTTACAGCCCTCAAATTGCCCGGGACATGAACGAGTTCTGTTTTTCTATGATCTGAGATGCCCGCCCACATCATGACACTACCTCCACCGTAGCTATCAACTACCTGAACACGGGAGGAAGATAAATGTTCATTCCGGTGCCTGTATACTCGTATTCTGCCATCTCGTTTCTGCAGGAGAAAATGGGACTCGGCGCTAAACCACATTCTGTGCCATTTTTTAAATGTCCAGCCCCTTAATATGTTGTACCAACGGATTCTTTCATGTCTGTGGAACGGTCTCAATACCGCTCCAAAATATGGCCTTCTGGGTCATTTAAAGATATGTCATACCATGTCTTAATGATACAACGTATTTTAAAAGAAATAAATTTATCTCTTTTCTTTTATATTAAAAAAAAAAGCATAAATAACTGTTGATTCCAATATGGTTTTCTTGCTTTTCATAATGGTTTATAAAAAGAGAACACAATTATAAAAGACAATATGTCTAACAATATGTAAGGTTTGTGTGTTTTGAAATAGTATTTGTCTCTTCTTTGTGTATAATGAGATGCAGCACACATGTATTACAAATGTTATGTAGCGATTTCCATAGTATGTCTATCTATATGTATTTATTTATTTAAGTGATTTCCATAGTATGTCCATCTATATGTATTTATTTATTTAAGTGATTTCCATAGTATGTCTATCAATATGTATTTATTTATTTAAGTGATTTCCATAGTATGTTCATCTATATGTATTTATTTATTTAAGTGATTTCCATAGTATGTCTATCTATATGTATTTATTTATTTAAGTGATTTCGATAGTATGTCTATCTATATGTATTTATTTATTTAAGTGATTTCCATAGTATATCTATCTATATGTATTTATTTATTTAAGTGATTTCCATAGTATGTCCATCTATATGTATTTATTTATTTAAGTGATTTCCATAGTATGTCTATCTATATGTATTTATTTATTAAAGTGATTTCCATAGTATGTCTCTCTATATGTATTTATTTATTTAAGTGATTTTCATAGTATGTCCATCTATATGTATTTATTTATTTAAGTGATTTCGATAGTATGTCTATCTATATGTATTTATTTATTTAAGTGATTTTCATAGTATGTCCATCTATATGTATTTATTTATTTAAGTGATTTCCATAGTATGTCTATCTATATGTATTTATTTATTTAAGTGATTTCCATAGTATATCCATCTATATGTATTTATTTATTTAAGTGATTTTCACAGTATGTCCATCTATATGTATTTATTTATTTTAGTGATTTCCATAGTATGTCTATCTATATGTATTTATTTATTAAAGTGATTTCGATAGTATGTCTATCTATATGTATTTATTTATTTAAGTGATTTCCATAGTATGTCCATCTATATGTATTTATTTATTTAAGTGATTTCCATAGTATGTCTATTTATATGTATTTATTTATTTAAGTGATTTCCATAGTATGTCTATCTATATGTATTTATTTATTTAAGCTATGAAATATCAATGAAATGTGAAAACACTTATATTTGCTTCTGTAATTTTAGTTTGTACCAATGAAAAGTAACCGATAAACTCTTAAAAATAAAATCATATGGAGGAAACGCATACGAGACAATATCCCACTCCCTAATACAAAAACAATGACCATACAGGACAAATACAAGAAAGACAAACACTGAACATCTGATTCCCCAATAGTCGCTCCCTAAATTAAAACAAGAAAAATGAAAAAAACAGATCTTCATCAAAAGACCGATGCATTGTTTACTTCCGGTATCACTTCTGCCATCTTGAATTAGTTCGAGTATCTTCTTGAAATCCATAATTTTCAATCCGATTTTGAAGCAAAAAGTTTAATATCTGAACTGTTGAATTTTCCCCTTTCTTGAAGAACAATATAATTCCTGCGTTCGTAGGGGTTAGATAGGTTTTCGAAAATAGATTAAAACATTAAATTTTTCGTTTTTCTACAGCATCCATCGCCGAAAATCACAAAAATTGGTTGGTTTATGCATAGAAATCAGGCGAGAAATAGGACACTTTTCAGATTAAATTTGAAGTAACTAAAAATAACCCTTTTCATGAATATTTTATATTATATGCGAAGATAATAGTACATTGGTACTTACCAAAGTATTACACACTAGTAAGTAGAATGGTCCTATAAATGCAACAGCCACAATAATCCAGCTTTTTATAGCCCAGAGGTTTCTGAGGATCCAGGTAAAATCCATCTTAAAACTTTTACGGGCGTATAATATTACACACTTAAGTAGATGCAGATATTTTGTGTTCAATGGGTAGATTCAAATTTCTTTACACAATGCGATTTAAAGGGCTACAAATGGGAGTTCATTTTGTTTACGCTTCAGTCAATATTTAAACGAGTATTGTTAGTCTACAGAGACTGATCAAATTGAAAAATAAGTACTTTTTATTGGCAAAGCCTAATATGCATGTAATTAGACAAATAAAATACCATTCTTAGCATAGACACACTAAAAGAAACAGTGCGTTAAAATTAAGATAAATAATCAAGGTTTGGTTTATGGTGCTTAACGCCACTTTCAGCAATATTTCAGCTATATCTTAGCGGTCAGTTTTATTGGTGGAGAAAACGGGGTACCCGGAACGAGAAAACAACTGACCTGCCGCAAGTCACTGACAAACTTTATCACATAATGCTGTATCAAGTACACCTCGCCAATGGACGGGGTTCGAACTCACAGCTTTAGTGGTCATATGGACTGATTACACAGGTAGTGGTAAATCCAGCTCCCATACGGTCATGACAACGATGACCACTAAATAATCAAACCACCGTTGAATATTATATTACTAACTATATGTAAAGGATAACAATCGTGAGCCATAGTGGGTAATGTCCTTGGAGAGTGTTACGCTCTCTGAATCTGACAACATCTTTTGCAGAATTCGAAAAGGCATAGGCGCATTTGGTAGCCCCTACATAAAACTACTTTTTTCGTCCCTCCGTACCTTTCCAGTAGCAGCTAAACGTCGATGAACTCGATGCCTCGGTTGTCTCATTCCTCCGTTTTTCCGATACATTTTTAATATTGTTGAACTGTTCTTGTCCTGAATATGTATGAACTATTTATTGCTGGACGTTAAACAATACAACACGCAATCAATGCAAACGTTATCAAAATAATGTTTGACTTTGGGCAAACATTGAACAATTTAATTTTCTAGTCACAATGTGTTGAAAAGAAAATGTTTGGAAGATGAATCCAAGTAAAAGATTGCATAATTCACAAAGCGTTTTCTATAAAATGTTAACATAAATAGATATTGCACTGTAGTATGTGATCACCATAAGCCTTAACTTAACCCCGGGGGTGAACTCAGGTGCTTCGGGATGATAAGTAGTTTCTGCTCCACTATTTACACCTGTCTTGTTACTCTTGCTATAAATCATGGACGAGGAAAGAACCGGATTGTGATTACACCAAAGGGAACATATACGTGGTTATTTAATCGGTCAACCAAGTCATGGTGGCGACTGTAAAACATTCGAAATGATGACTTCAACTTAACCACTAGGCATCATTGTTTCATTAGCGTCATTGTTAGCAGCAACCATCTACCAAAGAAACCATGGTAGGAACTACAAGTTCTGGAATATCGTGTCAATAAAGAGATATATATACTCTATATAGAGTTGCGACTGGAATGTTGAAAGCTGTTGTTACCATGGACATGGACACATTAAATAAACGATGAAGAGATGAAATCATGATGACATTTCATTAGAAAGTAAATTTGGGAACACGTTGTTCGTTGAAAATGAACAAGAACATGAATAAGCGCGCTACGGAAAATTATATACTTAAGTTCCTGCCAGTTTCATCTGTGTCTAGTGACAGTATAGTTAAGGAATCATTGATGACATTATCAACACGGCTGTGAAAACTGCCGAAGTCGACGAGCAAAAAACAAAATATTTACAACATTTTATTAATAAACATGACACAATCGTGTCAAATTAAACAGAGATATACATTTCACTTGCATCCTGCGTTTATTGAATAACACTTGTGTGAAACATAATTTTAAAAGTGTACATGTAAGCAATCTTTTCTGAAGTAGAGAGTACAACAGTGCAAAGGAAATATGCAAATACGCATCATTTTCAAAAGTAGGGGGTAATTACCCTTTGGACTTGAAAATTATCTGGAGCTCTGACCTTCATTACGTACGCTCAAAATCGAAAGATTGGAAAGATGAAAACCAAATAATTTAAAGTTTTGGGAGCAGTAAAACCAAAGGGTCTAACCAGGATGGTCAATTGTTTATTTGTATTCTTATTCTAGTAGACTTCACAATAACAACAAAGTAATCATATGTATTACATCATAGCCATTTAAAAAAGGAGGAAGTTCGTCACGCAAATTATCTTTCTTTCAAATGGAGGTTTTTATTGGTAGATAGTCTAATTTTATTTACTTCTTCATAGAAGAAACACAATGAAAATAATAACGGTGTCATAATTTCATGATAACGAAGATATTTACTTTGATTGAATCTATTAATAATTTTTTATCTGGTATTCACTTCCTGGTAACGCAAGTCCCAACTGTGGTGTAGTGAACAATTTATATTAACACGATGTCGTCAGTACATATCTATGATGATTTGTTTCCAACAGAGGCCCGAACCTCTAGACGCACAACGAATATAGGATATGAAAATGTAATCTTTACCACAGGAGGGACAAATACTGACAGTCATAACATTACAGATGGAATAAACAGAAGTAGTAAAAATTCAAAAAGACCACTGATTTTATTTTGTGAGGGTTTAATAACTGGACTAGTTATAGCCAGCATTGTTGTATTCGTTGCTATGAAATATGGAAATAATTATTCAGTGGACCCATCGAAGCAGTGTGGTAATATTATTAGATTTCATATATTTTGTTTTAAATGTGCGTATATGTGGTGGTTCTTTTATACCATCTCGTTCGATATGTCGTTCTGTTGCCACACGGGCCCACACCATAAAGACAAGACAATAAAACGACATTATGTTGCTTTGTTGCCGCATCATAACGACAAAACGACGGAGCGAGAGTCATTTAAATATCGCTTGTCATTCTGTCGTCGCAACATACCAAACTTTTTAGAAAGTTTTTCATGAGATTCATTAGGCCACTTCTTGAATATTCGAGTGAAATTTGGGACAGTTGTACTGTTGCCGACTTGAAGCTGCTAGAATCCTCATAGGTCTCATAGTTATGCAAGTTTGCCTTCTTTATCTACAGAAACCTGATTGGAAAAACTTAATACCAGACTCAAAACCAGAAAGCTGTCACTTTATTTTAATATAGCTAAGGGTGATACTCCCGATTATTTAAGTGATCTGCTGCCGTGGACTGTCAATCAGAAAAACAATTACAACTTACGAAATGCAAATAATTTCACTATTCCACGGTGTCGTCTAACCCTATATCAAAATTCATTTTTCTAGCCACTTTTCATGTCTGTAATTTACCCCATTATATCAGAGATTCACATAGTAATTGCATTTTAAGATCTAGATTAAAGGCTTACTACAACAATCCTGTAAAACCTCCTAAATATTTTTCGCTTGCTACATGTCTGGCTTGTCCTCTTTATACACGCTTAAGGCAAAATTGTAGTAGCTTAAAAGGCGACATTTTTAGATGTCATCTCATAGATTCTTGTTATTCTAACAGTGATAATTATGTGGAAAACAATGAAAACTACTTCTTGCATTGCAAATTGTTTGTAAACCAGAGAAATGTAATGTTGAACAATATTAGATATCTTAGGTTAGATATATCTAATATTGTATGAAAATTAAGATTTTGCATATGATGAAAACGGCACACTTTTCATCTGTTCACAGATACATAAATAGACGCTACCAGATTTGTCTAATGTTTATACACTCCTTATTCGTGCGACGGCAACGACTCAACATCAATAACAATGTCTCCTGTCATTTTGCTCAAATAAATATGAACGAAATAATGTTATGTTTTTTAATATACTAATGGAAAAAAGAAACTGTGCATTCTAAAAATTAATATATATTTTTTTATGACCGGTATTTATTTTTTTATTAGTCATGACTAGTTGAAATATTGATTTTTATGCTATCGACCAGTCGCGGGAAACTTGCACGGACTTTGACACGCTCTATGAGTACACCTCGTGTATTTGGCCTTCTTTTGTTTATCATTCTCGTTTAACGATTTGTGACTGTTTGAGGTTTACTAAGGTTTGTTTTTGTCCCTACACATCAGAAAAACAGTTTTGTTTGAATGACATTAATTCCAGTGTTATGCCACGTCTCGACGAAAATCAGCGTCTTCGTGCTATTGGTATGCTCCAAGCTGGACTGGCACAGAACGTTGTCGCTAGACATTTTGGCTGTCATCGCAACACGATACTGTCATTATGGAGACGATTTAGACAATCTGGCAACACTAGAAACCACAGACGTTCAGGTCGTCCACGTGTAACGTCACGTCGTCAAGATAACCACATAAGGCTGGTGCATCTGCGAAATCGATTCCAGACGTCAAATCTCACTGCAAGAAGCATCCCCGGATTACGACCGATCAGCTCTAAAACAGTCCGCAATAGACTTCGTGAGAATAACATCAGGCCAAGACGTCCCGCAATCTGTCCAATTTTGCTGCCTAGACACCATGCAGCTAGGCTAACGTAGTGTAGACGTTATTTAAGATTCAGAATACAGGATTGGGCCAACATCCTGTTCACAGATAAATCCCGATTTCAACTAGACAGCAGTGATGGCCGTTCTCGTGTTTACCGCCGTGTAGGAGAACGATATGCAGACGCCTGCGTCATTCAACGTCCATCGTTTGGTGGTGGCAGTGTTATGGTGAGGGGAGGCATAACAGCACATGGCAGAACACCATTGGTTGTTGTCGCCGGAAATCTGACCGGTATACGCTATCGGGATGAAATTGTTCAGCCTTATGTCATTCCGTTCATCCAAGCTCAGGCCAACAACGTCACATTTCAGCAGGACAACGCTCGACCACATGTTGCGCGAGTAGTGCGTGACTATCTGACACAGTAAAATGTTGATGTGTTACCATGGCCAGCAGTTTCACCCGATCTTTCACCCATTGAGCATGTTTGGGATGAAATGGAACGACGGTTACGCCATCTGTCAAATCAGCCAGTGACGTTAGCGGAAATGGGTTTGGCATTGATCCGTATTTGGAACAATATCCCACAAGCATTTTTCATCAACTTAGTTAGAGCAATGCGTCGCCGTTGCCAAGCATGCATTAATGCAAATGGTGGACACACACGCTACTGACTTTGGTAATGTCTAAAGAGCTTTGTGTTGTTTAAAACGTTTACCAAATGAATTCAACTGACGTTAAATGTTATTGGTCTGATGGTTTGGTGAAAAATGCATTATTCGACAATATACTGTACACCATTAATAAATTTTATTTTGATATTGATCTTTAATTGGTTTTTTTAGTAATGCTCAGTTTCTTTTTTCCACTAGTATATATTGTCTTTTTAATGATTTATTTGTAACGGAGAAGCCCTCGTAAGTGTCTGAACCATTGTCTGTATAATTCCTTGACAATAACATATGTTTAAAGTAGCCATAACGATAAGATCAGCAATAAAACTGACCGCCACGATATCACTGAAATATTGATAAAGTGGCGTTAAGCATCATCCATCCAAACCCTAATCCCACAAAGAATAATATTAAACAAAAATCAAAAAACGTAAATATCTTATTTAGTGATATTTCTGCTCAGGAATAACTCTATGTAGTGGCGTAGATGATGACTGAAAAGATGCATAAATTGTATGGAAATTCAGATTTTGCATATGATGTAAACGGCACACTTTTCGTAGCTGTTCACAGATACATAATAGACACAAAACGATTTGTCTAATATTTGTACACTCATAATTCGTCCGACGACAACGAAACAACATCAATAACAATGTCTCTTGCAGTATTATGTCATTTTTCTCAAATAATTATGTACAAAATAATATTTGTTTTTGTAATACCGTATAACCGGTAATTTCTGCGGTCTAAAAAGAAGACATTTAATTTTTGCGGATTTTATTTTCTGCGGATTGAAAATCTCGGCACCGAAAAAAAAAGTGTTTGTATTACAGGAAGCAACAACTGAAGCGATGTTACGATAAACAACTGGTGCACATTACAGTGATCCTTAGAAGTAAAAACATATTTAGTTCTTTAGAAAGTTTTCAAAGATACCAAAGGGGCAACCAGAAGCCGTAAATCGAAGAAAGACAGATTATACAATGACCAAAAGAAAAAAAAACAAAGGACAAACAATGAGATCTAAAAACTTCACAGAATATAAATAACTTTCATTCAAACATTCCCTCTATATAGAATGAAATCATATCATTGTCTTTACCGCTTGAAGTTGATTAAATTCACTTTTAATTTCACAAAAGCTGAATTTGCTTTTCATGTTCTGGAAATTTAATTACAGCTGATGCCCTGTTGGTTTTCTTGTAGTTTATTTCTTCTTCAAAATTCCCCTTTAACCAGTAAAATATTTGCATCATTAGGAGAAAAAGACATGTGTAATCAAAAGTCAAATACATATATATATTTTTCAAAGAAGATTTAATATTTGCCAGTTTTAACTAGTTCAATGGTATTTATATTTGTCACTGATACGTATAATATCGCTATTCTCCAATTTTTTTTTAAATACCATAAACAATGATAAGTCAACCACCGAATTTTATTTTTGTAATGTAATATTATATGTAAACAAAGCTACATATATATGTCTACTCTGCAATAAAAGAAACGCATAAGGTGTTTTAGGTATTTTAATACATGTACTTTAAATCCAAATTTTTCAGTTACATTTATAGATATTGTAAAATTAACAGTCTATTCTTCAATGATTAGTGTATGAAAGTCAGTTTATCACAGTTCAGCACACTTCGGGTCATGTTAAAGTTAGTACTGCGACCAACACTGCTCTACACCTCCTCGGCATAGACTCAATCAATTCTCTAATATTATTTCGTGGTATTGTTCGCCATTTCTGTTCCAACATTTGGCAGAGTTGATCGAGGGTCTAAGGTGGAGGTTGACGCTGGTGCACACGTTTATATAAATGGTCCCAAAGGTGTTTAATCTGATTCAAATCCGGCGTTGTGTGTGGCCTAACATTTTCCTGTTGGAATAACTCCCTCTGTCGATCAATTACGTGCATGAGATGAGGTTGGAGAATTTCGTCTATGTACCTTACAGCCCTCAAATTGCCCGGGACATGAACGAGTTCTGTTTTTCTATGATCTGAGATGCCCGCCCACATCATGACACTACCTCCACCGTAGCTATCAACTACCTGAACACGGGAGGAAGATAAATGTTCATTCCGGTGCCTGTATACTCGTATTCTGCCATCTCGTTTCTGCAGGAGAAAATGGGACTCGGCGCTAAACCACATTCTGTGCCATTTTTTAAATGTCCAGCCCCTTAATATGTTGTACCAACGGATTCTTTCATGTCTGTGGAACGGTCTCAATACCGCTCCAAAATATGGCCTTCTGGGTCATTTAAAGATATGTCATACCATGTCTTAATGATACAACGTATTTTAAAAGAAATAAATTTATCTCTTTTCTTTTATATTAAAAAAAAAAGCATAAATAACTGTTGATTCCAATATGGTTTTCTTGCTTTTCATAATGGTTTATAAAAAGAGAACACAATTATAAAAGACAATATGTCTAACAATATGTAAGGTTTGTGTGTTTTGAAATAGTATTTGTCTCTTCTTTGTGTATAATGAGATGCAGCACACATGTATTACAAATGTTATGTAGCGATTTCCATAGTATGTCTATCTATATGTATTTATTTATTTAAGTGATTTCCATAGTATGTCCATCTATATGTATTTATTTATTTAAGTGATTTCCATAGTATGTCTATCAATATGTATTTATTTATTTAAGTGATTTCCATAGTATGTTCATCTATATGTATTTATTTATTTAAGTGATTTCCATAGTATGTCTATCTATATGTATTTATTTATTTAAGTGATTTCGATAGTATGTCTATCTATATGTATTTATTTATTTAAGTGATTTCCATAGTATATCTATCTATATGTATTTATTTATTTAAGTGATTTCCATAGTATGTCCATCTATATGTATTTATTTATTTAAGTGATTTCCATAGTATGTCTATCTATATGTATTTATTTATTAAAGTGATTTCCATAGTATGTCTCTCTATATGTATTTATTTATTTAAGTGATTTTCATAGTATGTCCATCTATATGTATTTATTTATTTAAGTGATTTCGATAGTATGTCTATCTATATGTATTTATTTATTTAAGTGATTTTCATAGTATGTCCATCTATATGTATTTATTTATTTAAGTGATTTCCATAGTATGTCTATCTATATGTATTTATTTATTTAAGTGATTTCCATAGTATATCCATCTATATGTATTTATTTATTTAAGTGATTTTCACAGTATGTCCATCTATATGTATTTATTTATTTTAGTGATTTCCATAGTATGTCTATCTATATGTATTTATTTATTAAAGTGATTTCGATAGTATGTCTATCTATATGTATTTATTTATTTAAGTGATTTCCATAGTATGTCCATCTATATGTATTTATTTATTTAAGTGATTTCCATAGTATGTCTATTTATATGTATTTATTTATTTAAGTGATTTCCATAGTATGTCTATCTATATGTATTTATTTATTTAAGCTATGAAATATCAATGAAATGTGAAAACACTTATATTTGCTTCTGTAATTTTAGTTTGTACCAATGAAAAGTAACCGATAAACTCTTAAAAATAAAATCATATGGAGGAAACGCATACGAGACAATATCCCACTCCCTAATACAAAAACAATGACCATACAGGACAAATACAAGAAAGACAAACACTGAACATCTGATTCCCCAATAGTCGCTCCCTAAATTAAAACAAGAAAAATGAAAAAAACAGATCTTCATCAAAAGACCGATGCATTGTTTACTTCCGGTATCACTTCTGCCATCTTGAATTAGTTCGAGTATCTTCTTGAAATCCATAATTTTCAATCCGATTTTGAAGCAAAAAGTTTAATATCTGAACTGTTGAATTTTCCCCTTTCTTGAAGAACAATATAATTCCTGCGTTCGTAGGGGTTAGATAGGTTTTCGAAAATAGATTAAAACATTAAATTTTTCGTTTTTCTACAGCATCCATCGCCGAAAATCACAAAAATTGGTTGGTTTATGCATAGAAATCAGGCGAGAAATAGGACACTTTTCAGATTAAATTTGAAGTAACTAAAAATAACCCTTTTCATGAATATTTTATATTATATGCGAAGATAATAGTACATTGGTACTTACCAAAGTATTACACACTAGTAAGTAGAATGGTCCTATAAATGCAACAGCCACAATAATCCAGCTTTTTATAGCCCAGAGGTTTCTGAGGATCCAGGTAAAATCCATCTTAAAACTTTTACGGGCGTATAATATTACACACTTAAGTAGATGCAGATATTTTGTGTTCAATGGGTAGATTCAAATTTCTTTACACAATGCGATTTAAAGGGCTACAAATGGGAGTTCATTTTGTTTACGCTTCAGTCAATATTTAAACGAGTATTGTTAGTCTACAGAGACTGATCAAATTGAAAAATAAGTACTTTTTATTGGCAAAGCCTAATATGCATGTAATTAGACAAATAAAATACCATTCTTAGCATAGACACACTAAAAGAAACAGTGCGTTAAAATTAAGATAAATAATCAAGGTTTGGTTTATGGTGCTTAACGCCACTTTCAGCAATATTTCAGCTATATCTTAGCGGTCAGTTTTATTGGTGGAGAAAACGGGGTACCCGGAACGAGAAAACAACTGACCTGCCGCAAGTCACTGACAAACTTTATCACATAATGCTGTATCAAGTACACCTCGCCAATGGACGGGGTTCGAACTCACAGCTTTAGTGGTCATATGGACTGATTACACAGGTAGTGGTAAATCCAGCTCCCATACGGTCATGACAACGATGACCACTAAATAATCAAACCACCGTTGAATATTATATTACTAACTATATGTAAAGGATAACAATCGTGAGCCATAGTGGGTAATGTCCTTGGAGAGTGTTACGCTCTCTGAATCTGACAACATCTTTTGCAGAATTCGAAAAGGCATAGGCGCATTTGGTAGCCCCTACATAAAACTACTTTTTTCGTCCCTCCGTACCTTTCCAGTAGCAGCTAAACGTCGATGAACTCGATGCCTCGGTTGTCTCATTCCTCCGTTTTTCCGATACATTTTTAATATTGTTGAACTGTTCTTGTCCTGAATATGTATGAACTATTTATTGCTGGACGTTAAACAATACAACACGCAATCAATGCAAACGTTATCAAAATAATGTTTGACTTTGGGCAAACATTGAACAATTTAATTTTCTAGTCACAATGTGTTGAAAAGAAAATGTTTGGAAGATGAATCCAAGTAAAAGATTGCATAATTCACAAAGCGTTTTCTATAAAATGTTAACATAAATAGATATTGCACTGTAGTATGTGATCACCATAAGCCTTAACTTAACCCCGGGGGTGAACTCAGGTGCTTCGGGATGATAAGTAGTTTCTGCTCCACTATTTACACCTGTCTTGTTACTCTTGCTATAAATCATGGACGAGGAAAGAACCGGATTGTGATTACACCAAAGGGAACATATACGTGGTTATTTAATCGGTCAACCAAGTCATGGTGGCGACTGTAAAACATTCGAAATGATGACTTCAACTTAACCACTAGGCATCATTGTTTCATTAGCGTCATTGTTAGCAGCAACCATCTACCAAAGAAACCATGGTAGGAACTACAAGTTCTGGAATATCGTGTCAATAAAGAGATATATATACTCTATATAGAGTTGCGACTGGAATGTTGAAAGCTGTTGTTACCATGGACATGGACACATTAAATAAACGATGAAGAGATGAAATCATGATGACATTTCATTAGAAAGTAAATTTGGGAACACGTTGTTCGTTGAAAATGAACAAGAACATGAATAAGCGCGCTACGGAAAATTATATACTTAAGTTCCTGCCAGTTTCATCTGTGTCTAGTGACAGTATAGTTAAGGAATCATTGATGACATTATCAACACGGCTGTGAAAACTGCCGAAGTCGACGAGCAAAAAACAAAATATTTACAACATTTTATTAATAAACATGACACAATCGTGTCAAATTAAACAGAGATATACATTTCACTTGCATCCTGCGTTTATTGAATAACACTTGTGTGAAACATAATTTTAAAAGTGTACATGTAAGCAATCTTTTCTGAAGTAGAGAGTACAACAGTGCAAAGGAAATATGCAAATACGCATCATTTTCAAAAGTAGGGGGTAATTACCCTTTGGACTTGAAAATTATCTGGAGCTCTGACCTTCATTACGTACGCTCAAAATCGAAAGATTGGAAAGATGAAAACCAAATAATTTAAAGTTTTGGGAGCAGTAAAACCAAAGGGTCTAACCAGGATGGTCAATTGTTTATTTGTATTCTTATTCTAGTAGACTTCACAATAACAACAAAGTAATCATATGTATTACATCATAGCCATTTAAAAAAGGAGGAAGTTCGTCACGCAAATTATCTTTCTTTCAAATGGAGGTTTTTATTGGTAGATAGTCTAATTTTATTTACTTCTTCATAGAAGAAACACAATGAAAATAATAACGGTGTCATAATTTCATGATAACGAAGATATTTACTTTGATTGAATCTATTAATAATTTTTTATCTGGTATTCACTTCCTGGTAACGCAAGTCCCAACTGTGGTGTAGTGAACAATTTATATTAACACGATGTCGTCAGTACATATCTATGATGATTTGTTTCCAACAGAGGCCCGAACCTCTAGACGTACAACGAATTTAGGATATGAAAATGTAATCTTTACCACAGGAGGGACAAATACTGACAGTCATAACATTACAGATGGAATAAACAGAAGTAGTAAAAATTCAAAAAGACCACTGATTTTATTTTGTGAGGGTTTAATAACTGGACTAGTTATAGCCAGCATTGTTGTATTCGTTGCTATGAAATATGGAAATAATTATTCAGTGGACCCATCGAAGCAGTGTGGTAATATTATTAGATTTCATATATTTTGTTTTAAATGTGCGTATATGTGGTGGTTCTTTTATACCATCTCGTTCGATATGTCGTTCTGTTGCCACACGGGCCCACACCATAAAGACAAGACAATAAAACGACATTATGTTGCTTTGTTGCCGCATCATAACGACAAAACGACGGAGCGAGAGTCATTTAAATATCGCTTGTCATTCTGTCGTCGCAACATACCAAACTTTTTAGAAAGTTTTTCATGAGATTCATTAGGCCACTTCTTGAATATTCGAGTGAAATTTGGGACAGTTGTACTGTTGCCGACTTGAAGCTGCTAGAATCCTCATAGGTCTCATAGTTATGCAAGTTTGCCTTCTTTATCTACAGAAACCTGATTGGAAAAACTTAATACCAGACTCAAAACCAGAAAGCTGTCACTTTATTTTAATATAGCTAAGGGTGATACTCCCGATTATTTAAGTGATCTGCTGCCGTGGACTGTCAATCAGAAAAACAATTACAACTTACGAAATGCAAATAATTTCACTATTCCACGGTGTCGTCTAACCCTATATCAAAATTCATTTTTCTAGCCACTTTTCATGTCTGTAATTTACCCCATTATATCAGAGATTCACATAGTAATTGCATTTTAAGATCTAGATTAAAGGCTTACTACAACAATCCTGTAAAACCTCCTAAATATTTTTCGCTTGCTACATGTCTGGCTTGTCCTCTTTATACACGCTTAAGGCAAAATTGTAGTAGCTTAAAAGGCGACATTTTTAGATGTCATCTCATAGATTCTTGTTATTCTAACAGTGATAATTATGTGGAAAACAATGAAAACTACTTCTTGCATTGCAAATTGTTTGTAAACCAGAGAAATGTAATGTTGAACAATATTAGATATCTTAGGTTAGATATATCTAATATTGTATGAAAATTAAGATTTTGCATATGATGAAAACGGCACACTTTTCATCTGTTCACAGATACATAAATAGACGCTACCAGATTTGTCTAATGTTTATACACTCCTTATTCGTGCGACGGCAACGACTCAACATCAATAACAATGTCTCCTGTCATTTTGCTCAAATAAATATGAACGAAATAATGTTATGTTTTTTAATATACTAATGGAAAAAAGAAACTGTGCATTCTAAAAATTAATATATATTTTTTTATGACCGGTATTTATTTTTTTATTAGTCATGACTAGTTGAAATATTGATTTTTATGCTATCGATCAGTCGCGGGAAACTTGCACGGACTTTGACACGCTCTATGAGTACACCTCGTGTATTTGGCCTTCTTTTGTTTATCATTCTCGTTTAACGATTTGTGACTGTTTGAGGTTTACTAAGGTTTGTTTTTGTCCCTACACATCAGAAAAACAGTTTTGTTTGAATGACATTAATTCCAGTGTTATGCCACGTCTCGACGAAAATCAGCGTCTTCGTGCTATTGGTATGCTCCAAGCTGGACTGGCACAGAACGTTGTCGCTAGACATTTTGGCTGTCATCGCAACACGATACTGTCATTATGGAGACGATTTAGACAATCTGGCAACACTAGAAACCACAGACGTTCAGGTCGTCCACGTGTAACGTCACGTCGTCAAGATAACCACATAAGGCTGGTGCATCTGCGAAATCGATTCCAGACGTCAAATCTCACTGCAAGAAGCATCCCCGGATTACGACCGATCAGCTCTAAAACAGTCCGCAATAGACTTCGTGAGAATAACATCAGGCCAAGACGTCCCGCAATCTGTCCAATTTTGCTGCCTAGACACCATGCAGCTAGGCTAACGTAGTGTAGACGTTATTTAAGATTCAGAATACAGGATTGGGCCAACATCCTGTTCACAGATAAATCCCGATTTCAACTAGACAGCAGTGATGGCCGTTCTCGTGTTTACCGCCGTGTAGGAGAACGATATGCAGACGCCTGCGTCATTCAACGTCCATCGTTTGGTGGTGGCAGTGTTATGGTGAGGGGAGGCATAACAGCACATGGCAGAACACCATTGGTTGTTGTCGCCGGAAATCTGACCGGTATACGCTATCGGGATGAAATTGTTCAGCCTTATGTCATTCCGTTCATCCAAGCTCAGGCCAACAACGTCACATTTCAGCAGGACAACGCTCGACCACATGTTGCGCGAGTAGTGCGTGACTATCTGACACAGTAAAATGTTGATGTGTTACCATGGCCAGCAGTTTCACCCGATCTTTCACCCATTGAGCATGTTTGGGATGAAATGGAACGACGGTTACGCCATCTGTCAAATCAGCCAGTGACGTTAGCGGAAATGGGTTTGGCATTGATCCGCATTTGGAACAATATCCCACAAGCATTTTTCATCAACTTAGTTAGAGCAATGCGTCGCCGTTGCCAAGCATGCATTAATGCAAATGGTGGACACACACGCTACTGACTTTGGTAATGTCTAAAGAGCTTTGTGTTGTTTAAAACGTTTACCAAATGAATTCAACTGACGTTAAATGTTATTGGTCTGATGGTTTGGTAAAAAATGCATTATTCGACAATATACTGTACACCATTAATAAATTTTATTTTGATATTGATCTTTAATTGTTTTTTTTAGTAATGCACAGTTTCTTTTTTCCACTAGTATATATTGTCTTTTTAATGATTTATTTGTAACGGAGAAGCCCTCGTAAGTGTCTGAACCATTGTCTGTATAATTCCTTGACAATAACATATGTTTAAAGTAGCCATAACAATAAGATCAGCAATAAAACTGACCGCCACGATATCACTGAAATATTGATAAAGTGGCGTTAAGCATCATCCATCCAAACCCTAATCCCACAAAGAATAATATTAAACAAAAATCAAAAAACGTAAATATCTTATTTAGTGATATTTCTGCTCAGGAATAACTCTATGTAGTGGCGTAGATGATGACTGAAAAGATGCATAAATTGTATGGAAATTCAGATTTTGCATATGATGTAAACGGCACACTTTTCGCAGCTGTTCACAGATACATAATAGACACAAAACGATTTGTCTAATATTTGTACACTCATAATTCGTCCGACGACAACGAAACAACATCAATAACAATGTCTCTTGCAGTATTATGTCATTTTTCTCAAATAATTATGTACAAAATAATATTTGTTTTTGTAATACCGTATAACCGGTAATTTCTGCGGTCTAAAAAGAAGACATTTAATTTTTGCGGATTTTATTTTCTGCGGATTGAAAATCTCGGCACCGAAAAAAAATGTGTTTGTATTACAGGAAGCAACAACTGAAGCGATGTTACGATAAACAACTGGTGCACATTACAGTGATCCTTAGAAGTAAAAACATATTTAGTTCTTTAGAAAGTTTTCAAACGCTACAACTTCTGAATACGCATTTGGTTAACTTCAAATTTGTCTTAAGAAACTATTTTTTCACTGTTTTGCGATCTATTTTGTTGACAGTGGATCGATATCGGTATAAACTTTGATATATTTCGGATATGTATTTTTAATGTCGAATTTTCATACTTTATCATATAGCAATTTTTTTAAAAGAATTATGATTAGAAGCAATTGTATTCAATTCTTTTAGTATAATGTAGACATAAAAACTCGGGTTAACCGGAATTCTACTACCAGTACATTTATATTTGTTTGGTTTTTAGATGAATCCTGAAATCACGCAGTTTGATATTATTCAATCGAAGTTACTACAACAATTAAAAAAACAAAAAACAAAAAAAACTAATGTTAATTTATGAAATAATAATTTTAAATATTGCTTCAATAAACTTTATTATGATTGTAAACATTTAATCAGGTGATTGTTTCAATTATTGTCGGTGACAGATTGGTTTAATCCTGGTTTAATTACACCAATTATCAATCAGTTAAATAAACAAAAAAGACAAAGTTGTATAGTCTGTTAATATGTCAAATATGTATGCTTTTGTGTATATAGAATGTTTTTTCACTGTGTAGTTTCTTTTTTATATATAAATGTGTAAAAAAAAGATGAATAATATATCTTTATATACTTTAATATTACTTCATTGAAGTCAGTTACAATTAATTTGAACAATAAAAATAACAACATTGAAAGTAATCTTTAATCTTTACGGTGAGCTCCTAGGACCAAACTTTCTCTGCCAAACTTGTTCTGGACGTACTGAAGTGCTTGAAGTTGAGCGTTTGCCATATTTGGTTTGAATGATTCAAAACTAATATCATTTATTCCACAATTCATGTTCCGTGAAAAGGTGAAGGTCATAGGAAATCTACGCTTTATAAAAATAGTGCAAATTGGAAAAATATTTTTTGTGACGAAGAATCTAGAAAACACGAATAATATATTAATGACCAAAAAGTCAAGGATACTTGAAACAGGACGACTTAATTATTCATTATCACTGTTTAATTACTATATCAGAATTAAATAATAATTCATTTCTTACAGTGAGTGGTGACTCGGAAATCATATGTTACGTCCATATTAGATTAAATACTTTAAAAAAAATAAAAAATATCACGTTTACTAAAGATTGACTTGAATCAGAGACAGGAAATTTGTTTAATCGATATACTTGCATACCTTTATATATCTTTTTCCGACAGTGTATAACATATCTATAGAGAGAAATTACAATAACAAATAAAAAGACGTATTATATTCACATGCGGAAGATTAACTAATGAAACTAGCTGGGAGGACAGATTACCTTGTTAATATACAATTAATATGTATAGTCTGTTTGGTGACTCTGAAAATAGGGAAAAAAATTATTTAAAAATCAGGGATTTGCTTTCTATTGCTCTTTTTAACATTTTAGGCACACATTATTTAATACATATCTGAGAAAAAGTTGTCAAAGAAATAATTCAAATAATAAAAAAAATCTCCATAGGGCCCAATACTAATTTTATCAGATTGTAAGTAAAGGAGGCTGCCATTATAATGAACAGCCTTACCTGTTCTTTCCTATCTGTTGTTATGCTAATTTCAGTCACATGGGAATGTCATATTAGGTTAAAGATTCAAGATGTTTTGAATAATTGATAAACAATTTGACCATATGATATTTGTTTGTAAACAATTAATAACTGTTGGTCACATGAGACCCTTATATGGACATGTCCCTTGTTATTCACTCATGCTGATTTATAACAAATTTTAAATTAATGATACCAAAATAAAATAAATGTTAATTTCGTGAAAGTATAATTTATATAAATATATAAATTAAATAATATTCTTGTTTGATACTTGTCTTCTTCCAAAAATTAAACAATTCATACACAACGTTAATTTCTTATAGGCAAATTAGATAAAAAAAAATCATGACAGTGGGGGGCCCGGGTGGCTCAATGAGTTAGGTCGTTGGATCTAACAACTCATACAAGCCTATCACCAATACGGCGTGGGTTCATGCCCGGCTTTGTAAATTACAAAAAAGGGTGCACTCGACTCGCAACCGCAAGGGATAAAGTTTACCAGTTGCTTGCCCATGGTCGGTGGTTCTCTCTGGGTAGTCCAGCTTCCTCCACCACTAAAACTGGTCGCCATGATATAGCTGAAATATTGTTGAAAGTCGCGTTAAAACACCAAAAATCAAAATCAAATCATGACTGAGGTTGAAACTACTGATATGTGCTGGTCAGAATATACAACGTTTTCAGGTAATTTTGTTCTCTTTTATTAACCTCTATACACATAAAGGGAATGGGTAGTTTGCATGTACTTTAAATGTTCCACAATCAGTTGTGTAATAATGTATCATCATTATTGATTTTTACCTGAACAGGTGTGAATCTAATTTGAATATTGTCCATATTTGGTATGGTCAGTATGTCAACATCTGATATAACATGCTAATGATGAAATCAGCTGACTTGCTGTTTGTCAATACTGACCACATGTTGCTGTTCATTTCAGTAGTACTTACTCCCATGTTTGTTACATGGCAAAATGACAGAATTTTACAATTAAGTCCTATGGCAAACTTTTTTATTCTTTAATGAATTTTTTTGAAAAATTCACCTATAATATGTATTAATCAGTCCTTAATATAAATATAATTAAAAAATAAATCTGATAACCCGTTGATTTTTTAGGAATTGTTTTCCCTATTTTCAGAGTCACCAAACAGACTATACCAGGATGTCGAATATTGAATAAAGTAGAAAGTTTATCTGTTTGTCGCCATTCCGCTAAAATATTGATCTTGTTTAAATTCAGTAAGATGCCTCCATTCCATCAATTACAAAAAACGACAACAAAACTGCACACTAATTCAAAGCAAACTGAAATTGTCTGGGGTTTTATGTAGACGATACTATATGCGAAATGGGGCAGAATAAGCATAATCTTGTAAACCATAAACAAATAAAAGTAAAAAAGGCAGAATAGAAATAATCTTTTTGGGCCTGCATTCTGCTTGCATATTTTATAACATGTGGTTTATTAACACATGAAACGTAATGAAAACTTATGTATCTTGGGGTGTTGCTTTTTCAATGTTTACTATAGCCTGTACGTATTTAGTAATTAAAATAATTTCTAAATGACATCCTTAATTTCGTTTTATTCTCCAAGTATAACTTAATTATCTGTCATAATTTTACCAATTCAAAAAAAAAATTGCATATTTTGTTAAACATGTTAAAGATATTTCACCAAAATCATACATATTTTGTCAAATTTGTAAGATATTTAGTCAAAATTGTATAAGTTTTGCAAATTATGTTATTAAAATTAAGCATATTTCTACAGAGTTTGTGAAAGATTTATTGTTAAAATGCGCATATTTCACTTAATTCAATAGTAAATTATATAATTCTTTACAAGATTTTAAAGTTAAAATACAGGTAAAAATATAACTACATTTCAGAAACAAACTTTAATTGTTAAAACACCACACCTATGTTTATTTATACCAGCAACTAAAAGTGGGAAAACCAGGATGACACCGTACTATCATATTTTCTTGATCTGGACTAATTGCATTTAACAGGTAAAAATCATCATGCCACAGCTAAATAACCTTAATTGTTGTGTAAACATTTATATAGTACCAGGTTTTTATTATCTGGATATAGTAATTACGACTAATTAAATATTTGACACTTACGGCGGAATCGGAGTTTAGAGTTTGAAAACGTATTTTGTACGGGACATTAAACATTTATTTTACATAATATTCTGCGATTTTAATTTCTGCGGTCCGGAGTGGACCGCAGAATACCGCAGAAATTGGATTGCCGCAGAAATTACCGGTTATACGGTATATTGTCTTTTTATTGATTAATATATACCGGTAGCGGGGAAGACCTCATACATTTATAACTTGTGTGTGATCAATTGTCTGTATTATTCCTTGACAATAACATATGTTTAAAGTAGCCATAACAATAAGATCAGCAATAAAACTGACCGCCACGATATTACTGAAATATTGATAAAGTGGCGTTAAACATCATCAATCCAAACCCTAATCCCACAAAGAATAATAATAAACAAAAATCAAAAAACGTAAATATCTTATTTAGTGATATTTCTGCTCAGGAATAATTCTATGTAAATACAGGGATTTGTGTTGCTCAATCTTTAGTTTTCTGTGTAATGTTTTGTAGATCATTGTTTGTTCTTATGTCCTTTTTCTTTTTGCCATTGCATTTTGCTGTATTTCTTCGATTTACGGTTTCTATGGTTACCCTTTCAGTATCTTCAAACTTTTCTGCAATAAAAACTATCATATAATTTCCAGTTTATATTTTCAAATGAACATTAGAGAATACCGAAAGTGCAATCAAACATGGACAATCCTGAGAAGCCGACAACATAGGGCACACAAGACGAAGACAAAGAAAACAAAAACACAAAATATTTTGGACACAACTATGCGCAAACAAACACAAATAATGTTAATAAGACACGAACCCTCCTACATACTGCAGTTAAAGACGATCTGAACATCGTTTTTATGTGGAAATCGTAATGGACATCACAACACAGAACTCGGAACGTAACGAAACATAATAGGACAACACATAAAACTAAAAGATGAGCAACACGGACCCCGCAAAAACTGGGGATGGACTCAAATGATTAATTTTAATCACTGACTTAAAATTACCTTCGGTGTCTCTCTTTAACGAATATTTTTTCGGAGTTGCATACTCTGTGATTGCCATGCATGTTCCGAACTGTCGTCCGTTATTTAAGTCAATTGTTTTCTGTCTAAGATTATTAAGCTTGTTACTTTTTTTAAAGAACACACTGCACATTCCAGGCAACTTTTCTGAGGAAAGCGTTTTTTTGTCATATCAAGGAATAAAGTTAGTTTTATTTGTATGTTTTGTAGATCGTTGTTTGTCCTTTTGGCCTTTTTCCTTTGATCAATGTGTTGTCTGTCGATTTGCGGATTTGATTACTTCTTTGGTATCTTCAAACTCTTCTTAGAGCAAATACAAAACTGTTCATGTGAAAAGTACAATTTTATTAATATTTAATAACACATGTTTATTACTGACATACCTAAATTTGTACAATAATTGTTTCAATTCATGTTATAGCTTGGACCCTGTGGAGTTCATGGACAAACTGCAGTGCTTCCTGTTTTTCGGGTACCAAAAACCGAGTAAAACTGCAAACCAGTGTTTCACTGGAAAGATGTATGGAAACTGATGTAACCGATACACGGAGCTGTTTTTCTTGGCACTGCAGAGGTATTATACACATGTGAACTAAAATGAGTAGTAAAATATAAACACCACACCGTCGGAACAGTTCAAAAATCCAAGCAATACCACCACCATACAAAAATGGTTAATTGATTGATTAATTGGTGTTGAACGACAATTTTGGCAGTATTTTAGCTATATCGTGGCGTGAACAAATTTTATATTAACTTAAGACAGCAACAAGATCCATAAAAATAAAACATATTTGTCTATAAAACAATCGGGTCACATATATATGACCTCTCACTTTCCTGGCTTGGTATATGCACATAAATAAAAAAAAAACATATTCCGCTGGTTAACTTAGTTCTGGCTAGTGGTGTTCGTCCTGGTTAGCAGCTAAAATTGCAATAGCAGTTTACACGCAAAAGTCATTTGCAGGTCGAATTCATAATAGGTCGAATACACCAAGTGCGACGATATAGATAGTACTAACGTGTGTCTTGTGCACTAAATTATTGTGTCTAAACGTTAGAGAAAACCAAAGGAACCAAGGAACAATCAAGAATGGACAATCCAGAGAATTATTGGTGCACAAAATCAAAAACCAAGACAACAAAATCAAAACACACAACGCGATATACGCAAAACGAATGCAAATAGCGTAAATAAGACATCAGCCCTCATACAAACAACTGGAGGTAAAGACGAACCGAACTAAATTGATGCGGAAATCGCTACGGGCATCACAACACTGAACAAAGAACGTAAATACGCATAATAGGACAAGACAAAAACTAACAAGTTGAGGAACATGGAGTCCACCAAAAAAACTGCGGTGAAGTCAGGTGCTCGCAAAGGGTAAGCAGTACCTGCTTCTTATGAGACACTCGCAGTTTTACTCATATATACAGTCAAATCCTGTCAATGTTTTGGCAGTGATAGTGTCGATTTTGGCATCTTCTGGCTCTTAACGAGACTATACTAAAACAATTCAACTCTTAATTGATTTTCGAAAAAATCACCGTGAATGTAAAATCTGCAATATATACTTGTTAAAGTTCTATGCTTTTTTACACATTTTTTCATCAGATTATGCATTTTATTTCTCCCTTAGTACAATGGTCAAAAAGAGAGAAAAAAAAGCAATGACCTACAAAATACTACACAGAACACTGAAGATTGAACAACACAAACTTCGCAAAAAACAGGCGGTGGATTGAGGTTCTTCGGAAGGGTAGGCAGGTCCTGCTTCACTATTGGCATACTTTGTGTTGCTGTTCTACTACACGAACATCATCTGATATGGAAATCGTGTTGGACACAAGTATACGTAAATAAATACAAATAACATAAATAAAACATGAACTCCCTACAAAACAAATGGAAGTACAGACTAATCCATACAGTGGTGTACAGGGAAATCGTAGCGGACACCACAACATGGAACTGAAAAGGAGAAGACGTGTTATTGGGCGGCATGAACAATACGAAGAATTAAATAATCATCTTTTTCAGTTCACTCTATATATGATACGGCACACCTCATAAGTAAATATTTACTGGTACGCAAGATGATAGGTGTGAATTCTTTCTCTACAATTTTCTGTTTCTTGTCTCTTTATATGACTAACAAATTAACACATATGCTTTCTAGTGCGTATATTTTTTTACATACTTGTAGTATTCAATGGACAGTATATTTAAGGGAAAAATAGATAATTGATTGATCGATCGATCGATCGATCGATTAATTGATTGATTGATTGATTGATTGATTGATTGATTGATTGATTGATTGATTGATTGAAATTTAAAAGTTCTGGAACAATATATGTCAAATCATTAATAAACTATGTATGAATTACATGTCACACGTATGTACACTATTAAATAGTAAACTTCTTTTTATCTCTAAATTTCAGATGATGAACTGCGGTTTGATATGACCTTTGACACGTCCATGTTGTATTCTATGGTGTATGTTTCCGATGACAACAGAACACTGAGTACGCATTCATCCACGAAAACACCCAATAGTCCAGACGGTGTAAACCAGCTACTTAAATACCAAGGCACCGTTGCTAACATCTGTCTAGAGAACAATACTAAAATTTACTATGAAGTGACATACGAATATGAAATATTACGTTCTTTAAGTGAAAGGGCTCTTGTCTTAGAAGTAGGTGTTGCCGAACCCGACCTAATTGACAATCATCATAAAGCAAGCAGCAAGAAAGTGGGGGGTTGGTCGTTTGCACTGGCTGAATGTGGAACGTATGATAGCATTTGCTTATGGGGGAGACATTTAGAAGATGTCTACGTCAAAGAAACCGTTAGCAATGATACAAAAGGAACAAATGCAAATGGGAGATTTGCTTTCTATATTGATAGAATAGAAAACACATTTTCAATATTGTGGAATTCAGAAATATTTTACACTTTCGTAGGGGTGGATTCGAATACGACATTGTGTCCAGTATTTGCTGTGTATAATAATGCGTGGTTGAAAGCATCGTTAACCATACAAAACGCGAGAAATTTTACAAATTTACATCCGTTTTAGGCCTTTGTTGAAGAATAACGTTTATTAACTTGCCTTAAACCAGATTCTTACATTGTTATTGTCTCTAATAAATATAACGGTTCATCATGTACATTATGTCAACCCTTTCGGAATACCCCTGGTTTTTAGTGGATTTGCTTTACCCACCTCATCTCAAACTCTTGTATCTCAACTTACCCTTCCGCAATATCTGTATCATAGATGATCGCGGATACGTTCCGTTTGTCGTGGTCAGAACCGCGTCCTCCTTTCATCTCTTTTCACCTGATTTTTAACACGAGTAACACGTAGAGTGGCACTATTGAAACAGGAACTGATTGTCATTTCATCTCTTTTCACCTGATTTTTAACACGAGTAACACGTAGAGTGGCACTATTGAAACAGGAACTGATTGTCATTTCGGTGCATTTGAGTTCATTTCTGTTTTTCAGTGGGTTTTGCTTTTCCCCACCTCACCTCAAAATCTTGTATCTCAACTTACCTTCACGGACTATGACTATGTCATAGATTACCAGGGATACGTTCCGTTTGTCGTGGTCACTATCTCGTCCTCCTTTCCTCTTCCGTAACTTTTCACCCGAAGAGTAACACGACGTGTACCAATAATGGAACAGGAACTGATTGCCATTCCGGAGCACTTGAGGTCATCCCTGTTTTTAGTTGGGTTTGTATTGATCAGTCTTTCTTCGATTTGAACCTCCAAAATGTCTCTGTGATATATTCAAGCTTTTTTTTTTGATGGGTTCATTGTCCTTATAATCGGCATAACATCTCAATGTTGGTACAGGGTAGAATTCAGCCCGAATTCCTTTATAATGCACGTTTTCTATCAGTTTGACATTCCTAAAGAAGTCCCGCGTCTATTGCCATTTGATGTTTGATAGGGACAAACATGTATTTGAAGGATCATAAAGTTGTAATGGACATTCACTTCCGCGAATAATTAATCCAGTCAGTATCTGTGCTTCTTGCAAGTATATTATTATTATATAAAAACTAATGAATAAAATCATTTATGAAGTTTTGTATTGTATTGATCTAGCATGAACAATGTACAAAGTATGCTTTAGCTCTATGTTATTATTGCTTGCTTGTCTATGCTATATTTGTTAACATCTCTTCAGATGTTTTCGTGTACATTGGGTATGCACAGATTATACATAGAACATTTAATAATGGTTGTGTTTTTATTAATGTTTGTTTTTACACGAAATAAAAGAAATATTTACTGTTGGGTATAAGCCTGTTCATTGATTTTTCATGACAACTGCCCCTTTTCAATCAGAAGAAGAAAAGTTTTGAAGATACCAAATGCACAATCAGAAACCATAAATTGAAGAAGGACAGACTATACAGTGGCCCAAAAGGATCAAAAGGACAAACAATGATCTACAAAACATTATCCATAGCAGGAAAGATTGAGCAACACGAACCGGATTAAAAAGCGGGGATTCCTTTCATATGCATATATATTTGATCGACATACGGAAACTGATAGATACTTCAAATATGCCTGTTGCAGACTATGCATATATTTGTGAAAATATTATTATAAAATACAATGTCAACTTGTTATCTTTAAGTAAGATCCCGTTAATAGAACAAGGAAATAAAAAAAAATAAAAATAGAGTTTTAGTGAAGAAAATATCATGGATATTGCCACTAGTCCTTAACTGATAACTAATATTGTGATGTACTGTTCTAAATCATGTGTTCCCTCAGCTAATTTGTTCTAAATCATGTGTTCCCTCAGCTAATTTTCTTGAAGTATCTCTTACATACAACATCACCAACAAACATCGTCTGAAAAAAAAGAAGGATTAAAGTATGATGTGTATTTTATGTGTGTGATCTAGTAAGTGGGTGCTTGCTGTTTAATGCCGAAATGTGCAATTATTTAAGATATATCATGGCGAGAACAAATTACATTTCGATAAGATGATGATGCAAGTTTTGTACTTGACTAACATGCTTGGTTGGGTTTTAATAGAGCTAGCTCACTGAAACAACAGACATTTCCCTCCACTCGGACACATTATCCCGATTCCAAATCAATCAGTTTTGGTTGTTTCTCCTTAACATTGCGTACTTAGCGGAGAAGCAAGAAATACCAATTTCATAGTCTTTTGTTTGATCCAACCGAGGCCTGAGGCCTCGATCTGCCGCACTCTAACCATTACATCACAGATGATATATTTACATCTACGGTACCTATATGGCTAAAGAGGGTTTAATTCCCGTCAATGGCGTATATGTTCTTCATATAACTTTATGTGATAATAAAGTATGTCACTAACTTGTGGTTGATCGATGATTTTCTCCTGTACCCCAGTTCCCCCACGCCATTACAATCATTAATATTTGATAGCAAGATATTTACATTTTTTTTTCTAACAAATACATCAGGTTTATATGAAAGCATGATCTTCATATTTTTATGAACATGACATATCAAATGTAGTGTAATTTATTACTTGTCGCAATGTAGAGTATTGTGCCAATGTCTCCTGATTGTCCATTCGTTATTGCCACTTCGGTTTTCTCTAACGTTCATTAAAAAAATGATAGAGATAGAGCAGCTAGCGACGAATGCCACCAGTAGAGAAAGAACTGCATACCCTGCTAGAACATCTTTTGCCACCCACGGGTTTTATTGGGTTCGTCTTGTTCAATTTTTAGTTTTTTGTTTGTTTGTTTGTTTGTTTGTTTGTTTGCTTGCTTGTTTGTTTGTTTGTTTGATGGTGCTTAGCGCCACTTTTAACAATATTTCAATTATATCGTGGCGGTCAGTTTTATTGGCAGAGGAAACCGAAGGACCCGGAGAAACCCACCGACCTGTCGCAAGTCACTGACAAATTGTATCACATAATGTTGTACACCTCGCCCTGATCGAGATTCGAACTCACAACATCAGTGGTGATAGGCACTGATTGCATAGGTAGTTGTAAATCCACCTACCATAAGATCACGACCACGACGGTCCCTATAGTTTTCAGTGCAGTGTTTTACATATTATTGTTTGATTTTTGTCCTTTCTTTTTTTGTCGTTGTATTATGTGTCCTTCTTCGATATTCGGCTTTGGATTACTCCTATGATATCTTGAGAAAATAACGGCTTCTATTTGACACGTGATACTGTACATACAGCTTTACTTACAATCACCATCTCTTCTCCGACAATCTCTCTGTGTACTATTTGTGATTTAACCGTAGTCTTAGGGTCTATAGGAGATTGTTTAATAATGAGTTTTCCATCTTCATATGCTGCATTGGCCTGTCAAGAAAAGAGAAGCTATCGTTAAATGAGTGATGTCTTTTTTTAGATGGATGCTCGTTCGCATTGTAGCACACGCAAGCATATGTGGAAATTTTGCTTTGTTTGTTGTGGTTTTCCATCCGCGGAAGTCGAATCCACACCGTTGTTGCAATATACAATAATGACAGTTCCGAGGAATTAACTTAATGAGCTACCCAGTGCGTCTCCAGGTGGCAAATAGAAGGAGTCCTCTTGATGGTATGCTGTTCTCTTACATACGGAGAGACGGATCGTGAGTAACGTGTTTGGAGAGTGTCACGCACCATGCACGTGAAAGACATCGTTTGCAAATTTTGACAAATAGAAGGCACATTTCAGCAGGAACAAAAGGCTATTTTTTATCCCTACGTAGCTTTCATTGGTTTTCTAGTAAGACCTCTTTTGTAGATTTCGACAAATAGAAGGCACATTACACCCCGGACAAAGGGCAGACTAGTTTTCTGAGCCCTACGTAACGCTCAACGTTTTTCTAGTGGCACTCATTAATCATTGTCCAATCCCTCCTTTATTTGTATATAGAATCTGAATATTGTTGAACTTATTCTCGTATTGAGTATGCATAAAATATTTGACACCGGAATCCGTCAATGGTTGGCCAATCCTAATGGCGAATCATCTAACTACCATTCTCAAATTCGTTGCTTTGTTTATATAAAGTGGATGTAACCCACATGGCTAATGTTTTGTCATTATGATATGCTTAGTAAGCTTGATTGAACTTTGCTTTTCGTAAGTAGACATATATCAAAGTAATAATCGTATAGGTAAAAAGTGGCGCTTTGGTGTCCTTATGAACAAATGTGTCTAAAGATTACCACAAAGAAAGAAGGGCAGATGGTGGAAATGGTCGGAAGCAGCTGCCTGGAAAACAGGCCACAAATGAACATGATTATATATATCCTTTACTCGTTGTGCGTTAATGCAAGATGACTTTAACGTGCAAGAATCGTGACATTCTACATACCGACGCACTCATTTGCCTCCCGTGCAGGTTATGTAATTGATACACCCTGCACAACCAATCGGAACCCCTTTTCCTGCTATGTACGCCGTAAGGTTAAATCAATTTCCTAAAAGTTTCCGTATGGTGGTGTCCCACACATCTTGACGACTATTGAGTAGCATGACGGGTGTATTGTGGGTGGGGGGGGGGGGGGGGGGAGGCAGGGACTGCTTGCCATTCGCGAGCACCTGGGTTAATGCCCGATTTTTGGTGGCGTCCGTGTTGCTTATTTTGTTTCTTTTTTTACTTTTCTGTGTTGTGGTTTTTGTCTTCGTCTTGTGTCTTGTGTACCCAATTTTTGTCAGTGTCTCTGGATTGGCCATTCTTAATTTCCCCTTCAGTTTTCTCTAACGTTTTATGAATCTATATCCCGCGGTTACAGCGAAGGGTTGTCCCTTTGTTCATGCTTGATTAAATTGAATGCAGAATAAATCAAATGAAATAAAATAACCTTCATCCAGATCCCTTGTATTTCCTTCATGTACTCCTCGTCAATAGAGAATAGATCTTCACTTGTAAATAGTCCAGTCTTCATAATAATCTTAACTTTATCTCCAGTTACCGATATTTCCATCTGTGGTGATAATTTTGGTGCTACTTTCCTTAGTAAGGCATTCACTCCTATAAGAATAGTTTAAGACGTCAGAATATTTTAATATCTTGCTACTCGTAATAAAACGTAGAAATCTAATTTATTGAACACGACGCGTTTCTGGAATAATCTTCATCAGGTACGCTCATAATGGAAATATTGGAAAGACATAAGTTTCTGGGAGCAATAAAACCAAAGGACCTAAACAAGATAACCAACATCTGCTAAGTGTACCTATACCTGAGGGAGGAGAACCTTAATTCTGATTAATAATAGACCATTTGCCGGTTTCCGACTTGATTCTAAAATTATACTCTTTTGACATTGTTTTATTTGAGTTATTTCCCTTACGGAGGACAAACTGGTTCACGTTCCATGCAAGAGCAAAGGAAAGGACAAAGACTTTGGAGCATAATTTTCTTAACATTTATAGATATTTGAACCTTGCAAAATAACAAAGGTTAATTTTAGAGCAAATAAAGAAAATCACAAGTCGTTAAAACATTTAAAAGTTATGCAGACTATGTGAAAAATATATGTTATTCTTGTTGAACATTGTAAGAATTTGACACTTTTGTCCAACATAAAGGGAAGCAACTACTACAAACACGTGGAAAAAATGTTTAATTTTAGAATCAAATCGGTAACTGGCATATGGTATATTGTCATTACTTCGGAACTGTAGATTTCAATAATAGCCAATGTACATTTGTGCATTATTTCCTTTCATATTCATGACAGTTTATTTTGGTGTGGAATTAGTACATTTTTGACCTCTATGTGTACAATTACTTCAAAGTCTACTCCATATGATTAATGGACCGTACCATTTAACGTTTATGGAAGTGCTATATGTTTCCCCGAGCCAGACTTTTTTTCACACACGAAGCAACAATCTTCTTTTTTTTTATTTATTCAAATCCAGGCATACATAATCTATATGTTGCATACATAGCTAACAGATTATTTGGAAGTCAATGAGATTTGCTAGAACTTATTTAATCGAGAATTTCTATTGAGCATATCAAGTAATGGTACATGCAGTTATCTTATTCCTTTTTTTTTGTTTTTGGATACTTCAAGTATTTGTATTTTTTATCAGAAGACAGGAATTGGGCCTTTGTCGGGAAGATAAGAATTTTTCCTTTGTTTAGAAGACAGACATTGGTCCTTTGTACGGAAGACATGAATTGATGAAATTATCTATGTTTTTAGATGTTTTAACGATTTTTTTAAGGAATTATTTACTGATTTTGATATGATCTTTACTACGATTAAATTGCTTTGCAGCAGGTAATGATGAATAAATGTATATGATTAAAACATAAATTTCTTTGCGTCAAGAAGTGGTCTTAAGACGCTTCTGCTAAGGTATGCTCTGTTGCTTTATGGGAGCTAAATTCTAAATATAATTATGGAATAACTTTTAATAAACCTTTGTTACTACAAAAATGGGATTTCCCTTATTTTCATACCTTTGCCTTTTACTTGCTTTTATATACCAAAGGGGTAATCAAAAGTGCAAATGAAAGAAGAAGAGACAATGCAATGGCCAAACCATAAAGTACAAAAGGACAAACAATGATCTACAAACACTACATAGAAGTATATTGAGCAACACGAACCCCACACACACCCGTGATTCAACTCAGGCGCTCCGGAAGGGTAAGCATGTGGAAACCGTCATAGCACTGTTAAACGTCAAAAACATCATCTGATATAGGACACGACCATCATCTGATATAGGACACGACCATCATCTGATATAGGACACGAACATCATCTGATATAGGACACGACCATCATCTGATAAAGGACACGACCATCATCTGATAAAGGACACGACCATCATCTGATAAAGGACACGACCATCATCTGATAAAGGACACGAACATCATCTGATAAAGGACACGACCATCATCTGATATAGGACACGACCATCATCTGATAAAGGACACGACCATCATCTGATAAAGGACACGACCATCATCTGATAAAGGACACGAACATCATCTGATAAAGGACACGACCATCATCTGATAAAGGACACGACCATCATCTGATAAAGGACATGACCATCATCTGATAAAGGACACGAACATCATCTGATATAGGACACGAACATCATCTGATATAGGACACGAACATCATCTGATAAAGGACACGACCATCATCTGATAAAGGACACGACCATCATCTGATATAGGACACGAACATCATCTGATATAAGACACGAACATCATCTGATAAAGGACACGACCATCATCTGATAAAGGACACGACCATCATCTGATAAAGGACACGAACATCATCTGATAAAGGACACGACCATCATCTGATAAAGGACACGACCATCATCTGATAAAGGACACGACCATCATCTGATAAAGGACACGACCATCATCTGATATAAGACACGACCATCATCTGATATAAGACACGAACATCATTTGATAAAGGACACGACCATCATCTGATAAAGGACACGACCATCATCTGATATAAGACACGAACATCATCTGATAAAGGACACGACCATCATCTGATAAAGGACACGACCATCATCTGATATAAGACACAAACATCATCTGATAAAGGACACGACCATCATCTGATAAAGGACACGACCATCATCTGATAAAGGACACGAACATCATCTGATAAAGGACACGACCATCATCTGATATAAGACACGAACATCATCTGATAAAGGACACGAACATCATCTGATAAAGGACACGACCATCATCTGATATAAGACACGAACATCATCTGATATAGGACACGACCATCATCTGATAAAGGACACGAACATCATCTGATAAAGGACACGACCATCATCTGATATAAGACACGAACATCATCTGATATAGGACACGACCATCATCTGATAAAGGACACGACCATCATCTGATAAAGGACACGACCATCATCTGATATAAGACACGAACATCATCTGATAAAGGACACGACCATCATCTGATATAGGACACGACCATCATCTGATATAGGACACGACCATCATCTGATATAGGACACGACCATCATCTGATAAAGGACACGTCCATCATCTGATAAAGGACACGACCATCATCTGATAAAGGACACGACCATCATCTGATAAAGGACACGACCATCATCTGATAAAGGACACGACCATCATCTGATAAAGGACACGACCATCATCTGATAAAGGACACGACCATCATCTGATAAAGGACACGACCATCATCTGATATAAGACACGAACATCATCTGATAAAGGACACGACCATCATCTGATAAAGGACACGACCATCATCTGATAAAGGACACGAACATCATCTGATAAAGGACACGACCATCATCTGATAAAGGACACGACCATCATCTGATAAAGGACACGACCATCATCTGATATAAGACACGAACATCATCGGATAAAGGACACGACCATCATGTGATAAAGGACACGAACATCATCTGTTATAAGACACAAACATCATCTGATATAGGACACGACCATCATCTGATAAAGGACACGACCATCATCTGATATAGGACACGACCATCATCTGATATAAGACACGAACATCATCTGATAAAGGACACGACCATCATCTGATAAAGGACACGACCATCATCTGATATAAGACACGAACATCATCTGATAAAGGACACGAACATCATCTGATATAAGACACGAATATCATCTGATATAGGACACGACCATCATCTGATAAAGGACACGACCATCATCTGATAAAGGACACGACCATCATCTGATATGACACGAACATCATCTGATAAAGGACACGACCATCATCTGATAAAGGACACGACCATCATCTGATATAAGACACGAACATCATCTGATAAAGGACACGACCATCATCTGATAAAGGACACGACCATCATCTGATAAAGGACACGAACATCATCTGATAAAGGACACGACCATCATCTGATATAAGACACGAACATCATCTGATAAAGGACACGAACATCATCTGATAAAGGACACGACCATCATCTGATATAAGACACGAACATCATCTGATATAGGACACGACCATCATCTGATAAAGGACACGAACATCATCTGATAAAGGACACGACCATCATCTGATATAAGACACGAACATCATCTGATATAGGACACGACCATCATCTGATAAAGGACACGACCATCATCTGATAAGGGACACGACCATCATCTGATATAAGACACGACCATCATCTGATAAAGGACACGAACATCATCTTATAAAGGACACGACCATCATCTGATATAAGACACGAACATCATCTGATAAAGGACACGACCATCATCTGATAAAGGACACGACCATCATCTGATATAAGACACGAACATCATCTGATAAAGGACACGACCATCATCTGATAAAGGACACGACCATCATCTGATAAAGGACACGAACATCATCTGATAAAGGACACGACCATCATCTGATAAAGGACACGACCATCATCTGATAAAGGACACGACCATCATCTGATAAAGGACACGACCATCATCTGATATAAGACACGAACATCATCTGATAAAGGACACGACCATCATCTGATAAAGGACACGACCATCATCTGATATAAGACACGAACATCATCTGATAAAGGACACGACCATCATCTGATAAAGGACACGACCATCATCTGATATAAGACACAAACATCATCTGATAAAGGACACGACCATCATCTGATAAAGGACACGACCATCATCTGATAAAGGACACGAACATCATCTGATAAAGGACACGACCATCATCTGATATAAGACACGAACATCATCTGATAAAGGACACGAACATCATCTGATAAAGGACACGACCATCATCTGATATAAGACACGAACATCATCTGATATAGGACACGACCATCATCTGATAAAGGACACGAACATCATCTGATAAAGGACACGACCATCATCTGATATAAGACACGAACATCATCTGATATAGGACACGACCATCATCTGATAAAGGACACGACCATCATCTGATAAAGGACACGACCATCATCTGATATAAGACACGAACATCATCTGATAAAGGACACGACCATCATCTGATATAGGACACGACCATCATCTGATATAGGACACGACCATCATCTGATATAGGACACGACCATCATCTGATAAAGGACACGACCATCATCTGATAAAGGACACGACCATCATCTGATAAAGGACACGACCATCATCTGATAAAGGACACGACCATCATCTGATAAAGGACACGACCATCATCTGATAAAGGACACGACCATCATCTGATAAAGGACACGACCATCATCTGATAAAGGACACGACCATCATCTGATATAAGACACGAACATCATCTGATAAAGGACACGACCATCATCTGATAAAGGACACGACCATCATCTGATAAAGGACACGAACATCATCTGATAAAGGACACGACCATCATCTGATAAAGGACACGACCATCATCTGATAAAGGACACGACCATCATCTGATATAAGACACGAACATCATCGGATAAAGGACACGACCATCATCTGATAAAGGACACGAACATCATCTGATATAAGACACAAACATCATCTGATATAGGACACGACCATCATCTGATAAAGGACACGACCATCATCTGATATAGGACACGACCATCATCTGATATAAGACACGAACATCATCTGATAAAGGACACGACCATCATCTGATAAAGGACACGACCATCATCTGATATAAGACACGAACATCATCTGATAAAGGACACGAACATCATCTGATATAAGACACGAATATCATCTGATATAGGACACGACCATCTCTGATAAAGGACACGACCATCATCTGATAAAGGACACGACCATCATCTGATATGACACGAACATCATCTGATAAAGGACACGACCATCATCTGATAAAGGACACGACCATCATCTGATATAAGACACGAACATCATCTGATAAAGGACACGACCATCATCTGATAAAGGACACGACCATCATCTGATAAAGGACACGAACATCATCTGATAAAGGACACGACCATCATCTGATATAAGACACGAACATCATCTGATAAAGGACACGAACATCATCTGATAAAGGACACGACCATCATCTGATATAAGACACGAACATCATCTGATATAGGACACGACCATCATCTGATAAAGGACACGAACATCATCTGATAAAGGACACGACCATCATCTGATATAAGACACGAACATCATCTGATATAGGACACGACCATCATCTGATAAAGGACACGACCATCATCTGATAAGGGACACGACCATCATCTGATATAAGACACGACCATCATCTGATAAAGGACACGACCATCATCTGATAAAGGACACGACCATCATCTGATAAAGGACACGACCATCATCTGATATAAGACACGAACATCATCTGATATAGGACACGACCATCATCTGATAAAGGACACGAACATCATCTTATAAAGGACACGACCATCATCTGATATAAGACACGAACATCATCTGATAAAGGACACGACCATCATCTGATAAAGGACACGACCATCATCTGATATAAGACACGAACATCATCTGATAAAGGACACGACCATCATCTGATAAAGGACACGACCATCATCTGATAAAGGACACGAACATCATCTGATAAAGGACACGACCATCATCTGATAAAGGACACGACCATCATCTGATAAAGGACACGACCATCATCTGATAAAGGACACGACCATCATCTGATATAAGACACGAACATCATCTGATAAAGGACACGACCATCATCTGATAAAGGACACGACCATCATCTGATATAAGACACGACCATCATCTGATAAAGGACACGACCATCATCTGATAAAGGACACGACCATCATCTGATAAAGGACACGACCATCATCTGATATAAGACACGAACATCATCTGATAAAGGACACGAACATCATCTGATAAAGGACACGACCATCATCTGATAAAGGACACGACCATCATCTGATATAAGACACGACCATCATCTGATAAAGGACACGACCATCATCTGATAAAGGACACGACCATCATCTGATATAAGACACGAACATCATCTGATATTAGACACGAACATCATCTGATAAAGGACACGACCATCATCTGATAAAGGACACGACCATCATCTGATAAAGGACACGACCATCATCTGATATAAGACACGAACATCATCTGATAAAGGACACGAACATCATCTGATAAAGGACACGACCATCATCTGATAAAGGACACGACCATCATCTGATATAAGACACGAACATCATCTGATAAAGGACACGACCATCATCTGATAAAGGACACGGCCATCATCTGATATAAGACACGAACATCATCTGATAAAGACACGACCATCATCTGATAAAGGACACGACCATCATCTGATAAAGGACACGACCATCATCTGATATAAGACACGAACATCATCTGATAAAGGACACGAACATCATCTGATAAAGGACACGACCATCATCTGATAAAGGACACGACCATCATCTGATATAAGACACGACCATCATCTGATAAAGGACACGACCATCATCTGATAAAGGACACGACCATCATCTGATATAAGACACGAACATCATCTGATAAAGGACACGACCATCATCTGATAAAGGACACGACCATCATCTGATAAAGGACACGACCATCATCTGATATAAGACACGCACATCATCTGATAAAGGACACGAACATCATCTGATAAAGGACACGACCATCATCTGATAAAGGACACGACCATCATCTGATATAAGACACGAACATCATCTGATAAAGGACACGACCATCATCTGATAAAGGACACGACCATCATCTGATAAAGGACACGGCCATCATCTGATATAAGACACGAACATCATCTGATAAAGGACACGACCATCATCTGATAAAGGACACGACCATCATCTGATATAAGACACGAACATCATCTGATAAAGGACACGACCATCATCTGATAAAGGACACGACCATCATCTGATATAGGACACGACCATCATCTGATAAAGGACACGACCATCATCTGATAAAGGACACGACCATCATCTGATATAAGACACGAACATCATCTGATATAGGACACGACCATCATCTGATAAAGGACACGACCATCATCTGATAAAGGACACGACCATCATCTGATAAAGGACACGACCATCATCTGATATAAGACACGAACATCATCTGATAAAGGACACGGCCATCATCTGATAAAGGACACGACCATCATCTGATATAGGACACGAACATCATCTGATAAAGGACACGACCATCATCTGATAAAGGACACGACCATCATCTGATAAAGGACACGACCATCATCTGATAAAGGACACGACCATCATCTGATAAAGGACACGACCATCATCTGATATAAGACACGAACATCATCTGATATAGGACACGACCATCATCTGATAAAGGACACGACCATCATCTGATAAAGGACACGACCATCATCTGATAAAGGACACGACCATCATCTGATAAAGGACACGACCATCATCTGATAAAGGACACGACCATCATCTGATAAAGGACACGACCATCATCTGATATAGGACACGAACATCATCTGATAAAGGACACGACCATCATCTGATAAAGGACACGACCATCATCTGATAAAGGACACGACCATCATCTGATATAGGACACGAACATCATCTGATATGGAAATCGCGTTGGACTCCAGTATGCGTAAATAAATACAAATACCGTAATTTTATCCTGCAATCAGTACATTTGCTGTACAAATATACCACACGAATAAATGTTTGCTTTATTCGTAGCCTACGAATAAACTTTTGAAGCCTACAAATAAACTTTTAAACCTACGAATAAACTTTTAAGCCCCGCCCATAGATTCCGTAACTACTTTTTGTGTTTTTGCTCTCCTGTGAAGGAGTTAAAATATTAACCGTAACCAATGTCAATAATCGACGTCGTCTTTTTCTAATGAATGTTTTCGTTCTCACTATTTGTAAATTTACAAACCGACAAAATGAAACTAATAATTTTAAAATTTCATATTTTTTATACATATTTTACGATAAAAAAAATCCTAGAAGTCAATAAAAAACAAAACAAAAATCTTAAACAAATCTGAATCATTTATAACTTGACAGGGAAGCTTTGAAAACAAAACAAAAGCAACTAAAACTACAGGACAAAGGGAATAAACCAAAGAGGGCATGCCCTCCAACAGATGAGGAAATTAACATCCTTTATAACAGAAACGTTCTGGGCAGTCACACACCACAATCTTTACTAAACACACTTATATGGTTAAATAACTCAGTACAGTTTGAACATCAAACTCTAAGATTACTACATATGTCATATATTTTATTATAAAATTTCTTCATATTAAATGTTCAATTAATTCACATCAATTACTTCAACATATCAGATAGTAGATTTCTTCAAGGTGAAAATAACACATATTCCTGCTATTGCATCAAGTCACTTTAAAATTATAGATAATTTTTTATATTCTGAATTCTTTATGACACCACAAAATATCTATATAATTTGTTTTAACCATTTGGAATAATTGTATTCAGTCACTTCCTCCAATCATTTTGCATCTTTTTTTAAAACATTTTTTTCTTTTGCAAAATTCCACCAAAGTTGTATGATTTGTCAGTTGAAACTAGTGTTTTATCTGCTGGAATTCTACTCACTGTTGATCAGGATTACAGTACATTTTTAATTTTGTGCAATTCCATTTGAAAATGATTCACATACCCCTGGCCTGTATGCAACAACTGAGTGATAGTTCTTGAAAAATGTCCTTTGTTTAATCAGATCTTTATAAAACGTTCATAGGTTTTTATGCAATTATTTCTTTCATATATATAGTCTTTGCACTTATTTCAAACATCACATGTACATTGTACACTGTTAAACCATTAATCCAGCCATTCATCTGAAAGACATTAATATAGCATTGATTATAATTAAAATACATGTTATTATATATTTACTAATAAAATAACAAGAAAAAAGGAACAAAATGCAGGCTAAATTAGCAATGTTTGAATATTTGAAACTTCAACCTTTCATAATGCATTTTTGTATGATCCGACTCAGAAAATATATTCACACATTAGTCATTACTTGCAACAGCCAACATTATCATGTAAATATTGTTCATTCCAGAAAAATATATCCTTCACTCTAATATTTTTCTGGTCACAACACTTATGCAATAAACCTATGTCCATAATATTCTTGGGTCCTTAGTGACATCGCATTATGTAATTTACCAATCAATGGATTATGGTTTAATAATAGCAAATTTGATATGAAGAAAATAGTTGGTGGGGATTCTACATACATGTAGACTTCAATGCATATTAATTCATTTGATTATGATATACAAACAGAAGTTAAATATAGTAATTAAGATCACATCTGGTGCTTGTTGACACTAAATCAGATCTCCATTTTGATTTTCTTCAATTTACCGTGTATATATGAAAGTTTTATTTTATTCTATAAAAATAAATTCCAATTTTCCATTGAAACCTATGTAAAGTCCAGAGGATTGGTATTAGCTTCTCCTCCTTTATATACTTGCATTGTCGCAAAATACATAATTTATTTGTACGAGCTTTAGAAACAGGTAGAAAAGTAAATGAAAGAAAACTTTCCAGTCTCATGAAAAAAATGAAGGATAGTTGCAAATTAGACATTAATCAATCAGTGCCAGAAAATATCTTATCCCGTCTAGAAGTTAAGAGAAAACAATGTGGAGGGGATAGATATTATGCAAATATCAGGGCATAAAAATGTGGCATTTATTAATAATTACTCAATATTGAGTGAGGAAAGACACAAGAAAATATCAAACATCTTCACGACTTCAGCAACACTGAAAGTGAAACTAACAGAAATGCTTTTCAGCAAACTTACCTCGTAAAACCTCCACTAATTCTACAGCCAGTAGCACTTCTGATGTTTCGTGTCGAAGCAATCCCGATTATCCTTCTTACAGTTCCAATACAAATATGTCAAGTCAAATTAGTTCTATGTTTTACGGCGTGGTCATCCATAACAAATGGTGAATGTGTACACAATTTTAACAAATGACTAAATATCCCAATAACTGAGCATTTGAGTGTTTGACATCGTTGTTAAATACATTTCCGTGAATCAGTTCAGTTTGTTGAGATAAATGATTAATCTTTCTGTTTTCTCTACTCTACCTAGTTTACTTAAAACATGCTCGAATCGTCGATACATGTATGTGTGTATTGCTTTCACATGTTTACAAACTGTGTGGGTCATACTTAAATACGCCTGCAGTAGTAACCAGGTAAATATATACGCCTGTGTGTCATACAAAGGTGGACGCCTGCAACTATATGGTTCTTTTTTATTTATTTTTTTTTTAATATAAACTAGTAAAAGGAATATATCGGATGTTTATTATTTGATATAAAAAAAATAAAAATAAAAGTGAATCATATAGTTGCAGGCGTATACCTTTTCACAGGCGTATATATTTACCTGGTTACTACTGCAGGCGTATTTAAGTATGACCGCATGTGACGTATGATCGCTAAATTAATGTGTTTTCATATCTATGAAAAACATATTAAATATATATATTTCAGGTTCTAAACTATCAATTTTCTATATAGATTTTCACCTTAATCAATAAATCTTCACTTAAATAAAGTTATTTCACTTCCTTTTGAGAACTATTTGTTCGCGAATTTTTGTCGGCAAAAAAAATCTGGTATTTTACTACGCCAAATAGTGAGGATTCCGTTGCATAAAAAAATGCATTTTTACGAGTTAAGATTATTTGATAAAGGACACGACCATCATCTGATATAGGGCTCGACCATCATCTGATAAAGGACACGACCATCATCTGATATAAGACACGAACATCATCTGATATAGGACACGAACATCATCTGATATGGAAATCGCGTTGGACTCCAGTATGCGTAAATAAATACAAATAACGTAATTGTAATTTATACTCATTTTAAAGTGTTCTATACTTTACATGTTTTCGCTAGATTACCACACACAACAGGTCGGCGAGTTTTCTCCACCAGTAAAACTAACCGCCACAATATAGCTGAAATATGTTTTGAAAGTGGCGTTAAACACCATAAACCATAGCCTAAACAAAATTCTTTTCTAATAGATAAACAAATAAATACTTGACTTAGATAATAAATATTTCAACCTTGAAAACATATAGGACATTTTATAGAGATAATGTAGTGTTAAAGGAGTATCCTCTTTCATCAAAACAAGTGCGTTACATATACTTACCTACCTCCTGCAGAAAGGCCTCGAAGTTTTCACTGCGGTCTACTTTCCATTTTCCGCTAAATTTCTGATCGATTTCTTCATAAGCCATGATTATATAATAAGCTACAATTAATATTAAGTGCTGCAGCTTATTATAGAGTATACTCAAAATATTACATGTATTATCTTATTTGTATATATACCAAGTAGACTTTGGTTACATATATCTTTGATTTAATGTTAAGTAAATATTTATCTCAATTTATCTACTGTATGTCACATATAAATGAGAATGCCGTGTTGTGTGACATCATTTTGATAGAAAAAAAAAAACACCAAAAAAAAAACAAAGAAAAAAATAAAATATATAATTATTATTTGTTCTTATTTATTCGGATGAATTTCATTTTTACAAGTTCATGGTGAGGTGTACTCGATACAACATTATGGGATTAAGTTTGTCAGTGACTTGCGGCAGGTCGGTGGTTTTCTCCGGGTACTCCGGTTTCTCCACCAATAAATCTGACTCCCACGATATAACTTAAATATTGTTGAAAGTGGCGTTAATCACCACAACCGTAAATAAATATTCCGAGCGATAAAGTTTGTTACGAATTAACAAGTTACTTTTTATACTACAGTGATGTGTTTCATTTGAGATCTCTTCATGGATGATCCATATATTTTGATGCTAGCTTGACAACACCGCCCCTCCCCTCTCCCCCCTCATCACCAATTAGGTTCAGATAGTACATCTATTCAAGTGTAGAATTTAGTGATTGATTGGTTGTTAATCGTCAATGTCCTCTCTACCAGATCACAGACGTGACATGGAATTATTTCTTTTTCTTTTGTCTAATTTTCAATAAAATGTCCTATGCATTGTCAACTGACGAGAACAATATTTCATTCACTAATATCCTATTATTTTTGCTTCAAACCAGACGATTTGTACGAATTGTTTTAAGCAGATATGGATACAACATATTAAGAGTTCTTTTTCATACATTTTTACTTTTCGGTAGAAGCTTGCTAATGTGTTCTACACAATTTTGTGCATGCAAGTTGGGTTAGTGGTTGTGGTGTTTAACGCCACTTTCAACAATATTTCAGTTATATCGTTGCCGTTAGTTTATTGGTGGAGGAAGCCGGAATACCCAGAGAAAACCACCAACCTGTCTCAAGTCACTGACAAACTTTATCACATAATGTTGTATCGAATAGACTTGTCATGAACGGGGTTCGAACTCACAACGTGACTGTAAATCCAGCTACCATACGATCCATGCATGTATGTTGTACATGAATGGATGTTATGAGCTTATTGTTGTATTTGATTATTGATTGTGATAATCGGAGTTCTATTTTGTATGTTATTTTAAAGGAGACTGATTTATATAAAGCAGTTTGCTTATTTCCGAATCCGATTGCTGCTAACTTATTCATAATAGTTTGATAATATTCTTCAACAATAAAATAATGTTTATACTAATGAAATGTCATCATGATTTCATCTCTTCATCGTTTATTTAATGTGTCCATGTCCATGGTAACAACAGCTTTCAACATTCCAGTCGCAACTCTATATAGAGTATATATATATCTCTTTATTGACACGATATTCCAGAACTTGTAGTTCCTACCATGGTTTCTTTGGTAGATGGTTGCTGCTAACAATGACGCTAATGAAACAATGATGCCTAGTGGTTAAGTTGAAGTCATCATTTCGAATGTTTTACAGTCGCCACCATGACTTGGTTGACCTATTAAATAACCACGTATATGTTCCCTTTGGTGTAATCACAATCCGGTTCTTTCCTCGTCCATGATTTATAGCAAGAGTAACAAGACAGGTGTAAATAGTGGAGCAGAAACTACTTATCATCCCGAAGCACCTGAGTTCACCCCCGGGGTTAAGTTAAGGCTTATGGTGATCACATACTACAGTGCAATATCTATTTATGCTAATATTTTAGCGAAAACGTTTTGTGAATTATGCAATATTTTACTTCGGTTGAATCTGTCATCTTACAGACATTTTCTTTTCAACACATTGTAACTAGAAAATGAAATCGTTCAATGTTTGCCCAAAGTCAAACATTATTTTGATAGCATTTGCGTTGATTGCTTGTTGTATTGTTTAACGTCCAGCAATAAATATGTCATACATATTCAGGACAAGAACAGTTCAACAATATAACAAATGTATAGAAAAGACGGAGGAATGAGACAACCGAGGCATCGAGTTCACCGACGTTTGACTGCTACTGGAAAGATACGGAGGGACGAGAAAAGTAGTTTTATGTAGGGGCTACAAAATGCGCCTATGCCTTTTCGAATTCTGCAAACGATGTTGTCAACTTCAGAGAGCGTAACACTCTCCAAGGATATTACTCATTATGGCTCACGATTTTCATCCTTTACATCAATACATATATATATGTATAGCTAGTAATATAATATTCAACGGTGGTTTGATTATTTAGTGGTCATCGTTGTCGTGATCGTATGGTAGCTGGATTTACCACTACCTGTGCAATCAGTCCATATCACCACTAAAGTTGTGAGTTCGAACCCCGTCCATTGGCGAGGTGTACTTGATACAGCATTATGCGATAAAGTTTGTCAGTGACTTGCGGTAGGTCAGTGGTTTTCTCGTTCCGGGTACCCCGGTTTTCTCCACCAATAAAACTGACCGCTAAGATATAGCTGAAATATTGCTGAAAGTGACGTTAAACACCATAAACCAAACCTTGATTATTTATCTTAATTTTAACGTGCTGTTTCTTTTAGTGTGTCTATGCTAAGAATGGTATTTTATTTGTCTAATTACATGCATATTAGGCTTTGCCAATAAAAAGTACTTATTTTTCAATTTCATCAGTCACTGTAGACTAACAATACTCGCTTAAATATTGACTGAAGCGTAAACAAAATGAACTCCCATTTGTAGCCCTTTAAGTCGCATTGTGTAAAAAAATTTGAATCTACCCATTGAACACAAAATATCTGCATCTACTTAAGTGTGTAATATTATACGCCCGTAAATGATTTAAGATGGGTTATTCCTGGATCTTCAGAAACCTCTGGGCTTTAAAAAGCTGGATTATTGTTGTTGTTGCATTTATAGGACCATCCTACTTACTAGTGTGTGAAACTAAGGTAAGTACCAATGTACTATTATTATCTTCGAATATAATATAAAATATTCATGAAAAGGGTTATTTTTAGTTATGTAAAGCAGATGTTTATTATTGTGCATATCAACTTGTAGGAAAAGAACTACTTGCCTCAATTTGATATCTATCCCACAACAGATTTAAGATGGGCCAGGTCACTGACCTCTTACAGCAAAAGCCTAACACCATTGTCTTTGGTTCGCGAACAGATATCCACATCAAGTGTTATGGTTCCCATAAACCCAACCTATGGCCGGGGATTTAAACGGTCAGGTCGCTGCATATATCGGGGGTTGGGGGTGTGCATGCTCCTCTTCCATTAATCTACCATTCTCAATATACATGTAGATGAAAAATTGTGAAAGTGACGATACATACCGAAAGCCCTGTCCAATATCATATATCAAGGAAGGGCGGTCGTGGAACAGCTTACCCTTCCGGAGCATACGAGCTCAATCCCGATTTTTAGTGGTGTTTTCTGTGTAGTGTTTTGTAGATTATTATTTTTATTTTTGTTCTTTTTCTTTTGTCTGTCATTCTCTGATTTACGGTTTCTGATTGCCCCTTTCGTATCTTCAAAATATTGTTGAAAAGAGTGTTCATATGTTTTTTTTTATTTAATTGTGGTCTGAAAGAAAAGCTTTTTGTACCTTGTGATAAGTGTATTGTCAATGACCTTTTATAGGTATATGTGTACCTATATCTATACTGTTCAAAAAAAGACACGCATCACCCATTTTTATTTTTCAAAATGCAAATTTTGCAATCAACCAGGTAAAATTAAATGGCCAATTTAATCATTGATCTTTTAAAGGTAAACTTCCAATTTTAAATGCCTGTTCATTAGATTTGGCTCGCTGCCACGTGTGCACAGTGGCTCTGAAAAATAAATGTCCCATGTATCGCCGCAAAAATTCAATAAAGTTTTATACGGGAACTTTGAGATTAATTCAACTGTTAACCTAAAGCGTATAAAAGAACCAAGTTTGAAGCATGGTTTTTATCATTAAATTGATATGCTGCCATGCCAAGGTTGAACCCTGCCACTCGAAATATTGTTATCGGTCGTCTGCAAGCCAGACAGTCACAAAATGAAGTTGCACGAAATCTGAACGTTAACCAGAACACCATTTCCCGGATGTGGAACAGATTCCAACAGACTGGTTCATCTAATGACTGCCCAAGGAGTGAAAGACCTCGCATAGCCACTCCTGGGCAAGATCTCTACACACGGGTCTTTCATCTACGGAATCGAACCGTTTCCGCATCAACTACTGCAGTCGGAATACCTGGATTACGAAGAAGCAGCTCGCAAAGAGTCCGCAACCGGCTTCGACAGCATGGCATTCATATCTAGCTATTGCGGTCATCACGTGACTTTCACGATACGCTATTTACCAATATTATACTTTACGTTTTTATTTTCCCTATTTGTCTTTGTTAGCGCAGCCGGTCAATATAACGTTATATGGACCGGGACTGGACTGCCTCGTTTTCGATGCGGTTCCGGAACGGTCCCTGCATTATTATTATTTTAGATAAAAAGTTTAATATAACAAATAGTTCATGTCACTTCGGTCCATATAATATTTGTTTGGTGACGGACCGGTCCATATACTGCCATATGACCCTCAGTGCCATGAACTATTTGCTATATATAACCATATCGTAACTTACATAGGCGAACATAGGGTGTCTTTAATTAAAATGTCGTAACTATTTTACTAAATAATGAATTATACCATCTAACCCCACATCTAAAAGCCCTTTTAATTTGATAAAAGACAATATTTTTTATTTCAGTTTGGGTAGATGACTTTTTGCTTCAAATTTAATCTGAAAAGTGTCCTATTTCTCGCCTGATTTCTATGCATAAACCAACCAATTTTTGTGATTTTCGGCGATGGATGCTGTAGAAAAACGAAAAATTTAATGTTTTAATCTATTTTTGAAAACCTATCTAACCCCTACGAACGCAGGAATTTTATTGTTCTTCAAGAAAGGGGAAAATTCAACAGTTCAGATATTAAACTTTTTGCTTCAAAATCGGATTGAAAATTATGGATTTCAAGAAGACACTCGAACTAATTCAAGATGGCGGAAGTGATACCGGAAGTAAACAATGCATCGATCTTTTGGTGAAAATCTGTTTTTTTTTTCATTTTTCCTGTTTTTAATTTAGGGAGCGATTATTGGGTAATCAGATGTTCAGTGGTTGTCTTTCTTGTAGTTGTCCTGTATGGTCATTGTTTTGGTATTAGGGAGTGGGATATTGTCTCGTATGCGTTTCCTCCATATCCTTTTATTTTTATGAGTTTATCGTTTACTTTTCATTGGTACAAACTAAAATTAGAGAAGCAAATAAAAGTGTTTTCACATTTTATTGATATTTCATAACTTAAATAAATGAATACATATAGAGAGACATACTGTGGAAATCACTTAAATAAATAAATACATATAGATAGACATACTATGGAAATCACTTAAATAAATAAATACATATAGAGAGACATACTATGAAAATCACTTAAATAAATAAATACATATAGATATACATACTATGAAAATCACTTAAATAAATAAATACATATAGATAAACATACTGTGAAAATCACTTAAATAAATAAATACATATAGAGAGACATACTATGAAAATCACTTAAATAAATAAATACATATATATATAGACATACTATGGAAATCACTTAGATAAATAAATACATATAGATAGACATACTGTGAAAATCACTTAAATAAATAAATACTTATAGAGAGACATACTATGAAAATCACTTAAATAAATAAATACATATAGATAGACATACTAGGGAAATCACTTAAATAAATAAATACATATAGATAGACATACTATGAACATCACTTAAATAAATAAATACATATAGATAGACATACTGTGGAAATCACTAAAATAAATAAATACATATAGATAGATATACTATAGAAATCACTTAAATAAATAAATACATATAGATAGACATACTATGGAAATCACTTAAATAAATAAATAAATACATATAGAGAGACATACTATGGAAATCACTTAAATAAATAAATACATATAGATAGACATACTATGGAAATCACTTAAATAAATAAATACATATAGAGAGACATACTATGGAAATCACTTAAATAAATAAATACATATAGATAGACATACTATGAAAATCACTTAAATAAATAAATACATATAGATAGACATACTATGGAAATCACTTAAATAAATAAATACATATAGATAGACATACTATGGAAATCACTTAAATAAATAAATACATATAGATAGACATACTATGGAAATCACTTAAATAAATAAATACATATAGATGGACATACTATGGAAATCACTTAAATAAATAAATACATATAGATAGACATACTATGGAAATCACTTAAATAAATAAATACATATAGATAGACATACTATGGAAATCACTTAAATAAATAAATACATATAGAGAGACATACTATGGAAATCACTTAAATAAACAAATACTTATAGAGAGACATACTATGGAAATCACTTAAATAAATAAATACATATAGATAGACATACTATGGAAATCACTTAAATAAATAAATACATATAGATAGACATACTATGGAAATCACTTAAATAAATAAATACATATAGATGGACATACTATGGAAATCACTTAAATAAATAAATAAATACATATAGATGGACATACTATGGAAATCACTTAAATAAATAAATACATATAGATAGACATACTATGGAAATCACTTAAATAAATAAATACATATGGATAGACATACTATGGAAATCACTTAAATAAATAAATACATATAGATGGACATACTATGGAAATCACTTAAATAAATAAATACATATAGATAGACATACTATGGAAATCACTTAAATAAATAAATACATATAGATAGACATACTATGGAAATCACTTAAATAAATAAATACATATAGATAGACATACTATGGAAATCACTTAAATAAATAAATACATATAGATAGACATACTATGGAAATCACTTAAATAAATAAATACATATAGATGGACATACTATGGAAATCACTTAAATAAATAAATACATATAGATGGACATACTATGGAAATCACTTAAATAAATAAATACATATTGATAGACATACTATGGAAATCACTTAAATAAATAAATACATATAGATGGACATACTATGGAAATCACTTAAATAAATAAATACATATAGATGGACATACTATGGAAATCACTTAAATAAATAAATACATATTGATAGACATACTATGGAAATCACTTAAATAAATAAATACATATAGATAGACATACTATGGAAATCACTTAAATAAATAAATACATATAGATAGACATACTATGGAAATCACTTAAATAAATAAATACATATAGATGGACATACTATGGAAATCACTTAAATAAATAAATACATATAGATAGACATACTATGGAAATCACTTAAATAAATAAATACATATAGAGAGACATACTATGAAAATCACTTAAATAAATAAATACATATAGATATACATACTATGAAAATCACTTAAATAAATAAATACATATAGATAAACATACTGTGAAAATCACTTAAATAAATAAATACATATAGAGAGACATACTATGAAAATCACTTAAATAAATAAATACATATATATATAGACATACTATGGAAATCACTTAGATAAATAAATACATATAGATAGACATACTGTGAAAATCACTTAAATAAATAAATACTTATAGAGAGACATACTATGAAAATCACTTAAATAAATAAATACATATAGATAGACATACTAGGGAAATCACTTAAATAAATAAATACATATAGATAGACATACTATGAACATCACTTAAATAAATAAATACATATAGATAGACATACTGTGGAAATCACTAAAATAAATAAATACATATAGATAGATATACTATAGAAATCACTTAAATAAATAAATACATATAGATAGACATACTATGGAAATCACTTAAATAAATAAATACATATAGAGAGACATACTATGGAAATCACTTAAATAAATAAATACATATAGATAGACATACTATGGAAATCACTTAAATAAATAAATACATATAGATAGACATACTATGGAAATCACTTAAATAAATAAATACATATAGATAGACATACTATGGAAATCACTTAAATAAATAAATACATATAGATAGACATACTATGGAAATCACTTAAATAAATAAATACATATAGATGGACATACTATGGAAATCACTTAAATAAATAAATACATATAGATAGACATACTATGGAAATCACTTAAATAAATAAATACATATAGATAGACATACTATGGAAATCACTTAAATAAATAAATACATATAGAGAGACATACTATGGAAATCACTTAAATAAACAAATACTTATAGAGAGACATACTATGGAAATCACTTAAATAAATAAATACATATAGATAGACATACTATGGAAATCACTTAAATAAATAAATACATATAGATAGACATACTATGGAAATCACTTAAATAAATAAATACATATAGATGGACATACTATGGAAATCACTTAAATAAATAAATAAATACATATAGATGGACATACTATGGAAATCACTTAAATAAATAAATACATATAGATAGACATACTATGGAAATCACTTAAATAAATAAATACATATGGATAGAAATACTATGGAAATCACTTAAATAAATAAATACATATAGATGGACATACTATGGAAATCACTTAAATAAATAAATACATATAGATAGACAGACTATGGAAATCACTTAAATAAATAAATACATATAGATAGACATACTATGGAAATCACTTAAATAAATAAATACATATAGATAGACATACTATGGAAATCACTTAAATAAATAAATACATATAGATAGACATACTATGGAAATCACTTAAATAAATAAATACATATAGATGGACATACTATGGAAATCACTTAAATAAATAAATACATATAGATGGACATACTATGGAAATCATTTAAATAAATAAATACATATTGATAGACATACTATGGAAATCACTTAAATAAATAAATACATATAGATGGACATACTATGGAAATCACTTAAATAAATAAATACATATAGATGGACATACTATGGAAATCACTTAAATAAATAAATACATATTGATAGACATACTATGGAAATCACTTAAATAAATAAATACATATAGATAGACATACTATGGAAATCACTTAAATAAATAAATACATATAGATAGACATACTATGGAAATCACTTAAATAAATAAATACATATAGATGGACATACTATGGAAATCACTTAAATAAATAAATACATATAGATGGACATACTATGGAAATCACTTAAATAAATAAATACATATTGATAGACATACTATGGAAATCACTTAAATAAATAAATACATATAGATGGACATACTATGGAAATCACTTAAATAAATAAATACATATAGATAGACATACTATGGAAATCACTTAAATAAATAAATACATATATATGGACATACTATGGAAATCACTTAAATAAATAAATACATATAGATAGACATACTATCGAAATCACTTAAATAAATAAATACATATAGATAGACATACTATGGAAATCACTTAAATAAATAAATACATATAGATAGACATACTATGGAAATCACTTAAATAAATAAATACATATAGATATACATACTATGAAAATCACTTAAATAAATAAATACATATAGATAAACATACTGTGAAAATCACTTAAATAAATAAATACATATAGAGAGACATACTATGAAAATCACTTAAATAAATAAATACATATATATATAGACATACTATGGAAATCACTTAAATAAATAAATACATATAGATAGACATACTGTGAAAATCACTTAAATAAATAAATACTTATAGAGAGACATACTATGAAAATCACTTAAATAAATAAATACATATAGATAGACATACTATGGAAATCACTTAAATAAATAAATACATATAGATAGACATACTATGGAAATCACTTAAATAAATAAATACATATAGAGAGACATACTATGGAAATCACTTAAATAAACAAATACTTATAGAGAGACATACTATGGAAATCACTTAAATAAATAAATACATATAGATAGACATACTATGGAAATCACTTAAATAAATAAATACATATAGATAGACATACTATGGAAATCACTTAAATAAATAAATACATATAGATGGACATACTATGGAAATCACTTAAATAAATAAATAAATACATATAGATGGACATACTATGGAAATCACTTAAATAAATAAATACATATAGATAGACATACTATGGAAATCACTTAAATAAATAAATACATATGGATAGACATACTATGGAAATCACTTAAATAAATAAATACATATAGATGGACATACTATGGAAATCACTTAAATAAATAAATACATATAGATAGACATACTATGGAAATCACTTAAATAAATAAATACATATAGATAGACATACTATGGAAATCACTTAAATAAATAAATACATATAGATAGACATACTATGGAAATCACTTAAATAAATAAATACATATAGATAGACATACTATGGAAATCACTTAAATAAATAAATACATATAGATGGACATACTATGGAAATCACTTAAATAAATAAATACATATAGATGGACATACTATGGAAATCACTTAAATAAATAAATACATATTGATAGACATACTATGGAAATCACTTAAATAAATAAATACATATAGATGGACATACTATGGAAATCACTTAAATAAATAAATACATATAGATGGACATACTATGGAAATCACTTAAATAAATAAATACATATTGATAGACATACTATGGAAATCACTTAAATAAATAAATACATATAGATAGACATACTATGGAAATCATTTAAATAAATAAATACATATAGATAGACATACTATGGAAATCACTTAAATAAATAAATACATATAGATGGACATACTATGGAAATCACTTAAATAAATAAATACATATAGATAGACATACTATGGAAATCACTTAAATAAATAAATACATATAGAGAGACATACTATGAAAATCACTTAAATAAATAAATACATATAGATATACATACTATGAAAATCACTTAAATAAATAAATACATATAGATAAACATACTGTGAAAATCACTTAAATAAATAAATACATATAGAGAGACATACTATGAAAATCACTTAAATAAATAAATACATATATATATAGACATACTATGGAAATCACTTAGATAAATAAATACATATAGATAGACATACTGTGAAAATCACTTAAATAAATAAATACTTATAGAGAGACATACTATGAAAATCACTTAAATAAATAAATACATATAGATAGACATACTAGGGAAATCACTTAAATAAATAAATACATATAGATAGACATACTATGAACATCACTTAAATAAATAAATACATATAGATAGACATACTGTGGAAATCACTAAAATAAATAAATACATATAGATAGATATACTATAGAAATCACTTAAATAAATAAATACATATAGATAGACATACTATGGAAATCACTTAAATAAATAAATACATATAGAGAGACATACTATGGAAATCACTTAAATAAATAAATACATATAGATAGACATACTATGGAAATCACTTAAATAAATAAATACATATAGAGAGACATACTATGGAAATCACTTAAATAAATAAATACATATAGATAGACATACTATGGAAATCACTTAAATAAATAAATACATATAGATAGACATACTATGGAAATCACTTAAATAAATAAATACATATAGATAGACATACTATGGAAATCACTTAAATAAATAAATACATATAGATAGACATACTATGGAAATCACTTAAATAAATAAATACATATAGATGGACATACTATGGAAATCACTTAAATAAATAAATACATATAGATAGACATACTATGGAAATCACTTAAATAAATAAATACATATAGATAGACATACTATGGAAATCACTTAAATAAATAAATACATATAGAGAGACATACTATGGAAATCACTTAAATAAACAAATACTTATAGAGAGACATACTATGGAAATCACTTAAATAAATAAATACATATAGATGGACATACTATGGAAATCACTTAAATAAATAAATAAATACATATAGATGGACATACTATGGAAATCACTTAAATAAATAAATACATATAGATAGACATACTATGGAAATCACTTAAATAAATAAATACATATGGATAGACATACTATGGAAATCACTTAAATAAATAAATACATATAGATGGACATACTATGGAAATCACTTAAATAAATAAATACATATAGATAGACATACTATGGAAATCACTTAAATAAATAAATACATATAGATAGACATACTATGGAAATCACTTAAATAAATAAATACATATAGATAGACATACTATGGAAATCACTTAAATAAATAAATACATATAGATAGACATACTATGGAAATCACTTAAATAAATAAATACATATAGATGGACATACTATGGAAATCACTTAAATAAATAAATACATATAGATGGACATACTATGGAAATCACTTAAATAAATAAATACATATTGATAGACATACTATGGAAATCACTTAAATAAATAAATACATATAGATGGACATACTATGGAAATCACTTAAATAAATAAATACATATAGATGGACATACTATGGAAATCACTTAAATAAATAAATACATATTGATAGACATACTATGGAAATCACTTAAATAAATAAATACATATAGATAGACATACTATGGAAATCACTTAAATAAATAAATACATATAGATAGACATACTATGGAAATCACTTAAATAAATAAATACATATAGATGGACATACTATGGAAATCACTTAAATAAATAAATACATATAGATGGACATACTATGGAAATCACTTAAATAAATAAATACATATTGATAGACATACTATGGAAATCACTTAAATAAATAAATACATATAGATGGACATACTATGGAAATCACTTAAATAAATAAATACATATAGATAGACATACTATGGAAATCACTTAAATAAATAAATACATATATATGGACATACTATGGAAATCACTTAAATAAATAAATACATATAGATAGACATACTATGGAAATCACTTTAATAAATAAATACATATAGATAGACATACTATGGAAATCACTTAAATAAATAAATACATATAGATAGACATACTATCGAAATCACTTAAATAAATAAATACATATAGATAGACATACTATGGAAATCACTTAAATAAATAAATACATATAGATAGACATACTATGGAAATCACTTAAATAAATAAATACATATAGATATACATACTATGAAAATCACTTAAATAAATAAATACATATAGATAAACATACTGTGAAAATCACTTAAATAAATAAATACATATAGAGAGACATACTATGAAAATCACTTAAATAAATAAATACATATATATATATAGACATACTATGGAAATCACTTAAATAAATAAATACATATAGATAGACATACTGTGAAAATCACTTAAATAAATAAATACTTATAGAGAGACATACTATGAAAATCACTTAAATAAATAAATACATATAGATAGACATACTAGGGAAATCACTTAAATAAATAAATACATATAGATAGACATACTATGAACATCACTTAAATAAATAAATACATATAGATAGACATACTGTGGAAATCACTAAAATAAATAAATACATATAGATAGATATACTATAGAAATCACTTAAATAAATAAATACATATAGATAGACATACTATGGAAATCACTTAAATAAATAAATACATATAGAGAGACATACTATGGAAATCACTTAAATAAATAAATACATATAGATAGACATACTATGGAAATCACTTAAATAAATAAATACATATAGAGAGACATACTATGGAAATCACTTAAATAAATAAATACATATAGATAGACATACTATGGAAATCACTTAAATAAATAAATACATATAGATAGACATACTATGGAAATCACTTAAATAAATAAATACATATAGATAGACATACTATGGAAATCACTTAAATAAATAAATACATATAGATAGACATACTATGGAAATCACTTAAATAAATAAATACATATAGATGGACATACTATGGAAATCACTTAAATAAATAAATACATATAGATAGACATACTATGGAAATCACTTAAATAAATAAATACATATAGATAGACATACTATGGAAATCACTTAAATAAATAAATACATATAGAGAGACATACTATGGAAATCACTTAAATAAACAAATACTTATAGAGAGACATACTATGGAAATCACTTAAATAAATAAATACATATTGATAGACATACTATGGAAATCACTTAAATAAATAAATACATATAGATAGACATACTATGGAAATCACTTAAATAAATAGATACATATAGATAGACATACTATGGAAATCACTTAAATAAATAAATACATATAGATAGACATACTATGGAAATCACTTAAATAAATAAATACATATATATGGACATACTATGGAAATCACTTAAATAAATAAATACATATAGATAGACATACTATGGAAATCACTTAAATAAATAAATACATATAGATAGACATACTATCGAAATCACTTAAATAAATAAATACATATAGATAGACATACTATGGAAATCACTTAAATAAATAAATACATATAGATAGACATACTATGGAAATCACTTAAATAAATAAATACATATAGATATACATACTATGAAAATCACTTAAATAAATAAATACATATAGATAAACATACTGTGAAAATCACTTAAATAAATAAATACATATAGAGAGACATACTATGAAAATCACTTAAATAAATAAATACATATATATATAGACATACTATGGAAATCACTTAAATAAATAAATACATATAGATAGACATACTGTGAAAATCACTTAAATAAATAAATACTTATAGAGAGACATACTATGAAAATCACTTAAATAAATAAATACATATAGATAGACATACTAGGGAAATCACTTAAATAAATAAATACATATAGATAGACATACTATGAACATCACTTAAATAAATAAATACATATAGATAGACATACTGTGGAAATCACTAAAATAAATAAATACATATAGATAGATATACTATAGAAATCACTTAAATAAATAAATACATATAGATAGACATACTATGGAAATCACTTAAATAAATAAATACATATTGATAGACATACTATGGAAATCACTTAAATAAATAAATACATATAGATAGACATACTATGGAAATCACTTAAATAAATAAATACATATAGATAGACATACTATGGAAATCACTTAAATAAATAAATACATATAGATGGACATACTATGGAAATCACTTAAATAAATAAATACATATAGATAGACATACTATGGAAATCACTTAAATAAATAAATACATATAGAGAGACATACTATGAAAATCACTTAAATAAATAAATACATATAGATATACATACTATGAAAATCACTTAAATAAATAAATACATATAGATAAACATACTGTGAAAATCACTTAAATAAATAAATACATATAGAGAGACATACTATGAAAATCACTTAAATAAATAAATACATATATATATAGACATACTATGGAAATCACTTAGATAAATAAATACATATAGATAGACATACTGTGAAAATCACTTAAATAAATAAATACTTATAGAGAGACATACTATGAAAATCACTTAAATAAATAAATACATATAGATAGACATACTAGGGAAATCACTTAAATAAATAAATACATATAGATAGACATACTATGAACATCACTTAAATAAATAAATACATATAGATAGACATACTGTGGAAATCACTAAAATAAATAAATACATATAGATAGATATACTATAGAAATCACTTAAATAAATAAATACATATAGATAGACATACTATGGAAATCACTTAAATAAATAAATACATATAGAGAGACATACTATGGAAATCACTTAAATAAATAAATACATATAGATAGACATACTATGGAAATCACTTAAATAAATAAATACATATAGATAGACATACTATGGAAATCACTTAAATAAATAAATACATATAGATAGACATACTATGGAAATCACTTAAATAAATAAATACATATAGATAGACATACTATGGAAATCACTTAAATAAATAAATACATATAGATGGACATACTATGGAAATCACTTAAATAAATAAATACATATAGATAGACATACTATGGAAATCACTTAAATAAATAAATACATATAGATAGACATACTATGGAAATCACTTAAATAAATAAATACATATAGAGAGACATACTATGGAAATCACTTAAATAAACAAATACTTATAGAGAGACATACTATGGAAATCACTTAAATAAATAAATACATATAGATAGACATACTATGGAAATCACTTAAATAAATAAATACATATAGATAGACATACTATGGAAATCACTTAAATAAATAAATACATATAGATGGACATACTATGGAAATCACTTAAATAAATAAATAAATACATATAGATGGACATACTATGGAAATCACTTAAATAAATAAATACATATAGATAGACATACTATGGAAATCACTTAAATAAATAAATACATATGGATAGAAATACTATGGAAATCACTTAAATAAATAAATACATATAGATGGACATACTATGGAAATCACTTAAATAAATAAATACATATAGATAGACAGACTATGGAAATCACTTAAATAAATAAATACATATAGATAGACATACTATGGAAATCACTTAAATAAATAAATACATATAGATAGACATACTATGGAAATCACTTAAATAAATAAATACATATAGATAGACATACTATGGAAATCACTTAAATAAATAAATACATATAGATGGACATACTATGGAAATCACTTAAATAAATAAATACATATAGATGGACATACTATGGAAATCATTTAAATAAATAAATACATATTGATAGACATACTATGGAAATCACTTAAATAAATAAATACATATAGATGGACATACTATGGAAATCACTTAAATAAATAAATACATATAGATGGACATACTATGGAAATCACTTAAATAAATAAATACATATTGATAGACATACTATGGAAATCACTTAAATAAATAAATACATATAGATAGACATACTATGGAAATCACTTAAATAAATAAATACATATAGATAGACATACTATGGAAATCACTTAAATAAATAAATACATATAGATGGACATACTATGGAAATCACTTAAATAAATAAATACATATAGATGGACATACTATGGAAATCACTTAAATAAATAAATACATATTGATAGACATACTATGGAAATCACTTAAATAAATAAATACATATAGATGGACATACTATGGAAATCACTTAAATAAATAAATACATATAGATAGACATACTATGGAAATCACTTAAATAAATAAATACATATAGATAGACATACTATGGAAATCACTTAAATAAATAAATACATATAGATATACATACTATGAAAATCACTTAAATAAATAAATACATATAGATAAACATACTGTGAAAATCACTTAAATAAATAAATACATATAGAGAGACATACTATGAAAATCACTTAAATAAATAAATACATATATATATAGACATACTATGGAAATCACTTAAATAAATAAATACATATAGATAGACATACTGTGAAAATCACTTAAATAAATAAATACTTATAGAGAGACATACTATGAAAATCACTTAAATAAATAAATACATATAGATAGACATACTATGGAAATCACTTAAATAAATAAATACATATAGATAGACATACTATGGAAATCACTTAAATAAATAAATACATATAGAGAGACATACTATGGAAATCACTTAAATAAACAAATACTTATAGAGAGACATACTATGGAAATCACTTAAATAAATAAATACATATAGATAGACATACTATGGAAATCACTTAAATAAATAAATACATATAGATAGACATACTATGGAAATCACTTAAATAAATAAATACATATAGATGGACATACTATGGAAATCACTTAAATAAATAAATAAATACATATAGATGGACATACTATGGAAATCACTTAAATAAATAAATACATATAGATAGACATACTATGGAAATCACTTAAATAAATAAATACATATGGATAGACATACTATGGAAATCACTTAAATAAATAAATACATATAGATGGACATACTATGGAAATCACTTAAATAAATAAATACATATAGATAGACATACTATGGAAATCACTTAAATAAATAAATACATATAGATAGACATACTATGGAAATCACTTAAATAAATAAATACATATAGATAGACATACTATGGAAATCACTTAAATAAATAAATACATATAGATAGACATACTATGGAAATCACTTAAATAAATAAATACATATAGATGGACATACTATGGAAATCACTTAAATAAATAAATACATATAGATGGACATACTATGGAAATCACTTAAATAAATAAATACATATTGATAGACATACTATGGAAATCACTTAAATAAATAAATACATATAGATGGACATACTATGGAAATCACTTAAATAAATAAATACATATAGATGGACATACTATGGAAATCACTTAAATAAATAAATACATATTGATAGACATACTATGGAAATCACTTAAATAAATAAATACATATAGATAGACATACTATGGAAATCACTTAAATAAATAAATACATATAGATAGACATACTATGGAAATCACTTAAATAAATAAATACATATAGATGGACATACTATGGAAATCACTTAAATAAATAAATACATATAGATAGACATACTATGGAAATCACTTAAATAAATAAATACATATAGAGAGACATACTATGAAAATCACTTAAATAAATAAATACATATAGATATACATACTATGAAAATCACTTAAATAAATAAATACATATAGATAAACATACTGTGAAAATCACTTAAATAAATAAATACATATAGAGAGACATACTATGAAAATCACTTAAATAAATAAATACATATATATATAGACATACTATGGAAATCACTTAGATAAATAAATACATATAGATAGACATACTGTGAAAATCACTTAAATAAATAAATACTTATAGAGAGACATACTATGAAAATCACTTAAATAAATAAATACATATAGATAGACATACTAGGGAAATCACTTAAATAAATAAATACATATAGATAGACATACTATGAACATCACTTAAATAAATAAATACATATAGATAGACATACTGTGGAAATCACTAAAATAAATAAATACATATAGATAGATATACTATAGAAATCACTTAAATAAATAAATACATATAGATAGACATACTATGGAAATCACTTAAATAAATAAATACATATAGAGAGACATACTATGGAAATCACTTAAATAAATAAATACATATAGATAGACATACTATGGAAATCACTTAAATAAATAAATACATATAGAGAGACATACTATGGAAATCACTTAAATAAATAAATACATATAGATAGACATACTATGGAAATCACTTAAATAAATAAATACATATAGATAGACATACTATGGAAATCACTTAAATAAATAAATACATATAGATAGACATACTATGGAAATCACTTAAATAAATAAATACATATAGATAGACATACTATGGAAATCACTTAAATAAATAAATACATATAGATGGACATACTATGGAAATCACTTAAATAAATAAATACATATAGATAGACATACTATGGAAATCACTTAAATAAATAAATACATATAGATAGACATACTATGGAAATCACTTAAATAAATAAATACATATAGAGAGACATACTATGGAAATCACTTAAATAAACAAATACTTATAGAGAGACATACTATGGAAATCACTTAAATAAATAAATACATATAGATGGACATACTATGGAAATCACTTAAATAAATAAATAAATACATATAGATGGACATACTATGGAAATCACTTAAATAAATAAATACATATAGATAGACATACTATGGAAATCACTTAAATAAATAAATACATATGGATAGACATACTATGGAAATCACTTAAATAAATAAATACATATAGATGGACATACTATGGAAATCACTTAAATAAATAAATACATATAGATAGACATACTATGGAAATCACTTAAATAAATAAATACATATAGATAGACATACTATGGAAATCACTTAAATAAATAAATACATATAGATAGACATACTATGGAAATCACTTAAATAAATAAATACATATAGATAGACATACTATGGAAATCACTTAAATAAATAAATACATATAGATGGACATACTATGGAAATCACTTAAATAAATAAATACATATAGATGGACATACTATGGAAATCACTTAAATAAATAAATACATATTGATAGACATACTATGGAAATCACTTAAATAAATAAATACATATAGATGGACATACTATGGAAATCACTTAAATAAATAAATACATATAGATGGACATACTATGGAAATCACTTAAATAAATAAATACATATTGATAGACATACTATGGAAATCACTTAAATAAATAAATACATATAGATAGACATACTATGGAAATCACTTAAATAAATAAATACATATAGATAGACATACTATGGAAATCACTTAAATAAATAAATACATATAGATGGACATACTATGGAAATCACTTAAATAAATAAATACATATAGATGGACATACTATGGAAATCACTTAAATAAATAAATACATATTGATAGACATACTATGGAAATCACTTAAATAAATAAATACATATAGATGGACATACTATGGAAATCACTTAAATAAATAAATACATATAGATAGACATACTATGGAAATCACTTAAATAAATAAATACATATATATGGACATACTATGGAAATCACTTAAATAAATAAATACATATAGATAGACATACTATGGAAATCACTTTAATAAATAAATACATATAGATAGACATACTATGGAAATCACTTAAATAAATAAATACATATAGATAGACATACTATCGAAATCACTTAAATAAATAAATACATATAGATAGACATACTATGGAAATCACTTAAATAAATAAATACATATAGATAGACATACTATGGAAATCACTTAAATAAATAAATACATATAGATATACATACTATGAAAATCACTTAAATAAATAAATACATATAGATAAACATACTGTGAAAATCACTTAAATAAATAAATACATATAGAGAGACATACTATGAAAATCACTTAAATAAATAAATACATATATATATAGACATACTATGGAAATCACTTAAATAAATAAATACATATAGATAGACATACTGTGAAAATCACTTAAATAAATAAATACTTATAGAGAGACATACTATGAAAATCACTTAAATAAATAAATACATATAGATAGACATACTAGGGAAATCACTTAAATAAATAAATACATATAGATAGACATACTATGAACATCACTTAAATAAATAAATACATATAGATAGACATACTGTGGAAATCACTAAAATAAATAAATACATATAGATAGATATACTATAGAAATCACTTAAATAAATAAATACATATAGATAGACATACTATGGAAATCACTTAAATAAATAAATACATATAGAGAGACATACTATGGAAATCACTTAAATAAATAAATACATATAGATAGACATACTATGGAAATCACTTAAATAAATAAATACATATAGAGAGACATACTATGGAAATCACTTAAATAAATAAATACATATAGATAGACATACTATGGAAATCACTTAAATAAATAAATACATATAGATAGACATACTATGGAAATCACTTAAATAAATAAATACATATAGATAGACATACTATGGAAATCACTTAAATAAATAAATACATATAGATAGACATACTATGGAAATCACTTAAATAAATAAATACATATAGATGGACATACTATGGAAATCACTTAAATAAATAAATACATATAGATAGACATACTATGGAAATCACTTAAATAAATAAATACATATAGATAGACATACTATGGAAATCACTTAAATAAATAAATACATATAGAGAGACATACTATGGAAATCACTTAAATAAACAAATACTTATAGAGAGACATACTATGGAAATCACTTAAATAAATAAATACATATTGATAGACATACTATGGAAATCACTTAAATAAATAAATACATATAGATAGACATACTATGGAAATCACTTAAATAAATAAATACATATAGATAGATATACTATAGAAATCACTTAAATAAATAAATACATATAGATAGACATACTATGGAAATCACTTAAATAAATAAATACATATAGAGAGACATACTATGAACATCACTTAAATAAATAAATACATATAGATAGACATACTGTGGAAATCACTAAAATAAATAAATACATATAGATAGATATACTATAGAAATCACTTAAATAAATAAATACATATAGATAGACATACTATGGAAATCACTTAAATAAATAAATACATATAGAGAGACATACTATGGAAATCACTTAAATAAATAAATACATATAGATAGACATACTATGGAAATCACTTAAATAAATAAATACATATAGATAGTCATACTATGGAAATCACTTAAATAAATAAATACATATAGATAGACATACTATGGAAATCACTTAAATAAATAAATACATATAGATAGACATACTATGGAAATCACTTAAATAAATAAATACATATAGATGGACATACTATGGAAATCACTTAAATAAATAAATACATATAGATAGACATACTATGGAAATCACTTAAATAAATAAATACATATAGATAGACATACTATGGAAATCACTTAAATAAATAAATACATATAGAGAGACATACTATGGAAATCACTTAAATAAACAAATACTTATAGAGAGACATACTATGGAAATCACTTAAATAAATAAATACATATAGATAGACATACTATGGAAATCACTTAAATAAATAAATACATATAGATAGACATACTATGGAAATCACTTAAATAAATAAATACATATAGATGGACATACTATGGAAATCACTTAAATAAATAAATAAATACATATAGATGGACATACTATGGAAATCACTTAAATAAATAAATACATATAGATAGACATACTATGGAAATCACTTAAATAAATAAATACATATGGATAGAAATACTATGGAAATCACTTAAATAAATAAATACATATAGATGGACATACTATGGAAATCACTTAAATAAATAAATACATATAGATAGACAGACTATGGAAATCACTTAAATAAATAAATACATATAGATAGACATACTATGGAAATCACTTAAATAAATAAATACATATAGATAGACATACTATGGAAATCACTTAAATAAATAAATACATATAGATAGACATACTATGGAAATCACTTAAATAAATAAATACATATAGATGGACATACTATGGAAATCACTTAAATAAATAAATACATATAGATGGACATACTATGGAAATCATTTAAATAAATAAATACATATTGATAGACATACTATGGAAATCACTTAAATAAATAAATACATATAGATGGACATACTATGGAAATCACTTAAATAAATAAATACATATAGATGGACATACTATGGAAATCACTTAAATAAATAAATACATATTGATAGACATACTATGGAAATCACTTAAATAAATAAATACATATAGATAGACATACTATGGAAATCACTTAAATAAATAAATACATATAGATAGACATACTATGGAAATCACTTAAATAAATAAATACATATAGATGGACATACTATGGAAATCACTTAAATAAATAAATACATATAGATGGACATACTATGGAAATCACTTAAATAAATAAATACATATTGATAGACATACTATGGAAATCACTTAAATAAATAAATACATATAGATGGACATACTATGGAAATCACTTAAATAAATAAATACATATAGATAGACATACTATGGAAATCACTTAAATAAATAAATACATATATATGGACATACTATGGAAATCACTTAAATAAATAAATACATATAGATAGACATACTATCGAAATCACTTAAATAAATAAATACATATAGATAGACATACTATGGAAATCACTTAAATAAATAAATACATATAGATAGACATACTATGGAAATCACTTAAATAAATAAATACATATAGATATACATACTATGAAAATCACTTAAATAAATAAATACATATAGATAAACATACTGTGAAAATCACTTAAATAAATAAATACATATAGAGAGACATACTATGAAAATCACTTAAATAAATAAATACATATATATATAGACATACTATGGAAATCACTTAAATAAATAAATACATATAGATAGACATACTGTGAAAATCACTTAAATAAATAAATACTTATAGAGAGACATACTATGAAAATCACTTAAATAAATAAATACATATAGATAGACATACTATGGAAATCACTTAAATAAATAAATACATATAGATAGACATACTATGGAAATCACTTAAATAAATAAATACATATAGAGAGACATACTATGGAAATCACTTAAATAAACAAATACTTATAGAGAGACATACTATGGAAATCACTTAAATAAATAAATACATATAGATAGACATACTATGGAAATCACTTAAATAAATAAATACATATAGATAGACATACTATGGAAATCACTTAAATAAATAAATACATATAGATGGACATACTATGGAAATCACTTAAATAAATAAATAAATACATATAGATGGACATACTATGGAAATCACTTAAATAAATAAATACATATAGATAGACATACTATGGAAATCACTTAAATAAATAAATACATATGGATAGACATACTATGGAAATCACTTAAATAAATAAATACATATAGATGGACATACTATGGAAATCACTTAAATAAATAAATACATATAGATAGACATACTATGGAAATCACTTAAATAAATAAATACATATAGATAGACATACTATGGAAATCACTTAAATAAATAAATACATATAGAGAGACATACTATGGAAATCACTTAAATAAATAAATACATATAGATAGACATACTATGGAAATCACTTAAATAAATAAATACATATAGATAGACATACTATGGAAATCACTTAAATAAATAAATACATATAGATAGACATACTATGGAAATCACTTAAATAAATAAATACATATAGATAGACATACTATGGAAATCACTTAAATAAATAAATACATATAGATGGACATACTATGGAAATCACTTAAATAAATAAATACATATAGATAGACATACTATGGAAATCACTTAAATAAATAAATACATATAGATAGACATACTATGGAAATCACTTAAATAAATAAATACATATAGAGAGACATACTATGGAAATCACTTAAATAAACAAATACTTATAGAGAGACATACTATGGAAATCACTTAAATAAATAAATACATATAGATGGACATACTATGGAAATCACTTAAATAAATAAATAAATACATATAGATGGACATACTATGGAAATCACTTAAATAAATAAATACATATAGATAGACATACTATGGAAATCACTTAAATAAATAAATACATATGGATAGACATACTATGGAAATCACTTAAATAAATAAATACATATAGATGGACATACTATGGAAATCACTTAAATAAATAAATACATATAGATAGACATACTATGGAAATCACTTAAATAAATAAATACATATAGATAGACATACTATGGAAATCACTTAAATAAATAAATACATATAGATAGACATACTATGGAAATCACTTAAATAAATAAATACATATAGATAGACATACTATGGAAATCACTTAAATAAATAAATACATATAGATGGACATACTATGGAAATCACTTAAATAAATAAATACATATAGATAGACATACTATGGAAATCACTTAAATAAATAAATACATATAGATAGACATACTATGGAAATCACTTAAATAAATAAATACATATAGATGGACATACTATGGAAATCACTTAAATAAATAAATACATATAGATGGACATACTATGGAAATCATTTAAATAAATAAATACATATTGATAGACATACTATGGAAATCACTTAAATAAATAAATACATATAGATGGACATACTATGGAAATCACTTAAATAAATAAATACATATAGATGGACATACTATGGAAATCACTTAAATAAATAAATACATATTGATAGACATACTATGGAAATCACTTAAATAAATAAATACATATAGATAGACATACTATGGAAATCACTTAAATAAATAAATACATATAGATAGACATACTATGGAAATCACTTAAATAAATAAATACATATAGATGGACATACTATGGAAATCACTTAAATAAATAAATACATATAGATGGACATACTATGGAAATCACTTAAATAAATAAATACATATTGATAGACATACTATGGAAATCACTTAAATAAATAAATACATATAGATGGACATACTATGGAAATCACTTAAATAAATAAATACATATAGATAGACATACTATGGAAATCACTTAAATAAATAAATACATATATATGGACATACTATGGAAATCACTTAAATAAATAAATACATATAGATAGACATACTATCGAAATCACTTAAATAAATAAATACATATAGATAGACATACTATGGAAATCACTTAAATAAATAAATACATATAGATAGACATACTATGGAAATCACTTAAATAAATAAATACATATAGATATACATACTATGAAAATCACTTAAATAAATAAATACATATAGATAAACATACTGTGAAAATCACTTAAATAAATAAATACATATAGAGAGACATACTATGAAAATCACTTAAATAAATAAATACATATATATATAGACATACTATGGAAATCACTTAAATAAATAAATACATATAGATAGACATACTGTGAAAATCACTTAAATAAATAAATACTTATAGAGAGACATACTATGAAAATCACTTAAATAAATAAATACATATAGATAGACATACTATGGAAATCACTTAAATAAATAAATACATATAGATAGACATACTATGGAAATCACTTAAATAAATAAATACATATAGAGAGACATACTATGGAAATCACTTAAATAAACAAATACTTATAGAGAGACATACTATGGAAATCACTTAAATAAATAAATACATATAGATAGACATACTATGGAAATCACTTAAATAAATAAATACATATAGATAGACATACTATGGAAATCACTTAAATAAATAAATACATATAGATGGACATACTATGGAAATCACTTAAATAAATAAATAAATACATATAGATGGACATACTATGGAAATCACTTAAATAAATAAATACATATAGATAGACATACTATGGAAATCACTTAAATAAATAAATACATATGGATAGACATACTATGGAAATCACTTAAATAAATAAATACATATAGATGGACATACTATGGAAATCACTTAAATAAATAAATACATATAGATAGACATACTATGGAAATCACTTAAATAAATAAATACATATAGATAGACATACTATGGAAATCACTTAAATAAATAAATACATATAGATAGACATACTATGGAAATCACTTAAATAAATAAATACATATAGATAGACATACTATGGAAATCACTTAAATAAATAAATACATATAGATGGACATACTATGGAAATCACTTAAATAAATAAATACATATAGATGGACATACTATGGAAATCACTTAAATAAATAAATACATATTGATAGACATACTATGGAAATCACTTAAATAAATAAATACATATAGATGGACATACTATGGAAATCACTTAAATAAATAAATACATATAGATGGACATACTATGGAAATCACTTAAATAAATAAATACATATTGATAGACATACTATGGAAATCACTTAAATAAATAAATACATATAGATAGACATACTATGGAAATCACTTAAATAAATAAATACATATAGATAGACATACTATGGAAATCACTTAAATAAATAAATACATATAGATGGACATACTATGGAAATCACTTAAATAAATAAATACATATAGATAGACATACTATGGAAATCACTTAAATAAATAAATACATATAGAGAGACATACTATGAAAATCACTTAAATAAATAAATACATATAGATATACATACTATGAAAATCACTTAAATAAATAAATACATATAGATAAACATACTGTGAAAATCACTTAAATAAATAAATACATATAGAGAGACATACTATGAAAATCACTTAAATAAATAAATACATATATATATAGACATACTATGGAAATCACTTAGATAAATAAATACATATAGATAGACATACTGTGAAAATCACTTAAATAAATAAATACTTATAGAGAGACATACTATGAAAATCACTTAAATAAATAAATACATATAGATAGACATACTAGGGAAATCACTTAAATAAATAAATACATATAGATAGACATACTATGAACATCACTTAAATAAATAAATACATATAGATAGACATACTGTGGAAATCACTAAAATAAATAAATACATATAGATAGATATACTATAGAAATCACTTAAATAAATAAATACATATAGATAGACATACTATGGAAATCACTTAAATAAATAAATACATATAGAGAGACATACTATGGAAATCACTTAAATAAATAAATACATATAGATAGACATACTATGGAAATCACTTAAATAAATAAATACATATAGAGAGACATACTATGGAAATCACTTAAATAAATAAATACATATAGATAGACATACTATGGAAATCACTTAAATAAATAAATACATATAGATAGACATACTATGGAAATCACTTAAATAAATAAATACATATAGATAGACATACTATGGAAATCACTTAAATAAATAAATACATATAGATAGACATACTATGGAAATCACTTAAATAAATAAATACATATAGATGGACATACTATGGAAATCACTTAAATAAATAAATACATATAGATAGACATACTATGGAAATCACTTAAATAAATAAATACATATAGATAGATAGACATACTATGGAAATCACTTAAATAAATAAATACATATAGAGAGACATACTATGGAAATCACTTAAATAAACAAATACTTATAGAGAGACATACTATGGAAATCACTTAAATAAATAAATACATATAGATAGACATACTATGGAAATCACTTAAATAAATAAATACATATAGATAGACATACTATGGAAATCACTTAAATAAATAAATACATATAGATGGACATACTATGGAAATCACTTAAATAAATAAATAAATACATATAGATGGACATACTATGGAAATCACTTAAATAAATAAATACATATAGATAGACATACTATGGAAATCACTTAAATAAATAAATACATATGGATAGACATACTATGGAAATCACTTAAATAAATAAATACATATAGATGGACATACTATGGAAATCACTTAAATAAATAAATACATATAGATAGACATACTATGGAAATCACTTAAATAAATAAATACATATAGATAGACATACTATGGAAATCACTTAAATAAATAAATACATATAGATAGACATACTATGGAAATCACTTAAATAAATAAATACATATAGATAGACATACTATGGAAATCACTTAAATAAATAAATACATATAGATGGACATACTATGGAAATCACTTAAATAAATAAATACATATAGATGGACATACTATGGAAATCACTTAAATAAATAAATACATATTGATAGACATACTATGGAAATCACTTAAATAAATAAATACATATAGATGGACATACTATGGAAATCACTTAAATAAATAAATACATATAGATGGACATACTATGGAAATCACTTAAATAAATAAATACATATTGATAGACATACTATGGAAATCACTTAAATAAATAAATACATATAGATAGATAGACATACTATGGAAATCACTTAAATAAATAGATACATATAGATAGACATACTATGGAAATCACTTAAATAAATAAATACATATAGATAGACATACTATGGAAATCACTTAAATAAATAAATACATATATATGGACATACTATGGAAATCACTTAAATAAATAAATACATATAGATAGACATACTATGGAAATCACTTTAATAAATAAATACATATAGATAGACATACTATGGAAATCACTTAAATAAATAAATACATATAGATAGACATACTATCGAAATCACTTAAATAAATAAATACATATAGATAGACATACTATGGAAATCACTTAAATAAATAAATACATATAGATAGACATACTATGGAAATCACTTAAATAAATAAATACATATAGATAGACATACTATCGAAATCACTTAAATAAATAAATACATATAGATAGACATACTATGGAAATCACTTAAATAAATAAATACATATAGATAGACATACTATCGAAATCACTTAAATAAATAAATACATATAGATAGACATACTATGGAAATCACTTAAATAAATAAATACATATAGATAGACATACTATCGAAATCACTTAAATAAATAAATACATATAGATAGACATACTATGGAAATCACTTAAATAAATAAATACATATAGATAGACATACTATCGAAATCACTTAAATAAATAAATACATATAGATAGACATACTATGGAAATCACTTAAATAAATAAATACATATAGATAGACATACTATCGAAATCACTTAAATAAATAAATACATATAGATAGACATACTATGGAAATCACTTAAATAAATAAATACATATAGATAGACATACTATCGAAATCACTTAAATAAATAAATACATATAGATAGACATACTATGGAAATCACTTAAATAAATAAATACATATAGATAGACATACTATCGAAATCACTTAAATAAATAAATACATATAGATAGACATACTATGGAAATCACTTAAATAAATAAATACATATAGATAGACATACTATGGAAATCACTTAAATAAATAAATACATATAGATAGACATACTATGGAAATCACTTAAATAAATAAATACATATAGATAGACATACTATGGAAATCACTTAAATAAATAAATACATATAGATAGACATACTATGGAAATCACTTAAATAAATAAATACATATAGATAGACATACTATGGAAATCACTTAAATAAATAAATACATATAGATAGACATACTATCGAAATCACTTAAATAAATAAATACATATAGATGGACATACTATGGAAATCACTTAAATAAATAAATACATATAGATAGACATACTATCGAAATCACTTAAATAAATAAATACATATAGATAGACATACTATGGAAATCACTTAAATAAATAAATACATATAGATAGACATACTATGGAAATCACTTAAATAAATAAATACATATAGATAGACATACTATGGAAATCACTTAAATAAATAAATACATATAGATAGACATACTATGGAAATCACTTAAATAAATAAATACATATAGATAGACATACTATGGAAATCACTTAAATAAATAAATACATATAGATAGACATACTATGGAAATCACTTAAATAAATAAATACATATAGATAGACATACTATCGAAATCACTTAAATAAATAAATACATATAGATGGACATACTATGGAAATCACTTAAATAAATAAATACATATAGATAGACATACTATCGAAATCACTTAAATAAATAAATACATATAGATAGACATACTATGGAAATCATTTAAATAAATAAATACATATAGATAGACATACTATGGAAATCACTTAAATAAATAAATACATATAGATAGACATACTATCGAAATCACTTAAATAAATAAATACATATAGATGGACATACTATGGAAATCACTTTAATAAATAAATACATATAGATAGACATACTATGGAAATCACTTAAATAAATAAATACATATAGATAGACATACTATCGAAATCACTTAAATAAATAAATACATATAGATGGACATACTATGGAAATCACTTAAATAAATAAATACATATAGATAGACATACTATGGAAATCACTTAAATAAATAAATACATATAGATGGACATACTATGGAAATCACTTAAATAAATAAATACATATAGATAGACATACTATGGAAATCACTACATAACATTGGTAATACATGTGTGCTGCATTACATTATACACAAAGAAGAGACAAATACTATTTCAAAACACACAAATCTTACATATTGTCTTACATAATTGTGTTCTCTTTTTATAAACCATTATGAAAAGCAAGAAAACCATATTGGAATCAACAGTTATTTATGCTTTTTTTTAATATAAAAGAAAAGAGATAAATTTATTTCTTTTAAAATACGTTGTATCATTAACACATGGTATGACATACCTTTAAATGACCCAGAAGGCCATATTTTGGAGCGGTATTGAGACCGTTCCACAGACATGAATGAATCCGTTGGTACAACATATTAAGGGGCTGGACATTTAAAAAATGCAGAAACCAGATTGCAGAATACGAGTATACAGGCACCGGAATGAACGTTTATCTTCCTCCCGTGTTCAGGAAGTTGATAGCTACGGTGGAGGTAGTGTCATGATGTGGTCGGGCATCTCAGATGATAGAAAAACAGAACTCGTTCATGTCCCGGGCAATTTGAGGGATGTAAGGTACAGAGACGAAATTATCCAACCTCATTTCATGCGCGTAATTGACCGACAGAGGGAGCTATTCCAACAGGAAAATGTTAGGCCACACACAGCGCGCTTAGCAATGGATTACCTTGAACAGAATAACATTATTGTGCTACCATGGCCTTCCAAATCGCCGGATTTGAATCCGATTAAACACCTTTGGGACCATTTAGATAAACGTGTGCACCAGCGTCAACCTGCACCTCAGACCCTCGATCAACTCTGCCAAATATTGGAACAGGAATGGCGAACAATACCAATAAATAATATTAGAGAATTGATTGAGTCTATTCCGAGGAGGTGTAGAGCAGTATTGGTCCCAGTACTAACTTTAACATGACCCGAAGTGTGCTGAACTGTGATAAACTGACTTTCATATACTAATCATTGAAGAATAGACTGTTAATTTTACAATATCTATAAGTGTAAATGAAAAATTTTGATTTAAAGTACATGTATTAAAATACCTAAAACACCTTATGCGTTTCTTTTTTTGCAGAGTATATATATATATAGCTTTGTTTACATATAATATTACATTACAAATATAAAATTCGGTGGTTGACTTATCATTGTTTATGGTATTTAAAAAAAAAAAGGAGAACAGCGATATTATACGTATCATTCTAATATGCCACACACGATAATACTCAACAACTTTATATTTAGCGCAAGTGCAGTACACAACAAATCTGGCTGTTCCGATGTGACTCCCACTGTGAAATTACCGTGACGACCGAGTGTAAACAAACAAAACACCGGCATATAACGTATTTTTAAAGTCCTTAAAATAAAAATTTCCCCTCAGTTATAAATAAATATTCTGTAACTAAGTATTTTTTTATCATTTGTTTTGAAAATTTACATTTGGGGATCCCCAGTACGCACACATACATTCCATTGATATGTGTCGGCCATGAATAACCGGAAAATGCACCAACCTTAATGTTTTCCTACGTATACATTGATAGCTGGACGGTGATGTAATTAAGTTACTGATATTTTCCAATTTGATGGCATTTTGAATTTTGCTACTCAAACAAGTAAAATGCTCACAAAATCTTAAAATAAATCAGTAACCGGCTTGTGTCAATCAGCGTCCCTTGTAAACAACGTCACATGATGACGATATATTACAAAAGTCAAAGTCGATAGATGGTTGTCTTAAGTATTTATTCCGGAATTTTTTTTTATATCAACAATACAAGCTTTTTTTTCCATTGGCATTTTTTTTTTTTAATTCATATCTAACAATAATTGTCGATTATTTTAAGTAACTGTTCAAGTGTTCGATATTATGTTTGACAACTCCGCTCCGCCATCTTGTTAGCGCACGAAATGATGAACGAATGAACTCCGACTTTTTTTTAAATATTTTTACGCAGGAATTGTTCAATCGAATCTATGTTGTGCAAATTTACACATGGGCTGGGCCTATATATTCTTAGATTTTACCCCTCGCTTTCGCTCGGTGTAAGATTCGAATTTAAAGGCCCAGCCCATGTGTAAATTTGCATAACTCTATGCCTGCCATAAATTATTTCTTAAGTGACAAATATAAATACCATTGAACTAGTTAAAACTGGCAAATATTAAATCTTCTTTGAAAAATATATATACCGTATAACCGGTAATTTCTGCGGTTTGGTCTAAAAAGAAGACATTTAATTTTTGCGGATTTTTATTTCTGCGGATTGAAAATCTCGGCACCGAAAAAAAATTTGTTTGTATTACAGGAAGCAACAACTGAAGCGATGTTGCGATAAACAACTGGTGCACATTACAGTGATCATTAGAAGTACAAACATATTTAGTTCTTTAGAAAGTTTTCAAACGTTACCACTTCTGAATACGCATTTGGTTAACTTCAAATTTGTCTTAAAAAAACTATTTTTTCACTGTTTTCGCGATCTATTTTGTTGACAGGAAATACGAAGTCAGCAGTTGGATCGATATCGGTATAAACTTTGATATATTTCGGATGTGTATTCTTAATGTCGAATTTTCATACTTTATCATATAACAATGTTTTTTTAAAGAATTATGATTAGAAGCAATTGTATTCAATTCTTTTAGTATAATGTAGACATAAAAACTCGGTTTAACCGGAATTCTACTACCAGTACATTTCTACTTGTTTGGTCTTTAGATGAATCCTGCGATCACGCAGTTTGATATTATTCAATCGAAGCTAGCTACTACAACAATTAAAAAAAAATATCTAATGTTAATTTATGAAATAACAATTTTAAATATTGCTTTAATAAACTTTATTATGATTGTGAATATTTAATCAGGTGATTGTTTCAATTATATTGTCGGTGTCAGCTTGGTACAATCATATTTCTTGATCTGGAGTAATTGTAATTAACAGGTAAAAATCACCATGCCACAGCTAAATAACCTTTAATTGTTGTGTAAACATTAATATAGTACCAGGTTTTGTTTATCTGGATATAGTAATTACGACTAATTAAATATTTGAAACTTACGGCGGAATCGGAGTTAGATTTTGAAAAAGTATTTGTACGGGACATTAAACATTTATTTTACATAATATTCTGCGATTTTAATTTCTGCGGTCCGGAGTTGACCGCAGAATACCGCAGAAATTGGATTGCCGCAGAAATTACCGGTTATACAGTATGTATTTGACTTTGATTACACATGTCTTTTTCTCCTAATGATGCACATATTTTACTGGTTAAAGGGGAATTTTGAAGAGGAAATAAACTACAGGAAAACCAACAGGGCATCAGCTGTAATTAAATTTTCAGAACGTGAAAAGCAAATTCAGCTTTTGTGAAATTAAAGGTGAATTTAATCAACTTCAAGCGGTAAAGACAATGATATGATTTCATTCCATATAGAGGGAATGTTTGAATGAAAGTTATTTATATTCTGTGAAGTTTTTAGATCTCATTGTTTGTCCTTTGTTTTTTTTTCTTTTGGTCATTGTATAATCTGTCTTTCTTCGATTTACGGCTTCTGGTTGCCCCTTTGGTATCTTCAAATTTTTCTTATAGATATTCAAAGTCGTGGTCGTGATCGTATGGTAGTTGGATTTACAACTACCTATGCAATTAGTGCCTATCACCACTACCGAATCCTGTTCAGGCGAGGTGTACTCGATACAAAATTATGTGATCAAATTTGTCAATGACTTGTGGAAGGTCGATGGTTTTATTCCAAGTACTCCGGTTTCCTCCACCAGTAACACCGACCGCCATGATATAACTGAAATATTGTTTAAAGTGGTGCTAAACACTATACCCCCTTTTTTATTAAGAAAACACACCCAGTAATGACCTATATTCGTAACGAGAACAGGATTACAAATGTCTAATAATACGCGTTAGAGAAACCCGAAGGGACACTAATAAACGTACATTCGAGTGACAATGGCAACAATTGGACAAAAGACACGAGAACGAAGACAAACAAAACTAATAGCACAACACAGGAAAACTAAGATGTAGTGTAACACCAACCAAAGCTAAAGGATGCCGGGAGTGAACTTGGGTGCTGACGAAGGATAAACAGTTCATGTAGTCAGGTGAGGTAAAAGTCTTGACAGTTTTAGATGAAGGGATAAATCTACATGTAAGGTAAAAGATCATTTGCTATTTGAGATCTGTATATTTCATAACGGCCAACCGGTCCGTGATGACACCTGTGTATTTTTTGTAGAAATGAACACACACTAAGAACTACTTTTGGTCTAAATATGTCGTGTGTTTTTTTTTCAGGAAGCAAAATGTTTGTATGCTATAATAGTGATGGGTATTATGTGGCTGTCGGAAGCTATCCCAATATCAGTCACTGCTTTATTTCCAGTATTTTTGTTTCCGATGTTGGGGTTAGCTAAAGGAAAAGATGTGTGTTCCAAATACATTAATGTAAGTTCTTAATAGATTCATGAGGGAGTTAGTGAGTGATTGTTGTTGAACACCACATCAACAATTTGTTTAGTTATATCATGACGACAAGTTAATTTTCAAAGATATGATGATGAGGTCTTCTATGTACTAGACCAACACGCTTAGTTGGATTTTTATAGTTCTAGCTCACTGAAACAACAGTCCGCGGATAGACATGTCACCCTACTCGGACACATTATCCCGATTCCGAGCCAACCAGTCTTTGCTCTTTCTCCTAAATGCTACGTGTTTAGCAAAGAAGCAACAAATACCAATTGTATAGTCTTTGGTTTGACCAGATCGGGGCTCGAACCCACGATCTACCGCACTTGAACTGAACACATTGACCATTACACTACCTATGCCGTTCTGAATTATCGAGACTATACCTATGTAGATACATAAAATACCGGGAAAAATAAATTTGTATATATAGTGAACTCGCGTCAACGGCATACAGTAGATTTGTCAATGTATCAGATATACATTCAAACCTGTATTAAGAGATCACCTTTGGTACAAATACAAGGTGGCTTTATAAGACAAGTGACTTGTTAAAAGAGGTTCCATTCACAGGAAATTTTATATGAAAGGACAAGAAAAAGATGACCTTTTAACACAGGTGACTGCATGGGCAGGTTTGACTGTATTCGTCTTAGCTTAGTGTTAATTCTGAAGAGATTGCTTATACAATGAGTCACAACCTTGAATTAAGATAAATAGTACACAGATAATTGTATAATTATACTTTAGGATACTTCGATGCTCTTTTTGGGCGGATTGATCATAGCTGTAGCTATTGAGGAGACAGGTCTTCACAAACGAATGGCTTTAGGAATTCTGAAAATTGTAGGCAGCACTCCAAACATGTAAGACAACTGTAATCTTTCATTCATTTCATTCATAGTTGTGCAACAATCATCTGTTTTAAATGAGAACCATACAATTTAAGTTCAGGAATGTTGTCCCATACCATCCTCAGAAACAAAAGCAATTGGACAAAGGAATATTGTTATATATTTAAACGTAAATTAATCATTTGCTTAAATTTAATAAATATATCAATGTATTACTGCGGTACGCATGCCCTAGTGGGTAAAGTCGGTGACCTCTGAACAGAGCGCCAACAAAGACGTGTGCTATGCTTATAATTATGGTGTTTAACGGCATTTTCAACAATATTTCAGTTATTTCGTGGCGGTCAGTTTTATTGGTGGAGGAAACCAGGGTACCAGGAGAAAACCACCGACCTGTCGCAATTCACTGATAAACTTTATCACATAATGTTGCATCGAGTATACCTCGCCTGAGCTGGATTCGAACTCACAACTTTAGTGTTGATATGCAATGAGTGCATAGGTAATTCTAAATCCAACTACCATACGATCACGTCACTTAGTCTGACATCGCCCATGTGTGGATAATTTTCTTTCCGTTGATACAACTGACTAAATGGTACTGTTAGCTTATATATTCTGACACTGGACATGTGTGAATTATCTTTCCTTGGATATAACTGACTTAACGGTATTGTTAGGTTACTTCTAGGTCTAATGATTCCTACTTGGTTTCTCTCTATGTGGATCAGTAACACAGCAACAACATCTATGATGTTACCGATCATAACAGCTGTGGTGAATCAACTAAAGACAGCTGAATTAGGTAAACATTGACGGTGGATTAACTAAAGACATCTGAATTAGGTAAGTATTGACAGTGGATCAGTAACACAGCAACGACAGCTATGATATTACTTATCATAGCAGCTGTGGTGGATCACCTAAAGACAGCTGAATTTCTGAATTAGGTAAATATTGACGGTGGATCAGTAGCACAGCAACGACATCTATGATGTTACCTTTCATAGCAGCTGTGGTGGATCAACTAAAGACGTCTGAATTAGGTAAGTATTGACGGTGGATCAGTAACACAGCAACGACATCTATGATGTTATCTATCATAGCAGCTGTGGTGGATCAACTAAAGACGTCTGAATTAGGTAAGTATTGACGGTGGATCAGTAACACAACAACGACATCTATGATGTTACCTATCATAACAGCTGTGGTGGATCAACTAAAGACATTTGAATTAGGTAAATATTGACGGTGAATTAACTAAAGACATCTGAATTAGGTAAATATTGACGGTGGAACAGTAGCACAGGAACGACATCTTTGATGTTACCTATCATAACAGCTGTGGTGGATCAACTAAAGACACCTGAATTAGGTAAATATTGACGGTGGATCAGTAACACAGCAACAACAGCTATGATGTTACCTATCATAACAGCTGTGGTGGATCAACTAAAGACGTCTGAATTAGGTAAATATTGACGGTGGATTAACTAAAGACATCTGAATTAGGTAAATATTGACGGTGGATCAGTAACACAGCAACAACAGCTATGATGTTACCTATCATAACAGCTGTGGTGGATCAACTAACGACATTTGAATTAGGTAAATATTGACGGTGGATTAACTAAAGACATCTGAATTAGGTAAATATTGACGATGGAACAGTAGCCACTGTGGATAAACTGACCCGGCAAAAAATGTTTGGACACGTGCATATCTAATTCCGGAACGGAACCGGACTGCAACAAGGCAAGAAGAAGGTAATAATTCTGTTTATTTATTTGTTTTTTACATGAACTTGGGGGAAATAAATGCTTTATTAACCATTTCCTGCTGTCAGATGAAACATTTTGGCTATGCCATCGTATATTAATTGAGAAATAATCGATAATGTGCCGCAAAATGACGATCAGCTTGACACCAACCCCGAATTTCGCTCAGTTTCACTTTGAATAACTCGAAATGAAAGGAACGAAATGTATTGAAGGAACTATTGATGAATAAAGATGACAAGAATCGTCACTGTGTGCTTTTAATTATTGATATAAGTAAGCACGGGGCGAAAGAAATGGGTAATGTCAAAATGGCAGGACCCGGTTTCGCGAATGATGTTACAGCATGATGACCCGGTTTTGTTCCAAAAAATTTATGAACAAACAGGAACCGGTTTCGACATATAAACATATGTGTATTACTAACGTGCTAATCTAAAGAATTATGAACAATTTATACTAAACATTTACGAGGCATTGTGTTTCTTGTCAATTTTAGTCTCAAAAACTGCAATAGATTAAATATTGTATTCTTTGGTATATATATCATGCATTGGAACTCAGTGCCAGAAACAAACTTGGATATTGTTATTATAATTTGATACAATGAATATCCCAGACTCTGAGATCCCAGATTCACGAACATTTTAATTTTTAATGCTTTTGGTCCAGTTTTACATTTGTGTATAACTAGATATACAACCAGACAACGTCATGTTAATCCACAATCTTAGTTATGTTGTCGGTTAAGTGATGTACACTTTCTTTGTATATTTTGTTTTATTAGCAGGGTACTAACAAACATGGAAAGCCCTTTACCTTACCACTTTTATTACTGCAATGCGACCTTTGCACGACTCGATCAAATGAAAAAGCACTCAACAGAAATCCACAGCCACCATTGTTTATACTGTGATACAACATTTCCACAATTCGATGACTTATTAAAACATTCTAGAGAAAATCATCCGTACCATTGTTATTACTGCAAAACAACCTTCGTCCTATTTGAAGAAGTAATAAAACACTCGACGCAAAACCACGGCTCACTAATGTTGAAAGTTAAATACCTTGAACTGAATCCATCTAGTGGACATTATGGTTACAGAAGCCATAATTTCAATGTTATTCCAGAGAAAATAAAGGCTTTGGGACAAAAAATACAAACAGACTGTACAAGTAATGCATTCACAATACACATAGCCAAGGATAAAAGTACAGATATAACCACTATTTCCAGTCCTTTGCATAAAAGAATGAAAACATCAGTACCAGTTGCTGAATCTATACCTGACGATGACGATAGACCGCTAACGCCAATGGATGTTGATGAAGAGGGTACTGATGATGACGAAAGAGAAATTCTAATAAAAATTATCCCCTCAGTAGTGGAAACAATGAAGAATCATGGACAATTAGAAACTTGGATTCAGTTTAATCAGCTGTTATCAACACAGTCATTTCCAATGGATAATATTGCTTTTCTACTATTTCTAGATGTTGTGCGATGGTGACAAGAAACACAATGTCTGATACGCGTCAAAAGTATACATTTGATGCCTAACAGGCATCGTGTTTCTCGTAAATGTTTAGTATAAATTGTTCATAATTCTTTAGATTAGCACGTCAGTAATACACAAATGTTTATATGTCGAAACCGGTTCCTGTTTGTTCGAAAAAAAAATTGGAACAAAACCGGGTCATCATGCTGTAACATCATTCACGAAACCGGGTCCTGCCATTTGGACATTACCCATTTCTTTCGCCCCGTGCTTACTTATATCAATAATTAAAAGCACACAGTGACGATTCTTGTCATCTTTATTTATCAATCGTTCTTTCAATACATTTCGTTCCATTCAATTCGAGCAATTCAAAGAGAAACTTGAGCGAAATTCGGGGTTGGTGTCAAGCTGATCGTCATTTTGCGGCACATTATCACTTATTTCTCAATTAATATACGATGACATAGCCAAAATGTTTCATCTGACGGCAGGAAATGGTTAATAAAGGATTTATTTCCCCCAAGTTCATGCAAAAAACAAATAAATAAACAGAATTCTTACCTTCTTCTTGCCTTGTTGCAGTCCGGTTCCGTTCCGGAATTAGATATGCACGTGTCCAAACATTTTTTGCCGGGTCAGTTTATCCACAGTGGTAGCACAGCAACGACATCTTTGATGTTACCTATCATAACAGCTGTGGTGGATCAACTAAAGACACCTGAATTAGGTAAATATTGACGGTGGATCAGTAACACAGCAACAACAGCTATGATGTTACTTATCATAACAGCTGTGGTGGATCAACTAACGACATTTGAATTAGGTAAATATTGACGGTGGATTAACTAAAGACATCTGAATTAGGTAAATATTGACGGTGGATCATTAACTAAAGACATCTGAATTAGGTAAATATTGACGGTGGATTAACTAAAGACATCTGAATTAGGTAAATATTGACGATTGATCAGTAGCACAGCAACGACATATATGATGTTACCTATCATAACAGCTGTGGTGTTTCAACTAAAGACACCTGAATTAGGTAAATATTGACGGTGGATTAACTAAAGACAGCTGAATTAGGTAAGTATTACCATTGTGGATCAGTAGCACAGCAACAACATCTATGATGTTACCGATCATAACAGCTGTGGTAGATCAACTAAAGACATCTGAATTTCTGAATTAGGTAAATATTGACGGTGGATTAACTAAAGACAGCTGAATTAGGTAAGTATTACCATTGTGGATCAGTAGCACAGCAACAACATCTATGATGTTCCCGATCATAACAGCTGTGGTAGATCAACTAAAGACATCTGAATTTAGTAAGTATTGACGGTGGATTAACTAAAGACATCTGAATTAGGTAAGTATCGACGATGGATTAACTAAAGCACATCTGAATTATGTGTGTATTAAAATCAATGAATACATTAAACAGAGATCTGATTATTTTCAACCTCGTATTGTCATTTATTTTTGTGTAGGAATCCATTTTTATGTTGATGCACGTTTCTTCAATTTCAAATTTAGTTTTTCTGTATCAGAATCATTGATTTCGTTATCTATGCATTGTTTTATCTACGTAACCAATCGATCTAGGGGCCATCGTTGTATGGTAATTGGACTTACAACTGTCTTTGTAATCACTGCCTATCACTACTGAAGTTCTGAGTTCAAATTCCGCTCATGGCGAGGTGTACTCGATACAACTTTATGTGATGAAGTTTGTCAGTGACTTGCGACAGGTTGGTGTGTTTTCTCCGCGTATTCGGTTTCCTCTACCAATAATACTGACCGCCACGATATATTTGAAATAATTAAGTGGCGTTAAACACCAGAAAACTAACCCCAACTCAATCGATCTACCATCTTGTAGTTTCAATTTACTTATTTAGCTTACATGCCGACAGAAAACCTAAATTTTCTACATAAAATCATAGTAAATGAGTGAGTGATAGTTGTTGTTTAACGCCAACTCAGCAATTTTCAGCTATATCATGGAGAGAACAAGTTAATTTTCAATGAAATGATGATGAGGTCCGCTTTGTACTAAACCAACACGCTCAGTGGATAGATATGTCGCCCCATTCGGACACATTATCATTATTCCGGGTCAACCAGTCTTTACTCGTTCGCCTTAATGTTGCGTGTTTAGCGGAGAAGCAACAAATACCAATTTTATTGTCTGGTTTGACCCAATCTGGGCTCGAACAAACGATCTACCGCCCTCAAGGCGCACACGCTAACCATTACATCACCGAAGCAGTTTATAAAATCATAGATTTATGATTATCTCCTTAAACAATACAGTCATTACCTCAATCATATTTCCTTTTAAGACGCTAAGGATGAAGAAGTTGGATTCGTTGGATATGAAAATGAGACAGATCAACACACGGCAGCAGAGAGCAATCAATTAAAATTGGAGTTCCGAGAGGAGATTGACAAGTATGTAAATGGTAATGTTAATAGTAAAATCAATGACGGATATAAAAAAAAATTCCTTGAAAATAATCCATGTTTTGTAGTTATAAGTGTCCAAATTGAGAGAAGGGGCCGTCGTGGTCGTGATCGCATGGAAGTTGGATTCACAACTATACATACCATCAGTTCCTAGCACCACTAACGTTGCGAATTCGAATCCCACTCATGCGAGGTGTACACGATACAACAATATGTGATAAAGTTTGTCAGTGACTTGCGGCAAGTCGATGGTTTTCTCAGGGTATTCTGGTTTTCTCCATCAATAAAACTGACCGCCACGATATTACCGAAACTCATAACGTTAGTGGTGATATGCACTTGTTGTATATGTAATTGTTAATACCACTATCATACGATCAAGAAGGCCCCTATATAATATAACTTGAATGTACAGTATAAATACAGTTGATCAAAATGATGACATACATTCTCTGTATAAATTATTAGTGTATACATTGCAAAGAAGGAAAGTGTTAAGTATAAGTTAATACGTAAAGGGTACCATTAAAATATGCTTCACTATTGAATAATCTTTTGAAGCGGACTTGAGTTTTTGGTATGTTACTGTACTTTGTATTATCAACGACACAGCGAATGTTTGAAATGCATATCTTTTTTTTTCAGAAAAGAGGTAAAGAGAAGATCAGCAGAGATCAAGCGATTAAGTAAAGTATTTGCACTAGGAGTTGCGTACGCATCCAATTCAGGAGGAATAGCAACGCTGGTTGGTACACCAACAAATATTATCTTACAAGGAGTAGCAAACGAGTACGTTTTTACTGTCGCGTGATTATCGAAAGTCATATGATAATGTTATTCATGACCTGGTGGACAATTTCAGTAAATGTAAAATGAATGCATTCTTTTTCTTTGATCTCTTTATGGTTTATATACCAGAATGTAAGCAACATCTAAGAACTATGAAATACTAAGCGCATATAAGAGATATTGCACACTTTAAATCTAGGCTGTCGTTTTATTACTATCAGAGAGCCGTGCAAAAATCAACGACCTAGATGTGATATTGCATGGCTTGAAGTTACAATTCAGTTATACCATGCTTTTCCGAGTTAAACGGTTAAACAATCGAGCGCAATTGTTTAACCGTTTAACACTGAAAACCGTGGTATATAGGGGTGAATGTACGTTATTATTGGAACCATTTTGTGCCGCTTAAAGATAAGTTTTTACTTATTGCATTAGTTCTTGTAACGATAAGATTAAATGTGATAGTGCGTCAAATGCCTCAAAATGTCTGCTAAGCAACGGTGTGCCCATTGTTCAAAAACTTGTTATCAAACTCTCAAACACTTCGACAACATTTTCGCAACAGGTGGAAATAACATTTTTTTTCATTTTTTCCATTTCATGGTCGCATAGAACATCGTTCTATATCTAAATTATTAACAACAACTTGGTTTCTTAGATATATTTTTTTTATCGAAATTTACAGTTTTTAAGTCATGTAATTATTATTAAAACTAAGGTTCTTCTCCCTCATACATGGGTGACCTTAGCCGATTTTGGCTATTCTGTTTAGACTATTTGGTATGCTTGCTCATAAACACTTTTAACTTATTTGCCTTTTCAGATATTTTGACTTTGTGCGTACTTGATGATGGTTATTCCAGAAACGCGTCGTGCGCACTAAATTAGATATCTACGTTTTTATTATTAATAGGAAATTTGGGGAACTTGGCATTGATTCAGGCATTACATTTGCTAACTGGATGGGATTTGCTCTACCTTTATCCATAATCATCTTATTTGTATCATGGCTTTGGTTACAGATACTTTTTATTCGCGGTGGGTAAGTTTGTTGTTCAAATATAAATCTATGTTAATTTATGATACTCTCTGAAGATACTTATTTATAAAATGTTAATGTTTATTTATCTCGATCAAAGTGTCTCTCATTTTTTCCGTATTTTAAACCAAATTAACCACTTATACCTTCGTTGCCTTCATAGCTGAGTAAAATCTCTGGAGCTCTGACTACGGTTTCCATACCGCACATAATGACGAGTCTAGAAACTTGGAAGTTGCACGAAAGTTCCAAACATTACACAATAAAATAAAAACAAAACAAAAAATACAACGCCATAAAAACAGTTCTAAAAACTAATAAGGAAATCTTAGAAACAGAAACAAAATAGATACATATATATATATATATACATGACCGCTCACACACCTGGATTAGTAGAGGCACTTCAATACAGTTTGGGAGGGCCCGGGTGGCTCAATGAGTTAGGTAGTTGGACTTCTTAATAACTCCTACAAGCCTATCACCAATACGGCGTGGGTTCGTGGCCGGCTTTGTAAATTACAAAAAAGGGTGCACTGGACTCGCAACCGCAAGTGATAAAGCTTACCAGTTACTTGCCCATGGTCAGTGGTTCTCTCCAGGTACTCCGGCTTTTTCCACCACTAAAACTGATCACCATGATATAGCTGAAATATTGCTGAAAGTGGCGTTAAACACCAAAAAACCAAACAAAACCATCAATACAGTTTGGCGTGGTTAAGCCAGTTTTAAGGCCATACGAATAACACTATACACCGTACCTAGTATGTCTAAAGTCCTATTGTGTTATAAGCAGTCTTAGACCTTTATCATGAACATGTAGTGACATACAGAACAAAGCCTAAATTGTGTGAATCAGATATTGATATAATACTGTATGCTCGAGTCTCGAACACGGGTAACTCATGTCCTTGGAAAGAACACACTTTGATTCGTTCGTAGTAGCTGTTGCATCATTTCTATCGGCAAAGTCGAATACTCGTTATTTCGAAGTAACATTTCTATCGGCCAAGTCGATTACTCGTTTTTCCGAAATATTCATTTCCACGCAGATATATTCGAAGATACACATATACACACACAAAACATTATGATTATATGAGTGGTTTTTATTTGTACATAATTTTTCCATGATTTTTTATTTTTAGGATTTATTTTTAGTTGAAATATATAGGAAAATAAATGTCAATATTTATTTGTTGTGTTTAAATTATATACAAATAAAAATCACTCATAACAACATAATGAGTAAATAAACAATCAAAATATTGACAATTCCGAATGTTTTGGTGTAACATTTGCTAAATCTATCCAGAAATGACTTCATAATAATGTTTTGAAAAAATATGGATTTGGTTGATTATATAGGGATTTGTTTTACATTTCCAAATACTTTTGACAGATGACTGTTACATCATTCAGCAGTAATAATATACTTGGGGTAACATTTTTTTTCTAATTCGTACTTTATGTGTTTACTTAGGTTATGCAAGTTCAATATCTAAAATGCATCTATGCATTCTCTACATTATACGATAGATATTAATAATGAAGCAGGAGAAGTTGACCCGCCCAAAGCACGTGGTCTCACTTCTGGATTTCTGGGGATTTTTTTTCTTCGAATATACTCTACATCGGCCTTTACGTTAAACTGAATTGTGTAAGAAGTATACTGACACAGAAAAAAACAGAGAAGAAGACACTGTTGAAATGCTGGTATAGGGAGAAATTAAGAATCCCCTGTAAGATAATGTAAGCTCTTCCGATGACATTTTTTAGAAGAAAACAAGTGGATATCACATACTTAGAATTACAAAATGCTCTCGTTGCTTTAATATTTTAGGTGTTGCTATCAGGAAAATAGACAAAGAGCCAAGGAAATTAAAAAAGTGATAGACGCAGAATTTAAAAAACTTGGAAAAATAAGGTACGTATGGTTTGGATGTATTTTGCAGTCATTATGTTTATACATTGAGATTGTTTTGTACCTTTTGTATCTGTTCATTTCGTCATATTTCATGTTTAATAACCAGGCTCAAGCTAGCGAGCAATTTCTAGCGAGCATTAAGCTAGCGAGCAATAAGGCGATATGTCTCAAAACTAAAAAAATAAATAAGAGCAGCATGTACTTTTAAAGATTTCTAGCGTCCAATAACAAATATATTACTGTAAATGCATAGCCAAAACAATAAATCGACATCGGGGCATACAGTGTAAATATATCTAGAGCCCCACGCCCACACAATACAAAATAACGAAGACATAAATATTTTTCGGATGGCGAGCTTACCACTTTAAATAAACACAGAATAAAAAATCATTTACTTTAATGTTTTAAACCGGTAGATAATTTGGACAGCGTTTTGTCAAGCAATATAAAGTCATAAGATTCTGGTTCACATGAAGACATCTCATCAATCTAAAAATAGTGTAATTATAGAACATTAGAAAAATATAACAGTAAGTTTTATGAAAAAAATAAACAAAATCTAAATGGAAAGGTATAAACAATGGTAGTTGCAGGTAAATATGTAAGGATTATTTGGAACCCAAATTTAGTTACATTTAGTTGTATTGGAATCCTTTATGGAGGTCTTCATGAATGACCCATCAATACGGAAATTCCGGGAATGACGTTGTTATTTGTAGAGTAGGAAATATCCCAGAGCATGGTACTTCAGTGCATATCAAAGTTGATATTTGACACCCTGCTGTGGGCTTAAGGTGCGGAAATCCACCCAGGCATTTAAATCAGTTAAAGACCCTGGCAATATCTTTGATTGAAACCCCAAGTGGGCAAGAACTTTGCCGTCCTTGATATATTTTTTATGAGATATTTATAGAGACCCCCCCCCCCCCCATCCACAAAACAAAATTCAAATATCAAAGTTGATATTTGACACCCTGCTGTGGGCTTGAGGTGCAGAAACCCACCCAGGCACTTAAGTCAGTTAAAGTCCCGGGAAATACTGCTGACTTAAACCCCAAGTGGTTAAGAACTTTGCCGTCCTTAATATATTTTTCATGGGATATTCATAGAGATCCCCCTCCATAAAAAACAATCAAATATCAAAGTTGATATTTGACACCCTGCTGTGGGCTTGAAGTGCAGAAACCCACCCAGGCACTTAAGTCAGTTAAAGGCCCGAGAAATACCTTTGATTGAAACCCCAACTGGTCAAGAACTTTGCCGTCCTTAATATATTTTTCATGGGATATTTATAGAGACCCCCCCTCCATAAAAAAATATCAAATATCAAAGTTGATATTTGACACCCAGCTGCGGGCTTGAGGTGCAGAAACCCACCCAGGCACTTAAGTCAGTTAAAGGCCCGGGAAATACCATTGATTGAAACCCCAAGAGGTCAGGAACTTTGCCGTCCTTAATATATTCTTCATGGCATATTCATAGAGACCCCCCCCCTCCATAAAAAAAAAATCAAATGTCAAAGTTGATATTTGACACCCAGCTGCGGGCTTGAGGTGCAGAAACCCACCCAGGCACTTAAGTCAGTTAAAGGCCCGGGAAATACCATTGATTGAAACCCAAAGTGGTCAAGAACTTTGGCGTCCTTAATATATTTTACATGGGATATTTATAGAGACCCCCCTACATAAAAAAAAATCAAATATCAATGTTGATATTTGACACCCTACTGTGGAATTGAGGTGCAGAAACCCACCCAGGCACTTAAGTCAGTTAAAGGCCCGGGACATACCTTTGATTGATAGCCCAAGTGGGCAACAACTTTGCCGTTCTTAATATATTTTTCATGGGATATTTATAGAGACCAACCTCCATAAAGATTTTTTCAAATATCAAAGTTGATATTTGACACCCTGCTGTGGGCATGAGGTACAGAAACCCACCCAGGCACTTAAGTCAGTTAAAGGCCCGGGAAATATCTTTGATTGAAACCCCAAGTGGTCAAGAACTTTTCCGTCCTTAATATATTTTTCATGGGATATTTATAGAGACCCCCCTCCTTAATTTTCTTTTCAAATATCAAAGTAGATATTTGACACCCTGTTGTGGGCTTGAGGTGCAGAAACCCACCCAGGCACTTAAGTCAGTTAAAGGCCCGGGAAATACCTTTGACTTAAACCCCAAGTGGTCAAGAACTTTGCCGTCCTTAATATATTTTTCATGGGATATTTATAGAGACCCCCCTCCATAAAAAACCATCAAATATCAAAGTTGATATTTGACACCCTGCTGTGGTCTTGAGGTGCAGAAACCCACCCAGGCACTTAAGTCAGTTAAAGACCTGGGCAATACACTTGATTGACACCCCAAGTGGGCAATAACTTTGCCGTCCTTAATATATTTTTCATGGGATATTTATAGAGATCTCCTCCTCCATAAAAAAAAATCAAATATCAAAGTTGATATTTGACACCCTACTGTGGGCTTGAGGTGAAGAAACCCACCCAGGCACTTCAGCCAGTTAAAGGCCTTCGCTATACCGTTGACTTAAACCCCAAGTGGGAAAGAACTATGCCGTCCTTCGATATTTTTTCATGGGTTATCAATAGGGTCCCCCCAAATCCAAATATCAAAGTAGTGTATCGGGACAGCTCAAGGAATATTTCGGGGGAGCAAAGGGGAGTGTGCCATTGCGTATGCGTTACTGGAAGTGACCTCATCGGAAGCGGCCCTTATCGGAAATGACGTCACGTGACCAAAAGTGACGTCATAACCGGAAGTATGTTCGACACATGCCCGGAAGGGCAATCCCGCGCTTTTTTTCTTACCATAGCAGTAGTACGAAATGTACAATTGCACATGACCGGAAGTAGCATGGTTAATGGATGTGACATGAACGGTAGTCACCTGTCCGGAAGTGACGGTACAGGAAGTGACGTCATTTTCCCGCGCTTTTTTCTTACTATAGTATTAGTATAAAATGTATCATTGCGCATGACCGGAAGTAGTATGGCTACCGGATTTGACGTGACGTCAGAGGAAGTGACGTCATAAGACCGAAAGTGGATGATTCCCTTTGGGGTGTGTTCTGATTTGTTCGAGGTGTTGTGTAGTACTCCAAGGGTGTTTTCTATCACGTCTGCGTTCTCACTGTGGTATTTCTACTAAATAACCTAAGAGTCAAATGAATGAAATGGTACATTTGATCCCTTAAGTCACCCAGTAGAAGGTCACTCTGCATTTATCCAGGCTTATGACTGGCTCTATATAGAGGTTTCATTAACCTTCTTTTTTTTTCTTTTTTTTTTTCATAGCACATATTTAACAAGTAACAACACAAATCTCTGTACAATACCCGTCGCTTCCACGGTATTTTCTAAGAGCCTGGTGACGTCTGTCATGCTATGTCCTGCGCATCGATGAATGAGGTAAAAAATGCAATGAAATCCGCACACGGTAGATCCTTCTTCTTGTACTCGAACGGTATTGTAAGTCCAATGAAGGCAATGTTTGTTCATGAAATTGACATAAGCGGATTCGTGCGGTGGACGTCCGGTTGGATCGTAGTATTCCCCTCGTGAGTTAGCGTCGATGTATATAGCGATCCAGTGTTGTCCAATTGGATGGTCTGGATCCGTATTTTCCACAAGGGCCGAAGGTACGTTTAATAATCTGGGTAATCTGTTTCTGGCATAGGCTCCCTTAAACACCGGTCTGGAGTGGGGATGTTTTTTCAATAGAGTGTTAATCTCTGGCGTATTCATTGTGCACTGTAGTCAAACAAGACTTGTCTGTTTCTACCGATTTCGATCACGTTGTCAAATTCTGCATACAGCACGACGTTGATGGTCCCTGCCAGAGCTTCGTCGAAATGAATCTCCACACGTAAATTGCCCTATCCGGAGTCATATCGAATCCATATGGTATTTCCTTCGTCTTCATACATCTTTCCCGTACTGGCATAGAGTACCATATAACTGCGAATATAACCTGCGTTTTCAAAGTCGGGTTGTAACGGTTTGGCGGGAATCTGTCGTCCGTCCACGTTCAGTGCCACAAAATTGATCTTGTAGTGTTTAACATCGAAAGGGATTTTCTTAATAGTCCCATTTAAGGTATCACTGTCCACGCAACCAATCACCAGTCTTTTCGGCAACTGTCCCAAAAACATGTTGTCCTGGACGTAATTCATGTTGCCACCGGCAACCATATCTACTTTGACTTCTACACGTCGGATGGGGTATTTACAGTTGGTCTTTTCCAAAGCTTTGACGTGACCCATTCTTACGGCAGAAATTATGGAGGGGGGTCTTTATAAATATCCCATGAAAAATATATTAAAGACGGCAAAGTTCTTGACCACTTGGGGTTTAAGTTGAAGGTATTGCCCGGGCCTTTAACAGACTTATGTGCCTGGGTGGGTTTCTGCACCTCAAGCCCACAGTAGGGTGTCAAATATCAACTTTGATATTTGATTTTTTTTTATGGAGGGGGGGGGGTCTCTATGAATATCCCATGAAAAATATATTAAGGACGGCAAAGTTCTTGCCCACTTGGGGTGTCAATCAAAGGTATTTCCCGGGCCTTTAACTGACTTAAGTGCCTGGGTGGGATTATGCACCTCAAGCCCACAGCAGGGTGTCAAATATCAACTTTGATATTTGATTCTTTTTTATGGAGTGGGGGGGGGGTGGTCTCTATGAATATCCCATGAAAAATATATTAAGGACGGCAAAGTTCTTGACCACTTTGGGTTTAAGTCAAAGGTATGTCCCGGGCCTTTAACTGACTTAAGTGCCTGGGTGGGTTTATGCACCTCAAGCCCACAGCAGGGTGTCAAATATCAATTTTGATATTTGATTTTTTATTATGGAGGGGGTCTCTATGAATATCTCATGAAAAATATATTAAGGACGGCAAAGTTCTTGACCACTTGGAGTTTAAGTCAAAGGTATTGCCCGGGCCTTTAACTGACTTAAGTGCCTGGGTGGGTTTCTGCACCTCAAGCCCACAGCAGTGTGTCAAATATCAACTTTGATATTCGAATTTTGTTTTATGGAGGGGGGGTCTCTATGAATATCTCATGAAAAATATATCAAGGACGGCAAAGTTCTTGCCCACTTGGGGTTTCAATCAAAGATATTGCCCGGGTCTTTAACTGATTTAAATGCCTGGGTGGGTTTCCGCACCTCAAGCCCACAGCAGGGTGTCAAATATCAACTTTGATATGCACTGAAGTACCATGCTCTGGGATATTCCCTACTCTACAAATAACAACGTCATTCCCGGAATTTCCGTATTGATGGGTCATTCATGAAGACCTCCATAAAGGATTCTAATATAACTAATTGTAACTAAATTTGGGTTCCAAATAATCCTTACATATTTACCTGCAACTACCATTGTTTATACCTTTCCATTTAGATTTTGTTTATTTTTTTCATAAAACTTACTGTTATATTTTTCTAATGTTCTATAATTACACTATTTTTAGATTGATGAGATGTCTTCATGTGAACCGGAATCTTATGACTTTATATTGCTTGACAAAACGCTGTCCAAATTATCTACCGGTTTAAAACATTAAAGTAAATGATTTTTTATTCTGTGTTTATTTAAAGTGGTAAGCTCGCCATCCGAAAAATATTTATGTCTTCGTTATTTGTAATGTGTGGGCGGGGGGGCTCTAGATATATTTACTTATGCCCCGATGTCGATTTATTGTGTTGGCTATGCATTTACAGTAATATATTTGTTATTGGACGCTAGAAATCTTTAAAAGTACATGTTGCTCTTATTTATATTTTTAATTTTGAGACATATCGCCTTATTGCTCGCTAGCTTAATGCTCGCTAGAAATTGCTCGCTAGCTTGAGCCTGGTTGTTTAATATTGTATATTTACCTCATGTTACACGTATGTGTCTGAGCGTTGTTTACTAACATCATGTTTGTCTCTATTTTTTTACAGGTCGCCAGATTTCGCCTGGTAATCCAGTTTCTCCAATAATAAGAGCTGACTTCCACCATATAATTGAACTATTATGTAAAAGTGCCATACAATACACATACTCCTAACCATACTTTTAATAATATTACTTCCGGTTTCAGCTTTGCTGAAATAATGGTTATGATATTGTTCATATGCTTGGCAATTTTATGGATATTTCGTGATCTTCCCGATATCCATGGATGGTCTCTGGCATTGTAAGTATATTTTTTATATATGTTTATGTTAACAAAACATTTGTATGTTGTTTCTCTTATACTGATGTATTTAATTATATTTTATTTCATAACATTGGATAAGTTTTTCTTGATTACAAGAAGATGTCAATTGCTCCGTATTCTCTTGGTACTTTTATAAATATGGTTTTGCTATACATTGTGCTATGTCATTTTTTTGTCCCATATTTTCACGTGTCTGCTGACGAAACTAAATTCGATGATATGAGCAAGTTATTACTTTCATAGGACTAAATATCAGAGAAAAATATGAAATAAGTGAGGAGCTAGCGAAGTGACATTCTACCATTATTTCGGAATATACTAGTAATACAGTAATACACATGGGTGCCGAACTCAATCAACTCAACTCATTCATTAATAGAAAGTTCAAATAGTGATTGTCAACAATTCCACCAGAATCAACAAAACGAGGTACTTCATCTCACCTCAAATTATTGAACACAAAAATCCAGATCCTGGACATTAAGATGTAATCTCTCACTCGCCTTCGCTTCCTCTACTTGTTAAAAATATGTCTCCTCTATATTATTAGAAGAACGTGTAAACAATTCAACCAATATCAAGAAAAAAATGACCTACCACCTCTGACTTAAGAAGAGTCTGAAGATACCAAAGGGGCAATTAGAATTCGTATATCGAAGAACAGACAACACAATGGCCAAAGGAAAAAGTACAAAATGACAAACAACGATCTACAAAACACGCACCCCACTAACATCAGGGGTGAACTCAGGTGCTCCACTAGTTGAACACAAACAATACCATGACATATTCCGGTACAGATGGCTGAGATGCAGGTACTGATTTGGGATAGGCTAATAAATGTAGCAGGTTAAACAGGCTAATAGAAGACCAAACGCTATCACAACTAATGAATAAACAACATAAAATAAAACTATTAGAATACACACTATTACTACAAGTAAACAAGGGTCACTCATAGTCGTGATCGTATGGTAGTTAGATTTATAACTACCTATGCAATCAGTGTCTATCTCCACTGACGTTGTGAGTTCGAATCACGCTAATGCGAGTTGTACTCGATACTACATTATGTGATAAAGTTTGTCAGTCATGTGCGACGGGTCGGTTGTTTTCTCCGGGTACTCGAAATATTGTTGAAAGTGGCTTTAAACACCATAACCCTAGCCATACATGTAAACAATACATGTATGACTTATGATATAACATGCTAAATTGTTTTAAAACGTGTAGCATGAGATGATAGATTGCAATATATTGTTACAGCAAAGACAAGTATGTTCGAGATTCAACAGCTTCCATATTAATAGCATGTCTGTTATTTATAATGCCTGCAGAAATTCCAAATGTCTTCTGCCTTAACAAGAGATCAAGTAAGTCCCATTGTCCATAGTGTTTTTATCGTTAATTCAGAAATAACAATTTATGGTAGAATGAACCCCTCATCATCTGATTTCAGAATCGGTATGTAAACTGTAAATTTTAAATGGAACATATGGATTAAGCTTCCCGGTCCTCCTTTCCTCGTTTATGACTTATCACGGGTTTGTATTAACTAGAGTATCACTAGTGGAGCAGGAACTAATTACCCGTCTGGAGCACATGAGTTCATGTGTGGTTTTTAGAGGGGTTCGTGTTACTCGATCTTTAGTTTTATGTGTATGTTTTATAAATCGTTGTTTGTCCTTTTGTCATTTTTCTTTTGGCCATTGTGTTGTCTGTTCTTCTTCGATTTACGGATTCTGATTACCTCCCTTTGGTGTCTTCAAACTCTTCTTATTGTAGAAATAACCCCTTATCATCCGATCTCAAATCGCTATGTAAACTGTAAATATTAAATGGAACACATACATTACATTTACATCGCACCAATGTACAAAGGGAATGTAACTAAAGCGTTTTCAAAATATTAATTTATGTGTTTTCAGAACGTTAATTTTAGTCTTTTCAAAATGTTTATTTAAGTGTCCCAAAATATTGATTTAAGTGTTCTCAAAATGATATTTTTGTCCTTTGAAGAGATATTACACCCGACGATGACAACCATTTTATTCCGAAGCAGATGTAAATGATGGACAGAACTGAATAGCTTTCAAATTTCTAATGTTGATCATGTAAATCTTAGACCACTTTCATTATTACTTTCCCCTCCACCCCAAATGGCAAAGGTAGTAGCGATATGTTTTTGCATAAAAAAAAACCTCTTTAATTAAATTAATGAAATCTGAACTTTCAAAATTAAAGAAGAAAAAAATCATTGTTTATGAAGGATGATAAGCGTGTTTACTTCAGTAGCCCGTGAACTTACTTCTCGTTAATTTGTAATTTAGGTGTCACAGGAGAGTACGAAAAACCTTCATATCGACCTATACTAACATGGCAGACCACGGTCCGAAAGGTTCCGTGGGGTGTTATTATTTTGCTAGGTGGAGGATTTGCTCTGGCAGATGTTAGTAAGGTTAGTGTTTGTATCCTAGCAACACTTTTAATTTCTGTCATTAACTGTAACACAAGATGATAAACAAAAAAAAAACAAAAAAAACCCACACTCTAGGAACAATTCCAAGATCAAATATCAAAATTGTAGAAAGAGGCCAAATGGATACCCTTACCACACGTATATATGACTTCCTGTCTTGGTACAGGTACTTCAACTAAAAGGGGCGGGGTTTTTAAAGTTTTATGGGCCCAAACCTCCTCTTTTAGTGAAATAATGGATCTGGAATACATATCTATTATAATATTATCTGTGAACACAATTGGAGACATCCGGATGACACGTGTTGTGTTGTCTGTCATGTTAATATTTTAAATCGTTGAAGCCTTGTCTATTTTTTCTTTTTTTTCTTTTGTATTTTTTTGTGATATTGCAAGTACCTCATGAGAATGTAACATTTTTTGCTATGCCCTACTTCATAGCATAACAAATATATGACGTAATAGCTTCTTCAAGTGACGTCATTGTCTGACTACTACTCAAATTTAATTTATAGACATTTTATAACTTGTAGATTTCCGGACTATCCCAATGGTTGAGCTGTGAACTACAGTCTATAAATAAGTATGATCCAATTGTTATTAATTTGATCATAAGTTGTATTGTGGCAGCTGCTACAGAGGTTATAAGTAATACTGCAACAGCTAACTTACTGTTACCACTTATGTTTGATTTGGTAAGTACCAGTAATACTGCAACAGCCACCTTACTGTTACCACATATGTTTGATTTGGTAAGTACCAGTAATACTGCAACATCCACCTTACTGTTATCACTTATGTTTGATTTGGTAAGTACCAGTAATACTGCAACATCCACCTTACTGTTATCACTTATGTTTGATTTGGTAAGTACCAGTAATACTGCAACATCCACCTTACTGTTACCACTTATGTTTGATTTGGTAAGTACCAGTAATACTGCAACAGCCACTTTACTGTTACCACTTATGTTTGATTTGGTAAGTACCAGTAATACTGCAACAGCCACCTTACTCTTACCACATATGTTTGATTTGGTAAGTACCAGTAATACTGCAACATCCACCTTACTGTTACCACTTATGTTTGATTTGGTAAGTACCAGTAATCCTGCAACATCCACCTTACTGTTACCACTTATGTTTGATTTGGTAAGTACCAGTAATACTGCAACATCCACCTTACTGTTACCACTTATGTTTGATTTGGTAAGTACCAGTAATACTGCAACATCCACCTTACTGTTACCACTTATGTTTGATTTGGTAGGTACCAGTAATACTGCAACAGCCACCTTACTCTTACCACATATGTTTGATTTGGTAAGTACCAGTAATACTGCAACATCCACCTTACTCTTACCACTTATGTTTGATTTGGTAAGTACCAGTAATACTGCAACAGCCACCTTACTGTTACCACTTATGTTTGATTTGGTAAGTACCAGTAATACTGCAACATCCACCTTACTGTTACCACTTAAGTTTGATTTGGTAAGTACCAGTAATACTGTAACATCCACCTTACTGTTACCACTTATGTTTGATTTAGTAAGTACCAGTAATACTGCAACATCCACCTTACTCTTACCATATATGTTTGATTTGGTAAGTACCAGTAATACTGCAACATCCACCTTACTTTTACCACTTATGTTTGATTTGGTAAGTACCAGTAATACTGCAACATCCACCTTACTTTTACCACACATGTTTGATTTGGTAAGTACCAGTAATACTGCAACAGTCACCTTACTGTTACCACTTATGTTTGATTTTGTAAGTACCAGTAATACTGCAACATCCACGTTGCTGTTACCACTTATGTTTGATTTGGTAAGTACCAGTAATACTGCAACAGTCACCTTCCTGTTACCACTTATGTTTGATTTGGTAAGTACAAGTAATACTGCAACATCCACCTTACTGTTACCACATATGTGTGATTTGGTAAGTACCAGTAATACTGCAACAGCCACGTTGCTGTTACCGCTTATATTTGGTTTGGTAAGTACCAGTAATACTGCAACATCCACGTTGCTGTTACCACTTATGTTTGATTTGGTAAGTACCAGTAATACTGCAACATCCACCTTACTGTTACCACTTATGTTTGATTTGGTAAGTACCAGTAATACTGCAACATCCACCTTACAGTTACCACTTATGTTTGATTTGGTAAGTACCAGTAATACTGCAACATCCATGTTGCTGTTACCACATATGTTTGATTTTGTACGTACCAGTAATACTGCAACAGCCACGTTGCTGTTACCACTTATGTTTGATTTGGTAAGTACCAGTAATACTGCAACATCCACCTTACTGTTACCACATATGTTTGATTTGGTAAGTACCAGTAATACTGGAACAGCCACGTTGCTGTTACACCTCATATTTGATTTGGTAAGTACCAGTGATACTACAACAGCTAACGTAATGTTACCAGATATGTTTGGTTTGGTAAATACCAGTAATACTGCAACAGCCACGTTGCTGTTACCACATATGTTTGGTTTGGTAAATACCAGTAATACTGCAACAGCCACCTTACTGTTACCACTTATGTTTGATTTGGTAAGTACCAGTAATACTGCAACCTCCACCTTACTATTACCACTTATGTTTGATTTGGTAAGTACCAGTAATACTGCAACAGCCACCTTACTGTTACCACTTATGTTTGATTTTGTAAGTACCAGTAATACTGCAACATCCACGTTGCTGTTACCACATATGTTTTATTTGGTAAGTACCAGTAATACTGCAACAGCCACCTTACTGTTACCACATATGTTTGATTTAGTAAGTACCAGTAATACTGCAACATCCACGTTGCTGTTACCACTTATGTTTGATTTGGTAAGTACCAGGAATACTGCAACATTCACCTTACTGTTACCACGTATGTTTGATTTGGTAAGTACCAGTAATACTGCAACAGCCACCTTACTGCTACCACTTATGTTTGCTTTGGTAAGTACCAGTAATACTGCAACGTCCACTTTGCTGTTACCACTTATGTTTGATTTGGTAGGTACCAGTAATACTGCAACATCCACGTTGCTGTTACCAATTATGTTTGATTTGGTAAGTACCAGTAATACTGCAACATCCACGTTGCTGTTACCAATTATGTTTGATTTGGTAAGTACCAGTAATACTGCAACAGCCACCTTACTGTTACCACTTATTTTTGATTTTGTAAGTACCAGTAATACTGCAACATCCACGTTGCTGTTACCACTTATGTTTGATTTGGTAAGTACCAGTAATACTGCAACAGCCACCTTACTGTTACCACATATGTTTGATTTAGTAAGTACCAGTAATACTGCAAAATCCACGTTGCTGTTACCACTTATGCTTGATTTGGTAAGTACCAAGAATACTGCAACATCCACCTTACTGTTACCACTTATGTTTGATTTGGTAAGTACCAGTAATACTGCAACAGCCACCTTACTGCTACCACTTATGTTTGATTTGGTAAGTACCAGTAATACTGCAACATCCACGTTGCTGTTACCAATTATGTTTGATTTGGTAAGTACCAGTAATACTGCAACAGCCACCTTACTGTTACCACTTATGTTTGATTTGATAAGTACCAGTAATACTGCAACAGCCACCTTACTGTTACCACACATGTTTGATTTGGTAAGTACAGTAAATCTGCAACATCCACGTTGATGTTACAACTTATGTTTGATTTAGTAAGTACCAGGAATACTGCAACAGCCAACTTACTGTTACCACTTATGTTTGATTTGGTAAGTATCAGTAATACTGCAACAGCCACCTTACTGTTACCACTTATACTTGATTAGGTAAGTACCAGTAATACTGCAACAGCCACCTTACTGTTACCACATATGTTTGATTTGGTAAGTACCAGTAATACTGCAATAGCCACCTTACTGTTACCACTGATGTTTGATTTAGTAAGTACAAGTAATACTGCAACAGCCACCTTACTGTTACCACTTATGTTTGATTTAGTAAGTACCAGTAATACTGCAACAGCCACCTTACTGTTACCACTTATGTTTGATTTGGTAAGTACCAGTAATACTGCAACATCCACCTTACTGTTACCACTTATGTTTGATTTGGTAAGTACCAGTAATACTGCAATAGACACCTTACTGTTACCACATATGTTTGACTTGGTAAGAACCAGTAATACTGCAACATCCACGTTGCTGTTACCACTTATGTTTGATTTGGTAAGTACCAGTAATACTGCAACAGTCACTTTACTGTTACCACTTATGTTTGATTTGGTAAGTACCAGTAATACTGCAACAGCCACGTTGCTGTTACCACTTATATTTGATTTGGTAAGTACCAGTGATACTACAACAGCCACCTTAATGTTACCACATATGTTTGATTTGATAAGTACCAGTAATACTGCAACAGCCACGTTGCTTTTACCACTTATGTATGATTTGGTAAGTACCAGTAATACTGCAACATCCACCTTACTGTTACCACTTATGTTTGATTTGGTAAGTACCAGTAATACTACAACATCCACCTTACTATTACCACTTATGTTTGATTTTGTAAGTACCAGTAATACTGCAACATCCACGTTGCTGTTACCACTTATGTTTGATTTGGTAAGTACCAGTAATACTGCAACATCCATGTTGCTGTTACCACATATGTTTGATTTGTACGTACCAGTAATACTGCAACAGCCACGTTGCTGTTACCACTTATGTTTGATTTGGTAAGTACCAGTAATACTGCAACATCCACCTTACTGTTACCACATATGTTTGATTTGGTAAGTACCAGTAATACTGCAACAGCCACGTTGCTGTTACACCTCATATTTGATTTGGTAAGTACCAGTGATACTACAACAGTTACCGTAATGTTACCAGATATGTTTGATTTGGTAAGTACCAGTAATACTGCAACAGCCACGTTGCTGTTACCACATATGTTTGATTTGGTAAATACCAGTAATACTGCAACAGCCACCTTACTGTTACCACTTATGTTTGATTTGGTAAGTACCAGTAATACTGCAACCTCCACCTTACTATTACCACATATGTTTGATTTGGTAAGTACCAGTAATACTGCAACAGCCACCTTACTGTTACCACATATGTTTGATTTGGTAAGTACCAGTAATACTGCAATAGACACCTTACTGCTACCACTGATGTTTGATTTAGTAAGTACCAGTAATACTGCAACAGCCACCTTACTGTTACCACTTATGTTTGATTTAGTAAGTACCAGTAATACTGCAACAGCCACCTTACTGTTACCACTTATGTTTGATTTGGTAAGTACCAATAATACTGCAACAGTCACCTTACTGTTACAACTTATGTTTGATTTGGTAAGTACCAGGAATACTGCAACAGCCAACTTACTGTTACCACTTATGCTTGATTTGGTAAGTACCAGTAATACTGCAACATCCACCTTACTGTTACCACTTATACTTGATTAGGTAAGTACCAGTAATACTGCAACAGTCACCTTACTGTTACCACTTATGTTTGATTTGGTAAGTACCAGTAATACTGCAACAGCCACCTTACTGTTACCACATATGTTTGATTTGGTAAGTACCAGTAATACTGCAATAGCCACCTTACTGTTACCACTGATGTTTGATTTAGTAAGTACAAGTAATACCGCAACAGCCACCTTACTGTTACCACCTATGTTTGATTTAGTAAGTACCAGTAATACTGCAACAGCCACCTTACTGTTACCACTTATGTTTGATTTAGTAAGTACCAGTAATACTGCAACAATCACCTTACTGTTACAACTTATGTTTGATTTGGTAAGTACCAAGAATACTGCAACATCCACCTTACTGTTACCACTTACGTTTGATTTGGTAAGTACCAGTAATACTGCAACAGCCACCTTACTGTTACCACATATGTTTGACTTGGTAAGAACCAGTAATACTGCAACATCCACGTTGCTGTTACCACTTATGTTTGATTTGGTAAGTACCAGTAATACTGCAACATTCACTTTACTGTTACCACTTATGTTTGATTTGGTAAGTACTAGTAATACTGCAACAGTCACGTTGCTGTTACACCTCATATTTGATTTGGTAAGTACCAGTGATACTACAACAGCTACCGTAATGTTATCAGATATGTTTGATTTGGTAAATACCAGTAATACTGCAACAGCCACCTTACTGTTACCACTTATGTTTGATTTGGTAAGTACCAGTAATACTGCAACCTCCACCTTACTATTACCACTTATGTTTGATTTGGTAAGTACCAGTAATACTGCAACAGCCACCTTACTGTTACCACTTATGTTTGATTTGGTAAGTACCAGTAATACTGCAACAGCCACCTTACTGTTACCACATATGTTTGATTTAGTAAGTACTAGTAATACTGCAACATCCACGTTGCTGTTACCACTTATGTTTGATTTGGTAAGTACCAGGAATACTGCAACATCCACCTTACTGTTACCACTTATGTTTGATTTGGTAAGTACCAGTAATACTGCAACAGCCACCTTACTGCTACCACTTATGTTTGATTTGGTAAGTACCAGTAATACTGCAACAGCCACCTTACTGCTACCACTTATGTTTGCTTTGGTAAGTACAAGTAATACTGCAACATCCACTTTGCTGTTACCACTTATGTTTGATTTGGTAGGTACCAGTAATACTGCAACATCCACGTTGCTGTTACCAATTATGTTTGATTTGGTAAGTACCAGTAATACTGCAACATCCACGTTGCTGTTACCAATTATGTTTGATTTGGTAAGTACCAGTAATACTGCAACAGCCACCTTACTGTTACCACTTATGTTTGATTTTGTAAGTACCAGTAATACTGCAACATCCACGTTGCTGTTACCACTTATGTTTGATTTGGTAAGTACCAGTAATACTGCAACAGCCACCTTACTGTTACCACATATGTTTGATTTAGTAAGTACCAGTAATACTGCAACATCCACGTTGCTGTTACCACTTATGTTTGATTTGGTAAGTACCAAGAATACTGCAACATCCACCTTACTGTTACCACTTATGTTTGATTTGGTAAGTACCAGTAATACTGCAACAGCCACCTTACTGTTACCACATATGTTTGATTTGGTAAGTACCAGTAATACTGCAATAGCCACCTTACTGTTACCACTGATGTTTGATTTAGTAAGTACAAGTAATACTGCAACAGCCACCTTACTGTTACCACTTATGTTTGATTTAGTAAGTACCAGTAATACTGCAACAGCCACCTTACTGTTACCACTTATGTTTGATTTGGTATGTACCAGTAATACTGCAACAGTCACCTTACTGTTACAACTTATGTTTGATTTGGTAAGTACCAGTAATACTGCAACATCCACCTTACTGTTACCACTTATGTTTGATTTGGTAAGTACCAGTAATACTGCAACAGACACCTTACTGTTACCACATATGTTTGACTTGGTAAGAACCAGTAATACTGCAACATCCATGTTGCTGTTACCACTTATGTTTGATTTGGTAAGTACCAGTAATACTGCAACAGTCACTTTACTGTTACCACTTATGTTTGATTTGGTAAGTACCAGTAATACTGCAACCTCCACCTTACTATTACCACTTATGTTTGATTTGGTAAGTACCAGTAATACTGCAACAGCCACCTTACTGTTACCACTTATGTTTGATTTGGTAAGTACCAGTAATACTGCAACAGCCACCTTACTGTTACCACATATGTTTGATTTAGTAAGTACTAGTAATACTGCAACATCCACGTTGCTGTTACCACTATGTTTGATTTGGTAAGTACCAGGAATACTGCAACATCCACCTTACTGTTACCACTTATGTTTGATTTGGTAAGTACCAGTAATACTGCAACAGCCACCTTACTGCTACCACTTATGTTTGATTTGGTAAGTACCAGTAATACTGCAACAGCCACCTTACTGCTACCACTTATGTTTGCTTTGGTAAGTACCAGTAATACTGCAACATCCACTTTGCTGTTACCACTTATGTTTGATTTGGTAGGTACCAGTAATACTGCAACGTCCACGTTGCTGTTACCAATTATGTTTGATTTGGTAAGTACCAGTAATACTGCAACATCCACGTTGCTGTTACCAATTATGTTTGATTTGGTAAGTACCAGTAATACTGCAACAGCCACCTTACTGTTACCACTTATGTTTGATTTTGTAAGTACCAGTAATACTGCAACATCCACGTTGCTGTTACCACTTATGTTTGATTTGGTAAGTACCAGTAATACTGCAACAACCACCTTACTGTTACCACATATGTTTGATTTAGTAAGTACCAGTAATACTGCAACATCCACGTTGCTGTTACCACTTATGTTTGATTTGGTAAGTACCAAGAATACTGCAACATCCACCTTACTGTTACCACTTATGCTTGATTTGGTAAGTACCAGTAAAACTGCAACAGCCACCTTACTGCTACCACTTATGTTTGATTTGGTAAGTACCAGTAATACTGCAACATCCACGTTGCTGTTACCAATTATGTTTGATTTGGTAAGTACCAGTAATACTGCAACAGCCACCTTACTGTTACCACTTATGTTTGATTTGATAAGTACCAGTAATACTGCAACAGCCACCTTACTGTTACCACACATGTTTGATTTGGTAAGTACAGTAAATCTGCAACATCCACGTTGATGTTACAACTTATGTTTGATTTAGTAAGTACCAGGAATACTGCAACAGCCAACTTACTGTTACCACTTATGTTTGATTTGGTAAGTACCAGTAATACTGCAACAGCCACCTTACTGTTACCACTTATACTTGATTAGGTAAGTACCAGTAATACTGCAACAGCCACCTTACTGTTACCACTTATGTTTGATTTGGTAAGTACCAGTAATACTGCAACAGCCACCTTACTGTTACCACATATGTTTGATTTGGTAAGTACCAGTAATACTGCAATAGCCACCTTACTGTTACCACTGATGTTTGATTTAGTAAGTACAAGTAATACTGCAACAGCCACCTTACTGTTACCACTTATGTTTGATTTAGTAAGTACCAGTAATACTGCAACAGCCACCTTACTGTTACCACTTATGTTTGATTTGGTATGTACCAGTAATACTGCAACAGTCACCTTACTGTTACAACTTATGTTTGATTTGGTAAGTACCAGTAATACTGCAACATTCACCTTACTGTTACCACTTATGTTTGATTTGGTAAGTACCAGTAATACTGCAACAGACACCTTACTGTTACCACATATGTTTGACTTGGTAAGAACCAGTAATACTGCAACATCCACGTTGCTGTAACCACTTATGTTTGATTTGGTAAGTACCAGTAATACTGCAACAGTCACTTTACTGTTACCACTTATGTTTGATTTGGTAAGTACCAGTAATACTGCAACAGCCACGTTGCTGTTACCACTTATATTTGATTTGGTAAGTACCAGTGATACTACAACAGCCACCTTAATGTTACCACATATGTTTGATTTGGTAAGTACCAGTAATACTGCAACAGCCACGTTGCTTTTACCACTTATGTATGATTTGGTAAGTACCAGTAATACTGCAACATCCACCTTACTGTTACCACTTATGTTTGATTTGGTAAGTACCAGTAATACTACAACATCCACCTTACTATTACCACTTATGTTTGATTTTGTAAGTACCAGTAATACTGCAACATCCACGTTGCTGTTACCAATTATGTTTGATTTGGTAAGTACCAGTAATACTGCAACAGCCACCTTACTGTTACCACTTATGTTTGATTTGATAAGTACCAGTAATACTGCAACAGCCACCTTACTGTTACCACACATATTTGATTTGGTAAGTACAGTAAATCTGCAACATCCACGTTGATGTTACAACTTATGTTTGATTTAGTAAGTACCAGGTTTACTGCAACAGCCAACTTACTGTTACCACTTATGTTTGATTTGGTAAGTACCAGTAATACTGCAACAGCCACCTTACTGTTACCACTTATACTTGATTAGGTAAGTACCAGTAATACTGCAACAGCCACCTTACTGTTACCACTTATGTTTGATTTGGTAAGTACCAGTAATACTGCAACAGCCACCTTACTGTAACCACATATGTTTGATTTGGTAAGTACCAGTAATACTGCAATAGCCACCTTACTGTTACCACTGATGTTTGATTTAGTAAGTACAAGTAATACTGCAACAGCCACCTTACTGTTACCACTTATGTTTGATTTAGTAAGTACCAGTAATACTGCAACAGCCACCTTACTGTTACCACTTATGTTTGATTTGGTATGTACCAGTAATACTGCAACAGTCACCTTACTGTTACAACTTATGTTTGATTTGGTAAGTACCAGTAATACTGCAACATCCACCTTACTGTTACCACTTATGTTTGATTTGGTAAGTACCAGTAATACTGCAACAGACACCTTACTGTTACCACATATGTTTGACTTGGTAAGAACCAGTAATACTGCAACATCCACGTTGCTGTTACCACTTATGTTTGATTTGGTAAGTACCAGTAATACTGCAACAGTCACTTTACTGTTACCACTTATGTTTGATTTGGTAAGTACCAGTAATACTGCAACAGCCACGTTGCTGTTACCACTTATATTTGATTTGGTAAGTACCAGTGATACTACAACAGCCACCTTAATGTTACCACATATGTTTGATTTGGTAAGTACCAGTAATACTGCAACAGCCACGTTGCTTTTACCACTTATGTATGATTTGGTAAGTACCAGTAATACTGCAACATCCACCTTACTGTTACCACTTATGTTTGATTTGGTAAGTACCAGTAATACTACAACATCCACCTTACTATTACCACTTATGTTTGATTTGGTAAGTACCAGTAATACTGCAACAGCCACCTTACTGTTACCACTTATGTTTGATTTGATAAGTACCAGTAATACTGCAACAGCCACCTTACTGTTACCACACATGTTTGATTTGGTAAGTACAGTAAATCTGCAACATCCACGTTGATGTTACAACTAATGTTTGATTTAGTAAGTACCAGGAATACTGCAACAGCCAACTTACTGTTACCACTTATGTTTGATTTGGTAAGTACCAGTAATACTGCAACAACCACCTTACTGTTACCACTTATACTTGATTAGGTAAGTACCAGTAATACTGCAACAGCCACCTTACTGCTACCACTTATGTTTGATTTGGTAAGTACCAGTAATACTGCAACAGCCACCTTACTGTTACCACATATGTTTGATTTGGTAAGTACCAGTAATACTGCAATAGCCACCTTACTGTTACCACTGATGTTTGATTTAGTAAGTACAAGTAATACTGCAACAGCCACCTTACTGTTACCACTTATGTTTGATTTAGTAAGTACCAGTAATACTGCAACAGCCACCTTACTGTTACCACTTATGTTTGATTTGGTATGTACCAGTAATACTGCAACAGTCACCTTACTGTTACAACTTATGTTTGATTTGGTAAGTACCAGTAATACTGCAACATCCACCTTACTGTTACCACTTATGTTTGATTTGGTAAGTACCAGTAATACTGCAACAGACACCTTACTGTTACCACATATGTTTGACTTGGTAAGAACCAGTAATACTGCAACATCCACGTTGCTGTTACCACTTATGTTTGATTTGGTAAGTACCAGTAATACTGCAACAGTCACTTTACTGTTACCACTTATGTTTGATTTGGTAAGTACCAGTAATACTGCAACCTCCACCTTACTATTACCACTTATGTTTGATTTGGTAAGTACCAGTAATACTGCAACAGCAACCTTACTGTTACCACTTATGTTTGATTTGGTAAGTACCAGTAATACTGCAACAGCCACCTTACTGTTACCACATATGTTTGATTTAGTAAGTACTAGTAATACTGCAACATCCAAGTTGCTGTTACCACTTATGTTTGATTTGGTAAGTACCAGGAATACTGCAACATCCACCTTACTGTTACCACTTATGTTTGATTTGGTAAGTACCAGTAATACTGCAACAGCCACCTTACTGCTACCACTTATGTTTGATTTGGTAAGTACCAGTAATACTGCAACAGCCACCTTACTGCTACCACTTATGTTTGCTTTGGTAAGTACCAGTAATACTGCAACATCCACTTTGCTGTTACCACTTATGTTTGATTTGGTAGGTACCAGTAATACTGCAACGTCCACGTTGCTGTTACCAATTATGTTTGATTTGGTAAGTACCAGTAATACTGCAACATCCACGTTGCTGTTACCAATTATGTTTGATTTGGTAAGTACCAGTAATACTGCAACAGCCACCTTACTGTTACCACTTATGTTTGATTTTGTAAGTACCAGTAATACTGCAACATCCACGTTGCTGTTACCACTTATGTTTGATTTGGTAAGTACCAGTAATACTGCAACAGCCACCTTACTGTTACCACATATGTTTGATTTAGTAAGTACCAGTAATACTGCAACATCCACGTTGCTGTTACCACTTATGTTTGATTTGGTAAGTACCAAGAATACTGCAACATCCACCTTACTGTTACCACTTATGTTTGATTTGGTAAGTACCAGTAATACTGCAACAGCCACCTTACTGCTACCACTTATGTTTGATTTGGTAGGTACCAGTAATACTGCAACATCCACGTTGCTGTTACCAATTATGTTTGATTTGGTAAGTACCAGTAATACTGCAACAGCCGCCTTACTGTTACCACTTATGTTTGATTTGATAAGTACCAGTAATACTGCAACAGCCACCTTACTGTTACCACACATGTTTGATTTGGTAAGTACAGTAAATCTGCAACATCCACGTTGATGTTACCACATATGTTTGATTTGGTAAGTACCAGTAATACTGCAACAGCCACGTTGCTTTTACCACTTATGTATGATTTGGTAAGTACCAGTAATACTGCAACATCCACCTTACTGTTACCACTTATGTTTGATTTGGTAAGTACCAGTAATACTACAACATCCACCTTACTATTACCACTTATGTTTGATTTGGTAAGTACCAGTAATACTGCAACAGCCACCTTACTGTTACCACTTATGTTTGATTTGATAAGTACCAGTAATACTGCAACAGCCACCTTACTGTTACCACACATGTTTGATTTGGTAAGTACAGTAAATCTGCAACATCCACGTTGATGTTACAACTAATGTTTGATTTAGTAAGTACCAGGAATACTGCAACAGCCAACTTACTGTTACCACTTATGTTTGATTTGGTAAGTACCAGTAATACTGCAACAACCACCTTACTGTTACCACTTATACTTGATTAGGTAAGTACCAGTAATACTGCAACAGCCACCTTACTGCTACCACTTATGTTTGATTTGGTAAGTACCAGTAATACTGCAACAGCCACCTTACTGTTACCACATATGTTTGATTTGGTAAGTACCAGTAATACTGCAATAGCCACCTTACTGTTACCACTGATGTTTGATTTAGTAAGTACAAGTAATACTGCAACAGGCACCTTACTGTTACCACTTATGTTTGATTTAGTAAGTACCAGTAATACTGCAACAGCCACCTTACTGTTACCACTTATGTTTGATTTGGTATGTACCAGTAATACTGCAACAGTCACCTTACTGTTACAACTTATGTTTGATTTGGTAAGTACCAGTAATACTGCAACATCCACCTTACTGTTACCACTTATGTTTGATTTGGTAAGTACCAGTAATACTGCAACAGACACCTTACTGTTACCACATATGTTTGACTTGGTAAGAACCAGTAATACTGCAACATCCACGTTGCTGTTACCACTTATGTTTGATTTGGTAAGTACCAGTAATACTGCAACAGTCACTTTACTGTTACCACTTATGTTTGATTTGGTAAGTACCAGTAATACTGCAACCTCCACCTTACTATTACCACTTATGTTTGATTTGGTAAGTACCAGTAATACTGCAACAGCAACCTTACTGTTACCACTTATGTTTGATTTGGTAAGTACCAGTAATACTGCAACAGCCACCTTACTGTTACCACATATGTTTGATTTAGTAAGTACTAGTAATACTGCAACATCCAAGTTGCTGTTACCACTTATGTTTGATTTGGTAAGTACCAGGAATACTGCAACATCCACCTTACTGTTACCACTTATGTTTGATTTGGTAAGTACCAGTAATACTGCAACAGCCACCTTACTGCTACCACTTATGTTTGATTTGGTAAGTACCAGTAATACTGCAACAGCCACCTTACTGCTACCACTTATGTTTGCTTTGGTAAGTACCAGTAATACTGCAACATCCACTTTGCTGTTACCACTTATGTTTGATTTGGTAGGTACCAGTAATACTGCAACGTCCACGTTGCTGTTACCAATTATGTTTGATTTGGTAAGTACCAGTAATACTGCAACATCCACGTTGCTGTTACCAATTATGTTTGATTTGGTAAGTACCAGTAATACTGCAACAGCCACCTTACTGTTACCACTTATGTTTGATTTTGTAAGTACCAGTAATACTGCAACATCCACGTTGCTGTTACCACTTATGTTTGATTTGGTAAGTACCAGTAATACTGCAACAGCCACCTTACTGTTACCACATATGTTTGATTTAGTAAGTACCAGTAATACTGCAACATCCACGTTGCTGTTACCACTTATGTTTGATTTGGTAAGTACCAAGAATACTGCAACATCCACCTTACTGTTACCACTTATGTTTGATTTGGTAAGTACCAGTAATACTGCAACAGCCACCTTACTGCTACCACTTATGTTTGATTTGGTAGGTACCAGTAATACTGCAACATCCACGTTGCTGTTACCAATTATGTTTGATTTGGTAAGTACCAGTAATACTGCAACAGCCGCCTTACTGTTACCACTTATGTTTGATTTGATAAGTACCAGTAATACTGCAACAGCCACCTTACTGTTACCACACATGTTTGATTTGGTAAGTACAGTAAATCTGCAACATCCACGTTGATGTTACCACATATGTTTGATTTGGTAAGTACCAGTAATACTGCAACAGCCACGTTGCTTTTACCACTTATGTATGATTTGGTAAGTACCAGTAATACTGCAACATCCACCTTACTGTTACCACTTATGTTTGATTTGGTAAGTACCAGTAATACTACAACATCCACCTTACTATTACCACTTATGTTTGATTTGGTAAGTACCAGTAATACTGCAACAGCCACCTTACTGTTACCACTTATGTTTGATTTGATAAGTACCAGTAATACTGCAACAGCCACCTTACTGTTACCACACATGTTTGATTTGGTAAGTACAGTAAATCTGCAACATCCACGTTGATGTTACAACTAATGTTTGATTTAGTAAGTACCAGGAATACTGCAACAGCCAACTTACTGTTACCACTTATGTTTGATTTGGTAAGTACCAGTAATACTGCAACAACCACCTTACTGTTACCACTTATACTTGATTAGGTAAGTACCAGTAATACTGCAACAGCCACCTTACTGCTACCACTTATGTTTGATTTGGTAAGTACCAGTAATACTGCAACAGCCACCTTACTGTTACCACATATGTTTGATTTGGTAAGTACCAGTAATACTGCAATAGCCACCTTACTGTTACCACTGATGTTTGATTTAGTAAGTACAAGTAATACTGCAACAGCCACCTTACTGTTACCACTTATGTTTGATTTAGTAAGTACCAGTAATACTGCAACAGCCACCTTACTGTTACCACTTATGTTTGATTTGGTATGTACCAGTAATACTGCAACAGTCACCTTACTGTTACAACTTATGTTTGATTTGGTAAGTACCAGTAATACTGCAACATCCACCTTACTGTTACCACTTATGTTTGATTTGGTAAGTACCAGTAATACTGCAACAGACACCTTACTGTTACCACATATGTTTGACTTGGTAAGAACCAGTAATACTGCAACATCCACGTTGCTGTTACCACTTATGTTTGATTTGGTAAGTACCAGTAATACTGCAACAGTCACTTTACTGTTACCACTTATGTTTGATTTGGTAAGTACCAGTAATACTGCAACCTCCACCTTACTATTACCACTTATGTTTGATTTGGTAAGTACCAGTAATACTGCAACAGCAACCTTACTGTTACCACTTATGTTTGATTTGGTAAGTACCAGTAATACTGCAACAGCCACCTTACTGTTACCACATATGTTTGATTTAGTAAGTACTAGTAATACTGCAACATCCAAGTTGCTGTTACCACTTATGTTTGATTTGGTAAGTACCAGGAATACTGCAACATCCACCTTACTGTTACCACTTATGTTTGATTTGGTAAGTACCAGTAATACTGCAACAGCCACCTTACTGCTACCACTTATGTTTGATTTGGTAAGTACCAGTAATACTGCAACAGCCACCTTACTGCTACCACTTATGTTTGCTTTGGTAAGTACCAGTAATACTGCAACATCCACTTTGCTGTTACCACTTATGTTTGATTTGGTAGGTACCAGTAATACTGCAACGTCCACGTTGCTGTTACCAATTATGTTTGATTTGGTAAGTACCAGTAATACTGCAACATCCACGTTGCTGTTACCAATTATGTTTGATTTGGTAAGTACCAGTAATACTGCAACAGCCACCTTACTGTTACCACTTATGTTTGATTTTGTAAGTACCAGTAATACTGCAACATCCACGTTGCTGTTACCACTTATGTTTGATTTGGTAAGTACCAGTAATACTGCAACAGCCACCTTTCTGTTACCACATATGTTTGATTTAGTAAGTACCAGTAATACTGCAACATCCACGTTGCTGTTACCACTTATGTTTGATTTGGTAAGTACCAAGAATACTGCAACATCCACCTTACTGTTACCACTTATGTTTGATTTGGTAAGTACCAGTAATACTGCAACAGCCACCTTACTGCTACCACTTATGTTTGATTTGGTAGGTACCAGTAATACTGCAACATCCACGTTGCTGTTACCAATTATGTTTGATTTGGTAAGTACCAGTAATACTGCAACAGCCGCCTTACTGTTACCACTTATGTTTGATTTGATAAGTACCAGTAATACTGCAACAGCCACCTTACTGTTACCACACATGTTTGATTTGGTAAGTACAGTAAATCTGCAACATCCACGTTGATGTTACAACTTATGTTTGATTTAGTAAGTACCAGGAATACTGCAACAGCCAACTTACTGTTACCACTTATGTTTGATTTGGTAAGTACCAGTAATACTGCAACAGCCACCTTACTGTTACCACTTATACTTGATTAGGTAAGTACCAGTAATACTGCAACAGCCACCTTACTGTTACCACTTATGTTTGATTTGGTAAGTACCAGTAATACTGCAACAGCCACCTTACTGTTACCACATATGTTTGATTTGGTAAGTACCAGTAATACTGCAATAGCCACCTTACTGTTACCACTGATGTTTGATTTAGTAAGTACAAGTAATACTGCAACAGCCACCTTACTGTTACCACTTATGTTTGATTTAGTAAGTACCAGTAATACTGCAACAGCCACCTTACTGTTACCACTTATGTTTGATTTGGTATGTACCAGTAATACTGCAACAGTCACCTTACTGTTACAACTTATGTTTGATTTGGTAAGTACCAGTAATACTGCAACATCCACCTTACTGTTACCACTTATGTTTGATTTGGTAAGTACCAGTAATACTGCAACAGACACCTTACTGTTACCACATATGTTTGATTTGGTATGTACCAGTAATACTGCAACAGTCACCTTACTGCTACAACTTATGTTTGATTTGGTAAGTACCAGTAATACTGCAACATCCACCTTACTGTTACCACTTATGTTTGATTTGGTAAGTACCAGTAATACTGCAACAGACACCTTACTGTTACCACATATGTTTGACTTGGTAAGAACCAGTAATACTGCAACATCCACGTTGCTGTTACCACTTATGTTTGATTTGGTAAGTACCAGTAATACTGCAACAGTCACTTTACTGTTACCACTTATGCTTGATTTGGTAAGTACCAGTAATACTGCAACCTCCACCTTACTATTACCACTTATGTTTGATTTGGTAAGTACCAGTAATACTGCAACAGCCACCTTACTGTTACCACTTATGTTTGATTTGGTAAGTACCAGTAATACTGCAACAGCCACCTTACTGTTACCACATATGTTTGATTTAGTAAGTACTAGTAATACTGCAACATCCAAGTTGCTGTTACCACTTATGTTTGATTTGGTAAGTACCAGGAATACTGCAACATCCACCTTACTGTTACCACTTATGTTTGATTTGGTAAGTACCAGTAATACTGCAACAGCCACCTTACTGCTACCACTTATGTTTGATTTGGTAAGTACCAGTAATACTGCAACAGCCACCTTACTGCTACCACTTATGTTTGCTTTGGTAAGTACCAGTAATACTGCAACATCCACTTTGCTGTTACCACTTATGTTTGATTTGGTAGGTACCAGTAATACTGCAACGTCCACGTTGCTGTTACCAATTATGTTTGATTTGGTAAGTACCAGTAATACTGCAACATCCACGTTGCTGTTACCAATTATGTTTGATTTGGTAAGTACCAGTAATACTGCAACAGCCACCTTACTGTTACCACTTATGTTTGATTTTGTAAGTACCAGTAATACTGCAACATCCACGTTGCTGTTACCACTTATGTTTGATTTGGTAAGTACCAGTAATACTGCAACAGCCACCTTACTGTTACCACATATGTTTGATTTAGTAAGTACCAGTAATACTGCAACATCCACGTTGCTGTTACCACTTATGTTTGATTTGGTAAGTACCAAGAATACTGCAACATCCACCTTACTGTTACCACTTATGTTTGATTTGGTAAGTACCAGTAATACTGCAACAGCCACCTTACTGCTACCACTTATGTTTGATTTGGTAAGTACCAGTAATACTGCAACATCCACGTTGCTGTTACCAATTATGTTTGATTTGGTAAGTACCAGTAATACTGCAACAGCCACCTTACTGTTACCACTTATGTTTGATTTGATAAGTACCAGTAATACTGCAACAGCCACCTTACTGTTACCACACATGTTTGATTTGGTAAGTACAGTAAATCTGCAACATCCACGTTGATGTTACAACTTATGTTTGATTTAGTAAGTACCAGGAATACTGCAACAGCCAACTTACTGTTACCACTTATGTTTGATTTGGTAAGTACCAGTAATACTGCAACAGCCACCTTACTGTTACCACTTATACTTGATTAGGTAAGTACCAGTAATACTGCAACAGCCACCTTACTGTTACCACTTATGTTTGATTTGGTAAGTACCAGTAATACTGCAACAGCCACCTTACTGTTACCACATATGTTTGATTTGGTAAGTACCAGTAATACTGCAATAGCCACCTTACTGTTACCACTGATGTTTGATTTAGTAAGTACAAGTAATACTGCAACAGCCACCTTACTGTTACCACTTATGTTTGATTTAGTAAGTACCAGTAATACTGCAACAGCCACCTTACTGTTACCACTTATGTTTGATTTGGTATGTACCAGTAATACTGCAACAGTCACCTTACTGTTACAACTTATGTTTGATTTGGTAAGTACCAGTAATACTGCAACATCCACCTTACTGTTACCACTTATGTTTGATTTGGTAAGTACCAGTAATACTGCAACAGACACCTTACTGCTACCACATATGTTTGATTTGGTATGTACCAGTAATACTGCAACAGTCACCTTACTGTTACAACTTATGTTTGATTTGGTATGTACCAGTAATACTGCAACATCCACCTTACTGTTACCACTTATGTTTGATTTGGTAAGAACCAGTAATACTGCAACATCCACGTTGCTGTTACCACTTATGTTTGATTTGGTAAGTACCAGTAATACTGCAACAGTCACTTTACTGTTACCACTTATGTTTGATTTGGTAAGTACCAGTAATACTGCAACAGCCACGTTGCTGTTACCACTTATATTTGATTTGGTAAGTACCAGTGATACTACAACAGCCACCTTAATGTTACCACATATGTTTGATTTGGTAAGTACCAGTAATACTGCAACAGCCACGTTGCTTTTACCACTTATGTATGATTTGGTAAGTACCAGTAATACTGCAACATCCACCTTACTGTTACCACTTATGTTTGATTTGGTAAGTACCAGTAATACTACAACATCCACCTTACTATTACCACTTATGTTTGATTTTGTAAGTACCAGTAATACTGCAACATCCACGTTGCTGTTACCAATTATGTTTGATTTGGTAAGTACCAGTAATACTGCAACAGCAACCTTACTGTTACCACTTATGTTTGATTTGATAAGTACCAGTAATACTGCAACAGCCACCTTACTGTTACCACACATGTTTGATTTGGTAAGTACAGTAAATCTGCAACATCCACGTTGATGTTACAACTTATGTTTGATTTAGTAAGTACCAGGAATACTGCAACAGCCAACTTACTGTTACCACTTATGTTTGATTTGGTAAGTACCAGTAATACTGCAACAGCCACCTTACTGTTACCACTTATACTTGATTAGGTAAGTACCAGTAATACTGCAACAGCCACCTTACTGTTACCACTTATGTTTGATTTGGTAAGTACCAGTAATACTGCAACAGCCACCTTACTGTTACCACATATGTTTGATTTGGTAAGTACCAGTAATACTGCAATAGCCACCTTACTGTTACCACTGATGTTTGATTTAGTAAGTACAAGTAATACTGCAACAGCCACCTTACTGTTACCACTTATGTTTGATTTAGTAAGTACCAGTAATACTGCAACAGCCACCTTACTGTTACCACTTATGTTTGATTTGGTATGTACCAGTAATACTGCAACAGTCACCTTACTGTTACAACTTATGTTTGATTTGGTAAGTACCAGTAATACTGCAACATCCACCTTACTGTTACCACTTATGTTTGATTTGGTAAGTACCAGTAATACTGCAACAGACACCTTACTGTTACCACATATGTTTGATTTGGTATGTACCAGTAATACTGCAACAGTCACCTTACTGTTACAACTTATGTTTGATTTGGTAAGTACCAGTAATACTGCAACATCCACCTTACTGTTACCACTTATGTTTGATTTGGTAAGTACCAGTAATACTGCAACAGACACCTTACTGTTACCACATATGTTTGACTTGGTAAGAACCAGTAATACTGCAACATCCACGTTGCTGTTACCACTTATGTTTGATTTGGTAAGTACCAGTAATACTGCAACAGTCACTTTACTGTTACCACTTATGCTTGATTTGGTAAGTACCAGTAATACTGCAACCTCCACCTTACTATTACCACTTATGTTTGATTTGGTAAGTACCAGTAATACTGCAACAGCCACCTTACTGTTACCACTTATGTTTGATTTGGTAAGTACCAGTAATACTGCAACAGCCACCTTACTGTTACCACATATGTTTGATTTAGTAAGTACTAGTAATACTGCAACATCCAAGTTGCTGTTACCACTTATGTTTGATTTGGTAAGTACCAGGAATACTGCAACATCCACCTTACTGTTACCACTTATGTTTGATTTGGTAAGTACCAGTAATACTGCAACAGCCACCTTACTGCTACCACTTATGTTTGATTTGGTAAGTACCAGTAATACTGCAACAGCCACCTTACTGCTACCACTTATGTTTGCTTTGGTAAGTACCAGTAATACTGCAACATCCACTTTGCTGTTACCACTTATGTTTGATTTGGTAGGTACCAGTAATACTGCAACGTCCACGTTGCTGTTACCAATTATGTTTGATTTGGTAAGTACCAGTAATACTGCAACATCCACGTTGCTGTTACCAATTATGTTTGATTTGGTAAGTACCAGTAATACTGCAACAGCCACCTTACTGTTACCACTTATGTTTGATTTTGTAAGTACCAGTAATACTGCAACATCCACGTTGCTGTTACCACTTATGTTTGATTTGGTAAGTACCAGTAATACTGCAACAGCCACCTTACTGTTACCACATATGTTTGATTTAGTAAGTACCAGTAATACTGCAACATCCACGTTGCTGTTACCACTTATGTTTGATTTGGTAAGTACCAAGAATACTGCAACATCCACCTTACTGTTACCACTTATGTTTGATTTGGTAAGTACCAGTAATACTGCAACAGCCACCTTACTGCTACCACTTATGTTTGATTTGGTAAGTACCAGTAATACTGCAACATCCACGTTGCTGTTACCAATTATGTTTGATTTGGTAAGTACCAGTAATACTGCAACAGCCACCTTACTGTTACCACTTATGTTTGATTTGATAAGTACCAGTAATACTGCAACAGCCACCTTACTGTTACCACACATGTTTGATTTGGTAAGTACAGTAAATCTGCAACATCCACGTTGATGTTACAACTTATGTTTGATTTAGTAAGTACCAGGAATACTGCAACAGCCAACTTACTGTTACCACTTATGTTTGATTTGGTAAGTACCAGTAATACTGCAACAGCCACCTTACTGTTACCACTTATACTTGATTAGGTAAGTACCAGTAATACTGCAACAGCCACCTTACTGTTACCACTTATGTTTGATTTGGTAAGTACCAGTAATACTGCAACAGCCACCTTACTGTTACCACATATGTTTGATTTGGTAAGTACCAGTAATACTGCAATAGCCACCTTACTGTTACCACTGATGTTTGATTTAGTAAGTACAAGTAATACTGCAACAGCCACCTTACTGTTACCACTTATGTTTGATTTAGTAAGTACCAGTAATACTGCAACAGCCACCTTACTGTTACCACTTATGTTTGATTTGGTATGTACCAGTAATACTGCAACAGTCACCTTACTGTTACAACTTATGTTTGATTTGGTAAGTACCAGTAATACTGCAACATCCACCTTACTGTTACCACTTATGTTTGATTTGGTAAGTACCAGTAATACTGCAACAGACACCTTACTGCTACCACATATGTTTGATTTGGTATGTACCAGTAATACTGCAACAGTCACCTTACTGTTACAACTTATGTTTGATTTGGTATGTACCAGTAATACTGCAACATCCACCTTACTGTTACCACTTATGTTTGATTTGGTAAGAACCAGTAATACTGCAACATCCACGTTGCTGTTACCACTTATGTTTGATTTGGTAAGTACCAGTAATACTGCAACAGTCACTTTACTGTTACCACTTATGTTTGATTTGGTAAGTACCAGTAATACTGCAACAGCCACGTTGCTGTTACCACTTATATTTGATTTGGTAAGTACCAGTGATACTACAACAGCCACCTTAATGTTACCACATATGTTTGATTTGGTAAGTACCAGTAATACTGCAACAGCCACGTTGCTTTTACCACTTATGTATGATTTGGTAAGTACCAGTAATACTGCAACATCCACCTTACTGTTACCACTTATGTTTGATTTGGTAAGTACCAGTAATACTACAACATCCACCTTACTATTACCACTTATGTTTGATTTTGTAAGTACCAGTAATACTGCAACATCCACGTTGCTGTTACCAATTATGTTTGATTTGGTAAGTACCAGTAATACTGCAACAGCAACCTTACTGTTACCACTTATGTTTGATTTGATAAGTACCAGTAATACTGCAACAGCCACCTTACTGTTACCACACATGTTTGATTTGGTAAGTACAGTAAATCTGCAACATCCACGTTGATGTTACAACTTATGTTTGATTTAGTAAGTACCAGGAATACTGCAACAGCCAACTTACTGTTACCACTTATGTTTGATTTGGTAAGTACCAGTAATACTGCAACAGCCACCTTACTGTTACCACTTATACTTGATTAGGTAAGTACCAGTAATACTGCAACAGCCACCTTACTGTTACCACTTATGTTTGATTTGGTAAGTACCAGTAATACTGCAACAGCCACCTTACTGTTACCACATATGTTTGATTTGGTAAGTACCAGTAATACTGCAATAGCCACCTTACTGTTACCACTGATGTTTGATTTAGTAAGTACAAGTAATACTGCAACAGCCACCTTACTGTTACCACTTATGTTTGATTTAGTAAGTACCAGTAATACTGCAACAGCCACCTTACTGTTACCACTTATGTTTGATTTGGTATGTACCAGTAATACTGCAACAGTCACCTTACTGTTACAACTTATGTTTGATTTGGTAAGTACCAGTAATACTGCAACATCCACCTTACTGTTACCACTTATGTTTGATTTGGTAAGTACCAGTAATACTGCAACAGACACCTTACTGTTACCACATATGTTTGATTTGGTATGTACCAGTAATACTGCAACAGTCACCTTACTGTTACAACTTATGTTTGATTTGGTAAGTACCAGTAATACTGCAACATCCACCTTACTGTTACCACTTATGTTTGATTTGGTAAGTACCAGTAATACTGCAACAGACACCTTACTGTTACCACATATGTTTGACTTGGTAAGAACCAGTAATACTGCAACATCCACGTTGCTGTTACCACTTATGTTTGATTTGGTAAGTACCAGTAATACTGCAACAGTCACTTTACTGTTACCACTTATGCTTGATTTGGTAAGTACCAGTAATACTGCAACCTCCACCTTACTATTACCACTTATGTTTGATTTGGTAAGTACCAGTAATACTGCAACAGCCACCTTACTGTTACCACTTATGTTTGATTTGGTAAGTACCAGTAATACTGCAACAGCCACCTTACTGTTACCACATATGTTTGATTTAGTAAGTACTAGTAATACTGCAACATCCAAGTTGCTGTTACCACTTATGTTTGATTTGGTAAGTACCAGGAATACTGCAACATCCACCTTACTGTTACCACTTATGTTTGATTTGGTAAGTACCAGTAATACTGCAACAGCCACCTTACTGCTACCACTTATGTTTGATTTGGTAAGTACCAGTAATACTGCAACAGCCACCTTACTGCTACCACTTATGTTTGCTTTGGTAAGTACCAGTAATACTGCAACATCCACTTTGCTGTTACCACTTATGTTTGATTTGGTAGGTACCAGTAATACTGCAACGTCCACGTTGCTGTTACCAATTATGTTTGATTTGGTAAGTACCAGTAATACTGCAACATCCACGTTGCTGTTACCAATTATGTTTGATTTGGTAAGTACCAGTAATACTGCAACAGCCACCTTACTGTTACCACTTATGTTTGATTTTGTAAGTACCAGTAATACTGCAACATCCACGTTGCTGTTACCACTTATGTTTGATTTGGTAAGTACCAGTAATACTGCAACAGCCACCTTACTGTTACCACATATGTTTGATTTAGTAAGTACCAGTAATACTGCAACATCCACGTTGCTGTTACCACTTATGTTTGATTTGGTAAGTACCAAGAATACTGCAACATCCACCTTACTGTTACCACTTATGTTTGATTTGGTAAGTACCAGTAATACTGCAACAGCCACCTTACTGCTACCACTTATGTTTGATTTGGTAAGTACCAGTAATACTGCAACATCCACGTTGCTGTTACCAATTATGTTTGATTTGGTAAGTACCAGTAATACTGCAACAGCCACCTTACTGTTACCACTTATGTTTGATTTGATAAGTACCAGTAATACTGCAACAGCCACCTTACTGTTACCACACATGTTTGATTTGGTAAGTACAGTAAATCTGCAACATCCACGTTGATGTTACAACTTATGTTTGATTTAGTAAGTACCAGGAATACTGCAACAGCCAACTTACTGTTACCACTTATGTTTGATTTGGTAAGTACCAGTAATACTGCAACAGCCACCTTACTGTTACCACTTATACTTGATTAGGTAAGTACCAGTAATACTGCAACAGCCACCTTACTGTTACCACTTATGTTTGATTTGGTAAGTACCAGTAATACTGCAACAGCCACCTTACTGTTACCACATATGTTTGATTTGGTAAGTACCAGTAATACTGCAATAGCCACCTTACTGTTACCACTGATGTTTGATTTAGTAAGTACAAGTAATACTGCAACAGCCACCTTACTGTTACCACTTATGTTTGATTTAGTAAGTACCAGTAATACTGCAACAGCCACCTTACTGTTACCACTTATGTTTGATTTGGTATGTACCAGTAATACTGCAACAGTCACCTTACTGTTACAACTTATGTTTGATTTGGTAAGTACCAGTAATACTGCAACATCCACCTTACTGTTACCACTTATGTTTGATTTGGTAAGTACCAGTAATACTGCAACAGACACCTTACTGCTACCACATATGTTTGATTTGGTATGTACCAGTAATACTGCAACAGTCACCTTACTGTTACAACTTATGTTTGATTTGGTATGTACCAGTAATACTGCAACATCCACCTTACTGTTACCACTTATGTTTGATTTGGTAAGAACCAGTAATACTGCAACATCCACGTTGCTGTTACCACTTATGTTTGATTTGGTAAGTACCAGTAATACTGCAACAGTCACTTTACTGTTACCACTTATGTTTGATTTGGTAAGTACCAGTAATACTGCAACAGCCACGTTGCTGTTACCACTTATATTTGATTTGGTAAGTACCAGTGATACTACAACAGCCACCTTAATGTTACCACATATGTTTGATTTGGTAAGTACCAGTAATACTGCAACAGCCACGTTGCTTTTACCACTTATGTATGATTTGGTAAGTACCAGTAATACTGCAACATCCACCTTACTGTTACCACTTATGTTTGATTTGGTAAGTACCAGTAATACTACAACATCCACCTTACTATTACCACTTATGTTTGATTTTGTAAGTACCAGTAATACTGCAACATCCACGTTGCTGTTACCAATTATGTTTGATTTGGTAAGTACCAGTAATACTGCAACAGCAACCTTACTGTTACCACTTATGTTTGATTTGATAAGTACCAGTAATACTGCAACAGCCACCTTACTGTTACCACACATGTTTGATTTGGTAAGTACAGTAAATCTGCAACATCCACGTTGATGTTACAACTTATGTTTGATTTAGTAAGTACCAGGAATACTGCAACAGCCAACTTACTGTTACCACTTATGTTTGATTTGGTAAGTACCAGTAATACTGCAACAGCCACCTTACTGTTACCACTTATACTTGATTAGGTAAGTACCAGTAATACTGCAACAGCCACCTTACTGTTACCACTTATGTTTGATTTGGTAAGTACCAGTAATACTGCAACAGCCACCTTACTGTTACCACATATGTTTGATTTGGTAAGTACCAGTAATACTGCAATAGCCACCTTACTGTTACCACTGATGTTTGATTTAGTAAGTACAAGTAATACTGCAACAGCCACCTTACTGTTACCACTTATGTTTGATTTAGTAAGTACCAGTAATACTGCAACAGCCACCTTACTGTTACCACTTATGTTTGATTTGGTATGTACCAGTAATACTGCAACAGTCACCTTACTGTTACAACTTATGTTTGATTTGGTAAGTACCAGTAATACTGCAACATCCACCTTACTGTTACCACTTATGTTTGATTTGGTAAGTACCAGTAATACTGCAACAGACACCTTACTGTTACCACATATGTTTGACTTGGTAAGAACCAGTAATACTGCAACATCCACGTTGCTGTTACCACTTATGTTTGATTTGGTAAGTACCAGTAATACTGCAACAGTCACTTTACTGTTACCACTTATGTTTGATTTGGTAAGTACCAGTAATACTGCAACAGCCACGTTGCTGTTACCACTTATATTTGATTTGGTAAGTACCAGTGATACTACAACAGCCACCTTAATGTTACCACATATGTTTGATTTGGTAAGTACCAGTAATACTGCAACAGCCACGTTGCTTTTACCACTTATGTATGATTTGGTAAGTACCAGTAATACTGCAACATCCACCTTACTGTTACCACTTATGTTTGATTTGGTAAGTACCAGTAATACTACAACATCCACCTTACTATTACCACTTATGTTTGATTTGGTAAGTACCAGTAATACTGCAACAGCCACCTTACTGTTACCACTTATGTTTGATTTGATAAGTACCAGTAATACTGCAACAGCCACCTTACTGCTACCACACATGTTTGATTTGGTAAGTACAGTAAATCTGCAACATCCACGTTGATGTTACAACTTATGTTTGATTTAGTAAGTACCAGGAATACTGCAACAGCCAACTTACTGTTACCACTTATGTTTGATTTGGTAAGTACCAGTAATACTGCAACAGCCACCTTACTGTTACCACTTATACTTGATTAGGTAAGTACCAGTAATACTGCAACAGCCACCTTACTGTTACCACTTATGTTTGATTTGGTAAGTACCAGTAATACTGCAACAGCCACCTTACTGTTACCACATATGTTTGACTTGGTAAGAACCAGTAATACTGCAACATCCACCTTACTGTTACCACATATGTTTGATTTAGTAAGTACCAGTAATACTGCAACATCCACGTTGCTGTTACCACTTATGTTTGATTTGGTAAGTACCAAGAATACTGCAACATCCACCTTACTGTTACCACTTATGTTTGATTTGGTAAGTACCAGTAATACTGCAACAGCCACCTTACTGCTACCACTTATGTTTGATTTGGTAAGTACCAGTAATACTGCAACATCCACGTTGCTGTTACCAATTATGTTTGATTTAGTAAGTACCAGTAATACTGCAACAGCCACCTTACTGTTACCACTTATGTTTGATTTGGTATGTACCAGTAATACTGCAACAGTCACCTTACTGTTACAACTTATGTTTGATTTGGTAAGTACCAGTAATACTGCAACATCCACCTTACTGTTACCACTTATGTTTGATTTGGTAAGTACCAGTAATACTGCAACAGACACCTTACTGCTACCACATATGTTTGATTTGGTATGTACCAGTAATACTGCAACAGTCACCTTACTGTTACAACTTATGTTTGATTTGGTATGTACCAGTAATACTGCAACATCCACCTTACTGTTACCACTTATGTTTGATTTGGTAAGAACCAGTAATACTGCAACATCCACGTTGCTGTTACCACTTATGTTTGATTTGGTAAGTACCAGTAATACTGCAACAGTCACTTTACTGTTACCACTTATGTTTGATTTGGTAAGTACCAGTAATACTGCAACAGCCACGTTGCTGTTACCACTTATATTTGATTTGGTAAGTACCAGTGATACTACAACAGCCACCTTAATGTTACCACATATGTTTGAATTGGTAAGTACCAGTAATACTGCAACAGCCACGTTGCTTTTACCACTTATGTATGATTTGGTAAGTACCAGTAATACTGCAACATCCACCTTACTGTTACCACTTATGTTTGATTTGGTAAGTACCAGTAATACTACAACATCCACCTTACTATTACCACTTATGTTTGATTTTGTAAGTACCAGTAATACTGCAACATCCACGTTGCTGTTACCAATTATGTTTGATTTGGTAAGTACCAGTAATACTGCAACAGCAACCTTACTGTTACCACTTATGTTTGATTTGATAAGTACCAGTAATACTGCAACAGCCACCTTACTGTTACCACACATGTTTGATTTGGTAAGTACAGTAAATCTGCAACATCCACGTTGATGTTACAACTTATGTTTGATTTAGTAAGTACCAGGAATACTGCAACAGCCAACTTACTGTTACCACTTATGTTTGATTTGGTAAGTACCAGTAATACTGCAACAGCCACCTTACTGTTACCACTTATACTTGATTAGGTAAGTACCAGTAATACTGCAACAGCCACCTTACTGTTACCACTTATGTTTGATTTGGTAAGTACCAGTAATACTGCAACAGCCACCTTACTGTTACCACATATGTTTGATTTGGTAAGTACCAGTAATACTGCAATAGCCACCTTACTGTTACCACTGATGTTTGATTTAGTAAGTACAAGTAATACTGCAACAGCCACCTTACTGTTACCACTTATGTTTGATTTAGTAAGTACCAGTAATACTGCAACAGCCACCTTACTGTTACCACTTATGTTTGATTTGGTATGTACCAGTAATACTGCAACAGTCACCTTACTGTTACAACTTATGTTTGATTTGGTAAGTACCAGTAATACTGCAACATCCACCTTACTGTTACCACTTATGTTTGATTTGGTAAGTACCAGTAATACTGCAACAGACACCTTACTGTTACCACATATGTTTGATTTGGTATGTACCAGTAATACTGCAACAGTCACCTTACTGTTACAACTTATGTTTGATTTGGTAAGTACCAGTAATACTGCAACATCCACCTTACTGTTACCACTTATGTTTGATTTGGTAAGTACCAGTAATACTGCAACAGACACCTTACTGTTACCACATATGTTTGACTTGGTAAGAACCAGTAATACTGCAACATCCACGTTGCTGTTACCACTTATGTTTGATTTGGTAAGTACCAGTAATACTGCAACAGTCACTTTACTGTTACCACTTATGCTTGATTTGGTAAGTACCAGTAATACTGCAACCTCCACCTTACTATTACCACTTATGTTTGATTTGGTAAGTACCAGTAATACTGCAACAGCCACCTTACTGTTACCACTTATGTTTGATTTGGTAAGTACCAGTAATACTGCAACAGCCACCTTACTGTTACCACATATGTTTGATTTAGTAAGTACTAGTAATACTGCAACATCCAAGTTGCTGTTACCACTTATGTTTGATTTGGTAAGTACCAGGAATACTGCAACATCCACCTTACTGTTACCACTTATGTTTGATTTGGTAAGTACCAGTAATACTGCAACAGCCACCTTACTGCTACCACTTATGTTTGATTTGGTAAGTACCAGTAATACTGCAACAGCCACCTTACTGCTACCACTTATGTTTGCTTTGGTAAGTACCAGTAATACTGCAACATCCACTTTGCTGTTACCACTTATGTTTGATTTGGTAGGTACCAGTAATACTGCAACGTCCACGTTGCTGTTACCAATTATGTTTGATTTGGTAAGTACCAGTAATACTGCAACATCCACGTTGCTGTTACCAATTATGTTTGATTTGGTAAGTACCAGTAATACTGCAACAGCCACCTTACTGTTACCACTTATGTTTGATTTTGTAAGTACCAGTAATACTGCAACATCCACGTTGCTGTTACCACTTATGTTTGATTTGGTAAGTACCAGTAATACTGCAACAGCCACCTTACTGTTACCACATATGTTTGATTTAGTAAGTACCAGTAATACTGCAACATCCACGTTGCTGTTACCACTTATGTTTGATTTGGTAAGTACCAAGAATACTGCAACATCCACCTTACTGTTACCACTTATGTTTGATTTGGTAAGTACCAGTAATACTGCAACAGCCACCTTACTGCTACCACTTATGTTTGATTTGGTAAGTACCAGTAATACTGCAACATCCACGTTGCTGTTACCAATTATGTTTGATTTGGTAAGTACCAGTAATACTGCAACAGCCACCTTACTGTTACCACTTATGTTTGATTTGATAAGTACCAGTAATACTGCAACAGCCACCTTACTGTTACCACACATGTTTGATTTGGTAAGTACAGTAAATCTGCAACATCCACGTTGATGTTACAACTTATGTTTGATTTAGTAAGTACCAGGAATACTGCAACAGCCAACTTACTGTTACCACTTATGTTTGATTTGGTAAGTACCAGTAATACTGCAACAGCCACCTTACTGTTACCACTTATACTTGATTAGGTAAGTACCAGTAATACTGCAACAGCCACCTTACTGTTACCACTTATGTTTGATTTGGTAAGTACCAGTAATACTGCAACAGCCACCTTACTGTTACCACATATGTTTGATTTGGTAAGTACCAGTAATACTGCAATAGCCACCTTACTGTTACCACTGATGTTTGATTTAGTAAGTACAAGTAATACTGCAACAGCCACCTTACTGTTACCACTTATGTTTGATTTAGTAAGTACCAGTAATACTGCAACAGCCACCTTACTGTTACCACTTATGTTTGATTTGGTATGTACCAGTAATACTGCAACAGTCACCTTACTGTTACAACTTATGTTTGATTTGGTAAGTACCAGTAATACTGCAACATCCACCTTACTGTTACCACTTATGTTTGATTTGGTAAGTACCAGTAATACTGCAACAGACACCTTACTGCTACCACATATGTTTGATTTGGTATGTACCAGTAATACTGCAACAGTCACCTTACTGTTACAACTTATGTTTGATTTGGTATGTACCAGTAATACTGCAACATCCACCTTACTGTTACCACTTATGTTTGATTTGGTAAGAACCAGTAATACTGCAACATCCACGTTGCTGTTACCACTTATGTTTGATTTGGTAAGTACCAGTAATACTGCAACAGTCACTTTACTGTTACCACTTATGTTTGATTTGGTAAGTACCAGTAATACTGCAACAGCCACGTTGCTGTTACCACTTATATTTGATTTGGTAAGTACCAGTGATACTACAACAGCCACCTTAATGTTACCACATATGTTTGATTTGGTAAGTACCAGTAATACTGCAACAGCCACGTTGCTTTTACCACTTATGTATGATTTGGTAAGTACCAGTAATACTGCAACATCCACCTTACTGTTACCACTTATGTTTGATTTGGTAAGTACCAGTAATACTACAACATCCACCTTACTATTACCACTTATGTTTGATTTTGTAAGTACCAGTAATACTGCAACATCCACGTTGCTGTTACCAATTATGTTTGATTTGGTAAGTACCAGTAATACTGCAACAGCAACCTTACTGTTACCACTTATGTTTGATTTGATAAGTACCAGTAATACTGCAACAGCCACCTTACTGTTACCACACATGTTTGATTTGGTAAGTACAGTAAATCTGCAACATCCACGTTGATGTTACAACTTATGTTTGATTTAGTAAGTACCAGGAATACTGCAACAGCCAACTTACTGTTACCACTTATGTTTGATTTGGTAAGTACCAGTAATACTGCAACAGCCACCTTACTGTTACCACTTATACTTGATTAGGTAAGTACCAGTAATACTGCAACAGCCACCTTACTGTTACCACTTATGTTTGATTTGGTAAGTACCAGTAATACTGCAACAGCCACCTTACTGTTACCACATATGTTTGATTTGGTAAGTACCAGTAATACTGCAATAGCCACCTTACTGTTACCACTGATGTTTGATTTAGTAAGTACAAGTAATACTGCAACAGCCACCTTACTGTTACCACTTATGTTTGATTTAGTAAGTACCAGTAATACTGCAACAGCCACCTTACTGTTACCACTTATGTTTGATTTGGTATGTACCAGTAATACTGCAACAGTCACCTTACTGTTACAACTTATGTTTGATTTGGTAAGTACCAGTAATACTGCAACATCCACCTTACTGTTACCACTTATGTTTGATTTGGTAAGTACCAGTAATACTGCAACAGACACCTTACTGTTACCACATATGTTTGACTTGGTAAGAACCAGTAATACTGCAACATCCACGTTGCTGTTACCACTTATGTTTGATTTGGTAAGTACCAGTAATACTGCAACAGTCACTTTACTGTTACCACTTATGTTTGATTTGGTAAGTACCAGTAATACTGCAACAGCCACGTTGCTGTTACCACTTATATTTGATTTGGTAAGTACCAGTGATACTACAACAGCCACCTTAATGTTACCACATATGTTTGATTTGGTAAGTACCAGTAATACTGCAACAGCCACGTTGCTTTTACCACTTATGTATGATTTGGTAAGTACCAGTAATACTGCAACATCCACCTTACTGTTACCACTTATGTTTGATTTGGTAAGTACCAGTAATACTACAACATCCACCTTACTATTACCACTTATGTTTGATTTGGTAAGTACCAGTAATACTGCAACAGCCACCTTACTGTTACCACTTATGTTTGATTTGATAAGTACCAGTAATACTGCAACAGCCACCTTACTGCTACCACACATGTTTGATTTGGTAAGTACAGTAAATCTGCAACATCCACGTTGATGTTACAACTTATGTTTGATTTAGTAAGTACCAGGAATACTGCAACAGCCAACTTACTGTTACCACTTATGTTTGATTTGGTAAGTACCAGTAATACTGCAACAGCCACCTTACTGTTACCACTTATACTTGATTAGGTAAGTACCAGTAATACTGCAACAGCCACCTTACTGTTACCACTTATGTTTGATTTGGTAAGTACCAGTAATACTGCAACAGCCACCTTACTGTTACCACATATGTTTGACTTGGTAAGAACCAGTAATACTGCAACATCCACCTTACTGTTACCACATATGTTTGATTTAGTAAGTACCAGTAATACTGCAACATCCACGTTGCTGTTACCACTTATGTTTGATTTGGTAAGTACCAAGAATACTGCAACATCCACCTTACTGTTACCACTTATGTTTGATTTGGTAAGTACCAGTAATACTGCAACAGCCACCTTACTGCTACCACTTATGTTTGATTTGGTAAGTACCAGTAATACTGCAACATCCACGTTGCTGTTACCAATTATGTTTGATTTGGTAAGTACCAGTAATACTGCAACAGCCACCTTACTGTTACCACTTATGTTTGATTTGATAAGTACCAGTAATACTGCAACAGCCACCTTACTGTTACCACACATGTTTGATTTGGTAAGTACAGTAAATCTGCAACATCCACGTTGATGTTACAACTTATGTTTGATTTAGTAAGTACCAGGAATACTGCAACAGCCAACTTACTGTTACCACTTATGTTTGATTTGGTAAGTACCAGTAATACTGCAACAGCCACCTTACTGTTACCACTTATACTTGATTAGGTAAGTACCAGTAATACTGCAACAGCCACCTTACTGTTACCACTTATGTTTGATTTGGTAAGTACCAGTAATACTGCAACAGCCACCTTACTGTTACCACATATGTTTGATTTGGTAAGTACCAGTAATACTGCAATAGCCACCTTACTGTTACCACTGATGTTTGATTTAGTAAGTACAAGTAATACTGCAACAGCCACCTTACTGTTACCACTTATGTTTGATTTAGTAAGTACCAGTAATACTGCAACAGCCACCTTACTGTTACCACTTATGTTTGATTTGGTATGTACCAGTAATACTGCAACAGTCACCTTACTGTTACAACTTATGTTTGATTTGGTAAGTACCAGTAATACTGCAACAGACACCTTACTGTTACCACATATGTTTGATTTGGTATGTACCAGTAATACTGCAACAGTCACCTTACTGTTACAACTTATGTTTGATTTGGTATGTACCAGTAATACTGCAACATCCACCTTACTGTTACCACTTATGTTTGATTTGGTAAGAACCAGTAATACTGCAACATCCACGTTGCTGTTACCACTTATGTTTGATTTGGTAAGTACCAGTAATACTGCAACAGTCACTTTACTGTTACCACTTATGTTTGATTTGGTAAGTACCAGTAATACTGCAACAGCCACGTTGCTGTTACCACTTATATTTGATTTGGTAAGTACCAGTGATACTACAACAGCCACCTTAATGTTACCACATATGTTTGATTTGGTAAGTACCAGTAATACTGCAACAGCCACGTTGCTTTTACCACTTATGTATGATTTGGTAAGTACCAGTAATACTGCAACATCCACCTTACTGTTACCACTTATGTTTGATTTGGTAAGTACCAGTAATACTACAACATCCACCTTACTATTACCACTTATGTTTGATTTTGTAAGTACCAGTAATACTGCAACATCCACGTTGCTGTTACCAATTATGTTTGATTTGGTAAGTACCAGTAATACTGCAACAGCAACCTTACTGTTACCACTTATGTTTGATTTGATAAGTACCAGTAATACTGCAACAGCCACCTTACTGTTACCACACATGTTTGATTTGGTAAGTACAGTAAATCTGCAACATCCACGTTGATGTTACAACTTATGTTTGATTTAGTAAGTACCAGGAATACTGCAACAGCCAACTTACTGTTACCACTTATGTTTGATTTGGTAAGTACCAGTAATACTGCAACAGCCACCTTACTGTTACCACTTATACTTGATTAGGTAAGTACCAGTAATACTGCAACAGCCACCTTACTGTTACCACTTATGTTTGATTTGGTAAGTACCAGTAATACTGCAACAGCCACCTTACTGTTACCACATATGTTTGATTTGGTAAGTACCAGTAATACTGCAATAGCCACCTTACTGTTACCACTGATGTTTGATTTAGTAAGTACAAGTAATACTGCAACAGCCACCTTACTGTTACCACTTATGTTTGATTTAGTAAGTACCAGTAATACTGCAACAGCCACCTTACTGTTACCACTTATGTTTGATTTGGTATGTACCAGTAATACTGCAACAGTCACCTTACTGTTACAACTTATGTTTGATTTGGTAAGTACCAGTAATACTGCAACATCCACCTTACTGTTACCACTTATGTTTGATTTGGTAAGTACCAGTAATACTGCAACAGACACCTTACTGTTACCACATATGTTTGACTTGGTAAGAACCAGTAATACTGCAACATCCACGTTGCTGTTACCACTTATGTTTGATTTGGTAAGTACCAGTAATACTGCAACAGTCACTTTACTGTTACCACTTATGTTTGATTTGGTAAGTACCAGTAATACTGCAACAGCCACGTTGCTGTTACCACTTATATTTGATTTGGTAAGTACCAGTGATACTACAACAGCCACCTTAATGTTACCACATATGTTTGATTTGGTAAGTACCAGTAATACTGCAACAGCCACGTTGCTTTTACCACTTATGTATGATTTGGTAAGTACCAGTAATACTGCAACATCCACCTTACTGTTACCACTTATGTTTGATTTGGTAAGTACCAGTAATACTACAACATCCACCTTACTATTACCACTTATGTTTGATTTGGTAAGTACCAGTAATACTGCAACAGCCACCTTACTGTTACCACTTATGTTTGATTTGATAAGTACCAGTAATACTGCAACAGCCACCTTACTGCTACCACACATGTTTGATTTGGTAAGTACAGTAAATCTGCAACATCCACGTTGATGTTACAACTTATGTTTGATTTAGTAAGTACCAGGAATACTGCAACAGCCAACTTACTGTTACCACTTATGTTTGATTTGGTAAGTACCAGTAATACTGCAACAGCCACCTTACTGTTACCACTTATACTTGATTAGGTAAGTACCAGTAATACTGCAACAGCCACCTTACTGTTACCACTTATGTTTGATTTGGTAAGTACCAGTAATACTGCAACAGCCACCTTACTGTTACCACATATGTTTGATTTGGTAAGTACCAGTAATACTGCAATAGCCACCTTACTGTTACCACTGATGTTTGATTTAGTAAGTACAAGTAATACTGCAACAGCCACCTTACTGTTACCACTTATGTTTGATTTAGTAAGTACCAGTAATACTGCAACAGCCACCTTACTGTTACCACTTATGTTTGATTTGGTATGTACCAGTAATACTGCAACAGTCACCTTACTGTTACAACTTATGTTTGATTTGGTAAGTACCAGTAATACTGCAACATCCACCTTACTGTTACCACTTATGTTTGATTTGGTAAGTACCAGTAATACTGCAACAGACACCTTACTGTTACCACATATGTTTGACTTGGTAAGAACCAGTAATACTGCAACATCCACGTTGCTGTTACCACTTATGTTTGATTTGGTAAGTACCAGTAATACTGCAACAGTCACTTTACTGTTACCACTTATGTTTGATTTGGTAAGTACCAGTAATACTGCAACAGCCACGTTGCTGTTACCACTTATATTTGATTTGGTAAGTACCAATGATACTACAACAGCCACCTTAATGTTACCACATATGTATGATTTGGTAAGTACCAGTAATACTGCAACATCCACCTTACTGTTACCACTTATGTTTGATTTGGTAAGTACCAGTAATACTACAACATCCACCTTACTATTACCACTTATGTTTGATTTGGTAAGTACCAGTAATACTGCAACAGCCACCTTACTGTTACCACTTATGTTTGATTTGATAAGTACCAGTAATACTGCAACAGCCACCTTACTGCTACCACACATGTTTGATTTGGTAAGTACAGTAAATCTGCAACATCCACGTTGATGTTACAACTTATGTTTGATTTGGTAAGTACCAGGAATACTGCAACAGCCAACTTACTGTTACCACTTATGTTTGATTTGGTAAGTACCAGTAATACTGCAACAGCCACCTTACTGTTACCACTTAAACTTGATTAGGTAAGTACCAGTAATACTGCAACAGCCACCTTACTGTTACCACTTATGTTTGATTTGGTAAGTACCAGTAATACTGCAACAGCCACCTTACTGTTACCACATATGTTTGATTTGGTAAGTACCAGTAATACTGCAATAGCCACCTTACTGTTACCACTGATGTTTGATTTAGTAAGTACAAGTAATACTGCAACAGCCACCTTACTGTTACCACTTATGTTTGATTTAGTAAGTACCAGTAATACTGCAACAGCCACCTTACTGTTACCACTTATGTTTGATTTGGTATGTACCAGTAATACTGCAACAGTCACCTTACTGTTACAACTTATGTTTGATTTGGTAAGTACCAGTAATACTGCAACATCCACCTTACTGTTACCACTTATGTTTGATTTGGTAAGTACCAGTAATACTGCAACAGACACCTTACTGTTACCACATATGTTTGACTTGGTAAGAACCAGTAATACTGCAACATCCACGTTGCTGTTACCACTTATGTTTGATTTGGTAAGTACCAGTAATACTGCAACAGTCACTTTACTGTTACCACTTATGTTTGATTTGGTAAGTACCAGTAATACTGCAACAGCCACGTTGCTGTTACCACTTATATTTGATTTGGTAAGTACCAGTGATACTACAACAGCCACCTTAATGTTACCACATATGTTTGATTTGGTAAGTACCAGTAATACTGCAACAGCCACGTTGCTTTTACCACTTATGTATGATTTGGTAAGTACCAGTAATACTGCAACATCCACCTTACTGTTACCACTTATGTTTGATTTGGTAAGTACCAGTAATACTACAACATCCACCTTACTATTACCACTTATGTTTGATTTGGTAAGTACCAGTAATACTGCAACATCCATGTTGCTGTTACCACATATGTTTGATTTGTACGTACCAGTAATGCTGCAACAGCCACGTTGCTGTTACCACTTATGTTTGATTTGGTAAGTACCAGTAATACTGCAACATCCACCTTACTGTTACCACAAAAGTTTGATTTGGTAAGTACCAGTAATACTGCAACAGCCACGTTGCTGTTACACCTCATATTTGATTTGGTAAGTACCAGTGATACTACATCAGCTACCGTAATGTTACCAGATATGTTTGATTTGGTAAGTACCAGTAATACTGCAACAGCAACGTTGCTGTTACCACATATGTTTGATTTAGTAAATACCAGTAATACTGCAACAGCCACCTTACTGTTACCACTTATGTTTGATTTGGTAAGTACCAGTAATACTGCAACCTCCACCTTACTATTACCACTTATGTTTGATTTGGTAAGTACCAGTAATACTGCAAGAGCCACCTTACTGTTACCACATATGTTTGATTTGGTAAGTACCAGTAATACTGCAATAGCCACCTTACTGTTACCACTGATGTTTGATTTAGTAAGTACCAGTAATACTGCAACAGCCACCTTACTGTTACCACTTATGTTTGATTTAGTAAGTACCAGTAATACTGCAACAGCCACCTTACTGTTACCACTTATGTTTGATTTGGTAAGTACCAATAATACTGCAACAGTCACCTTACTGTTACAACTTATGTTTGACTTGGTAAGTACCAGGAATACTGCAACAGCCAACTTACTGTTACCACTTATGTTTGACTTGGTAAGTACCAGTAATACTGCAACAGCCACCTTACTGTTACCACTTATACTTGATTAGGTAAGTACCAGTAATACTGCAACAGTCACCTTACTGTTACCACTTATGTTTGATTTGGTAAGTACCAGTAATACTGCAACAGCCACCTTACTGTTACCACATATGTTTGATTTGGTAAGTACCAGTAATACTGCAATAGCCACCTTACTGTTACCACTGATGTTTGATTTAGTAAGTACAAGTAATACCGCAACAGCCACCTTACTGTTACCACTTATGTTTGATTTAGTAAGTACCAGTAATACTGCAACAGCCACCTTACTGTTACCACTTATGTTTGATTTGGTAAGTACCAGTAATACTGCAACAATCACCTTACTGTTACAACTTATGTTTGATTTGGTAAGTACCAAGAATACTGCAACATCCACCTTACTGTTACCACTTATGTTTGATTTGGTAAGTACCAGTAATACTGCAACAGCCACCTTACTGTTACCACATATGTTTGACTTGGTAAGAACCAGTAATACTGCAACATCCACGTTGCTGTTACCACTTATGTTTGATTTGGTAAGTACCAGTAATACTGCAACAGTCACTTTACTGTTACCACTTTTGTTTGATTTGGTAAGTACCAGTAATACTGCAACAGCCACGTTGCTGTTACCACTTATATTTGATTTGGTAAGTACCAGTAATACTACAACAGCCACCTTACTGTTACCACTTATGTTTGATTTGGTAAGTACCAGTAATACTGCAATAGCCACCTTACTGTTACCACTGATGTTTGATTTAGTAAGTACAAGTAATACTGCAACAGCCACCTTACTGTTACCACTTATGTTTGATTTAGTAAGTACCAGTAATACTGCAACAGCCACCTTACTGTTACCACTTATGTTTGATTTGGTATGTACCAGTAATACTGCAACAGTCACCTTACTGTTACAACTTATGTTTGATTTGGTAAGTACCAGTAATACTGCAACATCCACCTTACTGTTACCACTTATGTTTGATTTGGTAAGTACCAGTAATACTGCAACAGACACCTTACTGTTACCACATATGTTTGACTTGGTAAGAACCAGTAATACTGCAACATCCACGTTGCTGTTACCACTTATGTTTGATTTGGTAAGTACCAGTAATACTGCAACAGTCACTTTACTGTTACCACTTATGTTTGATTTGGTAAGTACCAGTAATACTGCAACAGCCACGTTGCTGTTACCACTTATATTTGATTTGGTAAGTACCAGTGATACTACAACAGCCACCTTAATGTTACCACATATGTTTGATTTGGTAAGTACCAGTAATACTGCAACAGCCACGTTGCTTTTACCACTTATGTATGATTTGGTAAGTACCAGTAACACTGCAACATCCACCTTACTGTTACCACTTATGTTTGATTTGGTAAGTACCAGTAATACTACAACATCCACCTTACTATTACCACTTATGTTTGATTTTGTAAGTACCAGTAATACTGCAACATCCACGTTGCTGTTACCACTTATGTTTGATTTGGTAAGTACCAGTAATACTGCAACATCCATGTTGCTGTTACCACATATGTTTGATTTGTACGTACCAGTAATGCTGCAACAGCCACGTTGCTGTTACCACTTATGTTTGATTTGGTAAGTACCAGTAATACTGCAACATCCACCTTACTGTTACCACATATGTTTGATTTGGTAAGTACCAGTAATACTGCAACAGCCACGTTGCTGTTACACCTCATATTTGATTTGGTAAGTACCAGTGATACTACAACAGCTACCGTAATGTTACCAGATATGTTTGATTTGGTAAGTACCAGTAATACTGCAACAGCCACGTTGCTGTTACCACATATGTTTGATTTAGTAAATACCAGTAATACTGCAACAGCCACCTTACTGTTACCACTTATGTTTGATTTGGTAAGTACCAGTAATACTGCAACCTCCACCTTACTATTACCACTTATGTTTGATTTGGTAAGTACCAGTAATACTGCAATAGCCACCTTACTGTTACCACTGATGTTTGATTTAGTAAGTACCAGTAATACTGCAACAGCCACCTTACTGTTACCACTTATGTTTGATTTAGTAAGTACCAGTAATACTGCAACAGCCACCTTACTGTTACCACTTATGTTTGATTTGGTAAGTACCAATAATACTGCAACAGTCACCTTACTGTTACAACTTATGTTTGATTTGGTAAGTACCAGGAATACTGCAACAGCCAACTTACTGTTACCACTTATGTTTGATTTGGTAAGTACCAGTAATACTGCAACAGCCACCTTACTGTTACCACTTATACTTGATTAGGTAAGTACCAGTAATACTGCAACAGTCACCTTACTGTTACCACTTATGTTTGATTTGGTAAGTACCAGTAATACTGCAACAGCCACCTTACTGTTACCACATATGTTTGATTTGGTAAGTACCAGTAATACTGCAATAGCCACCTTACTGTTACCACTGATGTTTGATTTAGTAAGTACAAGTAATACCGCAACAGCCACCTTACTGTTACCACTTATGTTTGATTTAGTAAGTACCAGTAATACTGCAACAGCCACCTTACTGTTACCACTTATGCTTGATTTGGTAAGTACCAGTAATACTGCAACAATCACCTTGTTGTTACAACTTATGTTTGATTTGGTAAGTACCAAGAATACTGCAACATCCACCTTACTGTTACCACTTATGTTTGATTTGGTAAGTACCAGTAATACTGCAACAGCCACCTTACTGTTACCACATATGTTTGACTTGGTAAGAACCAGTAATACTGCAACATCCACGTTGCTGTTACCACTTATGTTTGATTTGGTAAGTACCAGTAATACTGCAACAGTCACTTTACTGTTACCACTTATGTTTGATTTGGTAAGTACCAGTAATACTGCAACAGCCACGTTGCTGTTACCACTTATATTTGATTTGGTAAGTACCAGTGATACTACAACAGCCACCTTAATGTTACCACATATGTTTGATTTGGTAAGTACCAGTAATACTGCAACAGCCACGTTGCTTTTACCACTTATGTATGATTTGGTAAGTACCAGTAATACTGCAACATCCACCTTTCTGTTACCACTTATGTTTGATTTGGTAAGTACCAGTAATACTACAACAGCCACCTTACTGTTACCACATATGTTTGATTTGGTAAGTACCAGTAATACTGCAATAGCCACCTTACTGTTACCACTGATGTTTGATTTAGTAAGTACAAGTAATACTGCAACAGCCACCTTACTGTTACCACTTATGTTTGATTTAGTAAGTACCAGTAATACTGCAACAGCCACCTTACTGTTACCACTTATGTTTGATTTGGTATGTACCAGTAATACTGCAACAGTCACCTTACTGTTACAACTTATGTTTGATTTGGTAAGTACCAGTAATACTGCAACATCCACCTTACTGTTACCACTTATGTTTGATTTGGTAAGTACCAGTAATACTGCAACAGACACCTTACTGTTACCACATATGTTTGACTTGGTAAGAACCAGTAATACTGCAACATCCACGTTGCTGTTACCACTTATGTTTGATTTGGTAAGTACCAGTAATACTGCAACAGTCACTTTACTGTTACCACTTATGTTTGATTTGGTAAGTACCAGTAATACTGCAACAGCCACGTTGCTGTTACCACTTATATTTGATTTGGTAAGTACCAGTGATACTACAACAGCCACCTTAATGTTACCACATATGTTTGATTTGGTAAGTACCAGTAATACTGCAACAGCCACGTTGCTTTTACCACTTATGTATGATTTGGTAAGTACCTGTAATACTGCAACATCCACCTTACTGTTACCACTTATGTTTGATTTGGTAAGTACCAGTAATACTACAACATCCACCTTACTATTACCACTTATGTTTGATTTTGTAAGTACCAGTAATACTGCAACATCCACGTTGCTGTTACCACTTATGTTTGATTTGGTAAGTACCAGTAATACTGCAACATCCATGTTGCTGTTACCACATATGTTTGATTTGTACGTACCAGTAATGCTGCAACAGCCACGTTGCTGTTACCACTTATGTTTGATTTGGTAAGTACCAGTAATACTGCAACATCCACCTTACTGTTACCACATATGTTTGATTTGGTAAGTACCAGTAATACTGCAACAGCCACGTTGCTGTTACACCTCATATTTGATTTGGTAAGTACCAGTGATACTACAACAGCTACCGTAATGTTACCAGATATGTTTGATTTGGTAAGTACCAGTAATACTGCAACAGCCACGTTGCTGTTACCACATATGTTTGATTTAGTAAATACCAGTAATACTGCAACAGCCACCTTACTGTTACCACTTATGTTTGATTTGGTAAGTACCAGTAATACTGCAACCTCCACCTTACTATTACCACTTATGTTTGATTTGGTAAGTACCAGTAATACTGCAAGAGCCACCTTACTGTTACCACATATGTTTGATTTGGTAAGTACCAGTAATACTGCAATAGCCACCTTACTGTTACCACTGATGTTTGATTTAGTAAGTACCAGTAATACTGCAACAGCCACCTTACTGTTACCACTTATGTTTGATTTAGTAAGTACCAGTAATACTGCAACAGCCACCTTACTGTTACCACTTATACTTGATTAGGTAAGTACCAGTAATACTGCAACAGTCACCTTACTGTTACCACTTATGTTTGATTTGGTAAGTACCAGTAATACTGCAACAGCCACCTTACTGTTACCACATATGTTTGATTTGGTAAGTACCAGTAATACTGCAATAGCCACCTTACTGTTACCACTGATGTTTGATTTAGTAAGTACAAGTAATACCGCAACAGCCACCTTACTGTTACCACTTATGTTTGATTTAGTAAGTACCAGTAATACTGCAACAGCCACCTTACTGTTACCACTTATGTTTGATTTGGTAAGTACCAGTAATACTGCAACAATCACCTTACTGTTACAACTTATGTTTGATTTGGTAAGTACCAAGAATACTGCAACCTCCACCTTACTGTTACCACTTATGTTTGATTTGGTAAGTACCAGTAATACTGCAACAGCCACCTTACTGTTACCACATATGTTTGACTTGGTAAGAACCAGTAATACTGCAACATCCACGTTGCTGTTACCACTTATGTTTGATTTGGTAAGTACCAGTAATACTGCAACAGTCACTTTACTGTTACCACTTATGTTTGATTTGGTAAGTACCAGTAATACTGCAACAGCCACGTTGCTGTTACCACTTATATTTGATTTGGTAAGTACCAGTGATACTACAACAGCCACCTTAATGTTACCACATATGTTTGATTTGGTAAGTACCAGTAATACTGCAACAGCCACGTTGCTTTTACCACTTATGTATGATTTGGTAAGTACCAGTAATACTGCAACATCCACCTTTCTGTTACCACTTATGTTTGATTTGGTAAGTACCAGTAATACTACAACAGCCACCTTACTGTTACCACTTATGTTTGATTTTGTAAGTACCAGTAATACTGCAACATCCACGTTGCTGTTACCACTTATGTTTGATTTGGTAAGTACCAGTAATACTGCAACATCCATGTTGCTGTTACCACATATGTTTGATCTTGTACGTACCAGTAATACTGCAACAGCCACGTTGCTGTTACCACTTATGTTTGATTTGGTAAGTACCAGTAATACTGCAACAGTCACGTTGCTCTTACACCTCATATTTGATTTGGTAAGTACCAGTGATACTACAACAGCTACCGTAATGTTATCAGATATGTTTGATTTGGTAAATACCAGTAATACTGCAACAGCCACTTTACTGTTACCACTTATGTTTGATTTGGTAAGTACCAGTAATACTGCAACCTCCACCTTACTATTACCACTTATGTTTGATTTGGTAAGTACCAGTAATACTGCAACAGCCACCTTACTGTTACTACTTATGTTTGATTTTGTAAGTACCAGTAATACTGCAACATCGACGTTGCTGTTACCACATATGTTTGATTTGGTAAGTACCAGTAATACTGCAACAGCCACCTTACTGTTACCACATATGTTTGATTTAGTAAGTACCAGTAATACTGCAATATCCACGTTGCTGTTACCACTTATGTTTGATTTGGTAAGTACCAGGAATACTGCAACATCCACCTTACTGTTACCACTTATGTTTGATTTGGTAAGTACCAGTAATACTGCAACAGCCAACTTACTGCTACCACTTATGTTTGATTTGGTAAGTACCAGTAATACTGCAACATCCACGTTGCTGTTACCAACTATGTTTGATTTGGTAAGTACCAGTAATACTGCAACAGCCACCTTACTGTTACCACTTATGTTTGATTTTGTAAGTACCAGTAATACTGCAACATCCACCTTACCGTTACGACATATGTTTGATTTGGTAAGTACCAGTAATACTGCAACAGCCACGTTGCTTTTACCACTTATGTATGATTTGGTAAGTACCAGTAATACTGCAACATCCATGTTGCTGTTACCACATATGTTTGATTTTGTACGTACCAGTAATACTGCAACAGCCACGTTGCTGTTACCACTTATGTTTGATTTGGTAAGTACCAGTAATACTGCAACATCCACCTTACCGTTACGACATATGTTTGATTTGGTAAGTACCAGTAATACTGCAACAGCCACGTTGCTTTTACCACTTATGTATGATTTGGTAAGTACCAGTAATACTGCAACATCCACCTTTCTGTTACCACTTATGTTTGATTTGGTAAGTACCAGTAATACTACAACAGCCACCTTACTGTTACCACTTATGTTTGATTTTGTAAGTACCAGTAATACTGCAACATCCACGTTGCTGTTACCACTTATGTTTGATTTGGTAAGTACCAGTAATACTGCAACATCCATGTTGCTGTTACCACATATGTTTGATCTTGTACGTACCAGTAATACTGCAACAGCCACGTTGCTGTTACCACTTATGTTTGATTTGGTAAGTACCAGTAATACTGCAACAGTCACGTTGCTCTTACACCTCATATTTGATTTGGTAAGTACCAGTGATACTACAACAGCTACCGTAATGTTATCAGATATGTTTGATTTGGTAAATACCAGTAATACTGCAACAGCCACTTTACTGTTACCACTTATGTTTGATTTGGTAAGTACCAGTAATACTGCAACCTCCACCTTACTATTACCACTTATGTTTGATTTGGTAAGTACCAGTAATACTGCAACAGCCACCTTACTGTTACTACTTATGTTTGATTTTGTAAGTACCAGTAATACTGCAACATCGACGTTGCTGTTACCACATATGTTTGATTTGGTAAGTACCAGTAATACTGCAACAGCCACCTTACTGTTACCACATATGTTTGATTTAGTAAGTACCAGTAATACTGCAATATCCACGTTGCTGTTACCACTTATGTTTGATTTGGTAAGTACCAGGAATACTGCAACATCCACCTTACTGTTACCACTTATGTTTGATTTGGTAAGTACCAGTAATACTGCAACAGCCAACTTACTGCTACCACTTATGTTTGATTTGGTAAGTACCAGTAATACTGCAACATCCACGTTGCTGTTACCAACTATGTTTGATTTGGTAAGTACCAGTAATACTGCAACAGCCACCTTACTGTTACCACTTATGTTTGATTTTGTAAGTACCAGTAATACTGCAACATCCACGTTGCTGTTACCACTTATGTTTGATTTGGTAAGTACCAGTAATACTGCAACAGCCACCTTACTGCTACCACATATGTTTGATTTAGTAAGTACCAGTAATACTGCAACATCCAAGTTGCTGTTACCACTTATGTTTGATTTGGTAAGTACCAAGAATACTGCAACATCCACCTTACTGTTACCACTTATGTTTGATTTGGTAAGTACCAGTAATACTGCAACAGCCACCTTACTGCTACCACTTATGATTGATTTGGTAAGTACCAGTTATACTGCAACATCCACGTTGCTGTTACCAATTATGTTTGATTTGGTAAGTACCAGTAATACTGCAACAGCCACCTTACTGTTACCACTTATGTTTGATTTGATAAGTACCAGTAATACTACAACAGCCACCTTACTGTAACCACACATGTTTGATTTGGTAAGTACCAGTAAATCTGCAACATCCACGTTGATGTTATAACTTATGTTTGATTTGGTAAGTACCAGGAATACTGCAACAGCCAACTTACTGTTACCACTTATGTTTGATTTGGTAAGTACCAGTAATACTGCAACAGCCACCTTACTGTTACCACTTAAATTTGATTAGGTAAGTACCAGTAATACTGCAACAGCCACCTTACTGTTACCACTTATGTTTGATTTGGTAAGTACCAGTAATACTGCAACAGCTACCTTACTGTTACCACATATGTTTGATTTGGTAAGTACCAGTAATACTGCAATAGCCACCTTACTGTTACCACTGATGTTTGATTTAGTAAGTACCAGTAATACTGCAACATCCACGTTGGTGTTACCACTTATGTTTGATTTGGTAAGTACCAAGAATACTGCAACATCCACCTTACTGTTACCACTTATGTTTGATTTGGTAAGTACCAGTAATACTGCAACAGCCACCTTACTGCTACCACTTATGATTGATTTGGAAAGTACCAGTTATACTGCAACATCCACGTTGCTGTTACCAATTATGTTTGATTTGGTAAGTACCAGGAATACTGCAACAGCCAACTTACTGTTACCACTTATGTTTGATTTGGTAAGTACCAGTAATACTGCAACAGCCACCTTACTGTTACCACTTAAACTTGATAAGGGAAGTACCAGTAATACTGCAACAGCCACCTTACTGTTACCACTTATGTTTGATTTGGTAAGTACCAGTAATACTGCAACAGCCTCCTTACTGTTACCACATATGTTTGATTTGGTAAGTACCAGTAATACTGCAATAGCCACCTTACTGTTACCACTTATGTTTGATTTAGTAAGCACCAGTAATACTGCAACAGCCACCTTACTGTTACCACTTATGTTTGATTTGGTAAGTACCAGTAATACTGCAACAGTCACCTTACTGTTACCACTTATGTTTGATTTGGTAAGTACCAGTAATACTGCAACATCCACCTTACTGTTACCACTTATGTTTGATTTGGTAAGTACCAGTAATACTGCAACGGCCACCTTACTGTTACCAGATATGTTTGACTTGGTAAGAACCAGTAATACTGCAACATCCACGTTGCTGTTACCACTTATGTTTGATTTGGTAAGTACCAGTAATACTGCAACAGTCACGTTGCTGTTACCACTTATATTTGATTTGGTAAGTACCAGTGATACTACAACAGCCACCTTAATGTTACCACATATGTTTGATTTGGTAAGTACCAGCAATACTGCAACAGCCACGTTGCTTTTACCACTTATGTATGATTTGGTAAGTACCAGTAATACAGCAACATCCACCTTACTGTTACCACTTATGTTTGATTTGGTAAGTACCAGTAATACTACAACATCCACCTTACTGTTACCACTTATGTTTGATTTTGTAAGTACCAGTAATACTGCAACATCCACGTTGCTGTTACCACTTATGTTTGATTTGGTAAGTACCAGTAATACTGCAACATCCATGTTGCTGTTACCACATATGTTTGATTTTGTACGTACCAGTAATACTGCAACAGCCACGTTGCTGTTACCACTTATGTTTGATTTGGTAAGTACCAGTAATACTGCAACATCCACCTTACCGTTACGACATATGTTTGATTTGGTAAGTACCAGTAATACTGTAACAGCCACGTTGCTGTTACACCTCATATTTGATTTGGTAAGTACCAGTGATACTACAACAGCTACCGTAATGTTACCAGATATGTTTGATTTGGTAAGTACCAGTAATACTGCAACAGCCACGTTGCTGTTACCACGTATGTTTGATTTGGTAAATACCAGTAATACTGCAACAGCCACCTTACTGTTACCACTTATGTTTGATTTGGTAAGTACCAGTAATACTGCAACCTCCACCTTACTATTACCACTTATGTTTGATTTTGTAAGTACCAGTAATACTGCAACATCCACGTTGCTGTTACCACATATGTTTGATTTGGTAAGTACCAGTAATACTGCAACAGCCACCTTACTGTTACCATATATGTTTGATTTAGTAAGTACCAGTAATACTGCAACATCCACGTTGCTGTTACCACTTATGTTTGATTTGGTAAGTACCAGGAATACTGCAACATCCACCTTGCTGTTACCACTTATGTTTGATTTGGTAAGTACCAGTAATACTGCAACAGCCACCTTACTGCTACCACTTATGTTTGATTTGGTAAGTACCAGTAATACTGCAACATCCACGTTGCTGTTACCAATTATGTTTGATTTGGTAAGTACCAGTAATACTGCAACATCCACGTTGCTGTTACCAATTATGTTTGATTTGGTAAGTACCAGTAATACTGCAACAGCCACCTTACTGTTACCACTTATGTTTGATTTTGTAAGTACCAGTAATACTGCAACATCCACGTTGCTGTTACCACTTATGTTTGATTTGGTAAGTACCAGTAATACTGCAACAGCCACCTTACTGTTACCACATATGTTTGATTTGGTAAGTACCAGTAATACTGCAATAGCCACCTTACTGTTACCACTGATGTTTGATTTAGTAAGTACAAGTAATACCGCAACAGCCACCTTACTGTTACCACTTATGTTTGATTTAGTAAGTACCAGTAATACTGCAACAGCCACCTTACTGTTACCACTTATGTTTGATTTGGTAAGTACCAGTAATACTGCAACAATCACCTTACTGTTACAACTTATGTTTGATTTGGTAAGTACCAAGAATACTGCAACATCCACCTTACTGTTACCACTTATGTTTGATTTGGTAAGTACCAGTAATACTGCAACAGCCACCTTACTGTTACCACATATGTTTGACTTGGTAAGAACCAGTAATACTGCAACATCCACGTTGCTGTTACCACTTATGTTTGATTTGGTAAGTACCAGTAATACTGCAACAGTCACTTTACTGTTACCACTTATGTTTGATTTGGTAAGTACCAGTAATACTGCAACAGCCACGTTGCTGTTACCACTTATATTTGATTTGGTAAGTACCAGTGATACTACAACAGCCACCTTAATGTTACCACATATGTTTGATTTGGTAAGTACCAGTAATACTGCAACAGCCACGTTGCTTTTACCACTTATGTATGATTTGGTAAGTACCAGTAATACTGCAACATCCACCTTTCTGTTACCACTTATGTTTGATTTGGTAAGTACCAGTAATACTACAACAGCCACCTTACTGTTACCACTTATGTTTGATTTTGTAAGTACCAGTAATACTGCAACATCCACGTTGCTGTTACCACTTATGTTTGATTTGGTAAGTACCAGTAATACTGCAACATCCATGTTGCTGTTACCACATATGTTTGATCTTGTACGTACCAGTAATACTGCAACAGCCACGTTGCTGTTACCACTTATGTTTGATTTGGTAAGTACCAGTAATACTGCAACAGTCACGTTGCTCTTACACCTCATATTTGATTTGGTAAGTACCAGTGATACTACAACAGCTACCGTAATGTTATCAGATATGTTTGATTTGGTAAATACCAGTAATACTGCAACAGCCACTTTACTGTTACCACTTATGTTTGATTTGGTAAGTACCAGTAATACTGCAACCTCCACCTTACTATTACCACTTATGTTTGATTTGGTAAGTACCAGTAATACTGCAACAGCCTCCTTACTGTTACCACATATGTTTGATTTGGTAAGTACCAGTAATACTGCAATAGCCACCTTACTGTTACCACTTATGTTTGATTTAGTAAGCACCAGTAATACTGCAACAGCCACCTTACTGTTACCACTTATGTTTGATTTGGTAAGTACCAGTAATACTGCAACAGTCACCTTACTGTTACCACTTATGTTTGATTTGGTAAGTACCAGTAATACTGCAACATCCACCTTACTGTTACCACTTATGTTTGATTTGGTAAGTACCAGTAATACTGCAACGGCCACCTTACTGTTACCAGATATGTTTGACTTGGTAAGAACCAGTAATACTGCAACATCCACGTTGCTGTTACCACTTATGTTTGATTTGGTAAGTACCAGTAATACTGCAACAGTCACGTTGCTGTTACCACTTATATTTGATTTGGTAAGTACCAGTGATACTACAACAGCCACCTTAATGTTACCACATATGTTTGATTTGGTAAGTACCAGCAATACTGCAACAGCCACGTTGCTTTTACCACTTATGTATGATTTGGTAAGTACCAGTAATACAGCAACATCCACCTTACTGTTACCACTTATGTTTGATTTGGTAAGTACCAGTAATACTACAACATCCACCTTACTGTTACCACTTATGTTTGATTTTGTAAGTACCAGTAATACTGCAACATCCACGTTGCTGTTACCACTTATGTTTGATTTGGTAAGTACCAGTAATACTGCAACATCCATGTTGCTGTTACCACATATGTTTGATTTTGTACGTACCAGTAATACTGCAACAGCCACGTTGCTGTTACCACTTATGTTTGATTTGGTAAGTACCAGTAATACTGCAACATCCACCTTACCGTTACGACATATGTTTGATTTGGTAAGTACCAGTAATACTGTAACAGCCACGTTGCTGTTACACCTCATATTTGATTTGGTAAGTACCAGTGATACTACAACAGCTACCGTAATGTTACCAGATATGTTTGATTTGGTAAGTACCAGTAATACTGCAACAGCCACGTTGCTGTTACCACGTATGTTTGATTTGGTAAATACCAGTAATACTGCAACAGCCACCTTACTGTTACCACTTATGTTTGATTTGGTAAGTACCAGTAATACTGCAACCTCCACCTTACTATTACCACTTATGTTTGATTTTGTAAGTACCAGTAATACTGCAACATCCACGTTGCTGTTACCACATATGTTTGATTTGGTAAGTACCAGTAATACTGCAACAGCCACCTTACTGTTACCATATATGTTTGATTTAGTAAGTACCAGTAATACTGCAACATCCACGTTGCTGTTACCACTTATGTTTGATTTGGTAAGTACCAGGAATACTGCAACATCCACCTTGCTGTTACCACTTATGTTTGATTTGGTAAGTACCAGTAATACTGCAACAGCCACCTTACTGCTACCACTTATGTTTGATTTGGTAAGTACCAGTAATACTGCAACATCCACGTTGCTGTTACCAATTATGTTTGATTTGGTAAGTACCAGTAATACTGCAACATCCACGTTGCTGTTACCAATTATGTTTGATTTGGTAAGTACCAGTAATACTGCAACAGCCACCTTACTGTTACCACTTATGTTTGATTTTGTAAGTACCAGTAATACTGCAACATCCACGTTGCTGTTACCACTTATGTTTGATTTGGTAAGTACCAGTAATACTGCAACAGCCACCTTACTGTTACCACATATGTTTGATTTGGTAAGTACCAGTAATACTGCAATAGCCACCTTACTGTTACCACTGATGTTTGATTTAGTAAGTACAAGTAATACCGCAACAGCCACCTTACTGTTACCACTTATGTTTGATTTAGTAAGTACCAGTAATACTGCAACAGCCACCTTACTGTTACCACTTATGTTTGATTTGGTAAGTACCAGTAATACTGCAACAATCACCTTACTGTTACAACTTATGTTTGATTTGGTAAGTACCAAGAATACTGCAACATCCACCTTACTGTTACCACTTATGTTTGATTTGGTAAGTACCAGTAATACTGCAACAGCCACCTTACTGTTACCACATATGTTTGACTTGGTAAGAACCAGTAATACTGCAACATCCACGTTGCTGTTACCACTTATGTTTGATTTGGTAAGTACCAGTAATACTGCAACAGTCACTTTACTGTTACCACTTATGTTTGATTTGGTAAGTACCAGTAATACTGCAACAGCCACGTTGCTGTTACCACTTATATTTGATTTGGTAAGTACCAGTGATACTACAACAGCCACCTTAATGTTACCACATATGTTTGATTTGGTAAGTACCAGTAATACTGCAACAGCCACGTTGCTTTTACCACTTATGTATGATTTGGTAAGTACCAGTAATACTGCAACATCCACCTTTCTGTTACCACTTATGTTTGATTTGGTAAGTACCAGTAATACTACAACAGCCACCTTACTGTTACCACTTATGTTTGATTTTGTAAGTACCAGTAATACTGCAACATCCACGTTGCTGTTACCACTTATGTTTGATTTGGTAAGTACCAGTAATACTGCAACATCCATGTTGCTGTTACCACATATGTTTGATCTTGTACGTACCAGTAATACTGCAACAGCCACGTTGCTGTTACCACTTATGTTTGATTTGGTAAGTACCAGTAATACTGCAACAGTCACGTTGCTCTTACACCTCATATTTGATTTGGTAAGTACCAGTGATACTACAACAGCTACCGTAATGTTATCAGATATGTTTGATTTGGTAAATACCAGTAATACTGCAACAGCCACTTTACTGTTACCACTTATGTTTGATTTGGTAAGTACCAGTAATACTGCAACCTCCACCTTACTATTACCACTTATGTTTGATTTGGTAAGTACCAGTAATACTGCAACAGCCACCTTACTGTTACTACTTATGTTTGATTTTGTAAGTACCAGTAATACTGCAACATCGACGTTGCTGTTACCACATATGTTTGATTTGGTAAGTACCAGTAATACTGCAACAGCCACGTTGCTGTTACCACATATGTTTGATTTAGTAAGTACCAGTAATACTGCAATATCCACGTTGCTGTTACCACTTATGTTTGATTTGGTAAGTACCAGGAATACTGCAACATCCACCTTACTGTTACCACTTATGTTTGATTTGGTAAGTACCAGTAATACTGCAACAGCCAACTTACTGCTACCACTTATGTTTGATTTGGTAAGTACCAGTAATACTGCAACATCCACGTTGCTGTTACCAACTATGTTTGATTTGGTAAGTACCAGTAATACTGCAACAGCCACCTTACTGTTACCACTTATGTTTGATTTTGTAAGTACCAGTAATACTGCAACATCCACGTTGCTGTTACCACTTATGTTTGATTTGGTAAGTACCAGTAATACTGCAACAGCCACCTTACTTTTACCACATATGTTTGATTTAGTAAGTACCAGTAATACTGCAACATCCACGTTGCTGTTACCACTTATGTTTGATTTGGTAAGTACCAAGAATACTGCAACATCCACCTTACTGTTACCACTTATGTTTGATTTGGTAAGTACCAGTAATACTGCAACAGCCACCTTACTGCTACCACTTATGATTGATTTGGTAAGTACCAGTTATACTGCAACATCCACGTTGCTGTTACCAATTATGTTTGATTTGGTAAGTACCAGTAATACTGCAACAGCCACCTTACTGTTACCACTTATGTTTGATTTGATAAGTACCAGTAATACTACAACAGCCACCTTACTGTAACCACACATGTTTGATTTAGTAAGTACCAGTAAATCTGCAACATCCACGTTGATGTTATAACTTATGTTTGATTTGGTAAGTACCAGGAATACTGCAACAGCCAACTTACTGTTACCACTTATGTTTGATTTGGTAAGTACCAGTAATACTGCAACAGCCACCTTACTGTTACCACTTAAATTTGATTAGGTAAGTACCAGTAATACTGCAACAGCCACCTTACTGTTACCACTTATGTTTGATTTGGTAAGTACCAGTAATTCTGCAACAGCTACCTTACTGTTACCACATATGCTTGATTTGGTAAGTACCAGTAATACTGCAATAGCCACCTTACTGTTACCACTGATGTTTGATTTAGTAAGTACCAGTAATACTGCAACATCCACGTTGGTGTTACCACTTATGTTTGATTTGGTAAGTACCAAGAATACTGCAACATCCACCTTACTGTTACCACTTATGTTTGATTTGGTAAGTACCAGTAATACTGCAACAGCCACCTTACTGCTACCACTTATGATTGATTTGGTAAGTACCAGTTATACTGCAACATCCACGTTGCTGTTACCAATTATGTTTGATTTGGTAAGTACCAGTAATACTGCAACAGCCACCTTACTGTTACCACTTATGTTTGATTTGATAAGTACCAGTAATACTGCAACAGCCACCTTACTGTAACCACACATGTTTGATTTGGTAAGTACCAGTAAATCTGCAACATCCACGTTGATGTTACAACTTATATTTGATTTGGTAAGTACCAGGAATACTGCAACAGCCAACTTACTGTTACCACTTATGTTTGATTTGGTAAGTACCAGTAATACTGCAACAGCCACCTTACTGTTACCACTTAAACTTGATAAGGGAAGTACCAGTAATACTGCAACAGCCACCTTACTGTTACCACTTATGTTTGATTTGGTAAGTACCAGTAATACTGCAACAGCCACCTTACTGTTACCACATATGTTTGATTTGGTAAGTACCAGTAATACTGCAATAGCCACCTTACTGTTACCACTTATGTTTGATTTAGTAAGCACCAGTAATACTGCAACAGCCACCTTACTGTTACCACTTATGTTTGATTTGGTAAGTACCAGTAATACTGCAACAGTCACCTTACTGTTACCACTTATGTTTGATTTGGTAAGTACCAGTAATACTGCAACATCCACCTTACTGTTACCACTTATGTTTGATTTGGTAAGTACCAGTAATACTGCAACGGCCACCTTACTGTTACCAGATATGTATGACTTGGTAAGAACCAGTAATACTGCAACATCCACGTTGCTGTTACCACTTATGTTTGATTTGGTAAGTACCAGTAATACTGCAACAGTCACGTTGCTGTTACCACTTATATTTGATTTGGTAAGTACCAGTGATACTACAACAGCCACCTTAATGTTACCACATATGTTTGATTTGGTAAGTACCAGCAATACTGCAACAGCCACGTTGCTTTTACCACTTATGTATGATTTGGTAAGTACCAGTAATACAGCAACATCCACCTTACTGTTACCACTTATGTTTGATTTGGTAAGTACCAGTAATACTACAACATCCACCTTACTGTTACCACTTATGTTTGATTTTGTAAGTACCAGTAATACTGCAACATCCACGTTGCTGTTACCACTTATGTTTGATTTGGTAAGTACCAGTAATACTGCAACATCCATGTTGCTGTTACCACATATGTTTGATTTTGTACGTACCAGTAATACTGCAACAGCCACGTTGCTGTTACCACTTATGTTTGATTTGGTAAGTACCAGTAATACTGCAACATCCACCTTACCGTTACGACATATGTTTGATTTGGTAAGTACCAGTAATACTGTAACAGCCACGTTGCTGTTACACCTCATATTTGATTTGGTAAGTACCAGTGATACTACAACAGCTACCGTAATGTTACCAGATATGTTTGATTTGGTAAGTACCAGTAATACTGCAACAGCAACGTTGCTGTTACCACGTATGTTTGATTTGGTAAATACCAGTAATACTGCAACAGCCACCTTACTGTTACCACTTATGTTCGATTTGGTAAGTACCAGTAATACTGCAACCTCCACCTTACTATTACCACTTATGTTTGATTTTGTAAGTACCAGTAATACTGCAACATCCACGTTGCTGTTACCACATATGTTTGATTTGGTAAGTACCAGTAATACTGCAACAGCCACCTTACTGTTACCATATATGTTTGATTTAGTAAGTACCAGTAATACTGCAACATCCACGTTGCTGTTACCACTTATGTTTGATTTGGTAAGTACCAGGAATACTGCAACATCCACCTTGCTGTTACCACTTATGTTTGATTTGGTAAGTACCAGTAATACTGCAACAGCCACCTTACTGCTACCACTTATGTTTGATTTGGTAAGTACCAGTAATACTGCAACATCCACGTTGCTGTTACCAATTATGTTTGATTTGGTAAGTACCAGTAATACTGCAACATCCACGTTGCTGTTACCAATTATGTTTGATTTGGTAAGTACCAGTAATACTGCAACAGCCACCTTACTGTTACCACTTATGTTTGATTTTGTAAGTACCAGTAATACTGCAACATCCACGTTGCTGTTACCACTTATGCTTGATTTGGTAAGTACCAGTAATACTGCAACAGCCACCTTACTGTTACCACATATGTTTGATTTAGTAAGTACCAGTAATACTGCAACATCCACGTTGCTGTTACCACTTATGTTTAATTTGGTAAGTACCAAGAATACTGCAACATCCACCTTACTGTTACCACTTATGTTTGATTTGGTAAGTACCAGTAATACTGCAACAGCCACCTTACTGCTACCACTTATGTTTGATTTGGTAAGTACCAGTAATACTGCAACATCCACGTTGCTGTTACCAATTATGTTTGATTTGGTAAGTACCAGTAATACTGCAACAGGCACCTTACTGTTACCACTTATGCTTGATTTGATAAGTACCAGTAATACTGCAACAGCCACCTTACTGTTACCACACATGTTTGATTTGGTAAGTACCAGTAAATCTGCAACATCCACGTTGATGTTACAACTTATGTTTGATTTAGTAAGTACCAGGAATACTGCAACAGCCAACTTACTGTTACCACATATGTTTGATTTGGTAAGTACCAGTAATACTGAAACAGCCACCTTACTGTTACCACATATGTTTGATTTGGTAAGTATCAGTAATACTGCAATAGGCACCTTACTGTTACCACTGATGTTTGATTTAGTAAGTACAAGTAATACTGCAACAGCCACCTTACTGTTACCACTTATGTTTGATTTAGTAAGTACCAGTAATACTGCAACAGCCACCTTACTGTTACCACTTATGTTTGATTTGGTAAGTACCAGGAATACTGCAACACCCACCTTACTGTTACCACTTATGTTTGATTTGGTAAGTACCAGTAATACTGCAACATCCACCTTACTGTTACCACATATGTTTGACTTGGTAAGAACCAGTAATACTGCAACATCCACGTTGCTGTTACCACTTATGTTTGATTTGGTAAGTACCAGTAATACTGCAACAGCCACCTTACTGTTACCACTTATGTTTGATTTGGTACAGTACCAGTAATACTGCAACAGCCACCTTACTGTTACCACACATGTTTGATTTGGTAAGTACCAGTAAATCTGCAATATCCACGTTGATGTTACCACCTATGTTTGATTTAGTAAGTACCAGGAATACTGCAACAGCCACCTTACTGTTACCACACATGTTTGATTTGGTAAGTACCAGTAATATTGCAACATCCACCTTACTGTTACCACTTATGCTTGATTTGGTAAGTATCAGTAATACTGCAACAGCCACCTTACTGTTACCACTTATGTTTGATTTGGTAAGTACCAGTAATACTGCAACAGCCACCTTACTGTTACCACTTATGTTTGATTTGGTAAGTACCAGTAATACTGCAACAGCCACGTTGCTGTTACCACTTATGTTTGATTTGGTAAGTACCAGTAATACTGCAACATCCACCTTACCGTTACGACATATGTTTGATTTGGTAAGTACCAGTAATACTGTAACAGCCACGTTGCTGTTACACCTCATATTTGATTTGGTAAGTACCAGTGATACTACAACAGCTACCGTAATGTTACCAGATATGTTTGATTTGGTAAGTACCAGTAATACTGCAACAGCCACGTTGCTGTTACCACGTATGTTTGATTTGGTAAATACCAGTAATACTGCAACAGCCACCTTACTGTTACCACTTATGTTTGATTTGGTAAGTACCAGTAATACTGCAACCTCCACCTTACTATTACCACTTATGTTTGATTTTGTAAGTACCAGTAATACTGCAACATCCACGTTGCTGTTACCACATATGTTTGATTTGGTAAGTACCAGTAATACTGCAACAGCCACCTTACTGTTACCATATATGTTTGATTTAGTAAGTACCAGTAATACTGCAACATCCACGTTGCTGTTACCACTTATGTTTGATTTGGTAAGTACCAGGAATACTGCAACATCCACCTTGCTGTTACCACTTATGTTTGATTTGGTAAGTACCAGTAATACTGCAACAGCCACCTTACTGCTACCACTTATGTTTGATTTGGTAAGTACCAGTAATACTGCAACATCCACGTTGCTGTTACCAATTATGTTTGATTTGGTAAGTACCAGTAATACTGCAACATCCACGTTGCTGTTACCAATTATGTTTGATTTGGTAAGTACCAGTAATACTGCAACAGCCACCTTACTGTTACCACTTATGTTTGATTTTGTAAGTACCAGTAATACTGCAACATCCACGTTGCTGTTACCACTTATGTTTGATTTGGTAAGTACCAGTAATACTGCAACAGCCACCTTACTGTTACCACATATGTTTGATTTGGTAAGTACCAGTAATACTGCAATAGCCACCTTACTGTTACCACTGATGTTTGATTTAGTAAGTACAAGTAATACCGCAACAGCCACCTTACTGTTACCACTTATGTTTGATTTAGTAAGTACCAGTAATACTGCAACAGCCACCTTACTGTTACCACTTATGTTTGATTTGGTAAGTACCAGTAATACTGCAACAATCACCTTACTGTTACAACTTATGTTTGATTTGGTAAGTACCAAGAATACTGCAACATCCACCTTACTGTTACCACTTATGTTTGATTTGGTAAGTACCAGTAATACTGCAACAGCCACCTTACTGTTACCACATATGTTTGACTTGGTAAGAACCAGTAATACTGCAACATCCACGTTGCTGTTACCACTTATGTTTGATTTGGTAAGTACCAGTAATACTGCAACAGTCACTTTACTGTTACCACTTATGTTTGATTTGGTAAGTACCAGTAATACTGCAACAGCCACGTTGCTGTTACCACTTATATTTGATTTGGTAAGTACCAGTGATACTACAACAGCCACCTTAATGTTACCACATATGTTTGATTTGGTAAGTACCAGTAATACTGCAACAGCCACGTTGCTTTTACCACTTATGTATGATTTGGTAAGTACCAGTAATACTGCAACATCCACCTTTCTGTTACCACTTATGTTTGATTTGGTAAGTACCAGTAATACTACAACAGCCACCTTACTGTTACCACTTATGTTTGATTTTGTAAGTACCAGTAATACTGCAACATCCACGTTGCTGTTACCACTTATGTTTGATTTGGTAAGTACCAGTAATACTGCAACATCCATGTTGCTGTTACCACATATGTTTGATCTTGTACGTACCAGTAATACTGCAACAGCCACGTTGCTGTTACCACTTATGTTTGATTTGGTAAGTACCAGTAATACTGCAACAGTCACGTTGCTCTTACACCTCATATTTGATTTGGTAAGTACCAGTGATACTACAACAGCTACCGTAATGTTATCAGATATGTTTGATTTGGTAAATACCAGTAATACTGCAACAGCCACTTTACTGTTACCACTTATGTTTGATTTGGTAAGTACCAGTAATACTGCAACCTCCACCTTACTATTACCACTTATGTTTGATTTGGTAAGTACCAGTAATACTGCAACAGCCACCTTACTGTTACTACTTATGTTTGATTTTGTAAGTACCAGTAATACTGCAACATCGACGTTGCTGTTACCACATATGTTTGATTTGGTAAGTACCAGTAATACTGCAACAGCCACGTTGCTGTTACCACATATGTTTGATTTAGTAAGTACCAGTAATACTGCAATATCCACGTTGCTGTTACCACTTATGTTTGATTTGGTAAGTACCAGGAATACTGCAACATCCACCTTACTGTTACCACTTATGTTTGATTTGGTAAGTACCAGTAATACTGCAACAGCCAACTTACTGCTACCACTTATGTTTGATTTGGTAAGTACCAGTAATACTGCAACATCCACGTTGCTGTTACCAACTATGTTTGATTTGGTAAGTACCAGTAATACTGCAACAGCCACCTTACTGTTACCACTTATGTTTGATTTTGTAAGTACCAGTAATACTGCAACATCCACGTTGCTGTTACCACTTATGTTTGATTTGGTAAGTACCAGTAATACTGCAACAGCCACCTTACTTTTACCACATATGTTTGATTTAGTAAGTACCAGTAATACTGCAACATCCACGTTGCTGTTACCACTTATGTTTGATTTGGTAAGTACCAAGAATACTGCAACATCCACCTTACTGTTACCACTTATGTTTGATTTGGTAAGTACCAGTAATACTGCAACAGCCACCTTACTGCTACCACTTATGATTGATTTGGTAAGTACCAGTTATACTGCAACATCCACGTTGCTGTTACCAATTATGTTTGATTTGGTAAGTACCAGTAATACTGCAACAGCCACCTTACTGTTACCACTTATGTTTGATTTGATAAGTACCAGTAATACTACAACAGCCACCTTACTGTAACCACACATGTTTGATTTAGTAAGTACCAGTAAATCTGCAACATCCACGTTGATGTTATAACTTATGTTTGATTTGGTAAGTACCAGGAATACTGCAACAGCCAACTTACTGTTACCACTTATGTTTGATTTGGTAAGTACCAGTAATACTGCAACAGCCACCTTACTGTTACCACTTAAATTTGATTAGGTAAGTACCAGTAATACTGCAACAGCCACCTTACTGTTACCACTTATGTTTGATTTGGTAAGTACCAGTAATTCTGCAACAGCTACCTTACTGTTACCACATATGCTTGATTTGGTAAGTACCAGTAATACTGCAATAGCCACCTTACTGTTACCACTGATGTTTGATTTAGTAAGTACCAGTAATACTGCAACATCCACGTTGGTGTTACCACTTATGTTTGATTTGGTAAGTACCAAGAATACTGCAACATCCACCTTACTGTTACCACTTATGTTTGATTTGGTAAGTACCAGTAATACTGCAACAGCCACCTTACTGCTACCACTTATGATTGATTTGGTAAGTACCAGTTATACTGCAACATCCACGTTGCTGTTACCAATTATGTTTGATTTGGTAAGTACCAGTAATACTGCAACAGCCACCTTACTGTTACCACTTATGTTTGATTTGATAAGTACCAGTAATACTGCAACAGCCACCTTACTGTAACCACACATGTTTGATTTGGTAAGTACCAGTAAATCTGCAACATCCACGTTGATGTTACAACTTATATTTGATTTGGTAAGTACCAGGAATACTGCAACAGCCAACTTACTGTTACCACTTATGTTTGATTTGGTAAGTACCAGTAATACTGCAACAGCCACCTTACTGTTACCACTTAAACTTGATAAGGGAAGTACCAGTAATACTGCAACAGCCACCTTACTGTTACCACTTATGTTTGATTTGGTAAGTACCAGTAATACTGCAACAGCCACCTTACTGTTACCACATATGTTTGATTTGGTAAGTACCAGTAATACTGCAATAGCCACCTTACTGTTACCACTTATGTTTGATTTAGTAAGCACCAGTAATACTGCAACAGCCACCTTACTGTTACCACTTATGTTTGATTTGGTAAGTACCAGTAATACTGCAACAGTCACCTTACTGTTACCACTTATGTTTGATTTGGTAAGTACCAGTAATACTGCAACATCCACCTTACTGTTACCACTTATGTTTGATTTGGTAAGTACCAGTAATACTGCAACGGCCACCTTACTGTTACCAGATATGTATGACTTGGTAAGAACCAGTAATACTGCAACATCCACGTTGCTGTTACCACTTATGTTTGATTTGGTAAGTACCAGTAATACTGCAACAGTCACGTTGCTGTTACCACTTATATTTGATTTGGTAAGTACCAGTGATACTACAACAGCCACCTTAATGTTACCACATATGTTTGATTTGGTAAGTACCAGCAATACTGCAACAGCCACGTTGCTTTTACCACTTATGTATGATTTGGTAAGTACCAGTAATACAGCAACATCCACCTTACTGTTACCACTTATGTTTGATTTGGTAAGTACCAGTAATACTACAACATCCACCTTACTGTTACCACTTATGTTTGATTTTGTAAGTACCAGTAATACTGCAACATCCACGTTGCTGTTACCACTTATGTTTGATTTGGTAAGTACCAGTAATACTGCAACATCCATGTTGCTGTTACCACATATGTTTGATTTTGTACGTACCAGTAATACTGCAACAGCCACGTTGCTGTTACCACTTATGTTTGATTTGGTAAGTACCAGTAATACTGCAACATCCACCTTACCGTTACGACATATGTTTGATTTGGTAAGTACCAGTAATACTGTAACAGCCACGTTGCTGTTACACCTCATATTTGATTTGGTAAGTACCAGTGATACTACAACAGCTACCGTAATGTTACCAGATATGTTTGATTTGGTAAGTACCAGTAATACTGCAACAGCAACGTTGCTGTTACCACGTATGTTTGATTTGGTAAATACCAGTAATACTGCAACAGCCACCTTACTGTTACCACTTATGTTCGATTTGGTAAGTACCAGTAATACTGCAACCTCCACCTTACTATTACCACTTATGTTTGATTTTGTAAGTACCAGTAATACTGCAACATCCACGTTGCTGTTACCACATATGTTTGATTTGGTAAGTACCAGTAATACTGCAACAGCCACCTTACTGTTACCATATATGTTTGATTTAGTAAGTACCAGTAATACTGCAACATCCACGTTGCTGTTACCACTTATGTTTGATTTGGTAAGTACCAGGAATACTGCAACATCCACCTTGCTGTTACCACTTATGTTTGATTTGGTAAGTACCAGTAATACTGCAACAGCCACCTTACTGCTACCACTTATGTTTGATTTGGTAAGTACCAGTAATACTGCAACATCCACGTTGCTGTTACCAATTATGTTTGATTTGGTAAGTACCAGTAATACTGCAACATCCACGTTGCTGTTACCAATTATGTTTGATTTGGTAAGTACCAGTAATACTGCAACAGCCACCTTACTGTTACCACTTATGTTTGATTTTGTAAGTACCAGTAATACTGCAACATCCACGTTGCTGTTACCACTTATGCTTGATTTGGTAAGTACCAGTAATACTGCAACAGCCACCTTACTGTTACCACATATGTTTGATTTAGTAAGTACCAGTAATACTGCAACATCCACGTTGCTGTTACCACTTATGTTTAATTTGGTAAGTACCAAGAATACTGCAACATCCACCTTACTGTTACCACTTATGTTTGATTTGGTAAGTACCAGTAATACTGCAACAGCCACCTTACTGCTACCACTTATGTTTGATTTGGTAAGTACCAGTAATACTGCAACATCCACGTTGCTGTTACCAATTATGTTTGATTTGGTAAGTACCAGTAATACTGCAACAGGCACCTTACTGTTACCACTTATGCTTGATTTGATAAGTACCAGTAATACTGCAACAGCCACCTTACTGTTACCACACATGTTTGATTTGGTAAGTACCAGTAAATCTGCAACATCCACGTTGATGTTACAACTTATGTTTGATTTAGTAAGTACCAGGAATACTGCAACAGCCAACTTACTGTTACCACATATGTTTGATTTGGTAAGTACCAGTAATACTGAAACAGCCACCTTACTGTTACCACATATGTTTGATTTGGTAAGTATCAGTAATACTGCAATAGGCACCTTACTGTTACCACTGATGTTTGATTTAGTAAGTACAAGTAATACTGCAACAGCCACCTTACTGTTACCACTTATGTTTGATTTAGTAAGTACCAGTAATACTGCAACAGCCACCTTACTGTTACCACTTATGTTTGATTTGGTAAGTACCAGGAATACTGCAACACCCACCTTACTGTTACCACTTATGTTTGATTTGGTAAGTACCAGTAATACTGCAACATCCACCTTACTGTTACCACATATGTTTGACTTGGTAAGAACCAGTAATACTGCAACATCCACGTTGCTGTTACCACTTATGTTTGATTTGGTAAGTACCAGTAATACTGCAACAGCCACCTTACTGTTACCACTTATGTTTGATTTGGTACAGTACCAGTAATACTGCAACAGCCACCTTACTGTTACCACACATGTTTGATTTGGTAAGTACCAGTAAATCTGCAATATCCACGTTGATGTTACCACCTATGTTTGATTTAGTAAGTACCAGGAATACTGCAACAGCCACCTTACTGTTACCACACATGTTTGATTTGGTAAGTACCAGTAATATTGCAACATCCACCTTACTGTTACCACTTATGCTTGATTTGGTAAGTATCAGTAATACTGCAACAGCCACCTTACTGTTACCACTTATGTTTGATTTGGTAAGTACCAGTAATACTACAACATCCACCTTACTGTTACCACTTATGTTTGATTTTGTAAGTACCAGTAATACTGCAACATCCACGTTGCTGTTACCACTTATGTTTGATTTGGTAAGTACCAGTAATACTGCAACATCCATGTTGCTGTTACCACATATGTTTGATTTTGTACGTACCAGTAATACTGCAACAGCCACGTTGCTGTTACCACTTATGTTTGATTTGGTAAGTACCAGTAATACTGCAACATCCACCTTACCGTTACGACATATGTTTGATTTGGTAAGTACCAGTAATACTGTAACAGCCACGTTGCTGTTACACCTCATATTTGATTTGGTAAGTACCAGTGATACTACAACAGCTACCGTAATGTTACCAGATATGTTTGATTTGGTAAGTACCAGTAATACTGCAACAGCAACGTTGCTGTTACCACGTATGTTTGATTTGGTAAATACCAGTAATACTGCAACAGCCACCTTACTGTTACCACTTATGTTCGATTTGGTAAGTACCAGTAATACTGCAACCTCCACCTTACTATTACCACTTATGTTTGATTTTGTAAGTACCAGTAATACTGCAACATCCACGTTGCTGTTACCACATATGTTTGATTTGGTAAGTACCAGTAATACTGCAACAGCCACCTTACTGTTACCATATATGTTTGATTTAGTAAGTACCAGTAATACTGCAACATCCACGTTGCTGTTACCACTTATGTTTGATTTGGTAAGTACCAGGAATACTGCAACATCCACCTTGCTGTTACCACTTATGTTTGATTTGGTAAGTACCAGTAATACTGCAACAGCCACCTTACTGCTACCACTTATGTTTGATTTGGTAAGTACCAGTAATACTGCAACATCCACGTTGCTGTTACCAATTATGTTTGATTTGGTAAGTACCAGTAATACTGCAACATCCACGTTGCTGTTACCAATTATGTTTGATTTGGTAAGTACCAGTAATACTGCAACAGCCACCTTACTGTTACCACTTATGTTTGATTTTGTAAGTACCAGTAATACTGCAACATCCACGTTGCTGTTACCACTTATGCTTGATTTGGTAAGTACCAGTAATACTGCAACAGCCACCTTACTGTTACCACATATGTTTGATTTAGTAAGTACCAGTAATACTGCAACATCCACGTTGCTGTTACCACTTATGTTTAATTTGGTAAGTACCAAGAATACTGCAACATCCACCTTACTGTTACCACTTATGTTTGATTTGGTAAGTACCAGTAATACTGCAACAGCCACCTTACTGCTACCACTTATGTTTGATTTGGTAAGTACCAGTAATACTGCAACATCCACGTTGCTGTTACCAATTATGTTTGATTTGGTAAGTACCAGTAATACTGCAACAGGCACCTTACTGTTACCACTTATGCTTGATTTGATAAGTACCAGTAATACTGCAACAGCCACCTTACTGTTACCACACATGTTTGATTTGGTAAGTACCAGTAAATCTGCAACATCCACGTTGATGTTACAACTTATGTTTGATTTAGTAAGTACCAGGAATACTGCAACAGCCAACTTACTGTTACCACATATGTTTGATTTGGTAAGTACCAGTAATACTGAAACAGCCACCTTACTGTTACCACATATGTTTGATTTGGTAAGTATCAGTAATACTGCAATAGGCACCTTACTGTTACCACTGATGTTTGATTTAGTAAGTACAAGTAATACTGCAACAGCCACCTTACTGTTACCACTTATGTTTGATTTAGTAAGTACCAGTAATACTGCAACAGCCACCTTACTGTTACCACTTATGTTTGATTTGGTAAGTACCAGGAATACTGCAACACCCACCTTACTGTTACCACTTATGTTTGATTTGGTAAGTACCAGTAATACTGCAACATCCACCTTACTGTTACCACATATGTTTGACTTGGTAAGAACCAGTAATACTGCAACATCCACGTTGCTGTTACCACTTATGTTTGATTTGGTAAGTACCAGTAATACTGCAACAGCCACCTTACTGTTACCACTTATGTTTGATTTGGTACAGTACCAGTAATACTGCAACAGCCACCTTACTGTTACCACACATGTTTGATTTGGTAAGTACCAGTAAATCTGCAATATCCACGTTGATGTTACCACCTATGTTTGATTTAGTAAGTACCAGGAATACTGCAACAGCCACCTTACTGTTACCACACATGTTTGATTTGGTAAGTACCAGTAATATTGCAACATCCACCTTACTGTTACCACTTATGCTTGATTTGGTAAGTATCAGTAATACTGCAACAGCCACCTTACTGTTACCACTTATGTTTGATTTGGTAAGTACCAGTAATACTGCAACAGCCACCTTACTGTTACCACTTATGTTTGATTTGGTAAGTACCAGTAATACTGCAACAGCCACGTTGCTGTTACCACTTATGTTTGATTTGGTAAGTACCAGTAATACTGCAACAGTCACGTTGCTGTTACACCTCATATTTGATTTGGTAAGTACCAGTGATACTACAACAGCTACCGTAATGTTATCAGATATGTTTGATTTGGTAAATACCAGTAATACTGCAACAGCCACTTTACTGTTACCACTTATGTTTGATTTGGTAAGTACCAGTAATACTGCAACCTCCACCTTACTATTACCACTTATGTTTGATTTGGTAAGTACCAGTAATACTGCAACAGCCACCTTACTGTTACTACTTATGTTTGATTTTGTAAGTACCAGTAATACTGCAACATCGACGTTGCTGTTACCACATATGTTTGATTAGGTAAGTACCAGTAATACTGCAACAGCCACCTTACTGTTACCACATATGTTTGATTTAGTAAGTACCAGTAATACTGCAATATCCACGTTGCTGTTACCACTTATGTTTGATTTGGTAAGTACCAGGAATACTGCAACATCCACCTTACTGTTACCACTTATGTTTGATTTGGTAAGTACCAGTAATACTGCAACAGCCACCTTACTGCTACCACTTATGTTTGATTTGGTAAGTACCAGTAATACTGCAACATCCACGTTGCTGTTACCAACTATGTTTGATTTGGTAAGTACCAGTAATACTGCAACAGCCACCTTACTGTTACCACTTATGTTTGATTTTGTAAGTACCAGTAATACTGCAACATCCACGTTGCTGTTACCACTTATGTTTGATTTGATAAGTACCAGTAATACTGCAACAGCCACCTTACTGTTACCACATATGTTTGATTTAGTAAGTACCAGTAATACTGCAACATCCACGTTGCTGTTACCACTTATGTTTGATTTGGTAAGTACCAATAATACTGCAACATCCACCTTACTGTTACCACTTATGTTTGATTTGGTAAGTACCAGTAATACTGCAACAGCCACCTTACTGCTACCACTTATGATTGATTTGGTAAGTACCAGTTATACTGCAACATCCACGTTGCTGTTACCAATTATGTTTGATTTGGTAAGTACCAGTAATACTGCAACAGCCACCTTACTGTTACCACTTATGTTTGATTTGATAAGTACCAGTAATACTACAACAGCCACCTTACTGTAACCACACATGTTTGATTTGGTAAGTACCAGTAAATCTGCAACATCCACGTTGATGTTACAACTTATGTTTGATTTGGTAAGTACCAGGAATACTGCAACAGCCAACTTACTGTTACCACTTATGTTTGATTTGGTAAGTACCAGTAATACTGCAACAGCCACCTTACTGTTACCACTTAAATTTGATTAGGTAAGTACCAGTAATACTGCAACAGCCACCTTACTGTTACCACTTATGTTTGATTTGGTAAGTACCAGTAATACTGCAACAGCCACCTTACTGTTACCACATATGTTTGATTTGGTAAGTACCAGTAATACTGCAATAGCCACCTTACTGTTACCACTGATGTTTGATTTAGTAAGTACAAGTAATACTGCAACATCCACGTTGCTGTTACCACTTATGTTTGATTTGGTAAGTACCAAGAATACTGCAACATCCACCTTACTGTTACCACTTATGTTTGATTTGGTAAGTACCAGTAATACTGCAACAGCCACCTTACTGCTACCACTTATGATTGATTTGGTAAGTACCAGTTATACTGCAACATCCACGTTGCTGTTACCAATTATGTTTGATTTGGTAAGTACCAGTAATACTGCAACAGCCACCTTACTGTTACCACTTATGTTTGATTTGATAAGTACCAGTAATACTGCAACAGCCACCTTACTGTAACCACACATGTTTGATTTGGTAAGTACCAGTAAATCTGCAACATCCACGTTGATGTTACAACTTATATTTGATTTGGTAAGTACCAGGAATACTGCAACAGCCAACTTACTGTTACCACTTATGTTTGATTTGGTAAGTACCAGTAATACTGCAACAGCCACCTTACTGTTACCACTTAAACTTGATAAGGGAAGTACCAGTAATACTGCAACAGCCACCTTACTGTTACCACTTATGTTTGATTTGGTAAGTACCAGTAATACTGCAACAGCCACCTTACTGTTACCACATATGTTTGATTTGGTAAGTACCAGTAATACTGCAACAGTCACCTTACTGTTACCACTTATGTTTGATTTGGTAAGTACCAGTAATACTGCAACATCCACCTTACTGTTACCACTTATGTTTGATTTGGTAAGTACCAGTAATACTGCAACGGCCACCTTACTGTTACCAGATATGTTTGACTTGGTAAGAACCAGTAATACTGCAACATCCACGTTGCTGTTACCACTTATGTTTGATTTGGTAAGTACCAGTAATACTGCAACAGTCACTTTACTGTTACCACTTATGTTTGATTTGGTAAGTACCAGTAATACTGCAACAGCCACGTTGCTGTTACCACTTATATTTGATTTGGTAAGTACCAGTGATACTACAACAGCCACCTTAATGTTACCACATATGTTTGATTTGGTAAGTACCAGCAATACTGCAACAGCCACGTTGCTTTTACCACTTATGTATGATTTGGTAAGTACCAGTAATACAGCAACATCCACCTTACTGTTACCACTTATGTTTGATTTGGTAAGTACCAGTAATACTACAACATCCACCTTACTGTTACCACTTATGTTTGATTTTGTAAGTACCAGTAATACTGCAACATCCACGTTGCTGTTACCACTTATGTTTGATTTGGTAAGTACCAGTAATACTGCAACATCCATGTTGCTGTTACCACATATGTTTGATTTTGTACGTACCAGTAATACTGCAACAGCCACGTTGCTGTTACCACTTATGTTTGATTTGGTAAGTACCAGTAATACTGCAACATCCACCTTACCGTTACGACATATGTTTGATTTGGTAAGTACCAGTAATACTGTAACAGCCACGTTGCTGTTACACCTCATATTTGATTTGGTAAGTACCAGTGATACTACAACAGCTACCGTAATGTTACCAGATATGTTTGATTTGGTAAGTACCAGTAATACTGCAACAGCCACGTTGCTGTTACCACGTATGTTTGATTTGGTAAATACCAGTAATACTGCAACAGCCACCTTACTGTTACCACTTATGTTTGATTTGGTAAGTACCAGTAATACTGCAACATCCACCTTACTATTACCACTTATGTTTGATTTTGTAAGTACCAGTAATACTGCAACATCCACGTTGCTGTTACCACATATGTTTGATTTGGTAAGTACCAGTAATACTGCAACAGCCACCTTACTGTTACCATATATGTTTGATTTAGTAAGTACCAGTAATACTGCAACATCCACGTTGCTGTTACCACTTATGTTTGATTTGGTAAGTACCAGGAATACTGCAACATCCACCTTGCTGTTACCACTTATGTTTGATTTGGTAAGTACCAGTAATACTGCAACAGCCACCTTACTGCTACCACTTATGTTTGATTTGGTAAGTACCAGTAATACTGCAACATCCACGTTGCTGTTACCAATTATGTTTGATTTGGTAAGTACCAGTAATACTGCAACATCCACGTTGCTGTTACCAATTATGTTTGATTTGGTAAGTACCAGTAATACTGCAACAGCCACCTTACTGTTACCACTTATGTTTGATTTTGTAAGTACCAGTAATACTGCAACATCCACGTTGCTGTTACCACTTATGCTTGATTTGGTAAGTACCAGTAATACTGCAACAGCCACCTTACTGTTACCACATATGTTTGATTTAGTAAGTACCAGTAATACTGCAACATCCACGTTGCTGTTACCACTTATGTTTAATTTGGTAAGTACCAAGAATACTGCAACATCCACCTTACTGTTACCACTTATGTTTGATTTGGTAAGTACCAGTAATACTGCAACAGCCACCTTACTGCTACCACTTATGTTTGATTTGGTAAGTACCAGTAATACTGCAACATCCACGTTGCTGTTACCAATTATGTTTGATTTGGTAAGTACCAGTAATACTGCAACAGGCACCTTACTGTTACCACTTATGTTTGATTTGGTAAGTACCAGTAAATCTGCAACATCCACGTTGATGCTACAACTTATGTTTGATTTAGTAAGTACCAGGAATACTGCAACAGCCAACTTACTGTTACCACATATGTTTGATTTGGTAAGTACCAGTAATACTGAAACAGCCACCTTACTGTTACCACATATGTTTGATTTGGTAAGTATCAGTAATACTGCAATAGGCACCTTACTGTTACCACTGATGTTTGATTTAGTAAGTACAAGTAATACTGCAACAGCCACCTTACTGTTACCACTTATGTTTGATTTAGTAAGTACCAGTAATACTGCAACAGCCACCTTACTGTTACCACTTATGTTTGATTTGGTAAGTACCAGGAATACTGCAACACCCACCTTACTGTTACCACTTATGTTTGATTTGGTAAGTACCAGTAATACTGCAACAGCCACCTTACTGTTACCACTTATGTTTGATTTGGTAAGTACCAGTAATACTGCAACATCCACCTTACTGTTACCACATATGTTTGACTTGGTAAGAACCAGTAATACTGCAACATCCACGTTGCTGTTACCACTTATGTTTGATTTGGTAAGTACCAGTAATACTGCAACAGCCACCTTACTGTTACCACTTATGTTTGATTTGGTACAGTACCAGTAATACTGCAACATCCACGTTGCTGTTACCAATTATGTTTGATTTGATAAGTACCAGTAATACTGCAACAGCCACCTTACTGTTACCACACATGTTTGATTTGGTAAGTACCAGTAAATCTGCAATATCCACGTTGATGTTACCACCTATGTTTGATTTAGTAAGTACCAGGAATACTGCAACAGCCACCTTACTGTTACCACACATGTTTGATTTGGTAAGTACCAGTAATATTGCAACATCCACCTTACTGTTACCACTTATGCTTGATTTGGTAAGTATCAGTAATACTGCAACAGCCACCTTACTGTTACCACTTATGTTTGATTTGGTAAGTACCAGTAATACTGCAACAGCCACCTTACTGTTACCACTTATGTTTGATTTGGTAAGTACCAGTAATACTGCAACAGCCACCTTACTGTTACCACATATGTTTGATTTGTTAAGTACCAGTAATACTGCAACATCCAAGTTGCTGTTACCACTTATGTTTGATTTGGTAAGTACCAGGAATACTGCAACACCCACCTTACTGTTATCACTTATGTTTGATTTGGTAAGTACCAGTAATACTGCAACATCCACCTTACTGTTACCACATATGTTTGACTTGGTAAGAACCAGTAATACTGCAACATCCACGTTGCTGTTACCACTTATGTTTGATTTGGTAAGTACCAGTAATACTGCAACAGCCACCTTACTGTTACCACTTATGTTTGATTTGGTATAGTACCAGTAATACTGCAACATCCACGTTGCTGTTACCACTTATGTTTGATTTGATAAGTACCAGTAATACTGCAACAGCCACCTTACTGTTACCACACATGTTTGATTTGGTAAGTACCAGTAAATCTGCAACATCCACGTTGATGTTACCACCTATGTTTGATTTGGTAAGTACCAGGAATACTGCAACAGCCACCTTACTGTTACCATACATGTTTGATTTGGTAAGTACCAGTAATATTGCAACATCCACCTTACTGTTACCACTTATGCTTGATTTGGTAAGTACAAGTAATACTGCAACAGCCACCTTACTGCTACCACTTATGTTTGATTTGGTAAGTACCAGTAATACTGCAACAGCCACCTTACTGCTACCACTTATGTTTGATTTGGTAAGTACCAGTAATACTGCAATAGCTACCTTACTGTTACCACTGATGTTTGATTTAGTAAGTACCAGTAATACTACAACAGCCACCTTACTGTTACCGCTTATGTTTGATTTAGTAAGTACCAGGAATACTGCAACAGCCACCTTACTGTTACCACTTATGTTTGATTTGGTAAGTACCAGTAATACTGCAACAGCCACCTTACTGTTACCACTTATGCTTGATTTGGTAAGTACCAGTAATACTGCTACAGCCACCTTATTGTTACCACTTATGTTTGATTTGGTAAGTACCAATAATACTGCAACAGTCACCTTACTGTTACCACTTATGTTTGATTTGGTAAGTACCAGTAATACTGCAACATCCACCTTACTGTTACCACTTATGTTTGATTTGGTAAGTACAAGTAATACTGCAACAGCCACCTTACTGTTACCACTTATGTTTGATTTGGTAAGTACCAGTAATACTGCAACATCCACCTTACTGTTACCACATATGTTTGACTTGGTAAGAACCAGTAATACTGCAACATTCACGTTGCTGTTATCACTTATGTTTGATTTGGTAAGTACCAGTAATACTGCAACATCCACCTTACTGTTACCACGTATGTTTGATTTGGCAAGTACCATTAATACTGCAACAGCCACCTTACTGTTACCACTTATGTTTGATTTGGTAAGTACCAGTAATACTGCAACATCCACCTTACTGTTACCACTTATGTTTGATTTGGTAAGTACCAGTAATACTGCAATAGCCACATTACTGTTACCACTTATATTTGATTTGGTAAGTACCAGTATACTGCAACAGCCACGTTGCTGTTACCACATATGTTTGATTTGGTAAGTACCAGTAATACTGCAACAGCCACCTTACTGTTACCACTTATGTTTGATTTGGTAGGTATCAGTAATACTGCAACAGCCACCTTACTGTTACCACATATGTTTGATTTGGTAAGTACCAGTAATACTGCAACATCCACGTTGCTGCTACCGCTTATGTTTGATTTGGTAAGTACCAGTAATACTGCAACAGCCACGTTGCTGTTACCACTTATGTTTGATTTGGTAAGTACCAGTAATATTGCAACAGCCACCTTACTGTTACCACTTATGTTTGATTTGGTAAGTACCAATAATACTGCAACAGCCATATTACTGTTACCACTTATGTTTGATTTGGTAAATATCAGTAATACTGCAACAGCCACCTTACTGTTATCACTTATGTTTGATTTGGTAAGTACCAGTAATACTGCAACAGCCACCTTATTGTTATCACATATGTTTGATTTGGTAAGTACCAGTAATACTGCAACAGCCACCTTACTGTTACCACTTATGTTTGATTTAGTAAGTACCAGTAATACTGCAACAGCCACCTTACTGTTAACACTTATGTTTGATTTGGTAAATACCAGTAATACTGCAACAGCCACCTTACTGTTACCACTTATGTTTGATTTAGTAAGTACCAGTAATACTGCAAAAGCCACCTTACTCTTAACACTTATGTTTGATTTGGTAAGTACCAGTAATACTGCAACAGCCACCTTACTGTTACCACATATGTTTGATTTGGTAAGTACCAGTAATACTGCAACAGCCACCTTACTGTTACCACATATGTTTGATTTGGTAAGTACCAGTAATACTGCAACATCCACCTTACTGTTACCACATATGTTTGACTTGGTAAGAACCAGTAATACTGCAACATCCACGTTGCTGTTACCACTTATGTTTGATTTGGTAAGTACCAGTAATACTGCAACAGCCACCTTACTGTTACCACTTATGTTTGATTTGGTATAGTACCAGTAATACTGCAACATCCACGTTGCTGTTACCAATTATGTTTGATTTGATAAGTACCAGTAATACTGCAACAGCCACCTTACTGCTACCACACATGTTTGATTTGGTAAGTACCAGTAAATCTGCAACATCCACGTTGATGTTACCACCTATGTTTGATTTAGTAAGTACCAGGAATACTGCAACAGCCACCTTACTGTTACCACACATGTTTGATTTGGTAAGTACCAGTAATATTGCAACATCCACCTTACTGTTACCACTTATGCTTGATTTGGTAAGTACCAGTAATACTGCAACAGCCACCTTACTGCTACCACTTATGATTGATTTGGTAAGTACCAGTAATACTGCAATAGCCGCCTTACTGTTACCACTGATGTTTGATTTAGTAAGTACCAGTAATACTACAACAGCCACCTTACTGTTACCGCTTATGTTTGATTTAGTAAGTACCAGGAATACTGCAACAGCCACCTTACTGTTACCACTTATGTTTGATTTGGTAAGTACCAGTAATACTGCAACAGCCACCTTACTGTTACCACTTATGCTTGAGTTGGGAAGTACCAGTAATACTGCTACAGCCACCTTATTGTTACCACTTATGTTTGATTTGGTAAGTACCAGTAATACTGCAACAGTCACCTTACTGTTACCACTTATGTTTGATTTGGTAAGTACCAGTAATACTGCAACATCCACCTTACTGTTACCACTTATGTTTGATTTGGTAAGTACAAGTAATACTGCAACAGCCACCTTACTGTTACCACTTATGTTTGATTTGGTAAGTACCAGTAATACTGCAACATCCACCTTACTGTTACCACATATGTTTGACTTGGTAAGAACCAGTAATACTGCAACATCCACGTTGCTGTTATCACTTATGTTTGATTTGGTAAGTACCAGTAATACTGCAACATCCACCTTACTGTTACCACTTATGTTTGATTTGGTAAGTACCATTAATACTGCAACAGCCACCTTACTGTTACCACATATGTTTGATTTGGTAAGTACCAGTAATACTGCAACATCCACCTTACTGTTACCACATATGTTTGATTTGGTAAGTACCAGTAATACTGCAACAGCCACCTTACTGTTACCACTTATGTTTGATTTGGTAAGTACCAGTAATACTGCAATAGCCACCTTACTGTTACCACTTATATTTGATTTGGTAAGTACCAGTATACTGCAACAGCCACGTTGCTGTTACCACATATGTTTGATTTGGTAAGTACCAGTAATACTGCAACAGCCACCTTACTTTTACCACTTATGTTTGATTTGGTAGGTATCAGTAATATTGCAACAGCCACCTTACTGTTACCACATATGTTTGATTTGGTAAGTACCAGTAATACTGCAACATCCACGTTGCTGTTACCGCTTATGTTTGATTTGGTAAGTACCAGGAATACTGCAACACCCACCTTACTGTTACCACTTATGTTTGATTTGGTAAGTACCAGTAATACTGCAACAGCCACCTTACTGTTACCACTAATGTTTGATTTGGTAAGTACCAGTAATACTGCAACATCCACCTTACTGTTACCACATATGTGTGACTTGGTAAGAACCAGTAATACTGCAATATCCACGTTGCTGTTACCACTTATGTTTGATTTGGTAAGTACCAGTAATACTGCAACAGCCACCTTACTGTTACCACTTATGTTTGATTTGGTATAGTACCAGTAATACTGCAACATCCACGTTGCTGTTACCAATTATGTTTGATTTGATAAGTACCAGTAATACTGCAACAGCCACCTTACTGTTACCACACATGTTTGATTTGGTAAGTACCAGTAAATCTGCAACATCCACGTTGATGTTACCACCTATGTTTGATTTAGTAAGTACCAGGAATACTGCAACAGCCACCTTACTGTTACCACACATGTTTGATTTGGTAAGTACCAGTAATATTGCAACATCCACCTTACTGTTGCCACTTATGCTTGATTTGGTAAGTACCAGTAATACTGCAACAGCCACCTTACTGTTACCACTTATGCTTGATTTGGTAAGTACCAGTAATACTGCAACAGCCACCTTACTGTTACCACTTATGTTTGATTTGGTAAGTACCAGTAATACTGCAACAGCCACCTTACTGTTACCACATATGTTTGATTTGTTAAGTACCAGTAATACTGCAACATCCACGTTGCTGTTACCACTTATGTTTGATTTGGTAAGTGCCAGGAATACTGCAACACCCACCTTACTGTTACCACTTATGTTTGATTTAGTAAGTACCAGTAATACTGCAACAGCCACCTTACTGTTACCACTGATGTTTGATTTAGTAAGTACCAGTAATACTACAACAGCCACCTTACTGTTACCGCTTATGTTTGATTTAGTAAGTACCAGGAATACTGCAACAGCCACCTTACTGTTACCACTTATGTTTGATTTGGTAAGTACCAGTAATACTGCAACATCCACCTTACTGTTACCACTTATGCTTGATTTGGTAAGTACCAGTAATACTGCTACAGCCACCTTATTGTTACCACTTATGTTTGATTTGGTAAGTACCAGTAATACTGCAACAGTCACCTTACTGTTACCACTTATGTTTGATTTGGTAAGTACCAGTAATACTGCAACATCCACCTTACTGTTACCACTTATGTTTGATTTGGTAAGTACAAGTAATACTGCAACAGCCACCTTACTGTTACCACTTATGTTTGATTTGGTAAGTACCAGTAATACTGCAACATCCACCTTACTGTTACCACATATGTTTGACTTGGTAAGAACCAGTAATACTGCAACATCCACGTTGCTGTTATCACTTATGTTTTATTTGGTAAGTACCAGTAATACTGCAACATCCACCTTACTGTTACCACTTATGTTTGATCTGGTAAGTACCATCAATACTGCAACAGCCACCTTACTGTTACCACTTATGTTTGATTTGGTAAGTACCAGTAATACTGCAACATCCACCTTACTGTTACCAGATATGTTTGATTTGGTAAGTACCAGTAATACTGCAACAGCCACCTTACTGTTACCACTTATGTTTGATTTGGTAAGTACCAGTAATACTGCAATAGCCACCTTACTGTTACCACTTATATTTGATTTGGTAAGTACCAGTATACTGCAACAGCCACGTTGCTGTTACCACATATGTTTGATTTGGTAAGTACCAGTAATACTGCAACAGCCACCTTACTTTTACCACTTATGTTTGATTTGGTAGGTATCAGTAATACTGCAACAGCCACCTTACTGTTACCACATATGTTTGATTTGGTAAGTACCAGTAATACTGCAACATCCACGTTGCTGTTACCGCTTATGTTTGATTTGGTAAGTACCAGGAATACTGCAACACCCACCTTACTGTTACCACTTATGTTTGATTTGGTAAGTACCAGTAATACTGCAACAGCCACCTTACTGTTACCACTAATGTTTGATTTGGTAAGTACCAGTAATACTGCAACATCCACCTTACTGTTACCACATATGTGTGACTTGGTAAGAACCAGTAATACTGCAATATCCACGTTGCTGTTACCACTTATGTTTGATTTGGTAAGTACCAGTAATACTGCAACAGCCACCTTACTGTTACCACTTATGTTTGATTTGGTATAGTACCAGTAATACTGCAACATCCACGTTGCTGTTACCAATTATGTTTGATTTGATAAGTACCAGTAATACTGCAACAGCCACCTTACTGTTACCACACATGTTTGATTTGGTAAGTACCAGTAAATCTGCAACATCCACGTTGATGTTACCACCTATGTTTGATTTAGTAAGTACCAGGAATACTGCAACAGCCACCTTACTGTTACCACACATGTTTGGTTTGGTAAGTATCAGTAATATTGCAACATCCACCTTACTGTTGCCACTTATGCTTGATTTGGTAAGTACCAGTAATACTGCAACAGCCACCTTACTGTTACCACTTATGTTTGATTTGGTAAGTACCAGTAAAACTGCAACAGCCACCTTACTGTTACCACTTATGTTTGATTTGGTAAGTACCAGTAATACTGCAACAGCCACCTTACTGTTACCACATATGTTTGATTTGTTAAGTACCAGTAATACTGCAACATCCACGTTGCTGTTACCACTTATGTTTGATTTGGTAAGTGCCAGGAATACTGCAACACCCACCTTACTGTTACCACTTATGTTTGATTTAGTAAGTACCAGTAATACTGCAACAGCCACCTTACTGTTACCACTTATGTTTGATTTAGTAAGTACCAGTAATACTGCAACATCCACCTTACTGTTACCACATATGTTTGACTTGGTAAGAACCAGTAATACTGCAACATCCACGTTGCTGTTACCACTTATGTTTGATTTGGTAAGTACCAGTAATACTGCAACAGCCACCTTACTGTTACCACTTATGTTTGATTTGGTATAGTACCAGTAATACTGCAACATCCACGTTGCTGTTACCAATTATGTTTGATTTGATAAGTACCAGTAATACTGCAACAGCCACCTTACTGTTACCACACATGTTTGATTTGGTAAGTACCAGTAAATCTGCAACATCCACATTGATGTTACCACCTATGTTTGATTTAGTAAGTACCAGGAATACTGCAACAGCCACCTTACTGTTACCACACATGTTTGATTTGGTAAGGACCAGTAATATTGCAACATCCACCTTACTGTTACCACTTATGCTTGATTTGGTAAGTACCAGTAATACTGCAACAGCCACCTTACTGCTACCACTTATGTTTGATTTGGTAAGTACCAGTAATACTGCAATAGGCACCTTACTGTTACCACATATGTTTGATTTAGTAAGTACCAGTAATACTACAACATCCACCTTACTGTTACCACTTATGTTTGATTTGGTAAGTACCAGTAATACTGCAACAGCCACCTTACTGTTACCACTTATGCTTGATTTGGTAAGTACCAGTAATACTGCTACAGCCACCTTATTGTTACCACTTATGCTTGATGTGGTAAGTACCAATAATACTGCAACAGTCACCTTACTGTTACCACTTATGTTTGATTTGGTAAGTACCAGTAATACTGCAACATCCATCTTACTGTTACCACTTATGTTTGATTTGGTAAGTACAAGTAATACTGCAACAGCCACCTTACTGTTACCACTTATGTTTGATTTGGTAAGTACCAGTAATACTGCAACATCCACCTTACTGTTACCACATATGTTTGACTTGGTAAGAACCAGTAATACTGCAACATCCACGTTGCTGTTATCACTTATGTTTGATTTGGTAAGTACCAGTAATACTGCAACATCCACCTTACTGTTACCACTTATGTTTGAGTTGGTAAGTACCATTAATACTGCAACAGCCACCTTACTGTTACCACTTATGTTTGATTTGGTAAGTACCAGTAATACTGCAACATCCACCTTACTGTTACCACTTATGTTTGATTTGGTAAGTACCAGTAATACTGCAACAGCCACCTTACTGTTACCACTTATGCTTGATTTGGTAAGTACCAGTAATACTGCAATAGCCACCTTACTGTTACCACTTATATTTGATTTGGTAAGTACCAGTATACTGCAACAGCCACGTTGCTGTTACCACATATGTTTGATTTGGTAAGTACCAGTAATACTGCAACAGCCACCTTACTGTTACCACTTATGTTTGATTTGGTAGGTATCAGTAATACTGCAACAGCCACCTTACTGTTACCACATATGTTTGATTTGGTAAGTACCAGTAATACTGCAACATCCACGTTGCTGTTACCGCTTATGTTTGATTTGGTAAGTACCAGTAATACTGCAACAGCCACGTTGCTGTTACCACTTATGTTTGGTTTGGTAAGTACCAGTAATATTGCAACAGCCACCTTACTTCTACCACTTATGTTTGATTTGGTAAGTACCAGTAATACTGCAACAGCCACCTTACTGTTATCACTTATGTTTGAATTGGTAAGTACCAATAATACTGCAACAGCCATCTTACTGTTACCACTTATGTTTGATTTGGTAAATATCAGTAATACTGCAACAGCCACCTTACTGTTATCACTTATGTTTGATTTGGTAAGTACCAGTAATACTGCAACAGCCACCTTATTGTTATCACATATGTTTGATTTGGTAAGTACCAGTAATACTGCAACAGCTACCTTACTGTTACCACTTATGTTTGATTTAGTAAGTACCAGTAATACTGCAACAGCCACCTTACTGTTACCACTTATGTTTGATTTGGTAAGTACCAGTAATACTGCAACAGCCACCTTACTGTTACCACATATGTTTCATTTGTTAAGTACCAGTAATACTGCAACATCCACGTTGCTGTTACCACTTATGTTTGATTTGGTAAGTGCCAGGAATACTGCAACACCCACCTTACTGTTACCACTTATGTTTGATTTAGTAAGTACCAGTAATACTGCAACAGCCACCTTACTGTTACCACTGATGTTTGATTTAGTAAGTACCAGTAATACTACAACAGCCACCTTACTGTTACCGCTTATGTTTGATTTAGTAAGTACCAGGAATACTGCAACAGCCACCTTACTGTTACCACTTATGTTTGATTTGGTAAGTACCAGTAATACTGCAACAGCCACCTTACTGTTACCACTTATGCTTGATTTGATAAGTACCAGTAATACTGCTACAGCCACCTTATTGTTACCACTTATGTTTGATTTGGTAAGTACCAGTAATACTGCAATAGCCACCTTACTGTTACCACTTATATTTGATTTGGTAAGTACCAGTATACTGCAACAGCCACGTTGCTGTTACCACATATGTTTGATTTGGTAAGTACCAGTAATACTGCAACAGCCACCTTACTTTTACCACTTATGTTTGATTTGGTAGGTATCAGTAATACTGCAACAGCCACCTTACTGTTACCACATATGTTTGATTTGGTAAGTACCAGTAATACTGCAACATCAACGTTGCTGTTACCGCTTATGTTTGATTTGGTAAGTACCAGGAATACTGCAACACCCACCTTACTGTTACCACTTATGTTTGATTTGGTAAGTACCAGTAATACTGCAACAGCCACCTTACTGTTACCACTAATGTTTGATTTGGTAAGTACCAGTAATACTGCAACATCCACCTTACTGTTACCACATATGTGTGACTTGGTAAGAACCAGTAATACTGCAATATCCACGTTGCTGTTACCACTTATGTTTGATTTGGTAAGTACCAGTAATACTGCAACAGCCACCTTACTGTTACCACTTATGTTTGATTTGGTATAGTACCAGTAATACTGCAACATCCACGTTGCTGTTACCAATTATGTTTGATTTGATAAGTACCAGTAATACTGCAACAGCCACCTTACTGTTACCACACATGTTTGATTTGGTAAGTACCAGTAAATCTGCAACATCCACGTTGATGTTACCACCTATGTTTGATTTAGTAAGTACCAGGAATACTGCAACAGCCACCTTACTGTTACCACACATGTTTGGTTTGGTAAGTATCAGTAATATTGCAACATCCACCTTACTGTTGCCACTTATGCTTGATTTGGTAAGTACCAGTAATACTGCAACAGCCACCTTACTGTTACCACTTATGTTTGATTTGGTAAGTACCAGTAAAACTGCAACAGCCACCTTACTGTTACCACTTATGTTTGATTTGGTAAGTACCAGTAATACTGCAACAGCCACCTTACTGTTACCACATATGTTTGATTTGTTAAGTACCAGTAATACTGCAACATCCACGTTGCTGTTACCACTTATGTTTGATTTGGTAAGTGCCAGGAATACTGCAACACCCACCTTACTGTTACCACTTATGTTTGATTTAGTAAGTACCAGTAATACTGCAACAGCCACCTTACTGTTACCACTTATGTTTGATTTAGTAAGTACCAGTAATACTGCAACATCCACCTTACTGTTACCACATATGTTTGACTTGGTAAGAACCAGTAATACTGCAACATCCACGTTGCTGTTACCACTTATGTTTGATTTGGTAAGTACCAGTAATACTGCAACAGCCACCTTACTGTTACCACTTATGTTTGATTTGGTATAGTACCAGTAATACTGCAACATCCACGTTGCTGTTACCAATTATGTTTGATTTGATAAGTACCAGTAATACTGCAACAGCCACCTTACTGTTACCACACATGTTTGATTTGGTAAGTACCAGTAAATCTGCAACATCCACATTGATGTTACCACCTATGTTTGATTTAGTAAGTACCAGGAATACTGCAACAGCCACCTTACTGTTACCACACATGTTTGATTTGGTAAGGACCAGTAATATTGCAACATCCACCTTACTGTTACCACTTATGCTTGATTTGGTAAGTACCAGTAATACTGCAACAGCCACCTTACTGCTACCACTTATGTTTGATTTGGTAAGTACCAGTAATACTGCAATAGGCACCTTACTGTTACCACATATGTTTGATTTAGTAAGTACCAGTAATACTACAACATCCACCTTACTGTTACCACTTATGTTTGATTTGGTAAGTACCAGTAATACTGCAACAGCCACCTTACTGTTACCACTTATGCTTGATTTGGTAAGTACCAGTAATACTGCTACAGCCACCTTATTGTTACCACTTATGCTTGATGTGGTAAGTACCAATAATACTGCAACAGTCACCTTACTGTTACCACTTATGTTTGATTTGGTAAGTACCAGTAATACTGCAACATCCATCTTACTGTTACCACTTATGTTTGATTTGGTAAGTACAAGTAATACTGCAACAGCCACCTTACTGTTACCACTTATGTTTGATTTGGTAAGTACCAGTAATACTGCAACATCCACCTTACTGTTACCACATATGTTTGACTTGGTAAGAACCAGTAATACTGCAACATCCACGTTGCTGTTATCACTTATGTTTGATTTGGTAAGTACCAGTAATACTGCAACATCCACCTTACTGTTACCACTTATGTTTGAGTTGGTAAGTACCATTAATACTGCAACAGCCACCTTACTGTTACCACTTATGTTTGATTTGGTAAGTACCAGTAATACTGCAACATCCACCTTACTGTTACCACTTATGTTTGATTTGGTAAGTACCAGTAATACTGCAACAGCCACCTTACTGTTACCACTTATGCTTGATTTGGTAAGTACCAGTAATACTGCAATAGCCACCTTACTGTTACCACTTATATTTGATTTGGTAAGTACCAGTATACTGCAACAGCCACGTTGCTGTTACCACATATGTTTGATTTGGTAAGTACCAGTAATACTGCAACAGCCACCTTACTGTTACCACTTATGTTTGATTTGGTAGGTATCAGTAATACTGCAACAGCCACCTTACTGTTACCACATATGTTTGATTTGGTAAGTACCAGTAATACTGCAACATCCACGTTGCTGTTACCGCTTATGTTTGATTTGGTAAGTACCAGTAATACTGCAACAGCCACGTTGCTGTTACCACTTATGTTTGGTTTGGTAAGTACCAGTAATATTGCAACAGCCACCTTACTTCTACCACTTATGTTTGATTTGGTAAGTACCAGTAATACTGCAACAGCCACCTTACTGTTATCACTTATGTTTGAATTGGTAAGTACCAATAATACTGCAACAGCCATCTTACTGTTACCACTTATGTTTGATTTGGTAAATATCAGTAATACTGCAACAGCCACCTTACTGTTATCACTTATGTTTGATTTGGTAAGTACCAGTAATACTGCAACAGCCACCTTATTGTTATCACATATGTTTGATTTGGTAAGTACCAGTAATACTGCAACAGCTACCTTACTGTTACCACTTATGTTTGATTTAGTAAGTACCAGTAATACTGCAACAGCCACCTTACTGTTACCACTTATGTTTGATTTGGTAAGTACCAGTAATACTGCAACAGCCACCTTACTGTTACCACATATGTTTCATTTGTTAAGTACCAGTAATACTGCAACATCCACGTTGCTGTTACCACTTATGTTTGATTTGGTAAGTGCCAGGAATACTGCAACACCCACCTTACTGTTACCACTTATGTTTGATTTAGTAAGTACCAGTAATACTGCAACAGCCACCTTACTGTTACCACTGATGTTTGATTTAGTAAGTACCAGTAATACTACAACAGCCACCTTACTGTTACCGCTTATGTTTGATTTAGTAAGTACCAGGAATACTGCAACAGCCACCTTACTGTTACCACTTATGTTTGATTTGGTAAGTACCAGTAATACTGCAACAGCCACCTTACTGTTACCACTTATGCTTGATTTGGTAAGTACCAGTAATACTGCTACAGCCACCTTATTGTTACCACTTATGTTTGATTTGGTAAGTACCAGTAATACTGCAACAGTCACCTTACTGTTACCACTTATGTTTGGTTTGGTAAGTACCAGTAATACTGCAACATCCACCTTACTGTTACCACTTATGTTTGATTTGGTAAGTAAAAGTAATACTGCAACAGCCACCTTACTGTTACCACTTATGTTTGATTTGGTAAGTACCAATAATACTGCAACATCCACCTTACTGTTACCACATATGTTTGACTTGGTAAGAACCAGTAATACTGCAACATCCACGTTGCTGTTATCACTTATGTTTGATTTGGTAAGTACCAGTAATACTGCAACATCCACCTTACTGTTACCATTTATGTTTGATTTGGTAAGTACCATTAATGCTGCAACAGCCACCTTACTGTTACCACTTATGTTTGATTTGGTAAGTACCAGTAATACTGCAACATCCACCTTACTGTTACCACATATGTTTGATTTGGTAAGTACCAGTAATACTGCAACAGCCACCTTACTGTTACCACTTATGTTTGATTTGGTAAGTACCAGTAATACTGCAATAGCCACCTTACTGTTACCACTTATATTTGATTTGGTAAGTACCAGTATACTGCAACAGCCACGTTGCTGTTACCACATATGTTTGATTTGGTAAGTACCAGTAATACTGCAACAGCCACCTTACTTTTACCACTTATGTTTGATTTGGTAGGTATCAGTAATACTGCAACAGCCACCTTACTGTTACCACATATGTTTGATTTGGTAAGTACCAGTAATACTGCAACATCCACGTTGCTGTTACCGCTTATGTTTGATTTGGTAAGTACCAGGAATACTGCAACACCCACCTTACTGTTACCACTTATGTTTGATTTGGTAAGTACCAGTAATACTGCAACAGCCACCTTACTGTTACCACTAATGTTTGATTTGGTAAGTACCAGTAATACTGCAACATCCACCTTACTGTTACCACATATGTGTGACTTGGTAAGAACCAGTAATACTGCAATATCCACGTTGCTGTTACCACTTATGTTTGATTTGGTAAGTACCAGTAATACTGCAACAGCCACCTTACTGTTACCACTTATGTTTGATTTGGTATAGTACCAGTAATACTGCAACATCCACGTTGCTGTTACCAATTATGTTTGATTTGATAAGTACCAGTAATACTGCAACAGCCACCTTACTGTTACCACACATGTTTGATTTGGTAAGTACCAGTAAATCTGCAACATCCACGTTGATGTTACCACCTATGTTTGATTTAGTAAGTACCAGGAATACTGCAACAGCCACCTTACTGTTACCACACATGTTTGATTTGGTAAGTACCAGTAATATTGCAACATCCACCTTACTGTTGCCACTTATGCTTGATTTGGTAAGTACCAGTAATACTGCAACAGCCACCTTACTGTTACCACTTATGTTTGATTTGGTAAGTACCAGTAATACTGCAACAGCCACCTTACTGTTACCACTTATGTTTGATTTGGTAAGTACCAGTAATACTTCAACAGCCACCTTACTGTTACCACATATGTTTGATTTGTTAAGTACCAGTAATACTGCAACATCCACGTTGCTGTTACCCCTTATGTTTGATTTGGTAAGTGCCAGGAATACTGCAACACCCACCTTACTGTTACCACTTATGTTTGATTTAGTAAGTACCAGTAATACTGCAACAGCCACCTTACTGTTACCACTTATGTTTTATTTGGTAAGTACCAGTAATACTGCAACAGCCACCTTACTGTTACCACATATGTTTGACTTGGTAAGAACCAGTAATACTGCAACATCCACGTTGCTGTTACCACTTATGTTTGATTTGGTAAGTACCAGTAATACTGCAACAGCCACCTTACTGTTACCACTTATGTTTGATTTGGTATAGTACCAGTAATACTGCAACATCCACGTTGCTGTTACCAATTATGTTTGATTTGATAAGTACCAGTAATACTGCAACAGCCACCTTACTGTTACCACACATGTTTGATTTGGTAAGTACCAGTAAATCTGCAACATCCACGTTGATGTTACCACCTATGTTTGATTTAGTAAGTACCAGGAATACTGCAACAGCCACCTTACTGTTACCACACATGTTTGATTTGGTAAGTACCAGTAATATTGCAACATCCACCTTACTGTTACCACTTATGCTTGATTTGGTAAGTACCAGTAATACTGCAACAGCCACCTTACTGCTACCACTTATGTTTGATTTGGTAAGTATCAGTAATACTGCAATAGGCACCTTACTGTTACCACATATGTTTGATTTAGTAAGTACCAGTAATACTACAACATCCACCTTACTGTTACCACTTATGTTTGATTTGGTAAGTACCAGTAATACTGCAACAGCCACCTTACTGTTACCACTTATGCTTGATTTGGTAAGTACCAGTAATACTGCTACAGCCACCTTATTGTTACCACTTATGCTTGATTTGGTAAGTACCAATAATACTGCAACAGTCACCTTACTGTTACCACTTATGTTTGATTTGGTAAGTACCAGTAATACTGCAACATCCATCTTACTGTTACCACTTATGTTTGATTTGGTAAGTACAAGTAATACTGCAACAGCCACCTTACTGTTACCACTTATGTTTGATTTGGTAAGTACCAGTAATACTGCAACATCCACCTTACTGTTACCACATATGTTTGACTTGGTAAGAACCAGTAATACTGCAACATCCACGTTGCTGTTATCACTTATGTTTGATTTGGTAAGTACCAGTAATACTGCAACATCCACCTTACTGTTACCACTTATGTTTGAGTTGGTAAGTACCATTAATACTGCAACAGCCACCTTACTGTTACCACTTATGTTTGATTTGGTAAGTACCAGTAATACTGCAACAGCCACCTTACTGTTACCACTTATGTTTGATTTGGTAAGTACCAGTAATACTGCAATAGCCACCTTACTGTTACCACTTATATTTGATTTGGTAAGTACCAGTATACTGCAACAGCCACGTTGCTGTTACCACATATGTTTGATTTGGTAAGTACCAGTAATACTGCAACAGCCACCTTACTGTTACCACTTATGTTTGATTTGGTAGGTATCAGTAATACTGCAACAGCCACCTTACTGTTACCACATATGTTTGATTTGGTAAGTACCAGTAATACTGCAACATCCACGTTGCTGTTACCGCTTATGTTTGATTTGGTAAGTACCAGTAATACTGCAACAGCCACGTTGCTGTTACCACTTATGTTTGATTTGGTAAGTACCAGTAATATTGCAACAGCCACCTTACTGTTACCACTTATGTTTGATTTGGTAAGTACCAGTAATACTGCAACAGCCACCTTACTGTTATCACTTATGTTTGAATTGGTAAGTACCAATAATACTGCAACAGCCATCTTACTGTTACCACTTATGTTTGATTTGGTAAATATCAGTAATACTGCAACAGCCACCTTACTGTTATCACTTATGTTTGATTTGGTAAATACCAGTAATACTGCAACAGCCACCTTATTGTTATCACATATGTTTGATTTGGTAAGTACCAGTAATACTGCAACAGCTACCTTACTGTTACCACTTATGTTTGATTTAGTAAGTACCAGTAATACTGCAACAGCCACCTTACTGTTAACACTTATGTTTGATTTGGTAAATACCAGTAATACTGCAACAGCCACCTTACTGTTACCACTTATGTTTGATTTAGTAAGTACCAGTAATACTGCAACAGCCACCTTACTCTTAACACTTATGTTTGATTTGGTAAGTACCAGTAATACTGCAACAGCCACCTTACTGTTACCACTTATGTTTGATTTAGTAAGTACCAGTAATACTGCAACAGCCACCTTACTGTTACCACCTATGTTTAATTTGGTAAGTACAAGTAATACTGCAACAGCCACCTTACTGTTACCACTTATGTTTGATTTGGTAAGTACCAGTAATACTGCAACATCCACCTTACTGTTACCACATATGTTTGACTTGGTGAGAACCAGTAATACTGCAACATCCACGTTGCTGTTATCACTTATGTTTGATTTGGTAAGTACCAGTAATACTGCAACATCCACCTTACTGTTACCACTTATGCTTGATTTGGTAAGTACCATTAATACTGCAACAGCCACCTTACTGTTACCACTTATGTTTGATTTGGTAAGTACCAGTAATACTGCAACATCCACCTTACTGTTACCCCTTATGTTTGATTTGGTAAGTGCCAGGAATACTGCAACACCCACCTTACTGTTACCACTTATGTTTGATTTAGTAAGTACCAGTAATACTGCAACAGCCACCTTACTGTTACCACTTATGTTTTATTTGGTAAGTACCAGTAATACTGCAACAGCCACCTTACTGTTACCACATATGTTTGACTTGGTAAGAACCAGTAATACTGCAACATCCACGTTGCTGTTACCACTTATGTTTGATTTGGTAAGTACCAGTAATACTGCAACAGCCACCTTACTGTTACCACTTATGTTTGATTTGGTATAGTACCAGTAATACTGCAACATCCACGTTGCTGTTACCAATTATGTTTGATTTGATAAGTACCAGTAATACTGCAACAGCCACCTTACTGTTACCACACATGTTTGATTTGGTAAGTACCAGTAAATCTGCAACATCCACGTTGATGTTACCACCTATGTTTGATTTAGTAAGTACCAGGAATACTGCAACAGCCACCTTACTGTTACCACACATGTTTGATTTGGTAAGTACCAGTAATATTGCAACATCCACCTTACTGTTACCACTTATGCTTGATTTGGTAAGTACCAGTAATACTGCAACAGCCACCTTACTGCTACCACTTATGTTTGATTTGGTAAGTATCAGTAATACTGCAATAGGCACCTTACTGTTACCACATATGTTTGATTTAGTAAGTACCAGTAATACTACAACATCCACCTTACTGTTACCACTTATGTTTGATTTGGTAAGTACCAGTAATACTGCAACAGCCACCTTACTGTTACCACTTATGCTTGATTTGGTAAGTACCAGTAATACTGCTACAGCCACCTTATTGTTACCACTTATGCTTGATTTGGTAAGTACCAATAATACTGCAACAGTCACCTTACTGTTACCACTTATGTTTGATTTGGTAAGTACCAGTAATACTGCAACATCCATCTTACTGTTACCACTTATGTTTGATTTGGTAAGTACAAGTAATACTGCAACAGCCACCTTACTGTTACCACTTATGTTTGATTTGGTAAGTACCAGTAATACTGCAACATCCACCTTACTGTTACCACATATGTTTGACTTGGTAAGAACCAGTAATACTGCAACATCCACGTTGCTGTTATCACTTATGTTTGATTTGGTAAGTACCAGTAATACTGCAACATCCACCTTACTGTTACCACTTATGTTTGAGTTGGTAAGTACCATTAATACTGCAACAGCCACCTTACTGTTACCACTTATGTTTGATTTGGTAAGTACCAGTAATACTGCAACAGCCACCTTACTGTTACCACTTATGTTTGATTTGGTAAGTACCAGTAATACTGCAATAGCCACCTTACTGTTACCACTTATATTTGATTTGGTAAGTACCAGTATACTGCAACAGCCACGTTGCTGTTACCACATATGTTTGATTTGGTAAGTACCAGTAATACTGCAACAGCCACCTTACTGTTACCACTTATGTTTGATTTGGTAGGTATCAGTAATACTGCAACAGCCACCTTACTGTTACCACATATGTTTGATTTGGTAAGTACCAGTAATACTGCAACATCCACGTTGCTGTTACCGCTTATGTTTGATTTGGTAAGTACCAGTAATACTGCAACAGCCACGTTGCTGTTACCACTTATGTTTGATTTGGTAAGTACCAGTAATATTGCAACAGCCACCTTACTGTTACCACTTATGTTTGATTTGGTAAGTACCAGTAATACTGCAACAGCCACCTTACTGTTATCACTTATGTTTGAATTGGTAAGTACCAATAATACTGCAACAGCCATCTTACTGTTACCACTTATGTTTGATTTGGTAAATATCAGTAATACTGCAACAGCCACCTTACTGTTATCACTTATGTTTGATTTGGTAAATACCAGTAATACTGCAACAGCCACCTTATTGTTATCACATATGTTTGATTTGGTAAGTACCAGTAATACTGCAACAGCTACCTTACTGTTACCACTTATGTTTGATTTAGTAAGTACCAGTAATACTGCAACAGCCACCTTACTGTTAACACTTATGTTTGATTTGGTAAATACCAGTAATACTGCAACAGCCACCTTACTGTTACCACTTATGTTTGATTTAGTAAGTACCAGTAATACTGCAACAGCCACCTTACTGTTACCACCTATGTTTAATTTGGTAAGTACAAGTAATACTGCAACAGCCACCTTACTGTTACCACTTATGTTTGATTTGGTAAGTACCAGTAATACTGCAACATCCACCTTACTGTTACCACATATGTTTGACTTGGTGAGAACCAGTAATACTGCAACATCCACGTTGCTGTTATCACTTATGTTTGATTTGGTAAGTACCAGTAATACTGCAACATCCACCTTACTGTTACCACTTATGCTTGATTTGGTAAGTACCATTAATACTGCAACAGCCACCTTACTGTTACCACTTATGTTTGATTTGGTAAGTACCAGTAATACTGCAACATCCACCTTACTGTTACCACTTATGTTTGATTTGGTAAGTACCAGTAATACTGCAATAGCCACCTTACTGTTACCACTTATGTTTGATTTGGTAAGTACCAGTATACTACAACAGCCACGTTGCTGTTACCACATATGTTTGATTTGGTAAGTACCAGTAATACTGCAACAGCCACCTTACTTTTACCACTTATGTTTGATTTGGTAGGTATCAGTAATACTGCAACAGCCACCTTACTGTTACCACATATGTTTGATTTGGTAAGTACCAGTAATACTGCAACATCCACGTTGCTGTTACCGCTTATGTTTGATTTGGTAAGTACCAGGAATACTGCAACACCCACCTTACTGTTACCACTTATTTTTGATTTTGTAAGTACCAGTAATACTGCAACAGCCACCTTACTGTTACCACTTATGTTTAATTTGGTAAGTACCAGTAATACTGCAACATCCCCCTTACTGTTACCACATATGTTTGACTTGGTAAGAACCAGTAATACTGCAATATCCACGTTGCTGTTACCACTTATGTTTGATTTGGTAAGTACCAGTAATACTGCAACAGCCACCTTACTGTTACCACTTATGTTTGATTTGGTATAGTACCAGTAATACTGCAACATCCACGTTGCTGTTACCAATTATGTTTGATTTGATAAGTACCAGTAATACTGCAACAGCCACCTTACTGTTACCACTTATGTTTGATTTGGTAAGTACCAGTAAATCTGCAACATCCACGTTGATGTTACCACCTATGTTTGATTTGGTAAGTACCAGGAATACTGCAACAGCCACCTTACTGTTACCACACATGTTTGATTTGGTAAGTACCAGTAATATTGCAACATCCACCTTACTGTTGCCACTTATGCTTGATTTGGTAAGTACCAGTAATACTGCAACAGCCACCTTACTGTTACCACTTATGTTTGATTTGGTAAGTACCAGTAATACTGCAACAGCCACCTTACTGTTACCACTTATGTTTGATTTGGTAAGTACCAGTAATACTGCAACAGCCACCTTACTGTTACCACATATGTTTGATTAGTTAAGTACCAGTAATACTGCAACATCCACGTTGCTGTTACCACTTATGTTTGATTTGGTAAGTGCCAGGAATACTGCAACACCCACCTTACTGTTACCACTTATGTTTGATTTGGTAAGTACCAGTAATACTGCAACAGCCACCTTACTGCTACCACTTATGTTTGATTTGGTAAGTACCAGTAATACTGCAATAGCCACCTTACTGTTACCACTGATGTTTGATTTAGTAAGTACCAGTAATACTACAACAGCCACCTTACTGTTACCGCTTATGTTTGATTTGGTAAGTACCAGGAATACTGCAACAGCCACCTTACTGTTACCACTTATGTTTGATTTGGTAAGTACCAGTAATACTGCAACAGCCACCTTACTGTTACCACTTATGCTTGATTTGGTAAGTACCAGTAATATTGCTACAGCCACCTTATTGTTACCACTTATGCTTGATTTGGTAAGTACCAATAATACTGCAACAGTCACCTTACTGTTACCACTTATGTTTGATTTGGTAAGTACCAGTAATACTGCAACATCCATCTTACTGTTACCACTTATGTTTGATTTGGTAAGTACAAGTAATACTGCAACAGCCACCTTACTGTTACCACTTATGTTTGATTTGGTAAGTACCAGTAATACTGCAACATCCACCTTACTGTTACCACATATGTTTGACTTGGTAAGAACCAGTAATACTGCAACATCCACGTTGCCGTTATCACTTATGTTTGATTTGGTAAGTACCAGTAATACTGCAACATCCACCTTACTGTTACCACTTATGTTTGATTTGGTAAGTACCATTAATACTGCAACAGCCACCTTACTGTTACCACTTATGTTTGATTTGGTAAGTACCAGTAATACTGCAACATCCACCTTACTGTTACCACTTATGTTTGATTTGGTAAGTACCAGTAATACTGCAACAGCCACCTTACTGTTACCACTTATATTTGATTTGGTAAGTACCAGTATACTGCAACAGCCACGTTGCTGTTACCACATATGTTTGATTTGGTAAGTACCAGTAATACTGCAACAGCCACTTTACTGTTACCACTTATGTTTGATTTGGTAGGTATCAGTAATACTGCAACAGCCACCTTACTGTTACCACATATGTTTGATTTGGTAAGTACCAGTAATACTGCAACATCCACGTTGCTGTTACCGCTTATGTTTGATTTGGTAAGTACCAGTAATACTGCAACAGCCACGTTGCTGTTACCACTTATGTTTGATTTGGTAAGTACCAGTAATATTGCAACAGCCACCTTACTGTTACCACTTATGTTTGATTTGGTAAGTACCAGTAATACTGCAACAGCCACCTTACTGTTACCACTTATGTTTGAATTGGTAAGTACCAATAATACTGCAACAGCCATCTTACTGTTACCACTTATGTTTGATTTGGTAAATATCAGTAATACTGCAACAGCCACCTTACTGTTATCACTTATGTTTGATTTGGTAAGTACCAGTAATACTGCAACAGCCACCTTATTATTATCACTTATGTTTGATTTGGTAAGTACCAGTAATACTGCAACAGCCACCTTACTGTTACCACTTATGTTTGATTTAGTAAGTACCAGTAATACTGCAACAGCCACCTTACTGTTAACACTTATGTTTGATTTGGTAAATACCAGTAATACTGCAACAGCCACCTTACTGTTACCACTTATGTTTGATTTAGTAAGTACCAGTAATACTGCAACAGCCACCTTACTCTTAACACTTATCTTTGATTTGGTAAGTACCAGTAATACTGCAACAGCCACCTTACTGTTACCACTTATGTTTGATTTAGTAAGTACCAGTAATAATGCAACAGCCACCTTACTGTTACCACTTATGTTTGATTTGGTAAGTACCAGTAATACTGCAACATCCACCTTACTGTTACCACATATGTTTGACTTGGTAAGAACCAGTAATACTGCAACATCCACGTTGCTGTTACCACTTATGTTTGATTTGGTAAGTACCAGTAATACTGCAACAGCCACCTTACTGTTACCACTTATGTTTGATTTGGTATAGTACCAGTAATACTGCAACATCCACGTTGCTGTTACCAATTATGTTTGATTTGATAAGTACCAGTAATACTGCAACAGCCACCTTACTGTTACCACACATGTTTGATTTGGTAAGTACCAGTAATATTGCAACATCCACCTTACTGTTACCACTTATGCTTGATTTGGTAAGTACCAGTAATACTGCAACAGCCACCTTACTGCTACCACTTATGTTTGATTTGGTAAGTACCAGTAATACTGCAATAGCCACCTTACTGTTACCACTGATGTTTGATTTAGTAAGTACCAGTAATACTACAACAGCCACCTTACTGTTACCGCTTATGTTTGATTTAGTAAGTACCAGGAATACTGCAACAGCCACCTTACTGTTACCACTTATGTTTGATTTGGTAAGTACCAGTAATACTGCAACAGCCACCTTACTGCTACCACTTATGCTTGATTTGGTAAGTACCAGTAATACTGCTACAGCCACCTTATTGTTACCACTTATGTTTGATTTGGTAAGTACCAGTAATACTGCAACAGTCACTTTACTGTTACCACTTATGTTTGATTTGGTAAGTACCAGTAATACTGCAACATCCACCTTACTGTTACCACTTATGTTTGATTTGGTAAGTACAAGTAATACTGCAACAGCCACCTTACTGTTACCACTTATGTTTGATTTGGTAAGTACCAGTAATACTGCAACATCCACCTTACTGTTACCACATATGTTTGACTTGGTAAGAACCAGTAATACTGCAACATCCACGTTGCTGTTATCACTTATGTTTGATTCGGTAAGTACCAGTAATAGTGCAACATCCACCTTACTGTTACCACTTATGTTTGATTTGGTAAGTACCATTAATACTGCAACAGCCACCTTACTGTTACCACTTATGTTTGATTTGGTAAGTACCAGCAATACTGCAACATCCACCTTACTGTTACCACTTATGTTTGATTTGGTAAGTACCAGTAATACTGCAACAGCCACCTTACTGCTACCACTTATGTTTGATTTGGTAAGTACCAGTAATACTGCAATAGCCACCTTACTGTTACCACTTATATTTGATTTGGTAAGTACCAGTATACTGCAACAGCCACGTTGCTGTTACCACATATGTTTGATTTTGTAAGTACCAGTAATACTGCAACAGCCACCTTACTGTTACCACTTATGTTTGATTTGGTAGGTATCAGTAATACTGCAATAGCCACCTTACTGTTACCACTTATATTTGATTTGGTAAGTACCAGTATACTGCAACAGCCACGTTGCTGTTACCACATATGTTTGATTTTGTAAGTACCAGTAATACTGCAACAGCCACCTTACTGTTACCACATATGTTTGATTTGGTAAGTACCAGTAATACTGCAACATCCACGTTGCTGTTACCGCTTATGTTTGATTTGGTAAGTACCAGGAATACTGCAACATCCACCTTACTGTTACCACTTATGTTTGATTTGGTAAGTACCAGTAATACTGCAACATCCACCTTACTGTTACCACATATGTTTGACTTGGTAAGAACCAGTAATACTGCAACATCCACGTTGCTGTTACCACTTATGTTTGATTTGGTAAGTACCAGTAATACTGCAACAGCCACCTTACTGTTACCACTTATGTTTGATTTGGTATAGTACCAGTAATACTGCAACATCCACGTTGCTGTTACCAATTATGTTTGATTTGATAAGTACCAGTAATACTGCAACAGCCACCTTACTGTTACCACACATGTTTGATTTGGTAAGTACCAGTAAATCTGCAACATCCACGTTGATGTTACCACCTATGTTTGATTTAGTAAGTACCAGGAATACTGCAACAGCCACCTTACTGTTACCACACATGTTTGATTTGGTAAGTACCAGTAATATTGCAACATCCACCTTACTGTTACCACTTATGCTTGATTTGGTAAGTACCAGTAATACTGCAACAGCCACCTTACTGCTACCACTTATGTTTGATTTGGTAAGTACCAGTAATACTGCAATAGCCACCTTACTGTTACCACTGATGTTTGATTTAGTAAGTACCAGTAATACTACAACAGCCACCTTACTGTTACCGCTTATGTTTGATTTAGTAAGTACCAGGAATACTGCAACAGCCACCTTACTGTTGCCACTTATGTTTGATTTGGTAAGTACCAGTAATACTGCAACAGCCACCTTACTGTTACCACTTATGCTTGATTTGGTAAGTACCAGTAATACTGCTACAGCCACCTTATTGTTACCACTTATGTTTGATTTGGTAAGTACCAATAATACTGCAACAGTCACCTTACTGTTACCACTTATGTTTGATTTGGTAAGTACCAGTAATACTGCAACATCCACCTTACTGTTACCACATATGTTTGATTTGGTAAGTACAAGTAATACTGCAACAGCCACCTTACTGTTACCACTTATGTTTGATTTGGTAAGTACCAGTAATACTGCAACATCTACCTTACTGTTACCACATATGTTTGACTTGGTAAGAACCAGTAATACTGCAACATCCACGTTGCTGTTATCACTTATGTTTGATTTGGTAAGTACCAGTAATACTGCAACATCCACCTTACTGTTACCACTTATGTTTGATTTGGTAAGTACCATTAATACTGCAACAGCCACCTTACTGTTACCACTTATGTTTGATTTGGTAAGTACCAGTAATACTGCAACATCCACCTTACTGTTACCGCTTATGTTTGATTTAGTAAGTACCAGGAATACTGCAACAGCCACCTTACTGTTGCCACTTATGTTTGATTTGGTAAGTACCAGTAATATTGCTACAGCCACCTTATTGTTACCACTTATGCTTGATTTGGTAAGTACCAATAATACTGCAACAGTCACCTTACTGTTACCACTTATGTTTGATTTGGTAAGTACCAGTAATACTGCAACATCCATCTTACTGTTACCACTTATGTTTGATTTGGTAAGTACAAGTAATACTGCAACAGCCACCTTACTGTTACCACTTATGTTTGATTTGGTAAGTATCAGTAATACTGCAACATCCACCTTACTGTTACCACTTATGTTTGATTTGGTAAGTACCAGTAATACTGCAACAGCCACCTTACTGTTACCACTTATGTTTGATTTGGTAAGTACCAGTAATACTGCAATAGCCACCTTACTGTTACCACTTATATTTGATTTGGTAAGTACCAGTATACTGCAACAGCCACGTTGCTGTTACCACATATGTTTGATTTTGTAAGTACCAGTAATACTGCAACAGCCACCTTACTGTTACCACTTATGTTTGATTTGGTAGGTATCAGTAATACTGCAACAGCCACCTTACTGTTACCACATATGTTTGATTTGGTAAGTACCAGTAATACTGCAACATCCACGTTGCTGTTACCGCTTATGTTTGATTTGGTAAGTACCAGGAATACTGCAACATCCACCTTACTGTTACCACTTATGTTTGATTTGGTAAGTACCAGTAATACTGCAACAGCCACCTTACTGTTACCACTTATGTTTGATTTGGTAAGTACCAGTAATACTGCAACATCCACCTTACTGTTACCACATATGTTTGACTTGGTAAGAACCAGTAATACTGCAACATCCACGTTGCTGTTACCACTTATGTTTGATTTGGTAAGTACCAGTAATACTGCAACAGCCACCTTACTGTTACCACTTATGTTTGATTTGGTATAGTACCAGTAATACTGCAACATCCACGTTGCTGTTACCAATTATGTTTGATTTGATAAGTACCAGTAATACTGCAACAGCCACCTTACTGTTACCACATATGTTTGATTTGGTAAGTACCAGTAAATCTGCAACATCCACGTTGATGTTACCACCTATGTTTGATTTAGTAAGTACCAGGAATACTGCAACAGCCACCTTACTGTTACCACACATGTTTGATTTGGTAAGTACCAGTAATATTGCAACATCCACCTTACTGTTACCACTTATGCTTGATTTGGTAAGTACCAGTAATACTGCAACAGCCACCTTACTGCTACCACTTATGTTTGATTTGGTAAGTACCAGTAATACTGCAATAGCCACCTTACTGTTACCACTGATGTTTGATTTAGTAAGTACCAGTAATACTACAACAGCCACCTTACTGTTACCGCTTATGTTTGATTTAGTAAGTACCAGGAATACTGCAACAGCCACCTTACTGTTGCCACTTATGTTTGATTTGGTAAGTACCAGTAATACTGCAACAGCCACCTTACTGTTACCACTTATGCTTGATTTGGTAAGTACCAGTAATACTGCTACAGCCACCTTATTGTTACCACTTATGTTTGATTTGGTAAGTACCAATAATACTGCAACAGTCACCTTACTGTTACCACTTATGTTTGATTTGGTAAGTACCAGTAATACTGCAACATCCACCTTACTGTTACCACATATGTTTGATTTGGTAAGTACAAGTAATACTGCAACAGCCACCTTACTGTTACCACTTATGTTTGATTTGGTAAGTACCAGTAATACTGCAACATCCACCTTACTGTTACCACATATGTTTGACTTGGTAAGAACCAGTAATACTGCAACATCCACGTTGCTGTTATCACTTATGTTTGATTTGGTAAGTACCAGTAATACTGCAACATCCACCTTACTGTTACCACTTATGTTTGATTTGGTAAGTACCATTAATACTGCAACAGCCACCTTACTGTTACCACTTATGTTTGATTTGGTAAGTACCAGTAATACTGCAACATCCACCTTACTGTTACCGCTTATGTTTGATTTAGTAAGTACCAGGAATACTGCAACAGCCACCTTACTGTTGCCACTTATGTTTGATTTGGTAAGTACCAGTAATATTGCTACAGCCACCTTATTGTTACCACTTATGCTTGATTTGGTAAGTACCAATAATACTGCAACAGTCACCTTACTGTTACCACTTATGTTTGATTTGGTAAGTACCAGTAATACTGCAACATCCATCTTACTGTTACCACTTATGTTTGATTTGGTAAGTACAAGTAATACTGCAACAGCCACCTTACTGTTACCACTTATGTTTGATTTGGTAAGTACCAGTAATACTGCAACATCCACCTTACTGTTACCACTTATGTTTGATTTGGTAATTACCAGTAATACTGCAACAGCCACCTTACTGTTACCACTTATGTTTGATTTGGTAAGTACCAGTAATACTGCAATAGCCACCTTACTGTTACCACTTATATTTGATTTGGTAAGTACCAGTATACTGCAACAGCCACGTTGCTGTTACCACATATGTTTGATTTTGTAAGTACCAGTAATACTGCAACAGCCACCTTACTGTTACCACTTATGTTTGATTTGGTAGGTATCAGTAATACTGCAACAGCCACCTTACTGTTACCACATATGTTTGATTTGGTAAGTACCAGTAATACTGCAACATCCACGTTGCTGTTACCGCTTATGTTTGATTTGGTAAGTACCAGGAATACTGCAACATCCACCTTACTGTTACCACTTATGTTTGATTTGGTAAGTACCAGTAATACTGCAACAGCCACCTTACTGTTACCACTTATGTTTGATTTGGTAAGTACCAGTAATACTGCAACATCCACCTTACTGTTACCACATATGTTTGACTTGGTAAGAACCAGTAATACTGCAACATCCACGTTGCTGTTACCACTTATGTTTGATTTGGTAAGTACCAGTAATACTGCAACAGCCACCTTACTGTTACCACTTATGTTTGATTTGGTATAGTACCAGTAATACTGCAACATCCACGTTGCTGTTACCAATTATGTTTGATTTGATAAGTACCAGTAATACTGCAACAGCCACCTTACTGTTACCACACATGTTTGATTTGGTAAGTACCAGTAAATCTGCAACATCCACGTTGATGTTACCACCTATGTTTGATTTAGTAAGTACCAGGAATACTGCAACAGCCACCTTACTGTTACCACACATGTTTGATTTGGTAAGTACCAGTAATATTGCAACATCCACCTTACTGTTACCACTTATGCTTGATTTGGTAAGTACCAGTAATACTGCAACAGCCACCTTACTGCTACCACTTATGTTTGATTTGGTAAGTACCAGTAATACTGCAACATCCACCTTACTGTTACCACTTATGTTTGATTTGGTAAGTACCAGTAATACTGCAACAGCCACCTTACTGTTACCACTTATGCTTGATTTGGTAAGTACCAGTAATACTGCAACAGCCACCTTACTGCTACCACTTATGTTTGATTTGGTAAGTACCAGTAATACTGCAACATCCACCTTACTGTTACCACTTATGTTTGATTTGGTAAGTACCAGTAATACTGCAATAGCCACCTTACTGTTACCACTTATATTTGATTTGGTAAGTACCAGTATACTGCAACAGCCACGTTGCTGTTACCACATATGTTTGATTTTGTAAGTACCAGTAATACTGCAACAGCCACCTTACTGTTACCACTTATGTTTGATTTGGTAGGTATCAGTAATACTGCAACAGCCACCTTACTGTTACCACATATGTTTGATTTGGTAAGTACCAGTAATACTGCAACATCCACGTTGCTGTTACCGCTTATGTTTGATTTGGTAAGTACCAGGAATACTGCAACATCCACCTTACTGTTACCACTTATGTTTGATTTGGTAAGTACCAGTAATACTGCAACAGCCACCTTACTGTTACCACTTATGTTTGATTTGGTAAGTACCAGTAATACTGCAACATCCACCTTACTGTTACCACATATGTTTGACTTGGTAAGAACCAGTAATACTGCAACATCCACGTTGCTGTTACCACTTATGTTTGATTTGGTAAGTACCAGTAATACTGCAACAGCCACCTTACTGTTACCACTTATGTTTGATTTGGTATAGTACCAGTAATACTGCAACATCCACGTTGCTGTTACCAATTATGTTTGATTTGATAAGTACCAGTAATACTGCAACAGCCACCTTACTGTTACCACACATGTTTGATTTGGTAAGTACCAGTAAATCTGCAACATCCACGTTGATGTTACCACCTATGTTTGATTTAGTAAGTACCAGGAATACTGCAACAGCCACCTTACTGTTACCACACATGTTTGATTTGGTAAGTACCAGTAATATTGCAACATCCACCTTACTGTTACCACTTATGCTTGATTTGGTAAGTACCAGTAATACTGCAACAGCCACCTTACTGCTACCACTTATGTTTGATTTGGTAAGTACCAGTAATACTGCAACAGCCACCTTACTGTTGCCACTTATGTTTGATTTGGTAAGTACCAGTAATACTGCAACAGCCACCTTACTGTTACCACTTATGCTTGATTTGGTAAGTACCAGTAATACTGCTACAGCCACCTTATTGTTACCACTTATGTTTGATTTGGTAAGTACCAATAATACTGCAACAGTCACCTTACTGTTACCACTTATGTTTGATTTGGTAAGTACCAGTAATACTGCAACATCCACCTTACTGTTACCACATATGTTTGATTTGGTAAGTACAAGTAATACTGCAACAGCCACCTTACTGTTACCACTTATGTTTGATTTGGTAAGTACCAGTAATACTGCAACATCCACCTTACTGTTACCACATATGTTTGACTTGGTAAGAACCAGTAATACTGCAACATCCACGTTGCTGTTATCACTTATGTTTGATTTGGTAAGTACCAGTAATACTGCAACATCCACCTTACTGTTACCACTTATGTTTGATTTGGTAAGTACCAGTAATACTGCAACAGCCACCTTACTGTTACCACTTATGTTTGATTTGGTAAGTACCAGTAATACTGCAACATCCACCTTACTGTTACCGCTTATGTTTGATTTAGTAAGTACCAGGAATACTGCAACAGCCACCTTACTGTTGCCACTTATGTTTGATTTGGTAAGTACCAGTAATATTGCTACAGCCACCTTATTGTTACCACTTATGCTTGATTTGGTAAGTACCAATAATACTGCAACAGTCACCTTACTGTTACCACTTATGTTTGATTTGGTAAGTACCAGTAATACTGCAACATCCATCTTACTGTTACCACTTATGTTTGATTTGGTAAGTACAAGTAATACTGCAACAGCCACCTTACTGTTACCACTTATGTTTGATTTGGTAAGTACCAGTAATACTGCAACATCCACCTTACTGTTACCACATATGTTTGACTTGGTAAGAACCAGTAATACTGCAACATCCACGTTGCCGTTATCACTTATGTTTGATTTGGTAAGTACCAGTAATACTGCAACATCCACCTTACTGTTACCACTTATGTTTGATTTGGTAAGTACCATTAATACTGCAACAGCCACCTTACTGTTACCACTTATGTTTGATTTGGTAAGTACCAGTAATACTGCAACATCCACCTTACTGTTACCACTTATGTTTGATTTGGTAAGTACCAGTAATACTGCAACAGCCACCTTACTGTTACCACTTATATTTGATTTGGTAAGTACCAGTATACTGCAACAGCCACGTTGCTGTTACCACATATGTTTGATTTGGTAAGTACCAGTAATACTGCAACAGCCACTTTACTGTTACCACTTATGTTTGATTTGGTAGGTATCAGTAATACTGCAACAGCCACCTTACTGTTACCACATATGTTTGATTTGGTAAGTACCAGTAATACTGCAACATCCACGTTGCTGTTACCGCTTATGTTTGATTTGGTAAGTACCAGTAATACTGCAACAGCCACGTTGCTGTTACCACTTATGTTTGATTTGGTAAGTACCAGTAATATTGCAACAGCCACCTTACTGTTACCACTTATGTTTGAATTGGTAAGTACCAATAATACTGCAACAGCCATCTTACTGTTACCACTTATGTTTGATTTGGTAAATATCAGTAATACAGCAACAGCCACCTTACTGTTATCACTTATGTTTGATTTGGTAAGTACCAGTAATACTGCAACAGCCACCTTATTATTATCACTTATGTTTGATTTAGTAAGTACCAGTAATACTGCAACAGCCACCTTACTGTTACCACTTATGTTTGATTTAGTAAGTACCAGTAATACTGCAACAGCCACCTTACTGTTAACACTTATGTTTGATTTGGTAAATACCAGTAATACTGCAACAGCCACCTTACTGTTACCACTTATGTTTGATTTAGTAAGTACCAGTAATACTGCAACAGCCACCTTACTCTTAACACTTATCTTTGATTTGGTAAGTACCAGTAATACTGCAACAGCCACCTTACTGTTACCACTTATGTTTGATTTAGTAAGTACCAGTAATAATGCAACAGCCACCTTACTGTTACCACTTATGTTTGATTTGGTAAGTACCAGTAATACTGCAACATCCACCTTACTGTTACCACATATGTTTGACTTGGTAAGAACCAGTAATACTGCAACATCCACGTTGCTGTTACCACTTATGTTTGATTTGGTAAGTACCAGTAATACTGCAACAGCCACCTTACTGTTACCACTTATGTTTGATTTGGTATAGTACCAGTAATACTGCAACATCCACGTTGCTGTTACCAATTATGTTTGATTTGATAAGTACCAGTAATACTGCAACAGCCACCTTACTGTTACCACACATGTTTGATTTGGTAAGTACCAGTAATATTGCAACATCCACCTTACTGTTACCACTTATGCTTGATTTGGTAAGTACCAGTAATACTGCAACAGCCACCTTACTGCTACCACTTATGTTTGATTTGGTAAGTACCAGTAATACTGCAATAGCCACCTTACTGTTACCACTGATGTTTGATTTAGTAAGTACCAGTAATACTACAACAGCCACCTTACTGTTACCGCTTATGTTTGATTTAGTAAGTACCAGGAATACTGCAACAGCCACCTTACTGTTACCACTTATGTTTGATTTGGTAAGTACCAGTAATACTGCAACAGCCACCTTACTGTTACCACTTATGCTTGATTTGGTAAGTACCAGTAATACTGCTACAGCCACCTTATTGTTACCACTTATGTTTGATTTGGTAAGTACCAGTAATACTGCAACAGTCACTTTACTGTTACCACATATGTTTGATTTGGTAAGTACCAGTAATACTGCAACATCCACCTTACTGTTACCACTTATGTTTGATTTGGTAAGTACAAGTAATACTGCAACAGCCACCTTACTGTTACCACTTATGTTTGATTTGGTAAGTACCAGTAATACTGCAACATCCACCTTACTGTTACCACATATGTTTGACTTGGTAAGAACCAGTAATACTGCAACATCCACGTTGCTGTTATCACTTATGTTTGATTCGGTAAGTACCAGTAATACTGCAACATCCACCTTACTGTTACCACTTATGTTTGATTTGGTAAGTACCATTAATACTGCAACAGCCACCTTACTGTTACCACTTATGTTTGATTTGGTAAGTACCAGCAATACTGCAACATCCACCTTACTGTTACCACTTATGTTTGATTTGGTAAGTACCAGTAATACTGCAACAGCCACCTTACTGTTACCACTTATGCTTGATTTGGTAAGTACCAGTAATACTGCAATAGCCACCTTACTGTTACCACTTATATTTGATTTGGTAAGTACCAGTATACTGCAACAGCCACGTTGCTGTTACCACATATGTTTGATTTTGTAAGTACCAGTAATACTGCAACAGCCACCTTACTGTTACCACTTATGTTTGATTTGGTAGGTATCAGTAATACTGCAACAGCCACCTTACTGTTACCACATATGTTTGATTTGGTAAGTACCAGTAATACTGCAACATCCACGTTGCTGTTACCGCTTATGTTTGATTTGGTAAGTACCAGGAATACTGCAACATCCACCTTACTGTTACCACTTATGTTTGATTTGGTAAGTACCAGTAATACTGCAACAGCCACCTTACTGTTACCACTTATGTTTGATTTGGTAAGTACCAGTAATACTGCAACATCCACCTTACTGTTACCACATATGTTTGACTTGGTAAGAACCAGTAATACTGCAACATCCACGTTGCTGTTACCACTTATGTTTGATTTGGTAAGTACCAGTAATACTGCAACAGCCACCTTACTGTTACCACACATGTTTGATTTGGTAAGTACCAGTAAATCTGCAACATCCACGTTGATGTTACCACCTATGTTTGATTTAGTAAGTACCAGGAATACTGCAACAGCCACCTTACTGTTACCACACATGTTTGATTTGGTAAGTACCAGTAATATTGCAACATCCACCTTACTGTTACCACTTATGCTTGATTTGGTAAGTACCAGTAATACTGCAACAGCCACCTTACTGCTACCACTTATGTTTGATTTGGTAAGTACCAGTAATACTGCAATAGCCACCTTACTGTTACCACTGATGTTTGATTTAGTAAGTACCAGTAATACTACAACAGCCACCTTACTGTTACCGCTTATGTTTGATTTAGTAAGTACCAGGAATACTGCAACAGCCACCTTACTGTTGCCACTTATGTTTGATTTGGTAAGTACCAGTAATACTGCAACAGCCACCTTACTGTTACCACTTATGCTTGATTTGGTAAGTACCAGTAATACTGCTACAGCCACCTTATTGTTACCACTTATGTTTGATTTGGTAAGTACCAATAATACTGCAACAGTCACCTTACTGTTACCACTTATGTTTGATTTGGTAAGTACCAGTAATACTGCAACATCCACCTTACTGTTACCACATATGTTTGATTTGGTAAGTACAAGTAATACTGCAACAGCCACCTTACTGTTACCACTTATGTTTGATTTGGTAAGTACCAGTAATACTGCAACATCCACCTTACTGTTACCACATATGTTTGACTTGGTAAGAACCAGTAATACTGCAACATCCACGTTGCTGTTATCACTTATGTTTGATTTGGTAAGTACCAGTAATACTGCAACATCCACCTTACTGTTACCACTTATGTTTGATTTGGTAAGTACCATTAATACTGCAACAGCCACCTTACTGTTACCACTTATGTTTGATTTGGTAAGTACCAGTAATACTGCAACATCCACCTTACTGTTACCACTTATGTTTGATTTGGTAAGTACCAGTAATACTGCAACAGCCACCTTACTGTTACCACTTATGTTTGATTTGGTAAGTACCAGTAATACTGCAATAGCCACCTTACTGTTACCACTTATATTTGATTTGGTAAGTACCAGTATACTGCAACAGCCACGTTGCTGTTACCACATATGTTTGATTTGGTAAGTACCAGTAATACTGCAACAGCCACCTTACTGTTACCACTTATGTTTGATTTGGTAGGTATCAGTAATACTGCAACAGCCACCTTACTGTTACCACATATGTTTGATTTGGTAAGTACCAGTAATACTGCAACATCCACGTTGCTGTTACCGCTTATGTTTGATTTGGTAAGTACCAGTAATACTACAATAGCCACCTTACTGTTACCACTTATATTTGATTTGGTAAGTACCAGTATACTGCAACAGCCACGTTGCTGTTACCACATATGTGTGATTTGGTAAGTACCAGTAATACTGCAACAGCCACCTTACTGTTACCACTTATGTTTGATTTGGTAGGTATCAGTAATACTGCAACAGCCACCTTACTGTTACCACATATGTTTGATTTGGTAAGTACCAGTAATACTGCAACATCCACGTTGCTGTTACCGCTTATGTTTGATTTGGTAAGTACCAGTAATACTGCAACAGCCACGTTGCTGTTACCACTTATGTTTGATTTGGTAAGTACCAGTAATATTGAAACAGCCACCTTACTGTTACCACTTATGTTTGATTTGGTAAGTACCAGTAATACTGCAACAGCCACCTTACTGTTACCACTTATGTTTGATTTAGTAAGTACCAATAATACTGCAACAGCCATCTTACTGTTACCACTTATGTTTGATTTGGTAAATATCAGTAATACTGCAACAGCCACCGTACTGTTATCACTTATGTTTGATTTGGTAAGTACCAGTAATACTGCAACAGCCACCTTATTGTTATCACTTATGTTTGATTTGGTAAGTACCAGTAATACTGCAACAGCCACCTTACTGTTACCACTTATGTTTGATTTAGTAAGTACCAGTAATACTGCAACAGCCACCTTACTGTTAACACTTATGTTTGATTTGGTAAATACCAGTAATACTGCAACAGCCACCTTACTGTTACCACTTATGTTTGATTTTGTAAGTACCAGTAATACTGCAACAGCCACCTTACTCTTAACACTTATGTTTGATTTGGTAAGTACCAGTAATACTGCAACAGCCACCTTACTGTTACCACTTATGTTTGATTTAGTAAGTACCAGTAATACTGCAACAGCCACCTTACTGTTACCACTTTTGTTTGATTTGGTAAGTACCAGTAATACTGCAACAGCCACCTTACTGTTACCACATATGTTTGATTTGGTAAGTACCAGTAATACTGCAACATCCACGTTGCTGTTACCGCTTATGTTTGATTTGGTAAGTACCAGGAATACTGCAACATCCACCTTACTGTTACCACTTATGTTTGATTTGGTAAGTACCAGTAATACTGCAACAGCCACCTTACTGTTACCACTTATGTTTGATTTGGTAAGTACCAGTAATACTGCAACATCCACCTTACTGTTACCACATATGTTTGACTTGGTAAGAACCAGTAATACTGCAACATCCACGTTGCTGTTACCACTTATGTTTGATTTGGTAAGTACCAGTAATACTGCAACAGCCACCTTACTGTTACCACTTATGTTTGATTTGGTATAGTACCAGTAATACTGCAACATCCACGTTGCTATTACCAATTATGTTTGATTTGATAAGTACCAGTAATACTGCAACAGCCACCTTACTGTTACCACATATGTTTGATTTGGTAAGTACCAGTAAATCTGCAACATCCACGTTGATGTTACCACCTATGTTTGATTTAGTAAGTACCAAGAATACTGCAACAGCCACCTTACTGTTACCACACATGTTTGATTTGGTAAGTACCAGTAATATTGCAACATCCACCTTACTGTTACCACTTATGCTTGATTTGGTAAGTACCAGTAATACTGCAACAGCCACCTTACTGCTACCACTTATGTTTGATTTGGTAAGTACCAGTAATACTGCAATAGCCACCTTACTGTTACCACTGATGTTTGATTTAGTAAGTACCAGTAATACTACAACAGCCACCTTACTGTTACCGCTTATGTTTGATTTAGTAAGTACCAGTAATACTGCAACAGCCACCTTACTGTTACCACTTATGTTTGATTTTGTAAGTACCAGTAATACTGCAACAGCCACCTTACTCTTAACACTTATGTTTGATTTGGTAAGTACCAGTAATACTGCAACAGCCACCTTACTGTTACCACTTATGTTTGATTTAGTAAGTACCAGTAATACTGCAACAGCCACCTTACTGTTAACACTTATGTTTGATTTGGTAAGTACCAGTAATACTGCAACATCCACCTTACTGTTACCACATATGTTTGACTTGGTAAGAACCAGTAATACTGCAACATCCACGTTGCTGTTACCACTTATGTTTGATTTGGTAAGTACCAGTAATACTGCAACAGCCACCTTACTGTTACCACTTATGTTTGATTTGGTATAGTACCAGTAATACTGCAACATCCACGTTGCTGTTACCAATTATGTTTGATTTGATAAGTACCAGTAATACTGCAACAGCCACCTTACTGTTACCACACATGTTTGATTTGGTAAGTACCAGTAATATTGCAACATCTACCTTACTGTTACCACTTATGCTTGATTTGGTAAGTACCAGTAATACTGCAACACCCACCTTACTGTTACCACTTATGTTTGATTTGGTAGGTACCAGTAATACTGCAACAGCCACCTTACTGTTACCACATATGTTTGATTTGTTAAGTACCAGTAATACTGCAACATCCACGTTGCTGTTACCACTTATGTATGATTTGGTAAGTACCAGGAATACTGCAACACCCACCTTACTGTTACCACTTATGTTTGATTTGGTAAGTACCAGTAATACTGCAACAGCCACCATACTGTTACCACTTATGTTTGATTTGGTAAGTACCAGTAATACTGCAACATCCACCTTACTGTTACCACATATGTTTGACTTGGTAAGAACCAGTAATACTGCAACATCCACGTTGCTGTTACCACTTATGTTTGATTTGGTAAGTACCAGTAATACTGCAACAGCCACCTTACTGTTACCACTTATGTTTGATTTGGTATAGTACCAGTAATACTGCAACATCCACGTTGCTGTTACCAATTATGTTTGATTTGATAAGTACCAGTAATACTGCAACAGCCACCTTACTGTTACCACACATGTTTGATTTGGTAAGTACCAGTAAATCTGCAACATCCACGTTGATGTTACCACCTATGTTTGATTTAGTAAGTACCAGGAATACTGCAACAGCCACCTTACTGTTACCACACATGTTTGATTTGGTAAGTACCAGTAATATTGCAACTTCCACCTTACTGTTACCACTTATGCTTGATTTGGTAAGTACCAGTAATACTGCAACAGCCACCTTACTGCTACCACTTATGTTTGATTTGGTAAGTACCAGTAATACTGCAATAGCCACCGTACTGTTACCACTGATGTTTGATTTAGTAAATACCAGTAATACTACAACAGCCACCTTACTGTTACCACTTATGTTTGATTTAGTAAGTACCAGGAATACTGCAACAGCCACCTTACTGTTACCACTTATGTTTGATTTGGTAAGTACCAGTAATACTGCAACAGCCACCTAACTGTTACCCCTTATGCTTGATTTGGTAAGTACCAGTAATACTGCTACAGCCACCTTATTGTTACCACTTATGTTTGATTTGGTAAGTACCAATAATACTGCAACAGTCACCTTACTGTTACCACTTATGTTTGATTTGGTAAGTACCAGTAATACTGCAACATCCACCTTACTGTTACCACATATGTTTGATTTGGTAAGTACAAGTAATACTGCAACAGCCACCTTACTGTTACCACTTATGTTTGATTTGGTAAGTACCAGTAATACTGCAACATCCACCTTACTGTTACCACATATGTTTGACTTGGTAAGAACCAGTAATACTGCAACATCCACGTTGCTGTTATCACTTATGTTTGATTTGGTAAGTACCAGTAATACTGCAACATCCACCTTACTGTTACCACTTATGTTTGATTTGGTAAGTACCATTAATACTGCAACAGCCACCTTACTGTTACCACTTATGTTTGATTTGGTAAGTACCAGTAATACTGCAACATCCACCTTACTGATACCACTTATGTTTGATTTGGTAAGTACCAGTAATACTGCAACAGCCACCTTACTGTTACCACTTATGTTTGATTTGGTAAGTACCAGTAATACTGCAATAGCCACCTTACTGTTACCACTTATATTTGATTTGGTAAGTACCAGTATACTGCAACAGCCACGTTGCTGTTACCACATATGTTTGATTTGGTAAGTACCAGTAATACTGCAACAGCCACCTTACTGTTACCACATATGTTTGATTTGGTAGGTATCAGTAATACTGCAACAGCCACCTTACTGTTACCACTTATATTTGATTTGGTAAGTACCAGTAATACTGCAACATCCATGTTGCTGTTACCGCTTATGTTTGATTTGGTAAGTACCAGTAATACTGCAACAGCCACGTTGCTGTTACCACTTATGTTTGATTTGGTAAGTACCAGTAATATTGCAACAGCCACCTTACTGTTACCACTTATGTTTGATTTGGTAAGTACCAATAATACTGCAACAGCCATCTTACTATTACCACTTATGTTTGATTTGGTAAATATCAGTAATACTGCAACAGCCACCTTACTGTTATCACTTATGTTTGATTTGGTAAGTACCAGTAATACTGCAACAGCCACCTTATTGTTATCACTTATGTTTGATTTGGTAAGTACCAGTAATACTGCAACAGCCACCTTACTGTTACCACTTATGTTTGATTTAGTAAGTACCAGTAATACTGCAACAGCCACCTTACTGTTAACACTTATGTTTGATTTGGTAAATACCAGTAATACTGCAACAGCCACCTTACTGTTACCACTTATGTTTGATTTAGTAAGTACCAGTAATACTGCAACAGCCACCTTACTCTTAACACTTATGTTTGATTTGGTAAGTACCAGTAATACTGCAACAGCCACCTTACTGTTACCACTTATGTTTGATTTAGTAAGTACCAGTAATACTGCAACAGCCACCTTACTGTTACCACTTATGTTTGATTTGGTAAGTACCAGTAATACTGCAACATCCACCTTACTGTTACCACATATGTTTGACTTGGTAAGAACCAGTAATACTGCAACATCCACGTTGCTGTTACCACTTATGTTTGATTTGGTAAGTACCAGTAATACTGCAACAGCCACCTTACTGTTACCACTTATGTTTGATTTGGTATAGTACCAGTAATACTGCAACATCCACGTTGCTGTTACCAATTATGTTTGATTTGATAAGTACCAGTAATACTGCAACAGCCACCTTACTGTTACCACACCTGTTTGATTTGGTAAGTACCAGTAATACTGCCACATCCACGTTGATAATACCACCTATGTTTGATTTAGTAAGTACCAGGAATACTGCAACAGCCACCTTACTGTTACCACACATGTTTGATTTGGTAAGTACCAGTAATATTGCAACATCCACCTTATTGTTACCACTTATGCTTGATTTGGTAAGTACCAGTAATACTACAACAGCCACCTTACTGTTACCGCTTATGTTTGATTTAGTAAGTACCAGGAATACTGCAACAGCCACCTTACTGTTATCACTTATGTTTGATTTGGTAAGTACCAGTAATACTGCAACAGCCACCTTACTGTTACCACTTATGCTTGATTTGGTAAGTACCAGTAATACTGCTACAGCCACCTTATTGTTACCAGTTATGTTTGATTTGGTAAGTACCAGTAATACTGCACAGTCACCTTACTGTTACCACTTATGTTTGATTTGGTAAGTACCAGTAATACTGCTACAGCCACCTTATTGTTACCACTTATGTTTGATTTGGTAAGTACCAATAATACTGCAACAGTCACCTTACTGTTACCACTTATGTTTGATTTGGTAAGTACCAGTAATACTGCAACATCCACCTTACTGTTACCACATATGTTTGATTTGGTAAGTACAAGTAATACTGCAACAGCCACCTTACTGTTACCACTTATGTTTGATTTGGTAAGTACCAGTAATACTGCAACATCCACCTTACTGTTACCACATATGTTTGACTTGGTAAGAACCAGTAATACTGCAACATCCACGTTGCTGTTATCACTTATGTTTGATTTGGTAAGTACCAGTAATACTGCAACATCCACCTTACTGTTACCACTTATGTTTGATTTGGTAAGTACCATTAATACTGCAACAGCCACCTTACTGTTACCACTTATGTTTGATTTTGTAAGTACCAGTAATACTGCAACATCCACCTTACTGTTACCACTTATGTTTGATTTGGTAAGTACCAGTAATACTGCAACAGCCACCTTACTGTTACCACACATGTTTGATTTGGTAAGTACCAGTAATACTGCAACAGCCACCTTACTGTTACCACTTATATTTGATTTGGTAAGTACCAGTATACTGCAACAGCCACGTTGCTGTTACCACATATGTTTGATTTGGTAAGTACCAGTAATACTGCAACAGCCACCTTATTGTTACCACTTATGTTTGATTTGGTAGGTATCAGTAATACTGCAACAGCCACCTTACTGTTACCACATATGTTTGATTTGGTAAGTACCAGTAATACTGCAACATCCACGTTGCTGTTACCGCTTATGTTTGATTTGGTAAGTACCAGTAATACTGCAACAGCCACGTTGCTGTTACCACTTATGTTTGATTTGGTAAGTACCAGTAATATTGCAACAGCCACCTTACTGTTACCACTTATGTTTGATTTGGTAAGTACCAGTAATACTGCAACAGCCACCTTACTGTTACCACTTATGTTTGATTTGATAAGTACCAATAATACTGCAACAGCCATCTTACTGTTACCACTTATGTTTGATTTGGTAAATATCAGTAATACTGCAACAGCCACCTTACTGTTATCACTTATGTTTGATTTGGTAAGTACCAGTAATACTGCAACAGCCACCTTATTGTTATCACTTATGTTTGATTTGGTAAGTACCAGTAATACTGCAACAGCCACCTTACTGTTACCACTTATGTTTGATTCAGTAAGTACCAGTAATACTGCAACAGCCACCTTACTGTTATCACTTATGTTTGATTTGGTAAATACCAGTAATACTGCAACAGCCACCTTACTGTTACCACTTATGTTTGATTTAGTAAGTACCAGTAATACTGCAACAGCCACCTTACTCTTAACACTTATGTTTGATTTGGTAAGTACCAGTAATACTGCAACAGCCACCTTACTGTTACCACTTATGTTTGATTTAGTAAGTACCAGTAATACTGCAACATCCACCTTACTGTTACCACTTATGTTTGATTTGGTAAGTACCAGTAATACTGCAACATCCACCTTACTGTTACCACATATGTTTGACTTGGTAAGAACCAGTAATACTGCAACATCCACGTTGCTGTTACCACTTATGTTTGATTTGGTAAGTACCAGTAATACTGCAACAGCCACCTTACTGTTACCACTTATGTTTGATTTGGTATAGTACCAGTAATACTGCAACATCCACGTTGCTGTTACCAATTATGTTTGATTTGATAAGTACCAGTAATACTGCAACAGCCACCTTACTGTTACCACACATGTTTGATTTGGTAAGTACCAGTAAATCTGCAACATCCACGTTGATGTTACCACCTATGTTTGATTTAGTAAGTACCAGGAATACTGCAACAGCCACCTTACTGTTACCACACATGTTTGATTTGGTAAGTACCAGTAATATTGCAACATCCACCTTACTGTTACCACTTATGCTTGATTTGGTAAGTACCAGTAATACTGCAACAGCCACCTTACTGTTACCACTTATGTTTGAATTGGTAGGTACCAGTAATACTGCAACAGCCACCTTACTGTTACCACTTATGTTTGATTTGGTAAGTACCAGTAATACTGCAACAGCCACCTTACTGTTACCACATATGTTTGATTTGTTAAGTACCAGTAATACTGCAACATCCACGTTGCTGTTACCACTTATGTTTGATTTGGTAAGTACCAGGAATACTGCAACACCCACCTTACTGTTACCACTTATGTTTGATTTGGTAAGTACCAGTAATACTGCAACAGCCACCTTACTGTTACCACTTATGCTTGATTTGGTAAGTACCAGTAATACTGCAACAGCCACCTTATTGTTATCACTTATGTTTGATATGGTAAGTACCAGTAATACTGCAACAGCCACCTTACTGTTACCACTTATGTTTGATTTAGTAAGTACCAGTAATACTGCAACAGCCACCTTACTGTTAACACTTATGTTTGATTTGGTAAATACCAGTAATACTGCAACAGCCACCTTACTGTTACCACTTATGTTTGATTTAGTAAGTACCAGTAATACTGCAACAGCCACCTTACTCTTAACACTTATGTTTGATTTGGTAAGTACCAGTAATACTGCAACAGCCACCTTACTGTTACCACTTATGTTTGATTTAGTAAGTACCAGTAATACTGCAACAGCCACCTTACTGTTACCACTTATGTTTGATTTGGTAAGTACCAGTAATACTGCAACATCCACCTTACTGTTACCACATATGTTTGACTTGGTAAGAACCAGTAATACTGCAACATCCACGTTGCTGTTACCAATTATGTTTGATTTGATAAGTACCAGTAATACTGCAACAGCCACCTTACTGTTACCACACCTGTTTGATTTGGTAAGTACCAGTAAATCTGCCACATCCACGTTGATAATACCACCTATGTTTGATTTAGTAAGTACCAGGAATACTGCAACAGCCACCTTACTGTTACCACACATGTTTGATTTGGTAAGTACCAGTAATATTGCAACATCCACCTTATTGTTACCACTTATGCTTGATTTGGTAAGTACCAGTAATACTACAACAGCCACCTTACTGTTACCGCTTATGTTTGATTTAGTAAGTACCAGGAATACTGCAACAGCCACCTTACTGTTACCACTTATGTTTGATTTGGTAAGTACCAGTAATACTGCAACAGCCACCTTACTGTTACCACTTATGCTTGATTTGGTAAGTACCAGTAATACTGCTACAGCCACCTTATTGTTACCAGTTATGTTTGATTTGGTAAGTACCAGTAATACTGCACAGTCACCTTACTGTTACCACTTATGTTTGATTTGGTAAGTACCAGTAATACTGCTACAGCCACCTTATTGTTACCACTTATGTTTGATTTGGTAAGTACCAATAATACTGCAACAGTCACCTTACTGTTACCACTTATGTTTGATTTGGTAAGTACCAGTAATACTGCAACATCCACCTTACTGTTACCACATATGTTTGATTTGGTAAGTACAAGTAATACTGCAACAGCCACCTTACTGTTACCACTTATGTTTGATTTGGTAAGTACCAGTAATACTGCAACATCCACCTTACTGTTACCACATATGTTTGACTTGGTAAGAACCAGTAATACTGTAACTTCCACGTTGCTGTTATCACTTATGTTTGATTTGGTAAGTACCAGTAATACTGCAACATCCACCTTACTGTTACCACTTATGTTTGATTTGGTAAGTACCATTAATACTGCAACAGCCACCTTACTGTTACCACTTATGTTTGATTTGGTAAGTACCAGTAATACTGCAACATCCACCTTACTGTTACCACTTATGTTTGATTTGGTAAGTACCAGTAATACTGCAACAGCCACCTTACTGTTACCACTTATTTTTGATTTGGTAAGTACCAGTAATACTGCAACAGCCACCTTACTGTTACCACTTATATTTGATTTGGTAAGTACCAGTATACTGCAACAGCCACGTTGCTGTTACCACATATGTTTGATTTGGTAAGTACCAGTAATACTGCAACAGCCACCTTATTGTTACCACTTATGTTTGATTTGGTAGGTATCAGTAATACTGCAACAGCCACCTTACTGTTACCACATATGTTTGATTTGGTAAGTACCAGTAATACTGCAACATCCACGTTGCTGTTACCGCTTATGTTTGATTTGGTAAGTACCAGTAATACTGCAACAGCCACGTTGCTGTTACCACTTATGTTTGATTTGGTAAGTACCAGTAATATTGCAACAGCCACCTTACTGTTACCACTTATGTTTGATTTGGTAAGTACCAGTAATACTGCAACAGCCACCTTACTGTTACCACTTATGTTTGATTTGATAAGTACCAATAATACTGCAACAGCCATCTTACTGTTACCACTTATGCTTGATTTGGTAAATATCAGTAATACTGCAACAGCCACCTTACTGTTATCACTTATGTTTGATTTGGTAAGTACCAGTAATACTGCAACAGCCACCTTATTGTTATCACTTATGTTTGATTTGGTAAATACCAGTAATACTGCAACAGCCACCTTACTGTTACCACTTATGTTTGATTTAGTAAGTACCAGTAATACTGCAACAGCCACCTTACTGTTATCACTTATGTTTGATTTGGTAAATACCAGTAATACTGCAACAGCCACCTTACTGTTACCACTTATGTTTGATTTAGTAAGTACCAGTAATACTGCAACAGCCACCTTACTCTTAACACTTATGTTTGATTTGGTAAGTACCAGTAATACTGCAACAGCCACCTTACTGTTACCACTTATGTTTGATTTAGTAAGTACCAGTAATACTGCAACATCCACCTTACTGTTACCACTTATGTTTGATTTGGTAAGTACCAGTAATACTGCAACATCCACCTTACTGTTACCACATATGTTTGACTTGGTAAGAACCAGTAATACTGCAACATCCACGTTGCTGTTACCACTTATGTTTGATTTGGTAAGTACCAGTAATACTGCAACAGCCACCTTACTGTTACCACTTATGTTTGATTTGGTATAGTACCAGTAATACTGCAACATCCACGTTGCTGTTACCAATTATGTTTGATTTGATAAGTACCAGTAATACTGCAACAGCCACCTTACTGTTACCACACATGTTTGATTTGGTAAGTACCAGTAAATCTGCAACATCCACGTTGATGTTACCACCTATGTTTGATTTGGTAAGTACCAGTAATATTGCAACATCCACCTTACTGTTACCACTTATGCTTGATTTGGTAAGTACCAGTAATACTGCAACAGCCACCTTACTGTTACCACTTATGTTTGATTTGGTAGGTACCAGTAATACTGCAACAGCCACCTTACTGTTACCACTTATGTTTGATTTAGTAAGTACCAGTAATACTGCAACAGCCACCTTACTGTTACCACATATGTTTGATTTGTTAAGTACCATTAATACTGCAACATCCACGTTGCTGTTACCACTTATGTTTGATTTGGTAAGTACCAGGAATACTGCAACACCCACCTTACTGTTACCACTTATGTTTGATTTGGTAAGTACCAGTAATACTGCAACAGCCACCTTACTGTTACCACTTATGTTTGATTTGGTAAGTACCAGTAATACTGCAACATCCACCTTACTGTTACCACATATGTTTGACTTGGTGAGAACCAGTAATACTGCAACATCCACGTTGCTGTTACCACTTATGTTTGATTTGGTAAGTACCAGTAATACTGCAACAGCCACCTTACTGTTACCACTTATGTTTGATTTGGTATAGTACCAGTAATACTACAACATCCACGTTGCTGATACTAATTATGTTTGATTTGATAAGTACCAGTAATACTGCAACATCCACCTTACTGTTACCACACATGTTTGATTTGGTAAGTACCAGTAAATCTGCAAAATCCACGTTGATGTTACCACCTATGTTTGATTTAGTAAGTACCAGGAATACTGCAACAGCCACCTTACTGTTACCACACATGTTTGATTTGGTAAGTACCAGTAATATTGCAACATCCACCTTACTGTTACCACTTATGCTTGATTTGGTAAGTACCAGAAATACTGCAACAGCCACCTTACTGCTACCACTTATGTTTGATTTGGTAAGTACCCGTAATACTGCAATAGCCACCTTACTGTTACCACTGATGTTTGATTTAGTAAGTACCAGTAATACTACAACAGCCACCTTACTGTTACCGCTTATGTTTGATTTAGTAAGTACCAGGAATACTGCAACAGCCACCTTACTGTTACCACTTATGTTTGATTTGGTAAGTACCAGTAATACTGCAACAGCCACCTTACTGTTACCACTTATGCTTGATTTGGTAAGTACCAGTAATACTGATACAGCCACCTTATTGTTACCACTTATGTTTGATTTGGTAAGTACCAATAATACTGCAACAGTCACCTTACTGTTACCACTTATGTTTGATTTGGTAAGTACCAGTAATACTGCAACATCCACCTTACTGTTACCACATATGTTTGATTTGGTAAGTACAAGTAATACTGCAACAGTCACCTTACTGTTACCACTTATGTTTGATTTGGTAAGTACCAGTAATACTGCAACATCCACCTTACTGTTACCACATATGTTTGACTTGGTAAGAACCAGTAATACTGCAACATCCACGTTGCTGTTATCACTTATGTTTGATTTGGTAAGTACCAGTAATACTGCAACATCCACCTTACTGTTACCACTTATGTTTGATTTGGTAAGTACCATTAATAATGCAACAGCCACCTTACTGTTGCCACTTATTATGTTTGATTTGGTAAGTACCAGTAATACTGCAACATCCACCTTACTGTTACCACTTATGTTTGATTTGGTAAGTACCAGTAATACTGCAACAGCCACCTTACTGCTACCACTTATGTTTGATTTGGTAAGTACCAGTATACTGCAACAGCCACGTTGCTGTTACCACATATGTTTGATTTGGTAAGTACCAGTAATACTGCAACAGACACCTTACTGTTACCACTTATGTTTGATTTGGTAGGTATCAGTAATACTGCAACAGCCACCTTACTGTTACCACTTATGTTTGATTTGGTAAGTACCAGTAATACTGCAACATCCACGTTGCTGTTACCGCTTATGTTTGATTTGGTAAGAACCAGTAATACTGCAACAGCCACGTTGCTGTTACCACTTATGTTTGATTTGGTAAGTACCAGTAATATTGCAACAGCCACCTTACTGTTACCACTTATGTTTGATTTGGTATAGTACCAGTAAAACTGCAACAGCCACCTTACTGTTACCACTTATGTTTGATTTGGTAAGTACCAATAATACTGCAACAGCCATCTTACTGTTACCACTTATGTTTGATTTGGTAAATATCAGTAATACTGCAACAGCCACCTTACTGTTATCACTTATGTTTGATTTGGTAAGTACCAGTAATACTGCAACAGCCACCTTATTGTTATCACTTATGTTTGATTTGGTAAGTACCAGTAATACTGCAACAGCCACCTTACTGTTACCACTTATGTTTGATTTAGTAAGTACCAGTAATACTGCAACAGCCACCTTACTGTTACCGCTTATGTTTGATTTGGTAAATACCAGTAATACTGCAACAGCCACCTTACTGTTGCCACTTATGTTTGATTTGGTAAGTACCAGTAATACTGCAACAGCCACCTTACTGTTACCACTTATGCTTGATTTGGTAAGTACCAGTAATACTGCAACATCCACCTTACTGTTACCACTTATGTTTGATTTGGTAAGTACCATTAATACTGCAACAGCCACCTTACTGTTACCACTTATGTTTGATTTGGTAGGTATCAGTAATACTGCAACAGCCACCTTACTGTTACCACTTATGTTTGATTTGGTAAGTACCAGTAATACTGCAACATCCACGTTGCTGTTACCGCTTATGCTTGATTTGGTAAGTACCAGTAATACTGCAACAGCCACGTTGCTGTTACCACTTATGTTTGATTTGGTAAGTACCAGTAATATTGCAACAGCCACCTTACTGTTACCACTTATGTTTGATTTGGTAAGTACCAGTAATACTGCAACAGCCACCTTACTGTTACCACTTATGTTTGATTTGGTAAGTACCAATAATACTGCAACAGCCATCTTACTGTTACCACTTATGTTTGATTTGGTAAATATCAGTAATACTGCAACAGCCTCCTTACTGTTATCACTTATGTTTGATTTGGTAAGTACCAGTAATACTGCAACAGCCACCTTATTGTTATCACTTATGTTTGATTTGGTAAGTACCAGTAATACTGCAACAGCCACCTTACTGTTACCACTTATGTTTGATTTAGTAAGTACCAGTAATACTGCAACAGCCACCTTACTGTTAACACTTATGTTTGATTTGGTAAATACCAGTAATACTGCAACAGCCACCTTACTGTTGCCACTTATGTTTGATTTAGTAAGTACCAGTAATACTGCAACAGCCACCTTACTCTTAACACCTATGTTTGATTTGGTAAGTACCAGTAATACTGCAACAGCCACCTTACTGTTACCACTTATGTTTGATTTAGTAAGTACCAGTAATACTGCAACATCCACCTTACTGTTACCACATATGTTTGACTTGGTAAGAACCAGTAATACTGCAAAATCCACGTTGCTGTTACCACTTATGTTTGATTTGGTAAGTACCAGTAATACTGCAACAGCCACCTTACTGTTACCACTTATGTTTGATTTGGTATAGTACCAGTAAAACTGCAACATCCACGTTGCTGTTACCAATTATGTTTGATTTGATAAGTACCAGTAATACTGCAACAGCCACCTTACTGTTACCACACATGTTTGATTTAGTAAGTACCAGTAAATCTGCAACATCCACGTTGATAATACCACCTATGTTTGATTTAGTAAGTACCAGGAATACTGCAGCAGCCACCTTACTGTTACCACACATGTTTGATTTGTTAAGTACCAGTAATATTGCAACATCCACCTTACTGTTACCACTTATGCTTGATTTGGTAAGTACCAGTAATACTACAACAGCCACCTTACTGTTACCGCTTATGTTTGATTTAGTAAGTACCAGGAATACTGCAACAGCCACCTTACTGTTACCACTTATGTTTGATTTGGTAAGTACCAGTAATACTGCAACAGCCACCTTACTGTTACCACTTATGCTTGATTTGGTAAGTACCAGTAATACTGCTACAGCCACCTTATTGTTACCACTTATGTTTGATTTGGTAAGTACCAGTAATACTGCAACAGTCACCTTACTGTTACCACTTATGTTTGATTTAGTAAGTACCAGTAATACTGCAACATCCACCTTACTGTTACCACTTATGTTTGATTTGGTAAGTACAAGTAATACTGCAACAGCCACCTTACTGTTACCACTTATGTTTGATTTGGTAAGTACCAGTAATACTGCAACATCCACCTTACTGTTACCACATATGTTTGACTTGGTAAGAACCAGTAATACTGCAACATCCACGTTGCTGTTATCACTTATGTTTGATTTGGTAAGTACCAGTAATACTGCAACATCCACCTTACTGTTACCACTTATGTTTGATTTGGTAAGTACCATTAATACTGCAACAGCCACCTTACTGTTACCACTTATGTTTGATTTGGTAAGTACCAGTAATACTGCAACATCCACCTTACTGTTACCACTTATGTTTGATTTGGTAAGTACCAGTAATACTGCAACATCCACGTTGCTGTTACCGCTTATGTTTGATTTGGTAAGTACCAGTAATACTGCAACAGCCACGTTGCTGTTACCACTTATGTTTGATTTGGTAAGTACCAGTAATACTGCAACAGCCACCTTACTGTTACCACTTATGTTTGATTTGGTAAGTACCAATAATACTGCAACAGCCATCTTACTGTTACCACTTATGTTTGATTTGGTAAATATCAGTAATACTGCAACAGCCACCTTACTGTTATCACTTATGTTTGATTTGGTAAGTACCAGTAATACTGCAACAGCCACCTTATTGTTATCACTTATGTTTGATTTGGTAAGTACCAGTAATACTGCAACAGCCACCTTACTGTTACCACTTATGTTTGATTTGGTATAGTACCAGTAATACTACAACATCCACGTTGCTGATACTAATTATGTTTGATTTGATAAGTACCAGTAATACTGCAACATCCACCTTACTGTTACCACACATGTTTGATTTGGTAAGTACCAGTAAATCTGCAAAATCCACGTTGATGTTACCACCTATGTTTGATTTAGTAAGTACCAGGAATACTGCAACAGCCACCTTACTGTTACCACACATGTTTGATTTGGTAAGTACCAGTAATATTGCAACATCCACCTTACTGTTACCACTTATGCTTGATTTGGTAAGTACCAGAAATACTGCAACAGCCACCTTACTGCTACCACTTATGTTTGATTTGGTAAGTACCCGTAATACTGCAATAGCCACCTTACTGTTACCACTGATGTTTGATTTAGTAAGTACCAGTAATACTACAACAGCCACCTTACTGTTACCGCTTATGTTTGATTTAGTAAGTACCAGGAATACTGCAACAGCCACCTTACTGTTACCACTTATGTTTGATTTGGTAAGTACCAGTAATACTGCAACAGCCACCTTACTGTTACCACTTATGCTTGATTTGGTAAGTACCAGTAATACTGATACAGCCACCTTATTGTTACCACTTATGTTTGATTTGGTAAGTACCAATAATACTGCAACAGTCACCTTACTGTTACCACTTATGTTTGATTTGGTAAGTACCAGTAATACTGCAACATCCACCTTACTGTTACCACATATGTTTGATTTGGTAAGTACAAGTAATACTGCAACAGTCACCTTACTGTTACCACTTATGTTTGATTTGGTAAGTACCAGTAATACTGCAACATCCACCTTACTGTTACCACATATGTTTGACTTGGTAAGAACCAGTAATACTGCAACATCCACGTTGCTGTTATCACTTATGTTTGATTTGGTAAGTACCAGTAATACTGCAACATCCACCTTACTGTTACCACTTATGTTTGATTTGGTAAGTACCATTAATAATGCAACAGCCACCTTACTGTTGCCACTTATGTTTGATTTGGTAAGTACCAGTAATACTGCAACATCCACCTTACTGTTACCACTTATGTTTGATTTGGTAAGTACCAGTAATACTGCAACAGCCACCTTACTGCTACCACTTATGTTTGATTTGGTAAGTACCAGTATACTGCAACAGCCACGTTGCTGTTACCACATATGTTTGATTTGGTAAGTACCAGTAATACTGCAACAGACACCTTACTGTTACCACTTATGTTTGATTTGGTAGGTATCAGTAATACTGCAACAGCCACCTTACTGTTACCACTTATGTTTGATTTGGTAAGTACCAGTAATACTGCAACATCCACGTTGCTGTTACCGCTTATGTTTGATTTGGTAAGAACCAGTAATACTGCAACAGCCACGTTGCTGTTACCACTTATGTTTGATTTGGTAAGTACCAGTAATATTGCAACAGCCACCTTACTGTTACCACTTATGTTTGATTTGGTATAGTACCAGTAAAACTGCAACAGCCACCTTACTGTTACCACTTATGTTTGATTTGGTAAGTACCAATAATACTGCAACAGCCATCTTACTGTTACCACTTATGTTTGATTTGGTAAATATCAGTAATACTGCAACAGCCACCTTACTGTTATCACTTATGTTTGATTTGGTAAGTACCAGTAATACTGCAACAGCCACCTTATTGTTATCACTTATGTTTGATTTGGTAAGTACCAGTAATACTGCAACAGCCACCTTACTGTTACCACTTATGTTTGATTTAGTAAGTACCAGTAATACTGCAACAGCCACCTTACTGTTACCGCTTATGTTTGATTTGGTAAATACCAGTAATACTGCAACAGCCACCTTACTGTTGCCACTTATGTTTGATTTGGTAAGTACCAGTAATACTGCAACAGCCACCTTACTGTTACCACTTATGCTTGATTTGGTAAGTACCAGTAATACTGCAACATCCACCTTACTGTTACCACTTATGTTTGATTTGGTAAGTACCATTAATACTGCAACAGCCACCTTACTGTTACCACTTATGTTTGATTTGGTAGGTATCAGTAATACTGCAACAGCCACCTTACTGTTACCACTTATGTTTGATTTGGTAAGTACCAGTAATACTGCAACATCCACGTTGCTGTTACCGCTTATGCTTGATTTGGTAAGTACCAGTAATACTGCAACAGCCACGTTGCCGTTACCACTTATGTTTGATTTGGTAAGTACCAGTAATATTGCAACAGCCACCTTACTGTTACCACTTATGTTTGATTTGGTAAGTACCAGTAATACTGCAACAGCCACCTTACTGTTACCACTTATGTTTGATTTGGTAAGTACCAATAATACTGCAACAGCCATCTTACTGTTACCACTTATGTTTGATTTGGTAAATATCAGTAATACTGCAACAGCCTCCTTACTGTTATCACTTATGTTTGATTTGGTAAGTACCAGTAATACTGCAACAGCCACCTTATTGTTATCACTTATGTTTGATTTGGTAAGTACCAGTAATACTGCAACAGCCACCTTACTGTTACCACTTATGTTTGATTTAGTAAGTACCAGTAATACTGCAACAGCCACCTTACTGTTAACACTTATGTTTGATTTGGTAAATACCAGTAATACTGCAACAGCCACCTTACTGTTGCCACTTATGTTTGATTTAGTAAGTACCAGTAATACTGCAACAGCCACCTTACTCTTAACACCTATGTTTGATTTGGTAAGTACCAGTAATACTGCAACAGCCACCTTACTGTTACCACTTATGTTTGATTTAGTAAGTACCAGTAATACTGCAACAGCCACCTTACTGTTACCACTTATGTTTGATTTGGTAAGTACCAGTAATACTGCAACATCCACCTTACTGTTACCACATATGTTTGACTTGGTAAGAACCAGTAATACTGCAAAATCCACGTTGCTGTTACCACTTATGTTTGATTTGGTAAGTACCAGTAATACTGCAACAGCCACCTTACTGTTACCACTTATGTTTGATTTGGTATAGTACCAGTAAAACTGCAACATCCACGTTGCTGTTACCAATTATGTTTGATTTGATAAGTACCAGTAATACTGCAACAGCCACCTTACTGTTACCACACATGTTTGATTTAGTAAGTACCAGTAAATCTGCAACATCCACGTTGATAATACCACCTATGTTTGATTTAGTAAGTACCAGGAATACTGCAGCAGCCACCTTACTGTTACCACACATGTTTGATTTGTTAAGTACCAGTAATATTGCAACATCCACCTTACTGTTACCACTTATGCTTGATTTGGTAAGTACCAGTAATACTACAACAGCCACCTTACTGTTACCGCTTATGTTTGATTTAGTAAGTACCAGGAATACTGCAACAGCCACCTTACTGTTACCACTTATGTTTGATTTGGTAAGTACCAGTAATACTGCAACAGCCACCTTACTGTTACCACTTATGCTTGATTTGGTAAGTACCAGTAATACTGCTACAGCCACCTTATTGTTACCACTTATGTTTGATTTGGTAAGTACCAGTAATACTGCAACAGTCACCTTACTGTTACCACTTATGTTTGATTTAGTAAGTACCAGTAATACTGCAACATCCACCTTACTGTTACCACTTATGTTTGATTTGGTAAGTACAAGTAATACTGCAACAGCCACCTTACTGTTACCACTTATGTTTGATTTGGTAAGTACCAGTAATACTGCAACATCCACCTTACTGTTACCACATATGTTTGACTTGGTAAGAACCAGTAATACTGCAACATCCACGTTGCTGTTATCACTTATGTTTGATTTGGTAAGTACCAGTAATACTGCAACATCCACCTTACTGTTACCACTTATGTTTGATTTGGTAAGTACCATTAATACTGCAACAGCCACCTTACTGTTACCACTTATGTTTGATTTGGTAAGTACCAGTAATACTGCAACATCCACCTTACTGTTACCACTTATGTTTGATTTGGTAAGTACCAGTAATACTGCAACATCCACGTTGCTGTTACCGCTTATGTTTGATTTGGTAAGTACCAGTAATACTGCAACAGCCACGTTGCTGTTACCACTTATGTTTGATTTGGTAAGTACCAGTAATACTGCAACAGCCACCTTACTGTTACCACTTATGTTTGATTTGGTAAGTACCAATAATACTGCAACAGCCATCTTACTGTTACCACTTATGTTTGATTTGGTAAATATCAGTAATACTGCAACAGCCACCTTACTGTTATCACTTATGTTTGATTTGGTAAGTACCAGTAATACTGCAACAGCCACCTTACTGTTAACACTTATGTTTGATTTGGTAAATACCAGTAATACTGCAACAGCCACCTTACTGTTGCCACTTATGTTTGATTTAGTAAGTACCAGTAATACTGCAACAGCCACCTTACTCTTAACACCTATGTTTGATTTGGTAAGTACCAGTAATACTGCAACAGCCACCTTACTGTTACCACTTATGTTTGATTTAGTAAGTACCAGTAATACTGCAACAGCCACCTTACTGTTACCACTTATGTTTGATTTGGTAGGTATCAGTAATACTGCAACAGCCATCTTACTGTTACCACTTATGTTTGATTTGGTAAATATCAGTAATACTGCAACAGCCACCTTACTGTTATCACTTATGTTTGATTTGGTAAGTACCAGTAATACTGCAACAGCCACCTTATTGTTATCACTTATGTTTGATTTGGTAAGTACCCGGAATACTGCAACAGCCACCTTACTATTACCACTTATGTTTGATTTAGTAAGTACCAGTAATACTGCAACAGCCACCTTACTGTTAACACTTATGTTTGATTTGGTAAATACCAGTAATACTGCAACAGCCACCTTACTGTTACCACTTATGCTTGATTTAGTAAGTACCAGTAATACTGCAACAGCCACCTTACTCTTAACACTTATGTTTGATTTGGTAAGTACCAGTAATACTGCAACAGCCACCTTACTGTTACCACTTATGTTTGATTTAGTAAGTACCAGTAATACTGCAACAGCCACCTTACTGTTAACACTTATGTTTGATTTAGTAAGTACCAGTAATACTGCAACAGCCACCTTACTGTTAACACTTATGTTTGATTTGGTAAATACCAGTAATACTGCAACAGCCACCTTACTGTTGCCACTTATGTTTGATTTAGTAAGTACCAGTAATACTGCAACAGCCACCTTACTCTTAACACCTATGTTTGATTTGGTAAGTACCAGTAATACTGCAACAGCCACCTTACTGTTACCACTTATGTTTGATTTAGTAAGTACCAGTAATACTGCAACAGCCACCTTACTGTTACCACTTATGTTTGATTTGGTAAGTACCAGTAATACTGCAACATCCACCTTACTGTTACCACATATGTTTGACTTGGTAAGAACCAGTAATACTGCAAAATCCACGTTGCTGTTACCACTTATGTTTGATTTGGTAAGTACCAGTAATACTGCAACAGCCACCTTACTGTTACCACTTATGTTTGATTTGGTATAGTACCAGTAAAACTGCAACATCCACGTTGCTGTTACCAATTATGTTTGATTTGATAAGTACCAGTAATACTGCAACAGCCACCTTACTGTTACCACACATGTTTGATTTAGTAAGTACCAGTAAATCTGCAACATCCACGTTGATAATACCACCTATGTTTGATTTAGTAAGTACCAGGAATACTGCAGCAGCCACCTTACTGTTACCACACATGTTTGATTTGTTAAGTACCAGTAATATTGCAACATCCACCTTACTGTTACCACTTATGCTTGATTTGGTAAGTACCAGTAATACTACAACAGCCACCTTACTGTTACCGCTTATGTTTGATTTAGTAAGTACCAGGAATACTGCAACAGCCACCTTACTGTTACCACTTATGTTTGATTTGGTAAGTACCAGTAATACTGCAACAGCCACCTTACTGTTACCACTTATGCTTGATTTGGTAAGTACCAGTAATACTGCTACAGCCACCTTATTGTTACCACTTATGGTTGATTTGGTAAGTACCAGTAATACTGCAACAGTCACCTTACTGTTACCACTTATGTTTGATTTAGTAAGTACCAGTAATACTGCAACAGTCACCTTACTGTTACCACTTATGTTTGATTTGGTAAGTACCATTAATACTGCAACAGCCACCTTACTGTTACCACTTATGTTTGATTTGGTAAGTACCAGTAATACTGCAACATCCACCTTACTGTTACCACTTATGTTTGATTTGGTAAGTACCAGTAATACTGCAACAGCCACCTTACTGTTACCACTTATGTTTGATTTGGTAAGTACCAGTAATACTGCAATAGCCACGTTACTGTTACCACTTATATTTGATTTGGTAAGTACCAATAATACTGCAACAACCACCTTACTGTTACCACATATGTTTGATTTGGTAAGTACCAGTAATACTGCAACATCCACGTTGCTGTTACCGCTTATGTTTGATTTGGTAAGTACCAGTAATACTGCAACAGCCACGTTGCTGTTACCACTTATGTTTGATTTGGTAAGTACCAGTAATACTGCAACAGTCACCTTACTGTTACCACTTATGTTTGATTTGGTAAGTACCAGTAATACTGCAACAGCCACCTTACTGTTACCACTTATGTTTGATTTGGTAAGTACCAATAATACTGCAACAGCCATCTTACTGTTACCACTTATGTTTGATTTGGTAAATATCAGTAATACTGCAACAGCCACCTTACTGTTATCACTTATGTTTGATTTGGTAAGTACCAGTAATACTGCAACAGCCACCTTATTGTTATCACTTATGTTTGATTTGGTAAGTACCCGGAATACTGCAACAGCCACCTTACTATTACCACTTATGTTTGATTTAGTAAGTACCAGTAATACTGCAACAGCCACCTTACTGTTAACACTTATGTTTGATTTGGTAAATACCAGTAATACTGCAACAGCCACCTTACTGTTACCACTTATGTTTGATTTAGTAAGTACCAGTAATACTGCAACAGCCACCTTACTCTTAACACTTATGTTTGATTTGGTAAGTACCAGTAATACTGCAACAGCCACCTTACTGTTACCACTTATGTTTGATTTAGTAAGTACCAGTAATACTGCAACAGCCACCTTACTGTTAACACTTATGTTTGATTTAGTAAGTACCAGTAATACTGCAACAGCCACCTTACTGTTAACACTTATGTTTGATTTGGTAAGTACCAGTAATACTGTAACAGCCACCTTACTGTTACCACTTATGTTTGATTTAGTAAGTTACAGTAATACTGCAACAGCCATCTTACTGTTAACACTTATGTTTGATTTAGTAAGTACCAGTAATACTGCAACATCCACCTTATTGTTATCACTTATGTTTGATTTGGTAAGTACCAGTAATACTGCAACAGTCACCTTACTGTTACCACTTATGTTTGATTTGGTAAGTACCAGTAATACTGCAACATCCACCTTACTGTTACCACTTATGTTTGATTTGGTAAGTACCAGTAATACTGCAACATCCACCTTACTGTTACCACTTATGTTTGATTTGGTAAGTACCATTAATACTGCAACAGCCACCTTACTGTTACCACTTATGTTTGATTTGGTAAGTACCAGTAATACTGCAACATCCACCTTACTGTTACCACTTATGTTTGATTTGGTAAGTACCAGTAATACTGCAACAGCCACCTTACTGTTACCACTTATGTTTGATTTGGTAAGTACCAGTAATACTGCAATAGCCACCTTACTGTTACCACTTATATTTGATTTGGTAAGTACCAGTATACTGCAACAGCCACGTTGCTGTTACCACATATGTTTGATTTGGTAAGTACCAGTAATACTGCAACAGCCACCTTACTGTTACCACTTATGTTTGATTTGGTAGGTATCAGTAATACTGCAACAGCCACCTTACTGTTACCACATATGTTTGATTTGGTAAGTACCAGTAATACTGCAACATCCACGTTGCTGTTACCGCTTATGTTTGATTTGGTAAGTACCAGTAATACTGCAACAGCCACCTTACTGTTACCACTTATGTTTGATTTGGTAAGTACCAGTAATACTGCAACAGCCACCTTACTGTTACCACTTATGTTTGATTTGGTAAGTACCAGTAATACTGCAACAGCCACCTTACTGTTACCACTTATGTTTGATTTGGTAAGTACCAGTAATACTGCAACAGCCATCTTACTGTTACCACTTATGTTTGATTTGGTAAGTATCAGTAATACTGCAACAGCCACCTTACTGTTATCACTTATGTTTGATTTGGTAAGTACCAGGAATACTGCAACAGCCACCTTACTGTTACCACTTATGTTTGATTTGGTAAGTACCAGTAATACTGCAACAGCCACCTTACTGTTACCACTTATGCTTGATTTGGTAAGTACCAGTAATACTGCTACAGCCACCTTATTGTTACCACTTATGTTTGATTTGGTAAGTACCAGTAATACTGCAACAGTCACCTTACTGTTACCACTTATGTTTGATTTAGTAAGTACCAGTAATACTGCAACATCCACCTTACTGTTACCACTTATGTTTGATTTGGTAAGTACAAGTAATACTGCAACAGCCACCTTACTGTTACCACTTATGTTTGATTTGGTAAGTACCAGTAATACTGCAACATCCACCTTACTGTTACCACATATGTTTGACTTGGTAAGAACCAGTAATACTGCAACATCCACGTTGCTGTTATCACTTATGTTTGATTTGGTAAGTACCAGTAATACTGCAACATCCACCTTACTGTTACCACTTATGTTTGATTTGGTAAGTACCATTAATACTGCAACAGCCACCTTACTGTTACCACTTATGTTTGATTTGGTAAGTACCAGTAATACTGCAACATCCACCTTACTGTTACCACTTATGTTTGATTTGGTAAGTACCAGTAATACTGCAACATCCACGTTGCTGTTACCGCTTATGTTTGATTTGGTAAGTACCAGTAATACTGCAACAGCCACGTTGCTGTTACCACTTATGTTTAATTTGGTAAGTACCAGTAATATTGCAACAGCCACCTTACTGTTACCACTTATGTTTGATTTGGTAAGTACCAGTAATACTGCAACAGCCACCTTACTGTTACCACTTATGTTTGATTTGGTAAGTACCAATAATACTGCAACAGCCATCTTACTGTTACCACTTATGTTTGATTTGGTAAATATCAGTAATACTGCAACAGCCACCTTACTGTTATCACTTATGTTTGATTTGGTAAGTACCAGTAATACTGCAACAGCCACCTTATTGTTATCACTTATGTTTGATTTGGTAAGTACCAGTAATACTGCAACAGCCACCTTACTGTTACCACTTATGTTTGATTTAGTAAGTACCAGTAATACTGCAACAGCCACCTTACTGTTAACACTTATGTTTGATTTGGTAAATACCAGTAATACTGCAACAGCCACCTTACTGTTGCCACTTATGTTTGATTTAGTAAGTACCAGTAATACTGCAACAGCCACCTTACTCTTAACACCTATGTTTGATTTGGTAAGTACCAGTAATACTGCAACAGCCACCTTACTGTTACCACTTATGTTTGATTTAGTAAGTACCAGTAATACTGCAACAGCCACCTTACTGTTACCACTTATGTTTGATTTGGTAGGTATCAGTAATACTGCAACAGCCACCTTACTGTTACCACATATGTTTGATTTGGTAAGTACCAGTAATACTGCAACATCCACGTTGCTATTACCGCTTATGTTTGATTTGGTAAGTACCAGTAATACTGCAACAGCCACGTTGCTGTTACCACTTATGTTTGATTTGGTAAGTACCAGTAATATTGCAACAGCCACCTTACTGTTACCACTTATGTTTGATTTGGTAAGTACCAGTAATACTGCAACAGCCACCTTACTGTTACCACTTATGTTTGATTTGGTAAGTACCAATAATACTGCAACAGCCATCTTACCGTTACCACTTATGCTTGATTTGGTAAATATCAGTAATACTGCAACAGCCACCTTACTGTTATCACTTATGTTTGATTTGGTAAGTACCAGTAATACTGCAACAGCCACCTTATTGTTATCACTTATGTTTGATTTGGTAAGTACCAGTAATACTGCAACAGCCACCTTACTGTTACCACTTATGTTTGATTTAGTAAGTACCAGTAATACTGCAACAGCCACCTTACTGTTAACACTTATGTTTGATTTGGTAAATACCAGTAATACTGCAACAGCCACCTTACTGTTGCCACTTATGTTTGATTTAGTAAGTACCAGTAATACTGCAACAGCCACCTTACTCTTAACACCTATGTTTGATTTGGTAAGTACCAGTAATACTGCAACAGCCACCTTACTGTTACCACTTATGCTTGATTTAGTAAGTACCAGTAATACTGCAACAGCCACCTTACTGTTAACACTTATGTTTGATTTGGTAAATACCAGTAATACTGCAACAGCCACCTTACTGTTACCACTTATGTTTGATTTAGTAAGTACCAGTAATACTGCAACAGCCACCTTACTCTTAACACTTATGTTTGATTTGGTAAGTACCAGTAATACTGCAACAGCCACCTTACTGTTACCACTTATGTTTGATTTAGTAAGTACCAGTAATACTGCAACAGCCACCTTACTGTTAACACTTATGTTTGATTTAGTAAGTACCAGTAATACTGCAACAGCCACCTTACTGTTAACACTTATGTTTGATTTGGTAAGTACCAGTAATACTGTAACAGCCACCTTACTGTTACCACTTATGTTTGATTTAGTAAGTTACAGTAATACTGCAACAGCCATCTTACTGTTAACACTTATGTTTGATTTAGTAAGTACCAGTAATACTGCAACATCCACCTTATTGTTATCACTTATGTTTGATTTGGTAAGTACCAGTAATACTGCAACAGTCACCTTACTGTTACCACTTATGTTTGATTTGGTAAGTACCAGTAATACTGCAACATCCACCTTACTGTTACCACTTATGTTTGATTTGGTAAGTACCAGTAATACTGCAACAGCCACCTTACTGTTACCACTTATGCTTGATTTGGTAAGTACCAGTAATACTGCAACATCCATCTTACTGTTACCACATATGTTTGACTTGGTAAGAACCAGTAATACTGCAACATCCACGTTGCTGTTACCACTTATGTTTGATTTGGTAAGTACCAGTAATACTGCAACATCCACCTTACTGTTACCACTTATGTTTGATTTGGTAAGTACCATTAATACTGCAACAGCCACCTTACTGTTACCACTTATGTTTGATTTGGTAAGTACCAGTAATACTGCAACATCCACCTTACTGTTACCACATATGTTTGACTTGGTAAGAACCAGTAATACTGCAACATCCACGTTGCTGTTATCACTTATGTTTGATTTGGTAAGTACCAGTAATACTGCAACATCCACCTTACTGTTACCACTTATGTTTGATTTGGTAAGTACCATTAATACTGCAACAGCCACCTTACTGTTACCACTTATGTTTGATTTGGTAAGTACCAGTAATACTGCAACATCCACCTTACTGTTACCACTTATGTTTGATTTGGTAAGTACCAGTAATACTGCAACATCCACGTTGCTGTTACCGCTTATGTTTGATTTGGTAAGTACCAGTAATACTGCAACAGCCACGTTGCTGTTACCACTTATGTTTAATTTGGTAAGTACCAGTAATATTGCAACAGCCACCTTACTGTTACCACTTATGTTTGATTTGGTAAGTACCAGTAATACTGCAACAGCCACCTTACTGTTACCACTTATGTTTGATTTGGTAAGTACCAATAATACTGCAACAGCCATCTTACTGTTACCACTTATGTTTGATTTGGTAAATATCAGTAATACTGCAACAGCCACCTTACTGTTATCACTTATGTTTGATTTGGTAAGTACCAGTAATACTGCAACAGCCACCTTATTGTTATCACTTATGTTTGATTTGGTAAGTACCAGTAATACTGCAACAGCCACCTTACTGTTACCACTTATGTTTGATTTAGTAAGTACCAGTAATACTGCAACAGCCACCTTACTGTTAACACTTATGTTTGATTTGGTAAATACCAGTAATACTGCAACAGCCACCTTACTGTTGCCACTTATGTTTGATTTAGTAAGTACCAGTAATACTGCAACAGCCACCTTACTCTTAACACCTATGTTTGATTTGGTAAGTACCAGTAATACTGCAACAGCCACCTTACTGTTACCACTTATGTTTGATTTAGTAAGTACCAGTAATACTGCAACAGCCACCTTACTGTTACCACTTATGTTTGATTTGGTAGGTATCAGTAATACTGCAACAGCCACCTTACTGTTACCACATATGTTTGATTTGGTAAGTACCAGTAATACTGCAACATCCACGTTGCTATTACCGCTTATGTTTGATTTGGTAAGTACCAGTAATACTGCAACAGCCACGTTGCTGTTACCACTTATGTTTGATTTGGTAAGTACCAGTAATATTGCAACAGCCACCTTACTGTTACCACTTATGTTTGATTTGGTAAGTACCAGTAATACTGCAACAGCCACCTTACTGTTACCACTTATGTTTGATTTGGTAAGTACCAATAATACTGCAACAGCCATCTTACCGTTACCACTTATGCTTGATTTGGTAAATATCAGTAATACTGCAACAGCCACCTTACTGTTATCACTTATGTTTGATTTGGTAAGTACCAGTAATACTGCAACAGCCACCTTATTGTTATCACTTATGTTTGATTTGGTAAGTACCAGTAATACTGCAACAGCCACCTTACTGTTACCACTTATGTTTGATTTAGTAAGTACCAGTAATACTGCAACAGCCACCTTACTGTTAACACTTATGTTTGATTTGGTAAATACCAGTAATACTGCAACAGCCACCTTACTGTTGCCACTTATGTTTGATTTAGTAAGTACCAGTAATACTGCAACAGCCACCTTACTCTTAACACCTATGTTTGATTTGGTAAGTACCAGTAATACTGCAACAGCCACCTTACTGTTACCACTTATGTTTGATTTAGTAAGTACCAGTAATACTGCAACAGCCACCTTACTGTTACCACTTATGTTTGATTTGGTAAGTACCAGTAATACTGCAACATCCACCTTACTGTTACCACATATGTTTGACTTGGTAAGAACCAGTAATACTGCAAAATCCACGTTGCTGTTACCACTTATGCTTGATTTGGTAAGTACCAGTAATACTGCAACAGCCACCTTACTGTTACCACTTATGTTTGATTTGGTATAGTACCAGTAAAACTGCAACATCCACGTTGCTGTTACCAATTATGTTTGATTTGATAAGTACCAGTAATACTGCAACAGCCACCTTACTGTTACCACACATGTTTGATTTAGTAAGTACCAGTAATATTGCAACATCCAACTTACTGTTACCACTTATGCTTGATTTGGTAAGTACCAGTAATACTACAACAGCCACCTTACTGTTACCGCTTATGTTTGATTTAGTAAGTACCAGGAATACTGCAACAGCCACCTTACTGTTACCACTTATGTTTGATTTGGTAAGTACCAGTAATACTGCAACAGCCACCTTACTGCTACCACTTATGCTTGATTTGGTAAGTACCAGTAATACTGCTACAGCCACCTTATTGTTACCACTTATGGTTGATTTGGTAAGTACCAGTAATACTGCAACAGTCACCTTACTGTTACCACTTATGTTTGATTTAGTAAGTACCAGTAATACTGCAACATCCACCTTACTGTTACCACTTATGTTTGATTTGGTAAGTACAAGTAATACTGCAACAGCCACCTTACTGTTACCACTTATGTTTGATTTGGTAAGTACCAGTAATACTGCAACATCCACCTTACTGTTACCACATATGTTTGACTTGGTAAGAACCAGTAATACTGCAACATCCACGTTGCTGTTATCACTTATGTTTGATTTGGTAAGTACCAGTAATACTGCAACATCCACCTTACTGTTACCACTTATGTTTGATTTGGTAAGTACCATTAATACTGCAACAGCCACCTTACTGTTACCACTTATGTTTGATTTGGTAAGTACCAGTAATACTGCAACATCCACCTTACTGTTACCACTTATGTTTGATTTGGTAAGTACCAGTAATACTGCAACAGCCACCTTACTGTTACCACTTATGTTTGATTTGGTAAGTACCAGTAATACTGCAATAGCCACGTTACTGTTACCACTTATATTTGATTTGGTAAGTACCAATAATACTGCAACAGCCACCTTACTGTTACCACATATGTTTGATTTGGTAAGTACCAGTAATACTGCAACATCCACGTTGCTGTTACCGCTTATGTTTGATTTGGTAAGTACCAGTAATACTGCAACAGCCACGTTGCTGTTACCACTTATGTTTGATTTGGTAAGTACCAGTAATACTGCAACAGTCACCTTACTGTTACCACTTATGTTTGATTTGGTAAGTACCAGTAATACTGCAACAGCCACCTTACTGTTACCACTTATGTTTGATTTGGTAAGTACCAATAATACTGCAACAGCCATCTTACTGTTACCACTTATGTTTGATTTGGTAAATATCAGTAATACTGCAACAGCCACCTTACTGTTATCACTTATGTTTGATTTGGTAAGTACCAGTAATACTGCAACAGCCACCTTATTGTTATCACTTATGTTTGATTTGGTAAGTACCCGGAATACTGCAACAGCCACCTTACTATTACCACTTATGTTTGATTTAGTAAGTACCAGTAATACTGCAACAGCCACCTTACTGTTAACACTTATGTTTGATTTGGTAAATACCAGTAATACTGCAACAGCCACCTTACTGTTACCACTTATGTTTGATTTAGTAAGTACCAGTAATACTGCAACAGCCACCTTACTCTTAACACTTATGTTTGATTTGGTAAGTACCAGTAATACTGCAACAGCCACCTTACTGTTACCACTTATGTTTGATTTAGTAAGTACCAGTAATACTGCAACAGCCACCTTACTGTTAACACTTATGTTTGATTTAGTAAGTACCAGTAATACTGCAACAGCCACCTTACTGTTAACACTTATGTTTGATTTGGTAAGTACCAGTAATACTGTAACAGCCACCTTACTGTTACCACTTATGTTTGATTTAGTAAGTTACAGTAATACTGCAACAGCCATCTTACTGTTAACACTTATGTTTGATTTAGTAAGTACCAGTAATACTGCAACATCCACCTTATTGTTATCACTTATGTTTGATTTGGTAAGTACCAGTAATACTGCAACAGTCACCTTACTGTTACCACTTATGTTTGATTTGGTAAGTACCAGTAATACTGCAACATCCACCTTACTGTTACCACTTATGTTTGATTTGGTAAGTACCAGTAATACTGCAACAGCCACCTTACTGTTACCACTTATGCTTGATTTGGTAAGTACCAGTAATACTGCAACATCCACCTTACTGTTACCACATATGTTTGACTTGGTAAGAACCAGTAATACTGCAACATCCACGTTGCTGTTACCACTTATGTTTGATTTGGTAAGTACCAGTTATACTGCAACATCCACCTTACTGTTACCACTTATGTTTGATTTGGTAAGTACCATTAATACTGCAACAGCCACCTTACTGTTACCACTTATGTTTGATTTGGTAAGTACCAGTAATACTGCAACATCCACCTTACTGTTACCACTTATGTTTGATTTGGTAAGTACCAGTAATACTGCAACAGCCACCTTACTGTTACCACTTATGTTTGATTTGGTAAGTACCAGTAATACTGCAATAGCCACCTTACTGTTACCACTTATATTTGATTTGGTAAGTACCAGTATACTGCAACAGCCACGTTGCTGTTACCACATATGTTTGATTTGGTAAGTACCAGTAATACTGCAACAGCCACCTTACTGTTACCACTTATGTTTGATTTGGTAGGTATCAGTAATACTGCAACAGCCACCTTACTGTTACCACATATGTTTGATTTGGTAAGTACCAGTAATACTGCAACATCCACGTTGCTGTTACCACTTATGTTTGATTTGGTAAGTACCAGTTATACTGCAACATCCACCTTACTGTTACCACTTATGTTTGATTTGGTAAGTACCATTAATACTGCAACAGCCACCTTACTGTTACCACTTATGTTTGATTTGGTAAGTACCAGTAATACTGCAACATCCACCTTACTGTTACCACTTATGTTTGATTTGGTAAGTACCAGTAATACTGCAACAGCCACCTTACTGTTACCACTTATGTTTGATTTGGTAAGTACCAGTAATACTGCAATAGCCACCTTACTGTTACCACTTATATTTGATTTGGTAAGTACCAGTATACTGCAACAGCCACGTTGCTGTTACCACATATGTTTGATTTGGTAAGTACCAGTAATACTGCAACAGCCACCTTACTGTTACCACTTATGTTTGATTTGGTAGGTATCAGTAATACTGCAACAGCCACCTTACTGTTACCACATATGTTTGATTTGGTAAGTACCAGTAATACTGCAACATCCACGTTGCTGTTACCGCTTATGTTTGATTTGGTAAGTACCAGTAATACTGCAACAGCCACCTTACTGTTACCACTTATGTTTGATTTGGTAAGTACCAGTAATACTGCAACAGCCACCTTACTGTTACCACTTATGTTTGATTTAGTAAGTACCAGTAATACTGCAACAGCCACCTTACTGTTAACACTTATGTTTGATTTGGTAAATACCAGTAATACTGCAACAGCCACCTTACTGTTACCACTTATGTTTGATTTAGTAAGTACCAGTAATACTGCAACAGCCACCTTACTCTTAATACTTATGTTTGATTTGGTAAGTACCAGTAATACTGCAACAGCCACCTTACTGTTACCACTTATGTTTGATTTAGTAAGTACCAGTAATACTGCAACAGCCACCTTACTGTTAACACTTATGTTTGATTTAGTAAGTACCAGTAAAACTGCAACAGCCACCTTACTGTTAACACTTATGTTTGATTTGGTAAGTACCAGTAATACTGCAACAGCCACCTTACTGTTACCACTTATGTTTGATTTGGTAAGTACCAGTAATACTGCAACAGCCACCTTACTGTTAACACTTATGTTTGATTTGGTAAGTACCAGTAATACTGCAACATCTACCTTATTGTCATCACTTATGTTTGATTTGATAAATACGAGTGCTCCGTTAGCAGCCATCTTACTGTTCCCAATTATGTTTGATTTACTAAGTACCAGTGCTCTGTTAACGACTAGTATACTGTTAGTAATTTTGTATTACACATTTATTGGAACTTTGTTGTCTCAACATAATGAACCCGAACTACAGTAAAAGGCATATATATTCTTATTTATTTTATTTGTCACATCATAGAATTGTTTGTGGATGCAAGCTTCTGAATGAATGGCCTTTATTACGTTACTGAACTGTAATGGGATTTTCGTTTGGTGAAAAATTCTACCAGGATCTGACATATTTCTCATGTGTCCCTAAAATAAAGATATAGTGGATGTAGCATATATATTGAGGATTGCCCTTTTTGACTGACAATTGGGGAATATGTTAGAATCTTACCACCTGATTTCTTCCAAATTAGATGGTTGTGGTTATGTGATTATGGTGTTTAACGCCACTTTGAACAATATTATCGTAGCGGTCAGTTTTATTGGTAGAGGAAACCGGAGTTCCCCGAGAAAACCACCGGCCTGTCACTAGTCACTGACAAACCTTTTCACATAAAGTTGTATTTGAGTACCTCTCTTCCAAATCTGAATGACCATACTATTTTCAATATTAGAATACTTGTATTATGGCATTTGTCTAATTTTTGCATTGACCTCTACATACAATAATAATGTATGTCATTTCAGTCTATTGGTTTGAACATCCACCCATTGTACATGATGATGAGTGTGTGTATTGCTTGTTCGTTTGCATTTATGTTACCAGTAGCAACACCACCGAACGCAATCGTATTTTCAACAGGATATTTAAAGATATATGACATGGTATGTATGAATTTACATTTTTACTAAATCCGTTTTAATCCGCTAAATAGGATTATTGTTGTAATAAAAACGTAGATATCAAATTTAGTGCGCACGACGCGTTTCTGAAATAACCTTCATCGGATACGCTCAAAGTCGAAAGGTTGGAAAGCTAAATAATTTAAAAAGTTTTGGGAGCAAGTTAAGCAAAGGGTCTAAACAGGATCACCAAAATCAACTATAGTCACATATGCCTCAGGAAGGAGAACCTTAGTTTTAATAATAATTACATTCTTATACGTTCACACACAGGAAATAAAGTATACAAACAGTCTTTAATAAATGTTGTTTCTAATCCTAGAATTACTCCGTATATACTGAATGTGGTCTAATGATTTCACTTAGTACTTTCTATCTTCCTATAAAATGTAAGCCAAAAATATAACTTTGTCTGTACTGTTCGATATCATAATCGTTTAAACAGAGGTAAAATCGATATCGCAAACAAATACGTACATGCGTATTCGGTTTCCTTTTTTCGAAGGGTAATCAGAATCCATAAATCGAAGGACCGACAACACAATGGCCAAAAGAAAAAGGACAATGGGGCCAACAAGGATCTCCGCAATACTACACAGAAAACTAAAGATCTAGTAACACGAATCCCACAAAAACACTGGGGTTGAACTCAGGTGCACCGGACGGTTATCAGTTCCTGCTCCACTAGTGACACCCATTGTGTCAATCTAGTTACAAACCCGGTGACAAGTCATGGATGGGGAAAGAACCAGGAAGTATATACGACAAATGGAACATATTCGTGGTCATTTTTTCCATCATATACTTTAAAACAAAAACAAAAAAACTTTAAATTTAGCGCAGATATTGTAATGGGTTTTGCATTACTTATGCAATTGAAGCCAATCACCACTAATGTTGCGACCTAAAATTCCACTTTATGTGATAACGTTTGTCAGTGATTTGCGGCAGGTCAGTGGTTTTTATTCGAGTACCCCGGCTTCCACCATTATTAAAACTGACCGCCACGATATAACTGAAATATTGTTCATACGGGGAGTTTAGCGAACTGATAAATCTTACGCTAGGAAGACCTGTACTAGGCTGCACAAACTTCATTTAAGAAATAATTCATGGCAGGCATAGAGTTGTGCAAATTTACACATGGGCTGGGCCTTTATATTCGAATTTTACCCTGAGCGGTAGCGAGGGGTAAAATCTAAGAATATAAAGGCCCAGCCCATGTGTAAATTTGCACAACTCTATGCCTGCCATGAATTATTTCGATTCTAATAGGACAAATACGGTCATTTTTAACTTTTCGTGAACTGTATACACACGGCATTTGGTGGCTGTTCCATTTACCTCCTTCGGAAATTTTGAATTGATTTTGAATTATTTTTTTTTGAACGAGATATTTTAAAACAAAGATATGGATGTTAACATGAAAAACATATTTATTGTGTATTTTCCAACATAGATTTGATTGAACAATTCCTGCGTAAAAATATTTTAGTAAAAAAGTCGGAGTTCATTCGTTCATCATTTCAAGTGCTAACAAGATGGCGGAGCGGAGTCGTCAAGCATAATATCGAACACTTGAACAGTTGTTAATAATCGACAATTATTATTAGATATGAAATAAAGAAATAAATGCCAATGAAAAAAAAAGCTTGTATTGTTGACATAAAAAAAATTCCGGAAAAAATACTTAAGACAACCATCTATCGACTTTGACTTGTAATATATCGTCATCCTGTGACGTTGTTTACAAGGGACGCTGGTTGACACAAGCTGATTACTGATTTATTTTACGATTTTGTGAGCATTTTACTAGTTTGAGTAGCAAAATTCAAAATGCCATCAAATTGGAAAATATCAGTAACTTAATCACATCACCGTCTAGTTATCAATGTATACCTAGGAAAACAAGGTTAGTCAGTAAGTTAGTGCATTTTGTTATTCATGGCCGACACATATCAATGGAATGTATGATCCCCAAATGTAAATTTTCAAAACAAATAATAAAAAAATACTTAGTTACAGAATATTTATTTATAACTGAGGGGGAATTTGTATTTTAAGGACTTTACAAATACGCTATATGCCGGTGTTTTGTTTGTTTACACTCGGTCGTCACGGTAAATTCACAGCGGGAGTCACATAGGAACAGCCAGATTTGTTGTGTACTGCACTTGCGCTAAATATAGAGTTGTTGAGTATTAACATGTGTACCGTATTAGAGACGTCATATTAGAATTAAATTTAAGTGTCAATTAATTTCGTTTACAGTTCAAGTAAATTTAAGTTTCAATTAAGTTTTAATTAACACTTTAATTTAAAAGAGATGTGTGAAATCCAGTCATGGTTTTCATCAGGAATTATTCAACCATGGCAAAATATTCATTTCACAGTTGACTGCATATGGTCCAGATAGAAGTATAAATATAGCTTTTTTTCCTCAGTCTCTTTTTAGCTCACCTTGCCAAAGGCAAAGTGAGCTTTTGTCATCACTTGTCATTCGTCGTCTGTCGTCCGTTAACTTTTCACATTTTAATCTTTTCCTCTGAAACCCCTCAGCCAAATGAACTGAAACTTGGTAGGAAGCATCTATGGAAGGTCCTCTATAAAGATTGCTCATTTTGTCCCGATCTGTTAAAAAAACCATAGCCACCATAGGCCATTCTTGTTTCTGATTGGTCGATTTCTAAAAATCTTCTCCTCTGAAACCACTTTGCCAAATAAATCGAAACTTGGTAGGAAGCATCTATGGCAGGTCCTCTATAAAGAATGCTCATTTCGTTCTGACCCATCAACAAATATGGCCGCCACAGGCAATTCTGGTTTTTGATTGGTTGATTTCTACAAAATATTCTCCTCTGAAACTGCTTGACCAAATGAATCGAAACTTGGTAGGAAGCATCATTGGAAGGTGTTCTATAAAGAATGCTCATTTTGTCCTGATCCGCTAACAAACATGGCCGCCACAGGCCATTCTTGTTTCTGATTGGTCGATTTCTAAAATTCTTCTCCTCTGAAACCAGTTTGCCAAATAAACCGAAACTTGGTAGGAAGCATCTATGGCAGGTCTTCTATAAAGAATTTTCCTTTCGTTCTGATCCGTTAACAAACATGGACGCCACAGGCAATTCTTGATTTTGATTGGTTGATTTCTACAAAATCTTCTCCTCTGAAGTTGCTTGACCAAATGAATCGAAACTTGGTAGGAAGCATCCTTGGAAGGTCTTCTATAAAGAATGCTCATTTTATCCTGATCTGTTAACAAACATGGCCGCCACATGCCATTCTTATTTTTGATTGGTCGATTTCTAAAAATCTTCTACTCTGAAACCAGTTTGCCAAATAAACCGAAACTTGGTAGGAAGCATCTATGGCAGGTCTTCTATAAAGATTGCTCATTTCGTTCTGATCTGTTAACAAACATGGACGCCACATGCAATTCTTGTTTTTGATTGGTTGATTTCTACAAAATCTTCTCCTCTGAAACTGCTTGACCAAATGAATCGAAACTTGGTAAGAAGCATCCTTGGAAAGTCATCTATAAAGAGTGCTCATTTCGTCCCGATTCGTTAATAAACATGGGCGTTACATGCAATTCTTGTTTCTGATTGGTTGATTTCTAAAAATCTTCTTCCTTGAAACTGCTTAGCCAATTGAGCAGAAACTTGGTAGAAAGCATCTATGGCAGGTCCTGTATAACGATTGCTAATTTCATCCCGATCAGTTGACAAACATGGCTGCCATAGGCAATTCTTGTTTCTGGTTGGTCGATGTGTAAAAATCTTCTTCTCTGAAACCGCTTAGCTAAATGAACCGAAACTTGGTGGGAAGCATCTATGGGAGGTTCTGTATTAAGTTTCCTCAAAGCAGAATGATAGGTGAGCGACACAGGCTCAGCTCACTGAGCCTCTAGTTTTGTTATTATTAAAATATACTTAATTTAAAAGTTCGAAGCAAATGATGTGCCATGACGAGTTTGAAGATACCAAAGGTGTAATCAGAATCCCTAAATCAAAGAGGGACAGACAATGCAATGGCCAAAAGAAAAAAGACAAAAAGACAAAAGGACAAACAACGATTTACAGCACGTTACACATTAAACTAAAGATCGAGTAACACGAATCCCACTTAAAATCGGGGTGAACTTATGTGGTCCAGAAGAGTAAACAGTACCTGCTCCACTATGTATTATTATAGGCGTGTATTGTCCGTCCGTGTGCTTAAAATATGTCTCAGTGTTGATGATTGTTTGTGATTCAATATAATTTACTGTGTACTGTCCACTAATATTGACATTTGACCTCTATCTTTACTGTATTTTTTTTTACTCTTTAATATGTATTTTAGGCAATCGCCGGAGTAGTGATGAACATAATTGGCATCGGAGGACTAACACTTGCAGTGAACACGTGGGGAACAGCAATCTTCGATCTTGGCACTATGCCAGAGGCTTTTAGGAACTTAACTAGTACTACTTCAGATGTCTGTAGTCAAATATGTTATCAAAATCACACTACATTTACAACACCTTAACAACAGTACATTATGTATATAGATGTTATATAAATCAATTTATCCTGCAATTGGGTTATTTTTGTCATAATAAAGGGGTTGAAATAAACTGTTGCTTTATTATGACAGCGTCATAATAACACTTTTCACATTAGCCTAATAAAGCTATTAATTCACATCCCTGTCATAATAACACTTTTCACATTAGCCTAATAAAGCTAATAAGCCACATCCCTGTCATAATAACACTTTTCACACTAGCCTAATAAAGATATAAAGCCACGCCCCTTACCGGAATTACTATTGAGGTATCAATGGGGTTTCCGTTATCCTTTTTTTTTTAATTATTAAATTAAATAACAATTTTTTGCAAATTTTATTGCAGGATAAATACAATATTGGTGTATTGACGGTAAATATAGAATTTATGTGGCTTGGCACGAAACGGATGGAAAGACTCGCTAAAGCTCGTTCTTTCCGCCGTTCCTAAGACACGCCACATAAATTCTATATTTACCGTCAATACACCAATATTGTATATATATATATATGTTCTTACTAATTAAAATAGTATAATTATCCTGGACGCTTGAATTTCATAGGAGTCTACTATAGGATTAAGCGCATTTTTTCCGGAGTTTATTTGTGTATAACCTGGACCAATTCACTCACAAACAAATAAAAGTCCGAAGGAATTGTATGTAAGTTTGTATTTTCCAATTTGATGGCATTTTGCATTTAGCTACTCAAACAAGTAAAATGCCCACAAAATCGTAAACTAAATCAGTAACCAGCTTGTGTCAATCAGCGTCCCTTGTAAACAACGTCACAGGATGACGATATATTACAAAAGTCAAAGTCGATAGATGGTTGTCTAAAGTATTTTTTCCAGAATTTTTTTTTTATGTTAACAATGCAAGCTTTTTTTTTCATTGGCATTTATTTTTTATTTCATATCTAACAATAATTGTCGATTATTAACAATAAACATTGTTTCTTTTATCTTTTTTTATTATCGGGAATCCAAGCCGCCATTTTGCTTACATTACGAAAAAAGTAGTCCGGTGAACATCGTCTATCGAAAAATAAACTGACAAAACACCGCCTCCATAAGCGCTTATACCCAATCAGAGTATAGGATTTCTAATTATGTAAATTATATAAGAATTATTAACTAATAAAGATACTGTATGATAACTTATTTTCGTGTATTCCAAATTTCGTAGATATCTCATAAAAGACGTATTTTCGTGTATTCGGAATTTCTAATATAAATCTTATATTTGAAAATATGAAGAAAGTGTATTACTTATTAGTTCTGTGCTCGTAAGTGAAAATAAAAACATATATTTCGGTAGATTCGTAAATTCGTGGATTGTTTGACCATGGAAATTGACGAAAATTAGTTCCCCACGATTGAAACGTGTTCCACAGTACAAATATTAGGTAAATATAGAAAATACTGATTTATACTTTATCTCTGGCACTTGACAACCTAATTCAAATACACAAAGTGCATAGATAACAATGATTTGCAGAAAAAAACAAACCACGAAATATTCTATGCTTAAGCCAAACCGAGATAAGACTATTGTTGTCCTAAAGTAAGAGGAATGACAGATGGGGAGGAATAATTAATATTACGATTATCAAATAGAAGTTGAGAGAGTGATAAAAAATCACAAAAATAATGTACCACTTTTTGAAAGCAATTATGTTTATTTATACAATTGTAAACAATATGTTTTTTTTATGTTTTATATTATATCATTAGCTTGATACCGATGTTATTTTTTTTCTCGGAATATTATTATATTTAGAGTGAGTCTGTTTTATCATTTTTATTTTGTCATATACAGTTATATTATATTAGATTCATTTTACGTCTGTTTTAACTGATATTAGAGAGTTCACATTTTTGCAACAACAACAAAATTGGAAAATCCTCATAAACAGTTTGTGTATTCATTCTGTTTCTGTTGGACTAATATTGGAGGATTCAAGTTTTTGCAAAGCTTTTTTTATTAATTTTTCGAAAATGTTTTCCACACTTTCACAGTTTTTTCAATGTATGTTTTTAATAAGCATCCCGGGGGTCATTATATGTCGTGTGTATCAACTTGTATCTGCTATAATTCTTTTGTTGTTTTTTTTTTTTTTTTTTTTTTTTAACAAATATACATATTTTTTAATTTTAAGATAGAATAAATACACTAGTATAACTATAATAAAGATTGTAGCATAATAAATATTCTATTTTTTTTGTACTTCAAATATATTTTACATGCCATTGATTCCCTTGTCCATGGCTACTATCTCGTAATTGATATGCCAACAGAAGGTTAGTGTTATGGTGTTTAACACCACTTTCAACAATGTTTCAGCAATATCGTGGCGGTCAGTTTTATTAGTGGAGGAAACCACAGTACACGGCGAAAAAACCGACCTGCCGAAAGTCACTGAAAATCTTTATCAGAGATAATGTTGTATCGAGTACACCTTGCCATGAACGGAATTCGAACTCACAACTTTATTGGTGATAGCTAACAGAAGGTTGTAAAGTCAAGGCACAACATATTTAAAAAAAACCAACTTAAGTATAAAACCCAATAGTATGTAAACATATTAAGCCAAATATTAGACCATGAAGGTCAAACTTAAAACTAAACAGCTACATCAGCTGAAGGTATGAGTCCTGCCCAACAGCGGGATTTAAATATTAGACCATGCAGGTCAATCTTAAAACTAAACAGCTACATCCATCAGCTGGAGGTATGAGTCCTGCCCAACAGCGGGATTTAAATATTAGACCATGCAGGTCAAACTTAAAACTAGACAGCTACATATATCAGCTGGAGGTTTGGGTTCTGCCCAACAGGGATTTAAAGGCTGTTTGGTACATCACTAATTGTGATGGAATTTTATTATTTATGATCATGATTATAGGCTTTTATGGGTTATGTTTGTGGTGTTTTACAATATTTCAGTTATATCGTGGTGATCAGTTTTTTATTGGTGGAGGAAACCGGAGTACACTGAGAAAACAAACGACCAGCCGCAAACTGTATCACATAATGTTGTATCGAGGATTTTATGTGAAAAGACACTCATATTAATAATTAAAATGGAGATATCTAATTGGGTGCGCACAACGAGTTTCCAGAATAACCTTCTTGGAGTATGCTTAAAGTCAAAAGATTGAAAAGCCAAATAATTCAAACGTCTATGAGAACAAGAAAACCAGAGGGCCTAAACAGGATGGCCATAATCGGTTATTGTCACCTATATCTGCGAGATAAGGACCTTACTTTTAATTATAATTACATTATTTGGAAACTGTAAATTTCAATAAAAATTGTATCAAATAAGCCATGTCAATGCATAATACATTACCAATGGGTGGATGATACCATCGCAGACTAACATTCCACCAGGCGAGATATCAACCGTGATAGAAATGATTATTTTCACCGCAAAAAGCAATGTTATTTGAGTGAATGAGTGATTGTTGTTTAATGCCAACACAGCAATTTTTCAGTTACATGTATATCCTGACGGGAACAAATTAATTTTGAATGAGATGATGTATTCGACCAACACGTTTGGTTGGAATTTTTAACTAAAGCAACAGTCCGTGGATAGACGTGTAGATCCACTCGGACACATTATCCTGATTCCGATCCAACGAGTTTTTGCTTTTTCTCTTTAATGCTGCGTGCTTAGCGGAGAAGCAACAAATACCAATTTCATACTCTTTGATTTGACCCGATTGGGGCTCGAACCCACAATCGATCGCACTCGAGGGGAGAACGCTTACCATTACACCACTGATGCGTTTCGATGTTATTTGAAGTCTTGTCTTTAGGTACATAAATCAAATACACAACATTCACTTCCGGTGTGATGTAGATTAGTTCCACGTCCCGTGTTAGGCGAATTCAGGTTCCTTACATATATTAGACAATCGTATACATGTGAGGGTTGACATTTCACTCAAATCTGATAAAACACTTACATGACCGCATCATTTCACAGAGAGGGATGGAGGTTTGGACCCATTAAACTAGCTTAACACCGCTACTTTTTATTGAAGTGCCTGCATCAAGCCAGGAAAGTGAGCGGTCATGGCTACCGGTATGAGTTGTCTTTGGTGACCAGTTGAAAGGTAAATGTTCCTGCCCTATCCATCATCTCTCATATCCCATGTTACAATTAAAGCATGCGCTCATTGGCCCGACCCAGTGCCACCTTTTAATCTATGTGATTTATTGTTCGTAAGCTTCTTCCCGTCATGAATATAGCTGAAATACTGTTTACCTGACATTAAATAATAATCCCTCAATCAAACTAAGATTTAAGATTTTGGTGTTTAACGCCACTTTCAACAATATTTCAGCTATATCGTGACGGTCAGTTTTGTGGTGGAGGAAACCGGAGTACCAGAAGAATACCACCGACCTGCCATAGGTCACTGACAAACTTTATAACATAATGTTGTATCGTTTCTCAATAAATTTGAAAACTGGGCGAATTCATATTAATATTGTACATCGCTCTATACCCACTCGAACTGCCTCTGTGCATGGTTTAATGGTTGCCGTACTCGCCTCGGGTGCGGTATATTGTCAGTTACATCCATGGTCGTTCTAAATCAAAGATTATCAAATTGGTATTTGTAGCTTCCCTTACTAAGCACTCATCACTAAAAAGTAAGAACAAGGACTGATTTGACTCAAGATAATGTACCCTAGTGGAGTGACATAAGATCTACTCGTGGACTGTTGTTTCAGTGAGCTAGCTCTACTCTATAAAGATCCCATTAAGCGTATCGGTCTAGTCTATTAAAAAACAGACATTCATTTCATTGAAATGTAGCTTGCTTTCGCCATGATATGGCCGAAACTGTGCTTACATGGCGTTAAGCAACAATCACTCACTTACTCTATTCCAATTCACATGCACTTCCCATTCATGTACATCCACGTTCATATCAGGGTGATTATATATACCAACTTCCATTACAAAAGGCATGTATCTCTCATGCCATGAACTTTACAGCAAGTAATAATATAGGTTTGTTTCATTCTACATGTTGTAAATAAACGTTAGAGAATACTGAAGAAATAATCCACAATGTACAATCCAGAAAAACTGGCAACATAGAGTATACAAGACGAAGAAAAACAAAACAAGAACAATACAGATAAACTGACAACATAGGGTACACAAGACGAAGAAAAACAAAACAAAAACAATCCAGAGAAACTGACAACATAGGGTACACAAGACGAAGAAAAACAAAACAAAAACAATCCAGAGAAACTGGCAACATAGGGTACACAAGACGAAGAAAAACAAAACAAAAACAATCCAGAGAAACTGGCAACATAGGGTACACAAGACGAAGAAAAACAAAACAAAAACAATCCAGAGAAACTGGCAACATAGGGTACACAAGACGAAGAAAAACAAAACAAGAACAATACAGATAAACTGACAACATAGGGTACACAAGGTGAAGACAAACAAAACAAAAACAATCCAGAGAAACTGGCAACATAGGGTACACAAGACGATGAAAACAAAACAAAAACAATCCAGAGAAACTGGCAACATAGGGTACACAAGACGAAGAAAAACAAAACAAAAACAATCCAGAGAAACTGGCAACGACGATGAAAACAAAACAAAAACAATCCAGAGAACTGGCAACATATATACAAGGCGAAGAAAAACAAAACAAGAACAATACAGATAAACTGACAACATAGGGTACACAAGGTGAAGAAAAACAAAACAAGAACAATACAAATAAACTGACAACATAGGGTACACAAGGTGAAGAAAAACAAAACAAAAACAATCCAGAGAAACTGGCAACATAGGGTACACAAGACGAAGAAAAACAAAACAAAAACAATCCAGAGAAACTGGCAACATAGGGTACACAAGACGATGAAAACAAACAAAAACAATCCAGAGAAACTGGCAACATAGGGTACACAAGACGATGAAAACAAAACAAAAACAATCCAGAGAAAATGGCAACATAGGGTACACAAGACGAAGAAAAACAAAACAAAAACAATCCAGAGAAACTGGCAACATAGGGTACACAAGACGATGAAAACAAAACAAAAACAATCCAGAGAAACTGGCAACATAGGGTACACAAGACGATGAAAACAAAACAAAAACAATCCAGAGAAACTGGCAACATAGGGTACACAAGACGATGAAAACAAAACAAAAACAATCCAGAGAAACTGGCAACATAGGGTACACAAAACGAAGAAAAACAAAACAAAAACAATCCAGAGAAACTGGCAACGACGATGAAAACAAAACAAAAACAATCCAGAGAAACTGGCAACATAGGGTATACAAGACGAAGAAAAACAAAACAAGAACAATACAGATAAACTGACAACATAGGGTACACAAGGTGAAGACAAACAAAACAAAAACAATCCAGAGAAACTGGCAACATAGGGTACACAAGACGATGAAAACAAAACAAAAACAATCCAGAGAAACTGGCAACATAGGGTACACAAGACGAAGAAAAACAAAACAAAAACAATCCAGAGAAACTGGCAACGACGATGAAAACAAAACAAAAACAATCCAGAGAAACTGGCAACATAGGGTATACAAGACGAAGAAAAACAAAACAAGAACAATACAGATAAACTGACAACATAGGGTACACAAGGTGAAGAAAAACAAAACAAAAACAATCCAGAGAAACTGGCAACATAGGGTACACAAGACGATGAAAATAAAGCAAAAACAATCCAGAGAAACTGGCAACAAGACGAAGAAAAACAAAACAAAAACAATCCAGAGAAACTGGCAACATAGGGTATACAAGACGAAGAAAAACAAAACAAGAACAATACAGATAAACTGACAACATAGGGTACACAAGGTGAAGAAAAACAAAACAAAAACAATCCAGAGAAACTGGCAACATAGGGTACACAAGACGATGAAAACAAAACAAAAACAATCCAGAGAAACTGGCAACATAGGGTACACAAGACGATGAAAACAAAACAAAAACAATCCAGAGAAACTGGCAACATAGGGTACACAAGACGATGAAAACAAAACAAAAACAATCCTGAGAAACTGGCAACATAGGGTACACAAGACGAAGAAAAACAAAACAAAAACAATCCAGAGAAACTGGCAACGACGATGAAAACAAACAAAAACAATCCAGAGAAACTGGCAACGACGATGAAAACAAAACAAAAACAATCCAGAGAAACTGGCAACATAGGGTATACAAGACGAAGAAAAACAAAACAAGAACAATACAGATAAACTGACAACATAGGGTACACAAGGTGAAGAAAAACAAAACAAAAACAATCCAGAGAAACTGGCAACATAGGGTACACAAGACGATGAAAACAAAACAAAAACAATCCAGAGAAACTGGCAACATAGGGTACACAAGACGATGAAAACAAAACAAAAACAATCCAGAGAAACTGGCAACATAGGGTACACAAGACGATGAAAACAAAACAAAAACAATCCAGAGAAACTGGCAACATAGGGTACACAAGACGAAGAAAAACAAAACAAAAACAATCCAGAGAAACTGGCAACGACGATGAAAACAAAACAAAAACAATCCAGAGAAACTGGCAACATAGGGTATACAAGACGAAGAAAAACAAAACAAGAACAATACAGATAAACTGACAACATAGGGTACACAAGGTGAAGAAAAACAAAACAAAAACAATCCAGAGAAACTGGCAACATAGGGTACACAAGACGATGAAAACAAAACAAAAACAATCCAGAGAAACTGGCAACATAGGGTACACAAGACGATGAAAACAAAACAAAAACAATCCAGAGAAACTGGCAACATAGGGTACACAAGACGAAGAAAAACAAAACAAAAACAATCCAGAGAAACTGGCAACGACGATGAAAACAAAACAAAAACAATCCAGAGAAACTGGCAACATAGGGTACACAAGACGAAGAAAAACAAAACAAAAACAATCCAGAGAAACTGGCAACATAGGGTACACAAGACGATGAAAACAAACAAAAACAATCCAGAGAAACTGGCAACATAGGATACACAAGGTGACGAAAAACAAAACAAAAACAATCCAGAGAAACTGGCAACGACGATGAAAACAAAACAAAAACAATCCAGAGAAACTGGCAACATAGGGTACACAAGACGAAGAAAAACAAAACAAAAACAATCCAGAGAAACTGGCAACATAGGGTACACAAGACGAAGAAAAACAAAACAAAAACAATCCAGAGAAACTGACAACATAGGGTACACAAGACGAAGAAAAACAAAACAAAAACAATCCAGAGAAACTGGCAACATAGGGTACACAAGACGATGAAAACAAAACAAAAACAATCCAGAGAAACTGGCAACATAGGGTACACAAGACGAAGAATGAAACAAAACAAAAACAATCCAGAGAAACTGGCAACATAGGGTACACAAGACGAAGAATGAAACAAAACAAAAACAATCCAGAGAAACTGGCAACATAGGGTACACAAGACGAAGAAAAACAAAACAAAAACAATCGAGAGAAACTGACAACATAGGGTACACAAGACGAAGAAAAACAAAACAAAAACAATCCAGAGAAACTGGCAACATAGGGTACACAAGGTGACGAAAAACAAAACAAAAACAATCCAGAGAAACTGGCAACGACGATGAAAACAAAACAAAAACAATCCAGAGAAACTGGCAACATAGGGTACACAAGACGAAGAAAAACAAAACAAAAACAATCCAGAGAAACTGGCAACATAGGGTACACAAGACGAAGAAAAACAAAACAAAAACAATCCAGAGAAACTGACAACATAGGGTACACAAGACGATGAAAACAAAACAAAAACAATCCAGAGAAACTGGCAACATAGGGTACACAAGACGAAGAATGAAACAAAACAAAAACAATCCAGAGAAACTGGCAACATAGGGTACACAAGACGAAGAAAAACAAAACAAAAACAATCCAGAGAAACTGGCAACATAGGGTACACAAGACGAAGAATGAAACAAAACAAAAACAATCCAGAGAAACTGGCAACATAGGGTACACAAGACGAAGAAAAACAAAACAAAAACAATCCAGAGAAACTGGCAACATAGGGTACACAAGACGAAGAAAACAAAACAAAAACAATCCAGAGAAACTGGCAACATAGGGTACACAAGACGAAGAAAAACAAAACAAAAACAATCCAGAGAAACTGGCAACATAGGGTACACAAGACGAAGAAAAACAAAACAAAAACAATCCAGAGAAACTGGCAACATAGGGTACACAAGACGAAGAAAAACAAAACAAAAACAATCCAGAGAAACTGGCAACATAGGGTACACAAGACGAAGAAAAACAAAACAAGAACAATACAGATAAACTGACAACATAGGGTACACAAGGTGAAGACAAACAAAACAAAAACAATCCAGAGAAACTGGCAACATAGGGTACACAAGACGATGAAAACAAAACAAAAACAATCCAGAGAAACTGGCAACATAGGGTACACAAGACGAAGAAAAACAAAACAAAAACAATCCAGAGAAACTGGCAACGACGATGAAAACAAAACAAAAACAATCCAGAGAACTGGCAACATATATACAAGGCGAAGAAAAACAAAACAAGAACAATACAGATAAACTGACAACATAGGGTACACAAGGTGAAGAAAAACAAAACAAGAACAATACAAATAAACTGACAACATAGGGTACACAAGGTGAAGAAAAACAAAACAAAAACAATCCAGAGAAACTGGCAACATAGGGTACACAAGACGAAGAAAAACAAAACAAAAACAATCCAGAGAAACTGGCAACATAGGGTACACAAGACGATGAAAACAAACAAAAACAATCCAGAGAAACTGGCAACATAGGGTACACAAGACGATGAAAACAAAACAAAAACAATCCAGAGAAACTGGCAACATAGGGTACACAAGACGAAGAAAAACAAAACAAAAACAATCCAGAGAAACTGGCAACATAGGGTACACAAGACGATGAAAACAAAACAAAAACAATCCAGAGAAACTGGCAACATAGGGTACACAAGACGATGAAAACAAAACAAAAACAATCCAGAGAAACTGGCAACATAGGGTACACAAGACGATGAAAACAAAACAAAAACAATCCAGAGAAACTGGCAACATAGGGTACACAAAACGAAGAAAAACAAAACAAAAACAATCCAGAGAAACTGGCAACGACGATGAAAACAAAACAAAAACAATCCAGAGAAACTGGCAACATAGGGTATACAAGACGAAGAAAAACAAAACAAGAACAATACAGATAAACTGACAACATAGGGTACACAAGGTGAAGACAAACAAAACAAAAACAATCCAGAGAAACTGGCAACATAGGGTACACAAGACGATGAAAACAAAACAAAAACAATCCAGAGAAACTGGCAACATAGGGTACACAAGACGAAGAAAAACAAAACAAAAACAATCCAGAGAAACTGGCAACGACGATGAAAACAAAACAAAAACAATCCAGAGAAACTGGCAACATAGGGTATACAAGACGAAGAAAAACAAAACAAGAACAATACAGATAAACTGACAACATAGGGTACACAAGGTGAAGAAAAACAAAACAAAAACAATCCAGAGAAACTGGCAACATAGGGTACACAAGACGATGAAAATAAAGCAAAAACAATCCAGAGAAACTGGCAACAAGACGAAGAAAAACAAAACAAAAACAATCCAGAGAAACTGGCAACATAGGGTATACAAGACGAAGAAAAACAAAACAAGAACAATACAGATAAACTGACAACATAGGGTACACAAGGTGAAGAAAAACAAAACAAAAACAATCCAGAGAAACTGGCAACATAGGGTACACAAGACGATGAAAACAAAACAAAAACAATCCAGAGAAACTGGCAACATAGGGTACACAAGACGATGAAAACAAAACAAAAACAATCCAGAGAAACTGGCAACATAGGGTACACAAGACGATGAAAACAAAACAAAAACAATCCTGAGAAACTGGCAACATAGGGTACACAAGACGAAGAAAAACAAAACAAAAACAATCCAGAGAAACTGACAACATAGGGTACACAAGACGAAGAAAAACAAAACAAAAACAATCCAGAGAAACTGACAACATAGGGTACACAAGACGATGAAAACAAAACAAAAACAATCCAGAGAAACTGGCAACATAGGGTACACAAGACGAAGAATGAAACAAAACAAAAACAATCCAGAGAAACTGACAACATAGGGTACACAAGACGAAGAATGAAACAAAAACACAACACAACACAATATGTCTTAGACACCACTATACGAAACAAAAACAAAAACTGGAGGTAATTAAATATGTCTTAACATAAAACTGTCTTTGATCTTTTAAATTTTAATATATTAATTTTATATTTAATTCTTTGTTTTTTTAACGAAGATTTCTGACAGTCAAAATGGATATGAGAGGTATTCCTCAAAATACATAATATTTTAAGAAAGGTTAAAACTAATATCAAAATATGAAAATATAACTTTACTCACATAATATCATAAACTGAATATTTCACAGTCTACAATTATTATTTGACCATCGCTTAAATATTTAAAAGATAAAAATAGAATTTGATTGTCACTTTTAGACCACTCCCCCTTTCACATCGGTACTACATTTAGTAGTTCCTTCTGCTTTTTCTCCTTTTATATCCACGTTGTAAACGTCCTTGTGTGTAATAGTTTGACCTTGGTCTAGAATACTGTTTACCCTTTAGAGTTCTTCTTTTCGGATACTTCTTACGATAGACCTAAAAAATGAATAAATATTGTAAATACACATATAAGGGACAAACATCACACGAGTAAAAGAAAGTTAGAAAATTCTGGAAAGCGATTAATCTAAGACGTTGTCTTGTTTCCGAATCCTATTAATTATTTTTGTGTATTTTATTGTGTATTATGTATCATGTGTATATTGTATCTTAATTTTGTCAAATTAAATAATTAATAAAATATGCTTAAGTTTGAAGATACCAAATGATTGAAAAGAACGCGTAAATCGAAGGAAAAGATGATTGATTTGATTAAATTTGATTGTGTTTAACGCCACTTTCAGCAATATTTCAGCTATATCACGGCGACCAGTTTTAGTGGTGGAAGAAGCCGGAGCACCCGGAGAGAACCACCGACCATGGGCAAGCAACTGGTAAACTTTATCACTTGCGGCTGCGAGTCGAGTGCACCCTTTTTGTAATTTACAAAGCCGGGCGCGAACCCAATGACAAAATGATAAACGATGATTATCAAAACACTATACAGAAACTAAACATTGAACAACATACACCCCACTAAAACATGGGATTAATATGATAGTAACTACTGAGAGACCAATACACCTGTAGACCAATATATGGGTTTTGGACTTACCTTTCTTGGCAAAGCAGGAGCAAGTTTGCCACGTTGAATTCGAGATCTTCCACTACCAGGTAACTGCCTTCGTCTTGAAATTAAAGATGACATTGGAAATTGACCTTTTCTTAGAATTATCGATGACCCTGGAAATTGACCTCGTCCTGGAATTATCGATGACCTTGAAAATTGACCTCGTCCTGGAAATATCGATTGCCCTGGAACTTGACCTCGTCCTGGAATTATCGATGACCCTGGAAATTGACCTCCTGCTGGAATTACCGATGACCCTGGAAATTGACCTCGTCCTGGAATCATCGGTGACACAGGAAACTGCCCTATTCGTCTGTACTGCAGACCTCTTACGTTGTTTGTATATACCTGTCTACCATTCAAAGGCTGTGTCGGTCTAAAGTTGTCCGAAATTTCACGAAATCTGTTAAAATGGCGATCACCCAAATGACGGAATACATTGATCTATGAAAGAATAAATAATACGAATCTTAAATTTTAAATTATATATATATAGAAAATATAATTTACAATTCGTGAATTTGATGAAAACAGTATCATATGAAATAAGCATACCTGTAATATATTTGATTGATTGGTTTGGATGATATATGGTGCTTAATAGATTTAGAGGAACATAGCACCCTGTCCTCAAATCATGAGCCCCTCTGCTCTCCCTGTGTCCCTCTTCTTAATTTCAATATGCCGTTATACAATCATAAATCATAAAAGCCAGGGGTGAACCCGGGCGGTGGCGAAGAGTAAGTAGTCCCTGTATATATTAAGACATCCGCTGAGTTAGTCATAGTCAAGCACGGTAAAAGCCAGGGGTGAACCCAGGCGGTGGCGAAGAGTAAGTAGTCCCTGTATATATTAAGACACCCGCCGAGTTAGTCATAGTCAAGTACAGTAAAAACCAAAATTGAACACGGGCGGTGGTGAAGAGTAAGTAGTCCCTGTATATATTAAGACACCCGCCGAGTTAGTCATAGTCAAGTACGGTAAAAGTATTGTCAATAATAGAGGTAAGACACAAATCTACGCATAAGACACACATCTACGCATAAGAGAAAAGATTCATTACTATTTTAGAAATGGATGTTTCGTAACGTTAACCGGTTCGTGATGACGACCGTATCATTTTTATTAGCGATGATATCAACCTAGGAGCAATATAACCTTGTTTGAGAGCCTAGGAGTCAATATAGCTTTGCTTGAGAGCCTAGGAGTCAATATAACCTTGCTTGAGAGACTAGGAGTCAATATAGCCTTGTTTGAAAGCCTAGGAGTCAATATAGCCTTGTTTGAGAGCCTATGAGTCAATATAGCCTTGTTTGAGAGCCTAGGAGCAATATAATCTTGTTTGAGAGCTTAGGAGTCAATACAGCCTTGTTTGAGAGCCCAGGATCAATATAACCTTGCTTGAGAGCCTAGGAGCAATACAGCCTTGTTTGAGAGCCTAGGAGCAATATAACCTTGTTTGAGAGCCTAAGAGCAATGTAGCCTTGCGTGAGAGCCTAGGAGTCAATATAGCCTTGTTTGAGAGCCTAGGAGTCAATATAGCCTTGTTTGAGAGCCTAGGAGTCAGTATAGCCTTGTTTAAGAGCCTAGGAGCAATACAACTTTGTCTTAGAGCCTAGGGGTCAACATAGCCTTGCTTGAGAGCCTTAGGAGTCAATATAGCCTTGTTTGAGAGCCTAGGAGTCAAAATAGCCTTGTTTGAGAGCCTAGGAGTCAAAATAGCCTTGTTTGAGAGCCTAGGAGCAATATAACCTTGTTTGAGAGCCTAGGAGTCAATATAGCCTTGTTTGAGAGCCTAGGAGTCAATATAGCCTTGTTTGAGAGCCTATGAGTCAATATAGCCTTGCTTGAGAGCCTAGGAATCAATATAGCCTTGTTTGAGAGCCTAGGAGTCAATACAGCCTTGTTTGAGAGCCCAGGATCAATATAACCTTGCTTGAGAGCCTAGGAGCAATACAGCCTTGTTTGAGAGCCTAGGAGCAATATAACCTTGTTTGAGAGCCTAAGAGCAATGTAGCCTTGCGTGAGAGCCTATGAGTCAATATAGCCTTGTTTGAGAGCCTAGGAGCAATATAATCTTGTTTGAGAGCTTAGGAGTCAATACAGCCTTGTTTGAGAGCCCAGGATCAATATAACCTTGCTTGAGAGCCTAGGAGCAATACAGCCTTGTTTGAGAGCCTAGGAGCAATATAACCTTGTTTGAGAGCCTAAGAGCAATGTAGCCTTGCGTGAGAGCCTAGGAGTCAATATAGCCTTGTTTGAGAACCTAGGAGTCAATATAGCCTTGTTTGAGAGCCTAGGAGTCAGTATAGCCTTGTTTAAGAGCCTAGGAGCAATACAACTTTGTCTTAGAGCCTAGGGGTCAACATAGCCTTGCTTGAGAGCCTTAGGAGTCAATATAGCCTTGTTTGAGAGCCTAGGAGTCAAAATAGCCTTGTTTGAGAGCCTAGGAGCAATATAACCTTGTTTGAGAGCCTAGGAGTCAATATAGCCTTGTTTGAGAGCCTAGGAGTCAATATAGCCTTGTTTGAGAGCCTATGAGTCAATATAGCCTTGCTTGAGAGCCTAGGAGCAATATAATCTTGTTTGAGAGCCTAGGAATCAATATAGCCTTGTTTGAGAGCCTAGGAGTCAATACAGCCTTGTTTGAGAGCCCAGGATCAATATAACCTTGCTTGAGAGCCTAGGAGCAATACAGCCTTGTTTGAGAGCCTAGGAGCAATATAACCTTGTTTGAGAGCCTAAGAGCAATGTAGCCTTGCGTGAGAGCCTAGGAGTCAATATAGCCTTGTTTGAGAGCCTAGGAGTCAATATAGCCTTGTTTGAGAGCCTAGGAGTCAGTATAGCCTTGTTTAAGAGCCTATGAGCAATATAACCTTGTCTTAGAGCCTAGGGGTCAACATAGCCTTGCTTGAGAGCCTTAGGAGTCAATATAGCCTTGTTTGAGAGCCTAGGAGTCAAAATAGCCTTGTTTGAGAGCCTAGGAGCAATATAACCTTGTTTGAGAGCCTAGGAGTCCATATAGCCTTGCTTGAGAGCCTAGGAGAAATATAACCTTGTTTGAGAGCCTAGGAGTCAATATAGCCTTGTTTGAGAGCCTAGGAACAATATAGCTTTGTTTGAGAGCCTAGGAGCAATATAGCCTTGCTTGAGAGCCTAGGAGTCAAACTAGCCTTGTTTGAGAGCCTAGGAGTCGATACAGCCTTGTTTGAGATCCTAGGAGCAATTTAACCTTGCTTGAGAGCCTAGGAGTCAATATAGCCTTGTTTGAGACCATATGAGTCAATATAGCATTGTTTGAGAGCCTAGGAGTCAATATAGCCTTGTTTGAGAGCCTATGAGCAATATAACCTTGTTTGAGAGCCTAGGAGTCCATATAGCCTTGCTTGAGAGCCTAGGAGCAATATAACCTTGTTTGAGAGCCTAGGAGTCAATATAGCCTTGTTTGAGAGCCTAGGAGCAATATAGCTTTGTTTGAAAGCCTATGAGCAATATAACCTTGTTTGAGAGCCTAGGAGTCAATATAGCTTTATTTGAGAGCCTAGGAGCAATATAGCCTTGCTTGAGAGCCTAGGAGTCAAACTAGCCTTGTTTGAGAGCCTAGGAGTCGATATAGCCTTGTTTGAGATCCTAGGAGCAATTTAACCTTGCTTGAGAGCCTAGGAGTCAATATAGCCTTGTTTGAGACCATATGAGTCAATATAGCCTTGTTTGAGAGCCTAGGAGTCAATATAGCCTTGTTTGAGAGCCTAGGAGTCAATATTGCCTTGTTTGAGAGCCTATGAGCAATATAACCTTGTTTGAGAGCCTAGGAGTCAATACAGCCTTGTTTGAGAGCCTAGGAGCAATATAGCCTTGTTTGAGAGCCTAGGAGTCAATATAGCCTTGCTTGAGAGCCTATGAGCAATATAGCCTTGCTTGATAGTCTAGGAGTCAATATAGCCTTGCTTGGGAGCCTAGAAGACTATAACCTTGTTTGAGAGCATAGGAGTCAATATAGCCTTGTTTGAGAGCCTAGGAGTCAATATAGCCTTGTTTGAGAGCCTAGGAGTCAATATAGCCTTGTTTGAGAGCCTAGGAGTCAATATAGCCTTGTTTGAGAGCCTAGGAGCAAAATAGCCTTGTTTGAGAGCCTATGAATCAATATAGCCTTGTTTGAGAGCCTAGGAACAATATAACCTTGTTTGAGAGCATAGGAGCAATATAGCCTTGTTTGAGATCCTAGGAGCAATATAGCCTTGCTTGAGAGCCTAGGAGCAATATAGCCTTATTTGAGAGCCTAGGAGCAATATAGCCTTGTTTGAGATCCTAGGAGCAATATAGCCTTGCTTGAGAGCCTAGGAGCAATATAGCCTTATTTGAGAGCCTAGGAGCAATATAGCTTTGCTTGAGAGCCTAGGAGTCAATATAACCTTGCTTGAGAGACTAGGAGTCAATATAGCCTTGTTTGAAAGCCTAGGAGTCAATATAGCCTTGTTTGAGAGCCTATGAGTCAATATAGCCTTGTTTGAGAGCCTAGGAGCAATATAATCTTGTTTGAGAGCTTAGGAGTCAATACAGCCTTGTTTGAGAGCCCAGGATCAATATAACCTTGCTTGAGAGCCTAGGAGCAATACAGCCTTGTTTGAGAGCCTAGGAGCAATATAACCTTGTTTGAGAGCCTAAGAGCAATGTAGCCTTGCGTGAGAGCCTAGGAGTCAATATAGCCTTGTTTGAGAGCCTAGGAGTCAATATAGCCTTGTTTGAGAGCCTAGGAGTCAGTATAGCCTTGTTTAAGAGCCTAGGAGCAATACAACTTTGTCTTAGAGCCTAGGGGTCAACATAGCCTTGCTTGAGAGCCTTAGGAGTCAATATAGCCTTGTTTGAGAGCCTAGGAGTCAAAATAGCCTTGTTTGAGAGCCTAGGAGTCAAAATAGCCTTGTTTGAGAGCCTAGGAGCAATATAACCTTGTTTGAGAGCCTAGGAGTCAATATAGCCTTGTTTGAGAGCCTAGGAGTCAATATAGCCTTGTTTGAGAGCCTATGAGTCAATATAGCCTTGCTTGAGAGCCTAGGAATCAATATAGCCTTGTTTGAGAGCCTAGGAGTCAATACAGCCTTGTTTGAGAGCCCAGGATCAATATAACCTTGCTTGAGAGCCTAGGAGCAATACAGCCTTGTTTGAGAGCCTAGGAGCAATATAACCTTGTTTGAGAGCCTAAGAGCAATGTAGCCTTGCGTGAGAGCCTATGAGTCAATATAGCCTTGTTTGAGAGCCTAGGAGCAATATAATCTTGTTTGAGAGCTTAGGAGTCAATACAGCCTTGTTTGAGAGCCCAGGATCAATATAACCTTGCTTGAGAGCCTAGGAGCAATACAGCCTTGTTTGAGAGCCTAGGAGCAATATAACCTTGTTTGAGAGCCTAAGAGCAATGTAGCCTTGCGTGAGAGCCTAGGAGTCAATATAGCCTTGTTTGAGAACCTAGGAGTCAATATAGCCTTGTTTGAGAGCCTAGGAGTCAGTATAGCCTTGTTTAAGAGCCTAGGAGCAATACAACTTTGTCTTAGAGCCTAGGGGTCAACATAGCCTTGCTTGAGAGCCTTAGGAGTCAATATAGCCTTGTTTGAGAGCCTAGGAGTCAAAATAGCCTTGTTTGAGAGCCTAGGAGCAATATAACCTTGTTTGAGAGCCTAGGAGTCAATATAGCCTTGTTTGAGAGCCTAGGAGTCAATATAGCCTTGTTTGAGAGCCTATGAGTCAATATAGCCTTGCTTGAGAGCCTAGGAGCAATATAATCTTGTTTGAGAGCCTAGGAATCAATATAGCCTTGTTTGAGAGCCTAGGAGTCAATACAGCCTTGTTTGAGAGCCCAGGATCAATATAACCTTGCTTGAGAGCCTAGGAGCAATACAGCCTTGTTTGAGAGCCTAGGAGCAATATAACCTTGTTTGAGAGCCTAAGAGCAATGTAGCCTTGCGTGAGAGCCTAGGAGTCAATATAGCCTTGTTTGAGAGCCTAGGAGTCAATATAGCCTTGTTTGAGAGCCTAGGAGTCAGTATAGCCTTGTTTAAGAGCCTATGAGCAATATAACCTTGTCTTAGAGCCTAGGGGTCAACATAGCCTTGCTTGAGAGCCTTAGGAGTCAATATAGCCTTGTTTGAGAGCCTAGGAGTCAAAATAGCCTTGTTTGAGAGCCTAGGAGCAATATAACCTTGTTTGAGAGCCTAGGAGTCCATATAGCCTTGCTTGAGAGCCTAGGAGAAATATAACCTTGTTTGAGAGCCTAGGAGTCAATATAGCCTTGTTTGAGAGCCTAGGAACAATATAGCTTTGTTTGAGAGCCTAGGAGCAATATAGCCTTGCTTGAGAGCCTAGGAGTCAAACTAGCCTTGTTTGAGAGCCTAGGAGTCGATACAGCCTTGTTTGAGATCCTAGGAGCAATTTAACCTTGCTTGAGAGCCTAGGAGTCAATATAGCCTTGTTTGAGACCATATGAGTCAATATAGCATTGTTTGAGAGCCTAGGAGTCAATATAGCCTTGTTTGAGAGCCTATGAGCAATATAACCTTGTTTGAGAGCCTAGGAGTCCATATAGCCTTGCTTGAGAGCCTAGGAGCAATATAACCTTGTTTGAGAGCCTAGGAGTCAATATAGCCTTGTTTGAGAGCCTAGGAGCAATATAGCTTTGTTTGAAAGCCTATGAGCAATATAACCTTGTTTGAGAGCCTAGGAGTCAATATAGCTTTATTTGAGAGCCTAGGAGCAATATAGCCTTGCTTGAGAGCCTAGGAGTCAAACTAGCCTTGTTTGAGAGCCTAGGAGTCGATATAGCCTTGTTTGAGATCCTAGGAGCAATTTAACCTTGCTTGAGAGCCTAGGAGTCAATATAGCCTTGTTTGAGACCATATGAGTCAATATAGCCTTGTTTGAGAGCCTAGGAGTCAATATAGCCTTGTTTGAGAGCCTAGGAGTCAATATTGCCTTGTTTGAGAGCCTATGAGCAATATAACCTTGTTTGAGAGCCTAGGAGTCAATACAGCCTTGTTTGAGAGCCTAGGAGCAATATAGCCTTGTTTGAGAGCCTAGGAGTCAATATAGCCTTGCTTGAGAGCCTATGAGCAATATAGCCTTGCTTGATAGTCTAGGAGTCAATATAGCCTTGCTTGGGAGCCTAGAAGACTATAACCTTGTTTGAGAGCATAGGAGTCAATATAGCCTTGTTTGAGAGCCTAGGAGTCAATATAGCCTTGTTTGAGAGCCTAGGAGTCAATATAGCCTTGTTTGAGAGCCTAGGAGTCAATATAGCCTTGTTTGAGAGCCTAGGAGCAAAATAGCCTTGTTTGAGAGCCTATGAATCAATATAGCCTTGTTTGAGAGCCTAGGAACAATATAACCTTGTTTGAGAGCATAGGAGCAATATAGCCTTGTTTGAGATCCTAGGAGCAATATAGCCTTGCTTGAGAGCCTAGGAGCAATATAGCCTTATTTGAGAGCCTAGGAGCAATATAGCCTTGTTTGAGATCCTAGGAGCAATATAGCCTTGCTTGAGAGCCTAGGAGCAATATAGCCTTATTTGAGAGCCTAGGAGCAATATAGCCTTGTTTGAGAACCTAGGAGCAATATAGCCTTGTTTGAGAGCATAGGAGTCAATATAGCTTTGTTTGAGAGCCTAGGAGTCAATATAGCCTTGTTTGAGAGCCTAGGAGCAATATAACCTTGTTTGATAGTCTAGGAGTCAACATAGCCTTGCCTGGGAGCATAGAAGCAATACAACCTTGTTTGATAGTCTAGGATTCAATATAGACTTGTTTGAGAGCCTAGAGCAATATAACCTTGTTTGAGAGCCTAGGAGTCAATATAGCCTTGTTTGAGAGCCTAGAAATCAATATATCATTGTTTGAGAGCCTAGAAACAATATAACCTTGTTTGAGAGCATAGGAGCAATATAGCCTTGTTTAAGAGTCTAGGAGCAATATAGCCTTGTTTGAGAGTCTAGGAGTCAATATAGCCTTGTTTGAGAGCCTAGGAGCAATATAACCTTGCTTGAGAGCCTAGGAGCAAAATAGCCTTATTTGAGAGCCTAGGAGCAATATAGCCTTGTTTGAGAGCATAGGAGTCAATATAGCTTAGCTTGAGAGCCTAGGAGTCAATATAGCCTTGATTAAGAGCCTAGGAGCAATATAACCTTGTTTGAGAGCCTAAGAGCAACATAGCCTTGTCTGAGAGCCTAGGAGCAATATAGCTTTGTTTGAGAGCATAGGAGCACTATAGCCTTGTTTGAGAGCCTAGGAGCAATATAGCCTTGTTTGAGAGCCTAGGAGTCAATATAGCCTTGTTTGAGAGCCTAGGAGAAATATAGCCTTGCTTGAGAGCCTAGGAGCAATATAGCCTTGATTGAGAGCCTAGGAGCAATATAGCCTTGTTTGAGAGCCTAGGAGCAATATAGCCTTAATAGTCATCATACAATGATAAAATGTTCAAATACAACTAAGATAACTTGCACACATATTTAATGTGGAATAAGAAAATAACACATACCTGTCTTTCTGAAATTTGAATATGTTCCTGGAATATTGTCCAAATTACACTTTCGTAACATGGGGGTGTTGTCAAGCTTCCATAATATCTATAAAAGACGTCCCTAGATTCCGGGAAAAGAGAGGTCAAAGAAAACGTCTGTATGTCGAAATAGTCGTCTGCAAAAACAAAGTCAATACAGAAATTTGTAAAAAACAGAAAAATGTTCAGAAAATTAACTAAAGCTAAAAATGTAAGTAAATACTATTAATACAATGATCAGCTGTTATAATAAGTAATCCTCCCCTTAACATTTGAAAGGGTTGGCTTAGAGGTCATGTCCAGATGAACTCACGATCAGCCAATGGAAACGCCACTGACAATCTCTTAACAGCGCCTTTCGAGCTGAATCTGAATATGACCTCTGTCAGATGTTAGCGGGACAATAGATAGAAGAAATTTTGCATCCGTAGTAATATTCCAGTATGTTTGACCAGTGCTTAAAGCCACTTTCATCCATATTGTAGTTATATTGTTGTGATTAGTTTTACTTGTGGAGGAATCCGAAGACCGAAAAGAAATCAAAGGTCACAAGTCAGTAACACACTTTATCACATAACGATGCATTGAGTACACTGCTGAAATCTAGCTGTTAATCCAAGTACCGTGCAATCTGACGTTTCCTGGTTATAGATCGGAGTCATTTATTAATTTTATTAAGATATTTAGATAATTAAGAAAACCACGTGCATCTAATCATTACATGTCAAATAGGTATAAATTGTTGACCATCACTGTTTAAACTTTATTGCATAGCATGTCTTACCTTTATGTGCTATACTATCCATATGAGTGATAATCTCGTCAAATGCGTGATTATGTTCGCCGATCTGAAATCAAATACATGTATATTGTCAATTGACAGAATATTCTCTATCTCTGCATAATTATTTCGATAGACTTGGTTTGGTTTGGTTTATGGTGTATAACGCAACTTTCAACAATATTGCAGTTATTTCATGACGGTCAGTTTTCTTGGTAGAGGAAACCGAAGTACCCAAAGATAGCTACTGATCTGTCGCAAGTCACTGACAAACTTTAAAACATAATGTTGTATCGAGTATACCTCTCCTTAGCAGGATTCGAACTCACAACTTTAGTGGTGATAGACACTGATTACATAAATACATTTGTTGTACATTTCTGTAGTTGTAAATCCAACTACCATGCGATCACGACCATGACGGCCCTCGATAGACTTGGAATTGTGTCTTAACATTCAATTGTAGACACTAAATATGGCCTTCGAGTGCTGCTACACTAATTACACCAGTGGTGTGAATTAGTTATTGAGACTCTAATATTCTAAATATTTGTTGCGGTTCCTTAATTTCAGTAAATATATGAGTAACACAGCGTGTGTCTTGTAAAAAGCAGGAACTGCTTACCCATGCGCGCGCACCGCAGTTCATCCCCGGTGTTTAGGTGGGGTCCATGTTGCTCATTTTGTTGTTTTTTGTGTTGTCCTATTATGTGTCTTAAGGTTCCGAGTACCGTGTTGGAATGTCCGTTACGATTTCCGCATAATAACGTTGTTTGACTCGTCTTTACCTCCAGTGTTTTGTATGAAGGGTCATGTCTCATTTTCGTTATTTGTGTTTGTTTGCGCGCAGTGGGGTCCAACACATATTGTGCTTTTGTTTTGTTTTTCTTCGTCTTGCGTACCATATGTTACAAGTTTATCTGGACTGTCCAATTTTGATTGCCCCTTCGGTATTCTCTAGCGTTCATTTTGCACCACAATGTGATATAAATATTGTGAGGACTTTACAGGAGATGCGATGGTCGGTAATATACCCTTGTATTGGATAACCACAACGGGTGATGGTGCACATAATATACAGTACAATTTCGAAAGACAATGAATATATATGAATAATTGTATAGTATAATTATGACAACAGAGACATATTTTTACATGCTTTGTATAACCTTCGCAAACCTTACTGTACGTGTCATCGGCTATGCATGTTTAACGTCAATTTCAACAGTATTTCAGTTATATCGTGGCGGCAACTTTTATTGTTGGGGTGGTGTGTTGTTTCCCATATATCTTTGTGGGTTATGGAGTTCAACTCGATTTTCAGTCACTGATTACCGACATATGGTCGTGTCGAGTACACCTGGCCAGGGAAACATTTGTTAATGGTGAAAAACACTGATCTCGTGTATAGATGTGATCGTGGCCACGACGACCGCCTTCTAACAATCGTTATTACATCAGTTCCTTTAATTTTGTTAAATGTTTATTAATAAACACTGATCTCGTGCATAGATGTGATCGTGGCCACGATGACCGCCTTCTAACAATCATTATTATATCTGTTCCTTTAATTATGTTAAATGTTTATTAACAAATACTGATCTCGTGTATAGATATGATCGTGGCCACGATGACCGCCTTCTAACAATCGTTATTACATCTGTTCCTTTAATTATGTTAAATGTTTATTAATAAACACTGATCTCGTGTTTAGATTTAATCGTGGCCACGATGACCGCCTTCTAACAATCGTTAATACATCAGTTCCTTTAATTATGTTAAATGTTTACTAATAAACACTGATCTCGTGTATAGATGTATTCGTGGCCACGATGACCGCCTTCTAACAATCGTTATTACATCAGTTCCTTTAATTATGTTAAATGTTTATTAATAAACACTGATCTCGTGTATAGATATGATCGTGGCCACGACGACCGCCTTCTAACAATCGTTATTACATCAGTTCCTTTAATTATGTTAAATGTTTATTAATAAACACTGATCTCGTGCATAGATGTGATCGTGGTCACGATGACCGCCTTCTAACAATCGTTATTGCATCAGTTCCTTTAATTATGTTAAATGTTTATTAATAAACACTGATCTCGTGCATAGATGTGTCCTTGGCCACGATGAACGCCTTCTAACAATCGTTATTACATCTGTTCCTTTAATTATGTTAAATGTTTATTAATAAACACTGATCTCGTGTTTAGATTTGATCGTGGCCACGATGACCGCCTTCTAACAATCGTTATTACATCTGTTCCTTTAATTACGTTAAATGTTTATTAATAAACACTGATCTCGTGTATAGATGTTATCGTGGCCACGATAACCGCCTTCTAACAATCGTTAATACATCTGTTCCTTTAATTATGCTAAATGTTTATTAATAAACACTGATCTCGTGCATAGATGTGATCGTGTCCACGACGACCGCCTTCTAACAATCGTTATTACATCAGTTCCTTTAATTATATTAAATGTTTACTAATAAACACTGATATCGTGTATAGATGTGATCGTGACCACGATGGCCGCCTTCTAACAATGGTTATTACATCAGTTCCTTTAACTATGTTAAATGTTTATTAATAAACACTGATCTCGTGTATAGATGTGATCGTGGCCACGACGACCGCCTTCTAACAATCGTTATTACATCTGTTCCTTTAATTATGTTAAATGTTTATTAATAAACACTGATCTCGTGTATAGATGTTATCGTGGCCACGACGCCTGCTTTCTAACAATCGTTAATACATTAGTTCCTTTAATTATGTTAAATGTTTATTAATAAACACTGATCTCGTGTATAGATGTGATCGTGGCCACGACGACCGCCTTCTAACAATCGTTATTACATCAGTTCCTTTAATTATGTTAAATGTTTATTAATAAACACTGATCTCGTGTATAGATATGATCGTGGCCACGATGACCACCTTCTAGCAATCGTTAATACATCTGTTCCTTTAATTATGTTAAATATTTATTAATAAACACTGATCTCGTGTATAGATGTTATCGTGGCCACGACGACTGCCTTCTAACAATCGTTATTACATCTGTTCCTTTAATTATGTTAAATGTTTATTAATAAACACTGATCTCGTGTATAGATATGATCGTGGCCACGATGACCGCCTTCTAACAATCGTTATTACATCTGTTCCTTTAATTATGTTTAATGTTTATTAATAAACACTGATCTCGTGTATAGATGTGATCGTGGCCACGATGACTGCCTTCTAACAATCGTTTTTACATCTGTTCCTTTAATTGTGTTAAATGTTTAATGATAATCATAATATGTACTTACATCGAATAGAAACGACAGAACGGCCAGACCACCAGTGGCATTCTTAGCTTCTTCAAACATTCTAAATCTGGATGAATATGTCACAACATGCATCTGGAGAAATCACAATTTATAAAAAACATAAATAGTTGTATAGTATCATAAACCCGTCATGTTTTAAGATGTAAATAAAGAATAGACAGATCTTGTTTTGTCGAAGTCGAAGTAACTGATTATTTCACAACAACATATTTGACCTATAAGGGAATTAAAACTCGACGCATTGCTAGCATGTTCGCCTCGATCGTGGTAGTTACTAGGTTCAAGCCCCGATAAGGACAAATTAAAGATGACGAAATTGATTTTTGCTGCCCCTCCGCTAAACACATAGCATTAAGGAGTAAGAGCAAAGACTGGGTTGTCCCGCAATCATCATGAAATGTTCCTGCCAAATTGTTCACTTGGCATTAAACAACAATCACTCATTCATCCATTCGGTGATAACTAAAGCTGAACACTATTACAAACAGGCCACACTTATTGTGAGTTTTCCGAGATAGCGAGCTTTAATAGGTGACCTTAGCCGATTTAATAGGTGACCTTAGCCGATTTTGGCTATCCTGTTTAGGCCCTTTGACTTTATTGTTCCCAATTTTAAATTATTTGGCTTTTCAATATTTCGATATTGAGCGTACCTGATCAAGGTTTTTCCAGAAACGCGTCGTGCGCACTAAATTTGATATCTACGTTTTAATTATATATATAAAGCAAATCAATAAGCTATTTATTAACGAGAAAAATCAAAATGCGAGATAATGTTTTTTTTTCCGATATTATAGTTGTTTACATGCATGCTATGTTATATATATGCTAAAATTAATGATGATAAATCTGGTTTATATATCAGAATAGTGCAAAAGTGCAAGTTCGGCCAATATCTCAAAATTTATATTGTTGTAAATACATCTTACTTTCAATATAAATTGCAGGTTTCATTATTATGAAGAACGTGGTCTTCCTCTTATGTTCATTAAAAGCGCAAAACCCGGAAAACCAAGTCATTAATCTTACCATTGTGATCGATTTGGTTTATCGTCAGATCATATTTGATTGGCCGTACTGTACCGGAAGCAGTTGTACCGGATACAGTTATACATTGTATATCCAGTATCATATTTACCTCCATTGGGAATCGTCTGCCATTGATATCATGCTCACATCCACGTCTGTCGACTGTCCCCCAATGAAAATGAAACTGTTTGACGATATATTGACCAAAGAATCCTCCACCAGATATAACAATTCTATTTTGTCCCTCTATATCAACTTCAACTATATATAAAATACACAAATACATATTTTTCTACGAAAAAGTGCAATGGTGATTGGAAATAATTTGGCGACTTGATATTACCACATGTGGTTAAACAATTTACTTCACAACAGATTAAAAGTAGGAAAAAAAGCACGAGACATTATATTTTTTATTTGTGCTGTTTTAAATCGATATTTTATATTGTGAACCTGTGATTAAACTAAATATTTTCGAGCTGGTAAAAGTTCGTTATATGTGCGGATTATGACGGGATGCACGCTCCCCATCCCCACATTTAAAATCATCAAAGGATCGGTTGCCAATATCCTTAGATCTGTTGTTAACGCAGTAACAACTCATTTCTCAGGAACGCGAGCGGTCCCCATATTCTTCGTTTACAGTACAAAACGAGCCCCTTAAGCATAAAACCATGCATCCGTGTATGCACTATGCAGAGTAATGAGTTATAGATTCTGTAAATTATATTTGTTAACTATATGGATGTCCAAAACATTACACAAATGCATATGTCAAAGTTGACAAGTCGAGAAAAAAAGGTAGCAGTACCTATTATTAAATATCTATACCCTCAAAATTATAAAGGGTCATTGATTGATTGATTGATTGATTGATTGATTGATTGAAAGTCGAGCGAGTTTTATGTCTACCAAATACGTGACAAGCAGAAGTCGTTTCAATTGTCACAAGAATATTAAAATAGGAGGAGATGGTTCCCTGCCTATAATAAAAGAGTACCCATGTGAGATATGAATATTCGTGATATATATCTCGTCAGTGAACTAGTTTTATACCGTCATTGTTATAACGAGTTAGCTGTTTATTTAATTCGTCCCACATAAACAGCAGACGTCCCATTTGCAATGGGGATGAACAGTCAGGTAAGAACTAGGTCTTATATCTATTCCACGTTGTTCCCTCGAGGGACAAAGAATGAGAATTTGTGTCTTTAGACAAAGATGACAAAGGAATGTCATGATTACAGTATATTAACAAATAATTTAAATTCAGGAATCGTCATGGAAATTTTCTTGAATGGAATCTTCTTCAAGTTATTACGGTCCATTAATTGGACCCCTCATATAATATTTAATCACTTGCTTTTTTTCTAATTTAAATTATGTAGATCGGATGGACCACAAACATTAACGAAAGTGTATTTTCCAGAATCGATGTAAATCTGACACGAATGCAAAAATGCTTACATACCTGTATGGCCATTGTTTTTCATGGTCATCCGGATATTGTTCAAGTTTTCAAGGTCACGCAAATCAAAAGGCTCTAAGCTGTCATCGACGACCACTTGGTTTATTTGAATATCAATGGGGGATTGCCGGGTTCCACCACAAGTGCGATATTCATCAGGCCATCTACTAGGTGCTATACAATATAAAGTTTATTCGTCATGATTATTGACCTTTTGCACATTCCCGGTTTTGTTTCTAAAAATATATATGCAGGGGCGGATCCACCCGGCGCCACCCCCCCCCCCCCCCCCCCCCCCTCTAAAATTGGAAAAAATATGATTTTTTTGGCGTGAAATCGTGATTTTTCACACGAAATACCTCAAATCTTTTGGCGCCTCCCTCTGCTCGGCGCAACTTTTTTAAGTGCGCCCTCCCCCCCCTAACTTGAAATCCTGGATCCGCCCCTGATATGCTATTGTCATTGAAGGAAAGGGAAATAATTTCTGTAAACTGTATACTTTTGGAATCAAAGTCGGAAATGTCCAAATGGTCTATTTTATTTTCGTTATGATATTGCGATCATAATACAATTACATTGACCTCTTTAAACATCTGCAGAACCATCGTGGGTAGCACATGGCACACCACGCCCCGATACTCTCCACTCATCATCCATGGGTCAATTCATATGAAAATCGCCGCAACTGATCTGCATTTAGTAGCAACATAGCAACATAACAAGACTTCCTCTTAACTGGATAGAATAGATTATGAAAGATACAATCTGACTGGTTGATGTAGCATTCATCGTCGATAACAACAGGTAACTGTGACCACATCCTCGTCTTATCATTATAATTTGCACAGAAATCCTTTTCGTTTTAGAACATGTGATTTGATTTGCTTTACAGTACATATTCTATCGGAACTAATTAAAATGTTTAAAGCGACTTATGAATAATGAATAATTCATGACTAAGAGAATTTCTCTGTCAGTTGAGCCACGGGTAGATAGTGGAGACTATCGATGATGTAGTTCGTCTTGAAAACTTCAGCTTTAGAATACATGCACAGGAAATCACTTGAAGTGGGCACAATCTTGGAAAGTATAGTTAGTGAGTGACTTGCTTAACGTCAACATTGTTTTCAGCTGTAAAATGACAAGATCATGCTACATTTTAATGCGATGATAATGATATCTGTTTTGAACTAGACCAAAACGCTGTGTTAGATTATTATTGTACCAGATCAATCCATCAACAGTATGCCGAAAGACATGTCCCACCACTTGGACACATAATTCGGAGTCAGAGTCAACTCGTACCCGAAAATGGCGAATCAGATCACAGTACTAGTATGTTGTTTGTATATGAAATTGTATGTTGATTTTTGCATCTTCTTTGTTTATTGTGAGTCATATACAAACTACATATGTATGTAGAATGTAATAATTAGTTTATTAACCGTATATATACGGTTATAGGACATTTTGTGTTAATATTCTACATAGAATACTTACGGATTCCATCTTGATAACCCCACGTGTTTCCTGAAATATTAAATTAAAATGATCGTTGATATTCAAATCTACATTTCTTAGATAATTTAATTATTATTAAAACTAAGATTATCCTCTCTCTGGTATTTGTGAACTAATCCGATTATGGCTATCCTGTTTATACAATTTGATTTGCTTCCTCCCAGAGATTTTCAAATTATTTGGCTGTCCAATCTTTCGGTCTTCAGCATACCTGATGCAGGTTATTACAGAAACGAACCATACGTGCAAGACTGAATATTTACGTTGTCAAATGAATTTCTATGTAATCTGTAGATTTGCAAATTTTCCGCCACGATATAACTTAAATGTTGTTGAAAGTGGCGTTAAACACCATAAACCCAAAACCGGAAATTTAATCTAAAACATAGAAGTCATTATATCTATCACCTCCAGCTATTTCCTTTTTCATACATATATATGAATGAAAGGAATGCATGTATAATTAAACAACAAGAACTAGGGCATATATGACGATGTTATACAAAGAATGCTATTAGCAGACAATGATGCGTACGTCTTGTCAAGTTGTATGTAAATAGAACAATATATGTGTTAAATATTGACAGGTGATAATCAATAAAAGATCTGTCTTAAACCTGTAGATATACATCTATGTAAAAAATAAATACATGCGTGACATAAAGGCTTATGGTTAGAGTTATCGTGTTTAGCGCCACTCTCAACAATATTTCAGTTATATCGTGGTGGTCAGTTTTATTGGTGGAGAAAACCGGAGTATCCGGAGAAAACCATTGACTTGTCGCAAGTCACTGACAAACTTGATCACATAATGTTAATGTTGTATCGAGTACACCTCGCCATAAACGTTAATGATGATAAGCACTATTGTACAAATAGGGAGGGGGGAGTGAGTGAGTGAGTGAGGCAGTGAGTGAGTGATGCGTAACGCCAACTCGGCAATTTTTCAACTATATAATGGCGAGAACAAGTGCTAAGGTTCAATGAGACGAGGATGAGGTCCGCTTTGTACCAGACCAACACGCTTAGTTGGATTTGTATAGTGCTTGCTCACTGAAACAACAGTCCACGAATAGACATGTCGCCCCACTCGGACACATTATCCTAATACCGAGCCACCCAGGCTTTGCTTTCTCTTTAATGCTCACTGCTTAACGGAGAAGTAACAAATACCAATTTTATAGTCTTTGGTCAATTGACCCGATCGGGGATCGAACCCACGAACTACCGCACTCTAGGCGAACACGTTAACCATTACACCACCGATGCCATTATTATGATTAGGAATATTATACTGAGCAGAATATACTGTGACCAATAAGAATATAGTATGTTCTTATAATATGGTATCAATTAGTGAAGTCATTTTATTAGATTTCTGCTACTCTGATACCTGCCACAAGGTAACAATGCCCTATTCCGCCATCTTTGTTTTCTCTCGTGTACAATTTGCTGCTCGTGTATCAATAGCTTTTAAATCGAATTCTCTCTAGAGGGTAGGAAACTTTAAGGAGAAAGACTGTCAAAATGTAATATTTCAACTCAATCGGAAATACTTTACTTTTTATGTATATTTATAGAGAAAGATCAGTAACAAATTCAGTAAATATTGGATTTTCATTTTATTATGCAAAGAAATCTAGATGAAATATTCGGTTCTATATTCTAATCGTATACATAGAGTACTCCATCTTTTTCTTTTCATGCACATTTTAATAAATTTAAATCTGGGGTTTCACATTTTCACATTTACTTCAAAATGGGTAGCTACAAGAAAATAATGTGTTCGATAACATGCAATTATGTGCATGCATTGTTGAAGATGAAATGCACTTTATTTTAAATTGTGGATTGGTGTAGATTTGAAAACAATGGTGATTACCCCCTTTGCACTTTTGCGGCAAGTTGGTGGTTTTCTCCGGGTACTCGGATAAAAGCAAAATATTATTGAAAGTGGCGCTAAACACCATAACCATAACCCCCTTTTTTTCAGTTATAATTATATTATAGTATATATTTTTTATTTCATTTCTTGTCAAATGAAATAAAACAATGTTGTTTTTTTTTATTGATGGAGAAAATTGTAAACAATGTATTGTATTGTTTCATGTATATATATACATTGTATGTATATAAACAAAAAGGCCTAAATCTTTTGGGTTTTTTTTAACTTTTTCACCAGTGCCTGGTCCTTAGCTAGTTGGTAAATTTCATCATTACATTTTCTCATTGCTTTAATATTGTTTATAAATTAGTGTGCATATAAACTTGAATAATATAAAGTATAAAGTTCAAGATTATGATTTTTTGTAATTTACGTCACGATAACTGATGGTCACGTGACAATTTTTCAAATCAGATTACAGACGCTGATGAAGCTTGTCGGTCAAGCGATTTAATTATAATTATAGTCTTTTTGTAGACTTTAAGTTATTTTTGTTACATTTTAACATCTTTTTTTGATATCGTTGTGCTAACATTTTAGACGTTTATATATATATATATATATATTACTACTAAATTTTCAGGGATGATTCATTATTCACTGTCTCCGTTAAACTGTGTTGTTAATCTTTCTGATATATTATATTATTTCATATCTACAGACATTTATGATCTTAATTGACATTACTAACATATATAAAGCATTTGTATCTATTGATATTTTATTGTGTACGTAATTGTTGTTGTTTTTTTTTCCTTTCTTTATTCTTGTTGTTTACATTATATAAATATTATTATTATTACCATTGTTTATATGTATCCCTATATCTATGTAATTATAGTAGTTTATGAGAATAACGATGTAATAAATTAATTTACGATGTATACATTGTACTTTAAAAAAGACATAATATGTTGTAACGAATGTCAGAAATGTGTCACCTCTCATTTTCGTTTGTCCTTAAGCTATTAATAAACTGACATGCTTTAACACGCCAATAAAACTACAAAAAAATGCATTCAATTCTTAATTAAAGACAATCAAGATAAATAAATATGTGTAATTTTGTGGCAATTTGAGAATGCATTGAGGTTTCTCAATGAACAAAGAAACTGTTATGTATCACGAAAAAGAATGCTTTGATTTTGTTTATCGTATATATTCCTATCCTGTTCGGTTTGTAATAAGATTTACGCATAAGCATAACTTGCAATAACCATACGTCTCGGCCTATGGGCTCGATGAGTATCGTTTCTTTGGTTTGATAAATCCTTATATTAACCTTATCAATAGTCATTTATTGCATAATATGGCATCACACATTGCACTCTTTCTATTTCAGTGAATTATTACTCTTTTTGTTAAAATTTTGTTCAGCTATATATTACTATAAATAAAATAAAAATCCATGATATTTAAACAGAAAAACACTAAAACTTCAGAATATCCCTTTTTAGAAATCTTTTGAAAAGAAATGGTGATTTTGCGAATAGTACGATAGTGTTCGTGAAAAAGGAAAACTAAGTTTATATTTTATACGCAAATTCTATCAATGATATACCAGTAAATGTGTATAGCTTAATTGATATTCTTGTTATATATGTTGCTACTTATAAATCTGAGATTACCTTTAAAAATGTTCGGATTAGGGTTGGCTATTTTGACAAATCTTCAGTAGAAAGTCTACATCTTTATTTGTGTAAGCATATCTACATTCAACTTTATTCAATAAACTCAGGCGCAGCCGTCTGTGCTACAGGAACATCAATTACTTACAGATCATTATTAAAATATGACAGAATGAGTATATACATATTACACAAAAACAAATGATAGGTGATTCACAAGTTATTACGGTCAGAGGTTTAAGAAACCAGGAAGAAAACTCACTAGACAGTCTCTTGAATCTACCATCAAGACATAAGCTTTATTTTATTTTTCTAGACTAAATACAAAGGTTTCGAATACTTTATTAATTTTTTTTAGTTCAAGGTATGCATTTATTAAGCATATAAAAGATGAAGAACAATTAATTATAATCATAAATTTTATTGCTGAATAAGCTATATAAAATGAAGATTTCAATAATATTCTTGACTCTGATAAAAATTAATATCTTGTTAAACCCATCAACGCAAAGACAAGAAGACAAACTATGTTCATTTAGCAGTCAAGGGACTTTTGACAATTTCTTACTTGTAATACATATATACAAAATATTGTTACATTTATAATATACATGCCGTGTTGTTGGTTTTTTTCCTTTTCTTTGTTCGTTTGTCACTAACTTATATAAGGATCAAGAATATTGAGTATTGAGTTTTAACATCATACGACGTATCAGTTTTACAAAAAAGAGATCCATTGGTATACGTTCAACATATTTCTAATAATTACATTACTTCCGTTTTTCATTGAAATGTTACAATATGATTGGCCATGAAGTGGTCACATGATTATAAAAGAGATGTTTTACATCCCAATAAAACTCAAACCCGAACTTGCACGTGCCTCCATGACGACGTCAGATGTAAACAATCACTGGCATACTAACTTCCAACAGCAAATAATGTAACACAAATAAAATTCACAACAAAAAATTCACCTATATTAAATTTTGGTGTGATTTAAATATAATTATAAGAATTGAATGCATTTTTTGTAGTTTTATAGGCGTGTAAAAGCGTGGACCGAGGCACATTTTTTTGTATGAGCTAGCGGGCGCGCTTCATACAAAAAATGTGTCTCGGTCCACGCTTTAACACGCCAATAAAACTACAAAAAAATCAATTCAATTCTTAATTAAAGACAATCAAGATAAAAAAATATGTGTAATTTTGTGGCAATTTGAGAATGCATTGAGGTTTCTCAATGAACAAAGAAACTGTTATGTATCGCGAAAAAGAATGCTTTGATTTTGTTTATCGTATATATTCCTATCCTGTTCGGTTTGTAATAAGATTTACGCATAAGCATAACTTGCAATAACCATACGTCTCGGCCTATGGGCTCGATGAGTATCGTTTCTTTGGTTTGATAAATCCTTATATTAACCTTATCAATAGTCATTTATTGCATAATATGGCATCACACATTGCACTCTTTCTATTTCAGTGAATTATTACTCTTTTTGTTAAAATTTTGTTCAGCTATATATTACTATAAATAAAATAAAAATCCATGATATTTAAACAGAAAAACACTAAAACTTCAGAATATCCCTTTTTAGAAATCTTTTGAAAAGAAATGGTGATTTTGCGAATAGTACGATAGTGTTCGTGAAAAAGGAAAAATAAGTTTATATTTTATACGCAAATTCTATCAATGATATACCAGTAAATGTGTATAGCTTAATTGATATTCTTGTTATATATGTTGCTACTTATAAATCTGAGATTACCTTTAAAAATTTTCGGATTAGGGTTGGCTATTTTGACAAATCTTCAGTAGAAAGTCTACATCTTTATTTGTGTAAGCATATCTACATTCAACTTTATTCAATAAACTCAGGCGCAGCCGTCTGTGCTACAGGAACATCAATTACTTACAGATCATTATTAAAATATGACAGAATGAGTATATACATATTACACAAAAACAGATGATAGGTGATTCACAAGTTATTACGGTCAGAGGTTTAAGAAACTAGGAAGAAAACTCACTAGACAATCTCTTGAATCTACCATCAAGACATAAGCTTTATTTTATTTTTCTAGACTAAATAGAAAGGTTTCGAATACTTTATTAAAAAAAATTTAGTTCAAGGCACAGGAGGCACGACACATTGGTGTCGTGTGCAAAATTTAACTTGTTGCTCAACCGGAAGTCTGCATCAATATATCGTTATCTGATGAGGGTGACATTATCGAATTTTCAGTGTTTTACTAAGCCGATTACTGCGTTCATGGATGATTAATGGCGAGTCCCTCTCGGTAAATTATTGATAGATATCTATATATGAATGGAATTAACATAGGAATGTTTGGGTTGAATGTTAAATGTGATCATCTGCAATTTTCGAGAGGGACATTTTGTCGCCATCTTTTTTTTCATTCATAGCGTCCTCAACCGATCACCATTAAAAATGAAAATTTGTAAAATCTGTTGGAAACTTTTCCTATCCCTTTTAGTATGACATAGATCAATCATTTTGCTTCCAATATTTTCTTAAGTCTCCTTAAGTCTCCATCCATTGCGCCACAATTGACCTTGAAAAATCCCCCAATTTTTCGTGATTTGTGTTGTATCAAACATCTCCTGTGACAATTTGAATCCACAGAATATCATATTTTAGCCTTTTTAATGGTGATTATACGATTTCACACTAAAACATATTGAGGATCACGTGAACTTTATGTATACAAATATATAATAAAAAAATATATGATAAAAAAGTACAAGTATTGTCGAAGTATTGTTACCTGTATTTTACCTGAGAACTAATTAGTGCATACACTGTATGTGATTTTGATAAGAATGTTTTAGTATTGTTGCGTAACTAAATGTAATTAAGTTTAATGATCTTTAATAATTATGATAAATGTTGTAGATGTGTATTGCAGAGACATGTTTTTGCATTGTGCAATAACTAAAGTATAACCGTTTTTCTATAAAACAAAATGTCAAATAAGTGAAAAAAAATATGGACAATTTATTAATTATGATTCTTTAAATAAAAACACAATTTCATTAAAACTCCATAACAGAACAGAAAAATAATCATAATCAATAGAGTTCAACTATTGAGGGGGAGGGAATATCAATACTTGTACACTTTTTTATACAAGTATTGTTGACAATACTCAATACTTGTATACAAGTATTGCGATCATACATTTCAAGAGATCCCATATTGAAAATAAACTTAGACAGCTGGATAAATTAACGTTTAATTTAAGTATTTTTATTAACGAGATGTTTTCACTTCAAAATCCATTTTCAAACTGAATCGTAAACATCCGGTTGTCGATAATATACTTGCTATATGCGTGTCGTGTGCAAAGCGTCGTGCCTCGTCTAAGTTCAATGTATGCATTTATTAAGCATATAAAAGATGAAGAAAAAATAGATATAATTATAAATTTTATTGCTGAATAAGCTATATAAAATCAAGATTTCAATAATATTCTTGATTCTGATAAAAATCAATATCTTGTTAAACCCATCAACGCAAAGACAAGAAGACAAACTATGTTCATTTAGCAGTCAAGGGACTTTAGACAATTTCTTACTTGTAATACATATATACAAAATATTGTTACAATTATAATATACATGCCGTGTTGTTGGGTTTTTTCCTTTTCTTTGTTCGTTTATCACTAACTTATATAAGGATCAAGAATATTGAGTATTGAGTTTTAACATCATACGACGTATCAGTTTTACAAAAAAGAGATCCATTGGTATACGTTCAACATATTTCTAATAATTACATTACTTCCGTTTTTCATTGAAATGTTACAATATGATTGGCCATGAAGTGGTCACATGATTATAAAAGAGATGTTTTACATCCCAATAAAACTCAAACCCGAACTTGCACGTGCCTCCATGACGACGTCAGATGTAAACTATCACTGGCATACTAATTTCCAACAGCAAATAATGTAACACAAATAAAATTCACAACAAAAAATTCAACTATATTAAATTTTGGTGTGATTTAAATATAATTATAAGAATTGAATGCATTTTTTGTAGTTTTATAGGCGTGTAAAAGCGTGGACCGAGGCACATTTTTTTGTATGAGCTAGCGGGCGCGCTTCATACAAAAAATGTGTCTCGGTCCACGCTTTAACACGCCAATAAAACTACAAAAAAATCAATTCAATTCTTAATTAAAGACAATCAAGATAAAAAAATATGTGTAATTTTGTGGCAATTTGAGAATGCATTGAGGTTTCTCAATGAACAAAGAAACTGTTATGTATCGCGAAAAAGAATGCTTTGATTTTGTTTATCGTATATATTCCTATCCTGTTCGGTTTGTAATAAGATTTACGCATAAGCATAACTTGCAATAACCATACGCCTCGGCCTATGACCTCGGTGAGTATCGTTTCTTTGGTTTGATAAATCCTTATATTAACCTTATCAATAGTCATTTATTGCATAATATGGCATCACACATTGCACTCTTTCTATTTCAGTGAATTATTACTCTTTTTGTTAAAATTTTGTTCAGCTATATATTACTATAAATAAAATAAAAATCCATGATATTTAAACAGAAAAACACTAAAACTTCAGAATATCCCTTTTTAGAATTCTTTTGAAAAGAAATGGTGATTTTGCGAATAGTACGATAGTGTTCGTGAAAAAGGAAAAATAAGTTTATATTTTATACGCAAATTCTATCAATGATATACCAGTAATTCTAATATGACGTCTATAAAACGGCGCACACGATAATACTCAACAACTCTATATTTAGCGCAGGTGCAGTACACAACAAATCTGGCTGTTCCATTGTGACTCCCGCTGTGAAATTACCGTGACGATTGAGTGTAAACAAACAAAACACCGGCATATAACGTATTTTTAGTCCTTAAAATACAAATTCTCCGTCAGTTATAAATAAATATTCTGTAACTAAGTATTTTTTTATCATTTGTTTTGAAAATTTACATTTGGGGATCCCCGGTACGCACAGTCCCATAGACATACATTCCATTCATTGATATGTGTCGGCCATGAATAACAAAATACACTAACCTTGTTTTTTCTACGTATACATTAATAACTAGACGGTGATGTAATTAAGTTACTGATATTTTCCAATTTGATGGCATTTTGAATTTTGCTACTCAAACAAGTGAAATGCTCCCAAATTCTTAAATTAAATCGGTAACCAGCTTGTGTCAATCAGCGTCCCTTGTAAACAACGTCACATGATGACGATATATAACAAAAGTGAAAGTCGATAGATGGTTGTCTTAAGTATTTTTTCCGGAATTGTTTTTTATGTCAACAATACAAGCTTTTTTTTTCATTGGCATTTATGTTTTTAAAAATTACCGTATTTGTCCTATTAGAATCGAAATAATTCATGGCAGGCATAGAGTTGTGCAAATTTACACATGGCTAACGCTCGGAGAAAAATTCGAATATAAAGGCCCAGCCCATGTGTAAATTTGCACAACTCTATGCCTGCCATGAATTATTTCTTAAGTGTGTATAGATTAATTGATATTCTTGTTATATATGTTGCTACTTATAAATCTGAGATTACCTTTAAAGATTTTCAGAGCAAAAGAGGGGGCGGTTTGGGTAGGCTATTTTGACAAATCTTCAGTAGAAAGTCTACATCTTTATTTCTGTAAGCATATTTACTTTCAACTTTATTCAATAAACTCAGGCGCAGCAGTCTGTGCTACAGGAGCATCAATTACTTACAGATCATTATTAAAATATGACAGAATGAGTATATACATATTACACAAAAACAGATGATAGGTGATTCACAAGTTATTACGGTCAGAGGTTTAAGAAACTAGGAAGAAAACTCACTAGACAGTCTCTTGAATCTACCATCAAGACATAAGCTTTAATTTATTTTTCTAGACTAAATACAAAGGTTTCGAATACTTTATTAATTTTTTTTAGTTCAAGGTATGCATTTATTAAGCATATAAAAGATGAAGAAAAAATAGATATAATCATAAATTTTATTGCTGAATAAGCTATATAAAATCAAGTTTTCAATAATATTCTTGACTCTGATAAAAATTAATATCTTGTTAAACCCATCAACGCAAAGACAAGAAGACAAACTATGTTCATTTAGCAGTCAAGGGACTTTTGACAATTTCTTACTTGTAATACATATATACAAAATATTGCTACAATTATAATATACATGCCGTGCTGTTGGGTTTTTTCCTTTTCTTTGTTCGTTTGTCACTAACTTATATATAAGGATCAAGAATATTGAGCATTGAGTTTTAACATTATACGACGTATCATTTTTACAAAAAAGAGATCCATTGGTATACGTTCAACATATTTCTAATAATTACATTACTTCCGTTTTTCATTGAAATGTTACAATATGATTGGCCATGAAGTGGTCACATGATTATAAAAGATATGTTTTACATCCCAATAAAACTCAAACTCGAACTTGCACGTGCCTCCATGACGACGTCAGATGTAAACAATCAATGGCGTAGTAATTTCCAACAGCTAATTATCTAACACAAATAAAATTCACAACGAAAAATTCAACTATTTTAAATTTTGGTGTGATTTAAATGTAATTATAAGACTTGATTGCATTTTTTTGTAGTTTTTAGGCGTGTAAAAGCGAGGACCGAGGCACATTTTTTGTATGAAGCGCTAACACAAAATGTGCTTCGGTCCACGCTTTTACACGCCAATAAAACTACAAAAAATGCATTCAATTCTTAATTAAAGACAATCAAGATAAAAAAATATGTGTAAATTTGTGGCAATTTGAGAATACATTGAGGTTTCTCAATCAACAAATAAACTGTTCTGTATCGCGAAAAAGAATGCTTTTATTATTAGATTCACTTGCTTAAAAATGTGTTTGAAGATATTTCTGTCTTTTCAACTAATTAAGCAAACAATCAACTATTCATCAATTTCTTTAACACATATATTCAGTTTTTCCGGGGAAATTTTGATATGATAATAATATATATACAATACTTGTGCACTGTCGAAGCATATAGGTAATATGTGTATGAGGCTTAGAAACGGGGAGAAAGGCGAGGCTTCGCCGAGTCTTTTCCCGTGTTTCGCGCCGAATACACATATTTACCCATATGTTTCGACAGTGCACATGTTTTGTATTTATCCTGCAATTTTAAATCGTAAATAAACGTTTACTGGACGATGATAAAAGTATTTGAAATAATTTTGTGTATGTATTTGAAAACAATATCCCCCGATGTGGGCGGAGCTTACATTTGTATGTTCTATTTATAACTGACCAATATCAAAAAAAATATTGGGCAGGCTATATTGGTCAGTAAATGCTGTCATTGCAGGATACATTGTCATGCGTCAATTATAATTGTTTTCTTTGGTACAGTGACGACGTTTGATGCTAATTACGTAATAGTTATACACCTATACGGTGTTTCTGGATTAGAAACCCAGAGGGCCGGAGCCCCGAGGGGTTTCTAATCCAGAAACACCGTATACCGAAGTGTATAACTAACTTACTCCACAGGTTATTCTAAATACACTAAATATTCATTACAGAATGTCATAGAAAACAAAAACAATAAACACAGAAACATTAAATTTCATAAAACGATACATTTTTGTGGTTTCCCCATTGGGTACCTCTTCTATAAAGATAGATTGAACGTTGTAATAAGGATTAGACAAATTGATTGGCTAGTAATGAGAGATGTTATTCGATATATATGTACCTGTATTCATTTACAACATGATCTTCGAATAGGCTAAACAATAATTTTCCATGTTTTATGAACTTTAAAGCTCGAGGCGCAGCCGAGATCTTTAGAATTCATAAAACAAGGAAAACTAGTGTTTGATCAATTTAGGTCATGATCACCTATCCGAGAAAAATAAAAGAAACAATAATTAGCAATAATTAGTCAAATAATGAACTTTCAGTATCTGTACAGAGAAAAATGCATTCACTTAAAAAGTCCAAACAAATAAAATGAAAATGTACCCTTAAGACTTTTCTTTTTAATGTGATCATGATTAAAACTGTTTCTTAAATAAGTGAACCATGTGTTAAAAATGCCATCCCATACTTATTCATCAAGCACATTAGTGGCATTAGCACATGGCATTCAGAGATACCTAAGGGAAAATAATAGAGCAGAAAAAAAACTTTATGCAAAAGAAATCACCTGTGCTTCCCCTATTTCAAAAAGGAATTGATGCAAAGATGAAGGAGTTAACACAAGTTGGAATAGGTAAGTTCTTCCTTTGTATCATTTTATTTTTGTACCAAGAAAAGATGTATTTTTTCCATAAAAGATATCGATATAATGAAAATGTGAAATTACAGTTATATTTTTAGCTTTTGCTTTGCTCTATTTTTTTTTTTATTATTATTATTATTATTTTATTTTTACAGAAAATGGTTTTCTATGTTTGATAATTTATTGTAATCCAGGCAGATTTTCATTGTTCTCTAATCAGACTTAGTGTGAACTTTATGGAGTCATTCTATACCTAATCAGAGAACAATGCACATTCAGTCAATCGTGACATTTTATAAAACATAGAAAACCATGCTTTATGAAAATAAGAGTAAAAAATTCAAGCTTCTGATTGGTCGAGGAGAGGTGATTAAGGAATGAAAGACGTGTTATATTGAACTCAACTTTTTGTAGAATATGGATATTAACCATATTGTCACAAATATTACTCAGAACTGCTAAATAAAGTAAGTAAGAATATATGTTGAATATGACAAAGTATTTTTCTATCAATAAACTGTTCAGTTTTTAAGTGCGCATTTAACAGGTCAATGTTTTTTGTTTTGTTTTGTTTTTTTAAAGGCTTGGATCCAGACAATTTAAAAGGGGTTCCAGAATATAAAAAAAGTAATAACAGTCTCATTGTCGACAATTTTCACATAATTTTAATAAAATTTCCGAAAAAAGGGGGAGCCCCCGCCCCTTGGAGCCCTCCCCACTGGAAAAACTTTTGATAAACTTTTGAAAGGGTGCCGACATATAATGTATTTTCTTTTTACAATGCTTTCCCGACCAAGTTTGTTTTCCGATTATTTATTCTTATTTAGATTTTTTTTAACGATTGCTTGGATTTTTTTCACACTATACTTCATTTAACAAGATCTTTATGTTTTCTTTTTCAGTTTTTCAGTATCCAGTTTTCGTGCTATCTTCAGCTGAGTGGTAATTAATTACCTCATTGTTGTAGGCATAATAGGCCGTGCTCACAGGGTGTAAAGACAAGGGTTTCCAGAAACCCCTGTCGTCACACCCTGTGAACACAGGCTATTGTTCTTATAGCAATAAAGTAATTCATAGAAAGGCAGTTTCAGAGATAGAACGCGTATTGTTTAACAATAGACCTGGGGATGTAAATATAAGGTCAGTGAATGTATTACTAAACAGTCCGTTTGTTGTTAGTTTTACCTAAGGCCAGAAAAAGTCTACCTAATGAATGAATGAAGGAATGTATTCATAAAAACATACGTGTAATGACCATAAAACTATAGTTTTTTCAAAAGCTTTTTGCAGGTGGTATTGTCCGACAAGTCGTGAGACTCTAATAAATTATTAACTGTTAAGTGTCCTTAAGAAATATATCATGCATTATGCAGGCATTTGTAACCTTAGTCCATTTGGGCTATTGGTCTGTCAGCTTGCTACCAAAGAATTTTAGATAATTTTGCTTTCCAATATTTTGACATTTGGCATCCGATAAAGGTTACGTCAGAAACGTGTAGCTCTCATAAGACACCCGAATCATGTGCCTCCATATATTGTTTACCTTTATCTGTCAGAGAATGGAATAAACTTGAGAACTCCGTCAATAACCTTGACACCCAATCAAAGTTCAAACTGGTGTAACTAAACAATGCAAATGAAACAAACGTTGTTCCTAATCATTTCCTGTATGGTGCACGGAAGTTAAATATGACACCGTAAAACCGGTAAATTCTGCGTTGTGAAATTTCTGTGGTTTTGGAATAGAAGACATTTATTTTCAGCTGATTTTTTTCTGCGGTTTGAAAATCTTGCCGTCTTTCTTTTTAAAATATTCAAATATCGACATGTTTCCTAGCCAACGTAAACTCAAATAATGAAAAAGTCGAAATATTCGTGAGTATTTTTCAGTGAATGTTAATATACAACTATGAAATATCTACGCCTCAGAACATGTATCCCAACTTCAATGTTCAGCTTCGTTCCTGAACAACGACTTATATAAATCAAATATAATATCCAGTGAGGTCAAATTGTACTTGTGGTGTTCCTCGAGAATATGCATAACATTTTTTTCGTTGTAATACACCGATATTAGGAGTGATTTATTAACTTGTGTAAGTTGATTTAGAATGAAAATTAATCTATCTTTACTTGCTAGAAGACAATGACCAAAATGTAACTAATGAAAATAACTGTGCATTTTTAAAGAGGGTTATAAACTTATTAGATGGTCTAACAGATTCCTCATTGCATAAACTTTTAGATACAGCCAACATGATCTGCATATCTCTTTTTCATATCTAATGACAATTGGTATACTTACATAAATATGTATGCCCTGTTTCATATATATATTTGTTATAATTGTTATATTTTTTCAAAGGAGAAGACTTCATCAGATGAGAAAACTTGTTTCTCATTCTTTTTGTCTCTATGAGCAAATAAAATAGTTATAAACTAAACTAATTTAAACTATATTTTTATCATGAATGAAATAAATCACTAGATTTACGGTGTAGAATGGTAACGGACTACTCGGGTTTTTTTCTGCGTTTCCAGACTACTCGGGTTGAGCAACGGACTTTTTGTGTGTTAAAAAATGATGATTGCTTTTGGCAGGCCTCATGGTTATTTCAGCAAGTCCAACACAAGTACGAGATACCGTCGAACCCATTAAACATCGTCTTGTTTTTCCTTCAAATAAGCATTTTATATCATTTTTGACTATTTCGTTTTCCTTTATAACATATCCAATACAAATGGAAACTATATACATATATGAACGAATAATACTTATTTCATATTTAAGTTTTATTGTAAAAGCCGAGCAACGGGCTTTTTGTGTTCATGGTTTATTGTCAATATTTGTGGCACCGGACTGTTAGGGATTTTAAGCATAGGACTTACTGTGTTTAATTTTTTTTTAGGGTAAAGAGGAAAACGAACCTATGGCTAAACAAGCCGAAGAGAAAGAAAAATTGTGACGTTTATGGGGTAAGATTGTGGAGATATTATATTAGAGTTAAAAACTGTGCCTAAAAGGACTTTAGAGGGTGAATTTTTAAAAGGGTCTGTACTACAGTTTTCAGTCCCCAAGCTGAAAATCTGGAAAATATCTCATATTATTGGGAAGGCAAAACTGATCGTCGTCGGGACCTCTAATTTTTAAGATTTGAGAAGCACGTTTCTGAACCATTAACTCATCAAAGTTTAGATCTTAATTTGAGGGTTGTGGATATAGCAAATCATATGACGACCTAAATCATAGGCGGCGGAACGAAATTTTGAGTGAGAGGTCAAGATTCTTGGTAATTCCGAGGAAAAAAAAGAAAAAAAAAGGTCTTTCAGCAAATTTACCAGGAAATCGGGGGGGGGGGGCAAAACCATTTTTTTACCCCCCCCTACCTTTGGAACTGAGGGGGGATGCTGTTCCGCCGCCTATGACCTAAATTATGACCCAGCTGGCGGATGTGATGTAAATCACTCACATTTTTCGAGTCTTATCGTGCTATTTCCAATTACATATAAACCTTAATCTGACAAAATAAAGAAAAAAATAAACGTGGTTGAAAATTCGAAAGTGACCGTCAATGCAATGAGAAGAATAACACAGATGTAGGGTCGTTATAAATTATCATGAAATTTATGTATAAAAAACACAATAGTCCGGTGCCAGCAACACAGATAGTCCCGTGCCACTGAAAGCGCTGGATAACTTATGTTAACGTTAACGTTAATTTGCACAAATATATAGACTTGCACGAATTTGAAAAGTTTTATGGTCTACCTTGAACCAATTAAGACAAACATTATAACAAAAAAGAGGACAACTTACTCACAATATGCTTCGATGCAATGTCTTTTTTAGCAAAATCGGTATTTTTACGTCAGGGTCACAAGTTTGTGTAGACGATCTTGAAAATAGCAGACCACTTACACTAGATATGAATGAATATCCGGGGACAGAAATAATTTTTGCATTCCGTGACATAAAGCTTATTTGAAATAAAATAAATAGTATATATACTGGTGAAGGAAATGTGCGACTTACTTTCCCTCTCGTTCTCTAGAAAACACGAAATGTCCGTTGCTCAACCCGAGTCGTCTGGAAACGCAGAAAAACGCCCGAGTAGTCCGTAACCATTCTACACCGTGAGATTATACAAGTTGGGTCTAATAAGTATTTTCCTCTATGTCATAGCAGTTTTTATAGACTGGCGTTAACTGAACTCATTTGTCATGTTTTATAATCTTATTAATTTCATCTGTAAATACTAAAAACATATCTTTCTTGCTTGGAGTCGCTCCCTCCTGAAATCTACACCAGGACCTGTCATGCGCGGGGGTCTTTAACGGCCCACATACCCATTCGACTGTAAATGGTGCAAATACTTGATTCAATACCCAGGCACAACCTTGTGGATACACATAGATATTTACGACTGGGTACATCAATTTCAATTTCATATATATTCTAATATATTAACATATTCCATGGTCGTCTAAGCAACAGTTCTATATCATTACTATATTGTCTGAATTTTTTTTTTTAATTACTATTATTATTATTATTATTATTATAAGTTTTGTTTTTTATTTATTTATTTATTTATTAAATTTATTAATTGTATATAAAAGCTATTTTTCCTTACCTATGTCTCCATAAACCAGTAAAAAGTTACCAGAGAACATGAAAACTCCAAAATATGCCAAAACCGTGCATATCGCCATAGTGGAGGGCTCCTCACAGCTATCAGCCTTGATCCGCCGATCACTTGCAAGATATTGTCTGAACACTGAGATTTATTGCTTTAAGTAGTAACATGGTAACATGTGTCATGTTGTATGTAGTATACCCCAATGCAAGGCAACAATAATAAAGATATAACAAATTAATTTACGATGTATACTTAGAAAATGACATAATATGTTGTAACGAATGTCTGAAATTTGTCACCTCTCATTTTCGTTTGTCATTAAGCTGTTAAAAAACTGGCAGTATTTTGTTAATCATATTTATCACATATTTATAAGTAATAACCTCAATTTTTTTCATGTACGTTAACACCGAAGTGCCACAGCGATATCAGCCCATGGGCAGATATCGGGGCAAAACTCTGCTAACATGATATCAAGCCTCTTTGTGAATAGAACAACATGATGCCTCTTTATAAATAGAACAATGCACGCCTTTTCCCATATCAGGACTGTTATCATCCCTCAACCGATATCAATGACACAGTCATTCATACTGGAATTAATCTTAAACTGTTACAGATTGGTGTAGGTTCCCTATTTTATAACATTATAAAAAAATATGTATACATACAGTAAGTCTTGTGTGAAGATAGACAATTGTTTAACAGATTTGTTCTCTGTTCAACTAGGAGTTAAACAAGGGGACAATTTGATTCCTAATCTGTTCAAAATTTTCATAAATGATCTACCCGATTATTTGGAAAGGGCCTTTGATTCTATTACTCTTAAAGGTAGATCTATTCATTGTCTAATGTATGCAGATGACATTATTTTATTATCAAGCTCTTCCAATGGTCTACAAGAAAAAATAGATATTTTCAGCAAGTATTGTAAAGACTGGTGCTTGAATGTCAATACATTAAAAACAAAAATTATGATATTTAATAACGCAGGCAAATTTCACAATATAGATTTTAACCTTAATGGTGTCAGGCTTGAATGTGTTTCTAGGTACAAAAATTTAGGTGTTTATTTTTGTTTGTCTGGTTCCTTCACATATACCCAGGAGGATCTGTATAATAAATCGCTAAAAGCTTATTTCAAATTTTCAAAAGAATTTTTATCATTAAACCAAATATTCATATTAGTATGCATGTATTTGAGCATACAATTAAACCCATACTGTTATATGGGTGTGAAATATGGGGTTCTTTCAATCCATTCACCTCTAAATTTAGAAAAGGTCTTGATCTTGTTGATTTGGAACAAATTTACTCCAAGTTACATTCAGAAAAAATGCATCAAACATTTTGCAAATACATACTTGGAGTTCATGAAAAAGCCACAAATTTGGCAGTGTTATCAGAACTGGTAGACATCCATTATATTTCAATATTGTCAAATCTATGCTTAACTATTATTTAAGACTAGAAAAAACAGGTTCTACTTTTCCATTATTAAATGATGCATATATAGAATCAAAATTATTACATAATGCAAAGAGGTCATCTTGGTACTCTTCTATTAAAATTGTTTTGGATAAAGTAAGCTCATTATTAAATGTTGATAATTCAAAGATTAATGGTGAAAGATTGAAAGATTTTTTTGCTAAAGGCTGGCAAAAAAGACTAAAAGAAAGTAGTAGTGGGAAGCTATGCTCTTACTATTTGTTTAAAAATAGTTTTGGATGTGAAAATTACTTGTCACTTATTAAAAATTTTGAATACAGAAGGAGCCTGACACGATTTCGTATATCAGCTCACAAATTATATATCGAAACTGGTAGATATCTGGGCATTCTCCGGCACGATAGAATATGCACACGGTGCTCCATTAATGAGGTTGAAGATGAGCAACATTATCTCTTTACTTGTCCTGGCATGGAATCAAAAAGGAAAATATGATATGATACCATTGAAAAAAGTTGTATTAATTTTAAACATCTAACAATAAGAACAAACTTGTATGGTTATTGAACACTGAGGATAAGAATATACTTTTAGAACTTTGTAAGTTTCTCTTTCTTATTTAGAAATGTGTGCATAGGTCAGATTATAGGGGAGCACTGTGTGCATATAATTAGATGCATTTGTTGGTGGATCAGTGATGTGCTATTGTTCATACCAAATTTTTTAGTGATTCACATAATTATTGCCAGTTTATGTTTATTAATCCTTCCTTTTGGTCCTTTAAGCATCAGCCCTTGGTGACCGTTGCATTTGAATATTGTTTAATGGTTCATGTGCACTGGTCACGAGGAGGACATCATTTGTATACATATACGAGTTGACATTATTTATAAACATATAAAAGAAACTAGTGTTTTTTTTTGTTTTTGTTTTGTTTTTGTTTTTTTTTAAATATTGCTAATGTGTACTATGGTCAGCTTGGTCAAAGGTCCCTTTAGCACCTGCCTCTGGTGACCATGACATTTGGATAACTGATACTTGTCCTTGTGAATTGGTCACGGAGGGGACAGCCATGCTGTGCCTGTATTGTTGGTAAAGGTTACATATAATGTGTATATGATATATATATATATACATATATATTTTTTTTTCTTATTTATTAATAATATCATTATTGATTGCACATCTCTGATCTACTGACAATTGTTGTTAAAAGTTTATTTTGCTGAAATAAAACTATTTGTATTCAAACAAATTGCATTGGTGGCTTATATAATTATATGACATTATCAATATTTCCTTGTTGTTATTAGGGACCGACCATTTAACTTGCAGGGGGGGTTATGGTTTTTTGTTTCGTTCAGAATTTTTTTTTCGGACAACACGAGAGTTAGAATATTTATTTTTTTTGACGGGCAAAGCGCGAATTTTTTTTCCAGAATTTAACATTAGGTTATATGGCAAAAACTCTGAATCAGATTATTTTTTTTTCCTCCACCAAAATCAGAATATTTTTTTCAGCAACATTGGGAATCAGAATATTTTTTTAGAAAAAAACCATAACCACCCCCCTTCAAGTTAAATGGTCCGTCCCTTATGTACATTGTCTGTTTGTATTCCATATTGTCAATCATTGTAATAAATTGCTATGCCCCTGTGGGTCCTTAATTGGTCAATAACGTATTCTTTTTCTTCTTTTTCTTCATAATTTGGTGTGTGTGAGTGTGAAGTTATTTTTGTTCTTTTTATTTCAATGTTGAAATATGTGATAAATATATACTAGTCAAAATAAGAAACGCAGGGGCGGATCCAGGGGGGGGAATAAATATGATTTTTTTGGCGTAAAATCGTGATTTGTCACAATAAGAAACGCAGGGGCGGATCCAGGGGGGGGGGAATAAATATGATTTCTTTGGCGTAAAATCGTGATTTTTCACACGAAATATCCCAAATATTTTCGCGCCTCCCTCCGCTCGGCGCATTTTTTTTAAGTGCGCCCCCCCTCCTAACTTGAAATCCTGGATCCGCCCCTGAAACGTTACATCAGTTTTTCATATTTTTTGTTCAGCAGGTGCTCCATACATATGTTTTTAATTAATTAATATAAACATTAGGTTATTAGCCTAATCGATTCCGGCATTGTTATTTTTTTACAGAATGGCGTTATGTCAGTTTCGGGAATTCCTGTTTTTCATCATTTCGATAATTTAAAATGTATGCAGGTGTGCTCGATTAGAATAAAAGGTCATAAACTGTGTTGTTTGCAATTGTAAACAAAAGGCCACTTCAACAAACAATTTTCTACACGTAAGTCTATACCCCGCTTACTCCAAAATGAGAGGGAACGTGCCGTTGGGATGTTTCAGTCCTAGATAAAACATAGACCGTCTACCACTACGTCGACGATCAGATGTTATGCCGGTTGTGATCGTCGACGTAGTGGTAGACGGTCTATGTTTTATCTAGGACTGAAAAGGGGCATGGTATTTTTTTTTAAACGGCACATTGTGCGTAGAATTTACCAAAAAGGGCACATAGAAAAAATAGGGTAGGCAGGGGCTGCTCTGGCTCCTAAAAAGTAGGAGCCAGAAAAATCGTCAGGTGCTATTTTCAGGTGCCAGTTTTGAAAGTCAGGAATCAGTTTAGGAGCCAGCTAAAAAATATTACAAGGAGCCAATTATTTCGAACCGAAACTGTGGATGTTGCATGCACCTGGCATGTTCAGTTTCATGTATAAATGGTCCGGATTTGTTTATACATACGTTAATGTCTGTATTGTACTTCTGTTTTTCATTTCGATTTCATCATCAAAAACAAAAAGATTTATATAATTTATTACAATAAATAATCATTAAATAACAACATAGACATCATCATATAACAACAGTTAACATACAATACAGACATACATTCAGAACTGTCACTAAAACGCCCTCGTGCTTTTTTCGTAAGTTTAAAAAAAAAATTATACTAAAACTGTCTTTCTCTTGTTAAAAATATCGATCGATGTGTATGATCTGTCAATCAACAGATTACATCACAACATTTGACACCTGTTGCATGTTCTGAGTAGTTAATTACAGGTGATAAAATTCAAAGGCAATTAACCTTAAGAAATGAATAAAATAATTGAAGTGTCAGCGGCTTGTTGTGTTCAGCTTGGTACACTACTCATTCCCAAGCTACTCAGGTTTAGTGTCACACTACAGACACAGCCGCTCGTTGTTATAAATATCCATAAAAATAAAGTATATTTCATCAGTTTCAAACATGCCTTCACAGAAACGTCGTTTAGCTCAGCTGACATGCGACAAGCAGAAGATCGCTAAGCAATCAGAATCAGATCGTTCTTCAACACAGATTCCATTCGGTACTAGCAGTTGTTTATTTATTTAATAAAGTGAAAAATAAGTGTCAATATAATAAAATATGGCACACGACATTTGTTTATGTCATAATTTTTATTTTTAATGACATTCGAAAATTTGTATGTTGTGCATCACGGTAACTACGTGCTAAAAATAGCAAGGAAGTTAAAAAATAACTTTTTATTGACTGCATGTCGGCTGCTAGTTTGAATATACCGTAATTGGAAATAAGTGTCTGTCATCTCCGATTTTCCTCTATATAACTCATGTAAAACAACTTTTTTCAAAACATGATCATCTAATTACACTTAAATTAACAACAATAATACGATCATAAAATCATAATTGGCAATCAAGATTTCACACCTCGAGGCTCGATAGATTGTTTACCTGTTTTCCTGCGACCAAGCGATCTTACGGATCGTTTGAAGAAATGGAAAAGGGCACATCGGCAATACATGGCGCCACGTTTTTTTTTATCAAAAGGGGCATGGCGCCGCGCCATTCTATGTTTCTTTAGATAAAACAATAAGACCACGAGAAACGACGTTACGTCAAGATAGACACATCACACTAATCCACTTACGTTATCGCTTTGTTACTACTGTGGACACAGCAAGGAAAACTCCTGGTATACGTAACAACAGAATTTCTGACCAAACAGTTCGTAATCGGTTGCGTCAGTCTGGTCTCCGTTCACGTCGCCCTCTCAAAGGTATGGAGTTAAAACTTCGACACAGGATTGCTAGGCTTCAATGGGCACTTGCACGTCTTCGGTGGAGGCGAAACACTTGGCAGAACATTATGTTTTCTGATGAATCCAAGTTTAATTTCAAATTTAGCGACGGAAGACTGCGTATTTATCATCGTTGTAGGGAACGTTTCGCTGATGGTTGTGTAAAGGAAACCGACCGATTTGGAGGCGGTGGTGTAATGGTATGGGGTGGAATTAGTCATGTATGAAAGACTAACCTTAAGATAGTGGTTGGAAATTTAAATGACATTCGTTATCGTGACGAAATCTTGGCTCCAATTGTACTCCCGTTTATTCGAACACATCACTTCAATCATGTTTTTCAGCAAGATAATGCTAGATGCCATATTTCACGTGTTGCCATGCACTTCCTTAATGATGACCACATTCGCACTCTACCTTGGCCGGCATTATCACCAGACTTAAATCCCATCGAACATTTGTGGGGTGAGATTGGAAGACGCGTCCGTAGACGAGTTAATTCCCCTGAATCTATTGATCAGCTTCAAAGGGCACTCACATTCCCCAGGCATTTGTCACGCGTCTGATACGATCTATGCGCCGTAGGTGTCTAGCTGTCATCAATGCAAGGAGAGGACACACACGCTATTGAACTGTTATTTACGTTTTTAGGGTGTTCCGTTTTGTTGCACTCCCTTACAGTTAAAGTTGAACTGAAATGAATGTTGTGCACATGTCTATGTTCATAACGACATAAAGACTTGAAAACAATAATTTATCATAAAATATTGTTTGTATTAAAAATGTTATAAAAATAGAAAGAGGTGTAACGTTTCTTTTTTGACTAGTATAGATTAATGCATGCCTTTTTCCATATCAGAACTGTTATCATCCCTCGACCGATATCGACCCTAGGGCTAAAACCCTCTGGCCGATATCAGTCTCTCGGGGTGATAGCAGTCCTGATATGGAAATCTATAAATAATGTATTTCTCTGACGTCATACTATTGTTCGGACAGTGGATTATTTTTATGCATCTACAATTTATTCTTTTGTTCTTGCGTATATAAACTTTAATCTTTTACAATTTCAGTCTTAAAACGTGATTTGTGGGCATCAAACCCCTGCTGGGCTTCTTAAAGTCTGCTCTGAGTTGCAAAACTTCCATCTAACCACCCGGTATGGTGACCCCATTATTATATTAATTAATTTTATATATATATATATATGACTCTTGATGGTAACATTTATTAAAAAAAAGATATCAAAAGCCTGTTTAAATAAGTAATTGATGAATATATACAAGGCACAATACAAGTATTTTAAATCTGGCATATTTTATGTTCAGAACTGACTGAATATATTCTCGCAATGCAAAAAACAACTAACGAACAGACCGTATTTACAAATCAGACAGACCATAGGTGAACATTTTATATGATAATCGAAAGAACGCATACCGATAAAAAGTATCGTTGTATTTTTGATAATTGTTGTTTTATTTTGGCTTTCTAAACATGAAAAGTGTAAAAATATAAAATGAAAATACTCTTACAGATGGACATTTATTATGTAATAAAATACACTCCAACTTGTAGATTCCAAAAAATAATCAACTCAACCCTTACACACGCCGGGTATTCGGATACTTGGAACCGGGTCGAACACTAAGAACCGGGTCAGACAAGTGACAACAACGTTTTCGGGTCAGTATGCTATTTTTATTCTCAGCGACCGTCAGCGATATTAACAACAGAAATAAATTGACACATGTCTTTGCTATTAACGTACTAGGTTTATACCAAGTTTTGAGTATTATAAGTGGATAATAAATCGACAAGAACGTTTTAATATCGGAAGTTTCAGAAAAAATATGTGAATCTTTAACTTTAGTCGCTTATATCTACTCACGGAGAGCGAGTTCCATGATTGTTTTGGTCGATATACCCCCTATAATCTATACTAGACTATTCATTAAAATATAGGCTTTTGACTTGCGGTTTCTAGGGCAACATCTGTCTTTTTATAACAACGGGTGCATGAAATCGGACACAAAGGACCGCGGGTAACCTTAAGTGAAAGATACCTAGAACGCGGGTGTCGGACACTAAGAACAAATCGTATGCAAGGGCAGGTCAGGGATTTAAGCCGTGGATGGCCAACATAGGATTATAATCCGGCGGTTGTCAGGCGAGACTGGTAAATTTAAGTCGTTCCCTTATGAAATTTATTTAATAAGATGCCTGTTTTAAGGATGTTTGAATATGGGAAAATGTCCTAATTTATTTGAGATGGCTTGAATTTATCGCCGTTTTACCACGGGTCAGTCACCTTATTTCAAATATTTTAAAATATAGGCGTAATGTGACTAACCGTGGTAACACGGATGTTCTCTCAAAGCCTTTAAAACGTCGTATTAGGGAATTATTCTACACTTAAAACAGTTTTTTTATTGTATATTCTTTTATGCCCAAAACCTACAAAGGTAAGACTTAAAAAAATAACAAAGCAGTACTATCATTAAAAAAAACAAAAGTAAATTTTGTTGTACACTATTTACTCCACACCTCCGCTTGTGATAGTGCAATATTATAACCTATCTTTTCCCTTTTCCAAACAGAAATGTCAGAGGAACCCATCGAGGATATTGAACTGGGGGAGGCGGAGCCAGTTGACGGGTCCTTTTTAGACGTATCTCTTGTAGAAGAGGTGAACTCAAATTCACAAGAGAACTACTGCTGCGGTGTTAGTAATAAGGTTTTCAGACGTAAAGTCCAATTGGTACGGCACAGTTCACCTCAGATTTCAACGGATCAAAAAAAACCTCTCTCCAATGTTTCATCCAAAACCTGTCCAAAGTTGCGGATCCCGGATATAAAGCGGAGGAATTTTCCATGAAATAACCGATATCCAATTTGCCAAAACTTAACGGTTTCGTGTCCATATCTCATATGTGTGGTTGAATCGCACGAAAACCATTCAACAATATCTAAGAAGAGAAGGTAGCATATGTTATGTAACGGAAATGTTCCGGATGCTATTAGTCCCATAAATTTTAAGAATGATTCTTTTTGTCCAACATCTTCAAGAGATTTCAGTACCTTAGGCAACAAATCAATGTCATTGATCTCAATAGATTCTGAATCGCATTCGGGTATTTCTTTCCCTGAAGGACAACATACTTCCATTTGAATTTCATCGTTCTCAAAGTCATTTCCTTCATTTTGGTTACTTTTCGGAGTTTGAAAAAGATTCTTACAGAAGTTCTCCTTTACTGGAGTATTCAGCTTCTTTCTTTTGGATTCCTTATCAAGTATGAAAGTTAACGGTAATGCATTTGCCATATTTGGTTAAATTAGATGGTACTACTCCTTTGTGTATTTTTTTTTTTGATATCTTTGTATTCCTGTGTTTTCGTCTAATATCAGTTGCCGATATTTTAATGTTTCTTCTCCGTGTGACAGTTTACAATGTTCAATAATACTCTGCAAGGAACTTTCTTTTATTCCACAATAATAACACTTGTACATGTTTTCTTCGTACTTCAACTTGTTGATAGGTGAGAAGCGGTATGCCTGAACAAATTTTTAATTTGGATAGCTAGTCAAACTTTGTTATATGAGTTGTGTCATTTTTATATATATATAGAGTTTATTTTCTGCAAGATTTATTACGTTGTTAGTCTATTCAGCCTGCTACGTTGCTTTTTTGAAACAAAACTACAATTTCAATGTTATAATTAGTGAATGTAATCTGCGTTCTTAGTATCCACAGACACACAAGATCCCGCGTTCCATTGTATCATAACCCGCGGTCCTTTGTGTCCGATTTCATGCACCCGTTGTTATTAAAAGATAGATGTTGCGCTAGAAACCGCTTGTCAAAAACTTATTTTTTAATGAATAGTCTAGTATAGATTATGGGAAGTATATAGACCAAAACAATCATGGAACTCGCTCTCCGTGAGTAGATATAAGCGACTAAAGTTAAAGATTCACATATTTTTTCTGAAAATTTCGATATTAAAACGTTCTTGTCGATTTATTATCCACTTATGATACTCAAAACTTGGTATAAACCTAGTACGTTAATAGCAAAGACATGTGTCAATTTATTTCTGTTGTTAATAACGCTGACGGTCGCTGAGGATAAAAATAGCATACTGACCCGAAAACGTTGTTGTCACTTGTCTGACCCGGTTCTTAGTGTTCGATCCGGTTCCAAGTGTCCGAATACCCGGCGTGTTACAGGTCTCGTTTATTATTTCTAAGAATCTACATTTGTATTGTATTCACCATTTACATATTCCTATCCTATTCAGTTTGTAATAAAAGTTACACAGTGTACAATTGTCCTAATACGGAAAAATATCGGGTCAATAAAATTCATATTGGGCGAGGCAGCCGAGCCCAATATGGGATAAGGAATTCGTCATGGTTTTGTCTCCATATTTCACCTCTGACTCCATTTTTTTTCCTTCATATTATGACAATAAATTTATTTTACTTTTGTATCCATATCATCAAATTTAATATTAAGTCAACGGTGTAAGGGAGATAATTCGAATTGACTTAATAAAATATTGTACTGAAATTTATTAGGACAATATCAATCAATCATATTACGAGATTTAACCTGAAATCAGGATAATAAGATTTGCATAGCCTACAATAACCACACGCCTCGACCTATGGCCTCGGTGATTATTCTTTCTTGAATTGATAAATCCTTATATTAACCTTATCAATAGTCATTTATTGCATAAAATTGCACCACACATTGCACTCTTTTTATTTCAGTGAATTATTACTCTTTTTTTTTAAAGTTTTTGTTCATTTATATATTACTATCAATAAAACAAAGACCATGATATTTAAACAGAAAATATACTAAAACTTCGGAATATCTTTTTTAAGGAATTATTTTGAAAAGTAATGGTAATTTTGTACCTAGTACGATTGTGTTGGCGAAAAGGGCAAAGAAGGTTACATTTCATTTAAAAACATACGCAAGAAGAGTTTGAAGCTACCAAAGGGGTAATCAGAATCCGTATATCAAAGAAGAACAGACAACACAATGGCCAAAAGAAAAGGACAAAAGGACAAACAACGATCTACAAAAGATATATATATATATAACTAAAGATCGAGTAACACGAACCCCACTAAAAACCGGGGTGAACCCAGGTGCTCCCGAAGGGAAAGCAGTTCCTGCTCCACTAGTGACACCCGTCGTGTTAATCTAGTTACAAACCCGGTAATAAGTCATGAAGTTGTTCCTAAGCACTTTCTGTATGGTGCATGGAAGTTAAATGTGATACCGTAAAACCGGTAAAATTCTGTGATTTTGGACTAAATAGAAAATATTTATTTTCTGCTGATTTTTTTTTTTTTTTTGCGCTATGAAAATCTTACCATTCTTCTTTTTAAAATATTCAAAGATTGACATTTTTCCTGAATAACATAAACTAAAATAATGAAAAAGTCAATATGCATGTGTTAATATACTCAGGGCCCGGGTGGCTCAATGAGTTAGGTAGTTGGATGACATAGCAACTCATACAAGCCTATCACCAATACGGCGTGGGTTCGCGCCCGTCTTTGTAAATTACAAAAAAGTGTGCACTCGACTCGCAACCGCAAGTGATAAAGTTTACCAGTAGCTTTCCCATGGTCGGTGGTTCTCTCCTGGTACTCCGGCTTCTTCCACTACTACAATTCGTCGCCATGATATAGCTAAAACATTGCTGAAAGTGGCGTTAAGCACAATAAATCAAATCATCAATCATGTGTTCATATATGACTATGAGATATCTACACCTCAGGACATATATCACAACTTCGATGTTCAACTTCGTTCTTAAACAACGGCTTATATAAGTCAAATATAATATCTAGTCCAAATTGTGCTTTGTGTGTTCCCGGAGAAGATGCATATCATTTTCTCTTTGATTTTAATAAATACACTGATAATGGGAATTATTTGTTAACTTGTGTAAATCGATTTAGAATGAAATTTTATCTGGCTTTACTTACTAGAACTAACTAGAAGATAGCAAAGCTATTTTTAAAGAAGTTCACAAGTTTATTATAAACTTATAAATATAGTCAATATGATCGTCATGGCCACACAATATACATAGATTTTTTTCTTTTCTCCTTTACATTGGTATACCTATAAATATGTGCATGATCTATTCCATTTATATATTTGTTATAATTATTATGTAATTCAAATGAGAAGACTTCATAAGTCATGAATGAACTAAATCACCACATTATACAAGTGGGGTCTAATCAGTATTTTCCTATATGTCACAACAGTTTTAACAGACTGACATTAACTGAACTATTTTGTCATGTTATATATCCTTAATCAATCTCATCTGTAAAGTTTCACTGAAAACCGATTTTTCTTTTCCTTGGAGTGATATTTATTTATTTATTTATTTATTTATTTATTTATTGTAAATAAAAGCTATTTTTTTCTTACCTGCACTTCCATTAACCAGTAAAAAGCTACCAGAGAAGATGAAAACTACGAAATATGCCAAAACCTTGCATATCGCCATAGTGGAGGACTCCGCACAGTTGTCAGCCTTGATCAGCCAACCACTTACAGGATATTGTCGGAACACTGAGATTTATTGTTTTATGTAGTAACATGTGTCATGCTTCATGTTTTATGTATTGTACACCAATGCATTATATCAATAACAATTGTGGTTCCATAATTAATTAGTGACCTTTCATGTCCTTGATAATAACTTTATTCTCTAAACCAATGATCAAAGGTTACAGAGTGGGAGTGTTCAAATTAATACAAAGTAAATGCATATTATTACATCAATTATCAAGATTATGGGTGTACATTGAATACATATTATAAAAAAAATGTTTAAACATTAAATACAAATGATACTAATACTAACAGAGGTGTGATTAATTTTTTTCAAGGAGAACTAATTTTCTTATTTATTATATCAATAAGCTTACATAATTTACGAATAGTTTCAGGTTTCTTTTTGTTAAATAATGATGACAGTTTTAATGCGTTTGGCATGTTGAAAATATATTTTGGAATTAGATTTTTTCTTTCAGTTGCAAAATTTGGACACATAATGAAATTCGTCACCAATTTCGCGAGATTGACATAGCTAACACAGTCTATTGTGTCTTTCTACATTTGTCCAGCGCCCTACTTCAATCGGTAATCTATGATTAGATGTTCTAAATCTACAAAAAGTAAATCTATCTTTGTCATTTAAGACGTCTAAATATTTTTCAAATCTAAAATCCGACTTGAATAATCTATAGCTCAATGCTTTTGGAGATATTTGTAAAGTAGAATGCCAATTTTGTTGGAACTGGTCGGTTAATCTCAGTTTAGTGCTTTCAATTAGCCATTTATGGCTTATAAAATTTTGAGTATGCCAAACGTTCGAATAACCACAGTCATCAAGTATTATTTCCATGAGTTTTCAAATACAATAATCTATAGATCAGAGATGATAATTTTGATTGCTTTCCGTCAATTAATTTCGACCAGAATGACAAAATTTTCAACTTAACTGTTATATTCAGAGGGTATCTACCAAGTTCGCCATATAACATAAAATTTGATGTTGAAGTTTTCAAATTAAGCAACAGCTTACAAACTTTTACATGTTTTTTTTCTAATATATCAATAGTTTCGTATCCCCATATCTCTGATCCATAGGTTAACATTGGTATAATTATTTTATCAAACAAAGCCAATTGACAACTTACAAATAAACTATGTACTCTTCCCTTGCTTAGAATGTCATGCATAGCTTTAGAGGCCTTCTCTGCAAGATAAATTTTATTTTTCTTGCAAGATCCAGTTCTTTGAAACATTGTACCCAAGTATATGAATTCACTTACTATTTCTAATTCCATATTATTCATTTTAAAATTTAAATTTATCGGTAACCTCCCCTTTGAAAAAAACATGACTTTGGATTTGTTTGTGTTTACTTTTAAATTCCATTTTTCACAATATTCGTAAAAATAATTTAACTCTGACTGCAATTCTTCAGCAGACTCTGCCAACAGTACTGTAACGTCGACATAAAGAATAGTGAATAATTTTACATAAATTTGTAATTAGTTTTCAAAGTCTTCGGAAATGCTTTTAACGCCTTGAGTATTTTTGCTTGTCTCAAAAAAGTCTCCAAATCATTTAGATATATAGTTTTCAGTGTAGTGTTTTGTATATCATTGTTTGTCATTTTGTCCTTTATGTTTGACCATTGTATTGTCTGTCCTTCTTCGATTTACTGCTCCTGGTTACCCATTTGTTTTTTTTTCAAACTTTATTGTGTTAGTTTTCATATATAGGTAATACTCTTCTTTTGCTTCCTAATGTTATTTGTGTGAATAATCCAAGGTCATGTTCGTATTAAAAAGTGCATCGTCAATATATCAAGTATGCTTAGACCTTCATAGCATAAGCATACACGTGCATATGCACGTCAATACCTCCAGTTGTTTGTCTGTGTTTACGTATAGTGGTGTCCAACACATATTCTGTTGTGTTTTTCTTCGTCTTTAGTACCCTATTTTGCCAGTTTCTCTGGATTGTCAATTTTTGATTGCTCCTTCGGCATTTACGGACGTTTATTTAAGACAGAAGGCATAAAACTAATTTAATTTAAAAAAGACAAATATTGCGACCGAGAGTCTTTAGGGAACAACCTTTTATCTTGAGGGGGGATTATGGTTTTTTGTCCTGATCTGAATTTTTTTTTTAACAGTTGAACACATTTTTATTATTTTTCAATTGCAATCAAACTAAATTATTTTTTTTCTTACCAAGTCAAAACAGTATTTTTTTTCTCAATGCTTTGTATAAAGGTGTGAGCCAGTATTCATTTTTAGATGCTAATTTGAAGGTCACAGGTCAAAGGTCAAGGTCACAGTTGGACTTAAGTTTTAGCCATTTAACAGTGAGGGGATATGTCATGCTTTGCGTTGCCTTTGTTATAGTATTAAGTGTTTATTATCAAATGTTCATAGCCTTACAAGAGGCAGCAATCACTTTGTATAAGGGACACTTACAATATCTATTAAAAAATAGGGCGTAATTACTGAAAGGTCAAGTACGGTTTGAAAAACTAAACGAAACCTTTAATATAAATTCCAAATAGAGTGAGGTTTATAGGTGTGTAGATATGTCATAAAGTATACTTGAGATTTATTGCACAACTCTTGGGATTTTTTTTTTTTTTTTCAAAACAATACTCTTAAACCAGATTTTTTTTTATATTTATGTAAAGCGGAATATTTTTTTGTGACCAATGCTGTGACAAATTATTTAATTTCTTTCCCTTCTAAATCATAATATTATTTTTAGGAAAAAACCATACCCCCCCCCTTTTTCAATTCAAATGGTCGTTCCCTTATCGATGTGATCTACTTTGGATGTGAATATTCACTGCAATTTCCTACATACAGAAATTCTTATTGCCAACGAATGCTTAACTATATACATACGAAAAAAAGTTAAGACATGTCTGACAAACTTAATAATACTATCCATTTGGTATTAGCATTTTTAATATATTATATGTTCGGTTACGTCAAACATGTAATAGTCTCATATGCGATTTATTTAGATGTAATTTAATGCCCTCCTGCAATTGTGATTGTAGAAACTACATTGAGTCTGTAGATCATTTCTTTGTAGCATGTAATATAAATACCGAACAAAGAGCACAACTATCCCGTGGCATTTGTGTTTTGAAATAAATATCGAAAATATATTATTTGGAAATTCTTCTTTTGAAAATGACAACAACTCTAAACTGTTCTTGTTCTTCCCAAAATGCATTCTTAACCCTAAAAGGTTTGACTAATAAAATATATTGAATATACATCTTAGATAAGGTGACAACAATCTTATTCATACGTTCGGTATTTGTATTTCAAGGTAAGTACATAAAACTGGCTTTTTACACTCAAGGCAATAGAACCGTTATGGTCCTGTTATGGTTTTCTTATTTTTTTCTAATATAAGATATTGTTATTGCTGATGTTTATATGTACCGGAGAAGACTTCTTAAGTCTACAAGAAGAGTTTGAGATACCAAAGGGGTAATAAGACTCCGTAAATCTAAAAAGGACAAGACTCCGTAAATCGTAAAAGGACAGACAAACAAAACAAAAAGGACAAACAACGATCTACAAATACTACACAGAAAACTAACGATCGAGAAAAGAAACCCAACAAATAAACGGGGGTGAACTAAAATGCTCCGGACGGGAAAGCAGTTCTTGCTCCTCTAGTAGCTCACGTCGTGTTAATCTAGTTATGAACCCGGTGATAAGTCAAGTTACGAACATATCCGTGTTTTATCAATTTGCCTTGATTTTATGGCAATTTAAGCATGTTTAAAGTAAAGCTAAGTAAAGTATATTAACATCACAGTCTATTTAGAACCCCCTGGAGTTTGCTTGGTTTCACTTCATTTTCCTCATATCACAAATGCTAATCATTGCTTGGTCAATTGCATAATGTGATGTCACGTCGGAAAAGTAAATTCTCAGTGTTAATTAAATCGGACTGTCAACCAAAATTATTGCTATTCTATCTTCATCGGTGTCATGTAGTGTATTTATGCACATATTTCGTCGATCAACCAGTAGTGGGCATTCAAGAAAAAAATGAATGTTGTCATCTACTGGCCAACCACATATACGTCTTGGATCTTATTATGTTCACCCTGAACAGATCACCTTTTAGCTTGCTGCTGTCTTAAACGTGTAAGGATAATATTAAGTTTTCTGGGACCAATATTGTTATACAAGGGCGGATTCAGGGGGGGTGCGATTTTTTTGGCGTAAAATCGTGATTTTTCACATGAAATACCCCCAAATTTCTGCTTCCCCCCTCCTAAGATTGGAAAAATATCATTTTTTGGCGTAAATTCGTGATTTTTCACACGAAATACCCCAAAAATTTTCGCGCCTCCCTCAGCTCGGCGCAACTTTTTTAAGTGCGTCCCCCCTAACTTGAAAACGTGGATCCGCCCCTGTTATATAACGGTGTTTTTCTTCTAGTGGCTTTTTATGGTGCTTTTAAGGGATTCAATAGTAGGAATAGTTCTTATCATCAAAGTTAGGTTATTCCATAGTCTAATAGTTGATGGAAAATAGGAATTACGTAACGATTTCAGTTCGAGACAGGGGTACAGTAGTTTGTAACTAGATTAACACGACGGGAGTTTCCTGAGTTCACCCTCCGTTTTAATTGGGGTTCGTGTTACTCTATCTTTAGTTTTATATGTATGTTTTGTGGATTGTTGTTTGTTCTTTTGTCCGTTTTCTGTCGGACATTGTGTTGTTCTTCTTCGATTTACGGATTATGATTACCTCTTTGGTATTAGCAAACTCTTTTTAGAACTATTATGTAGGTTGTTTTCGGATACAGAAGATACTAATGAGCTAAAGCAATCACAAAGATATGAAGAGGGCATTGCCTGTATGCATTTGGTGGAATCAAGTGTTCATGTTTATCGACGAATTCAACATTCTGGTTTTTATTTATAATAGATGGTACTACATTGGGGGTTCTTTGAACCCCCTTTAAATAACCCTCGCACCCACCAATCCACCTCCTTTTAAATAACCCTCGCACCCACCAACCCATACCAACCCCCTTACCCACGAACCTCTGTCTGTTGGAATACCGGCTTCCTTACACAAGGTTAGACCCAAGGTGGGTGGGGGTTCATACCGTTATGAACCATCGTATTTTCAATTATCTAATCTACAATCCTCTCTAAACATAACCTCCTAACACCATATACACATTTCTGTGTAAAATTTAATCTCTACAAACCCATTTAAATATAACCTCCGTAAACCCCATTCATATTTCTGTTTAAACTTTTTTTTCTAATCTAACATTTAAATAACCCTCACACCCACCAACCCATCCCCTTGAACCCCCTTTAAATAACCCTCACACACACCAACCCATCCCTTTAAATAACCATCGCACCCACCAACCCATACCAACCCCCTCACCCACGAACCTTTAAATAACCCTTGCACCCACCAACGCAATGTGGGTTCATGGGGTAATGAGGTTCCATACCGTTTTAAATCCTTTGAACCCCTTTAAATAACACTCGCACCCACCAACCCAAATTTACATTTCTATTAAAACTGACTATACTCCTTAATCATCTAAACATAACATCTAAAACCCTACATCCCCATCTGAACATAATCATAATACAGCTTGTACCTATTTCATTATTATACCCCCCGCAAACAAAGTTTGGGGGGTATATAGGAATCACCCCGTCCGTCCGTCCGTCCGTGTACCTTGTAAGCGCAACTCCCCCTAAACGGCTTATTGGATTTTTATGAAACTTTACACATTTGTTGTACACTACCTGTAGATGTGCATGAAGGAATAGGGTTGCTGTCCAAATTTAAAAGGGGAGATAATTCAACTTATACTTTCACGAAAAGGGGGGCATGTACCTTGTAAGCGCAACTCCTACTAAACTGATTATTAAATTGTTATGAAACTTTACGCAGTTGTAGTACACAACCTGCAGATGTTCATGAAGGAATTCCGTTGCTGTCTAAAATTTAGAAGGGGAGATAATTCAAGCTATACTTTCACGAAAAGGGGGGTCATGTACCATGTAAGCGCAATTCCTCCTAAACGGCTTATTGGAGTTTTGTGAAACTTTACACAGTTGTAGTACACAACCTGCAGATGTGCATGAAAGAATATGGTTGCTGTCCAAAATTTAAAAGGGGAGATAATTCAACTTATACTTTCACGAAAAGGGGGGGGGGGGCATGTACCTTGTAAGCGCAACTCCTACTAAACTGCTTATTGAATTTTTATGAAACTTTACACAGTTGTAGTACACAACCTGCATATGTGCATGAAGGAATACTGTTGCTGTCTAAAATTTAGAAGGGGAGATAATTCAACATATACTTTCACGAAAAGAGGGGTCGTCTACCTTGTAAGCGAAACTCCTCCTAAACGGCTTATTGGATTTTTGTGAAACTTTACACAGTTGTAGTACACTACCTGCAGATGTGCATGAAGGAATATGGTTGCTGTCCAAAATTTAAAAGGGGTGATAATTCAACTTATACTTTCATGAAAAGAGGGGAATGTACCTTGTAAGTGCAACTTCTTACTAAACAGATTATTGATTTTTTATGAAACTTTACACAGTTGTAGTACACAACCTGCAGATGTGCATGAAGGAATACCATTGCTGTCTAAAATTTAGAATGGGAGATAATTCAACTTATACTTTCACGAAAAGGGGGGTTGTGTACCTTGTAAGCGCAACTCCTCCTAAACGGCTTATTTGAGTTTTGTGAAACTTTACACAGTTGTAGTACACTACCTGCATATGTGCATGAAGGGATATGGTTGCTGTCCTAAATTTAAAAGGGGAGATAATTCAACTTATACTTTCACGAAAAGGGCGGGGGGCATGTACCTTGTAAGCGCAACTTCTTACTAAACAGATTATTGAATTTTTATGAAACTTTACACAGTTGTAGTACACAACCTGAAGATGTGCATGAAGGAATACCGTTGTTGTCTAAAATTTAGAAGGGGAGATAATTCAACTTATACTTTCACGAAAAGGGGGGTCGTGTACCTTGTAAGCGCAGCTCCTCCTAATCGGCTTATTGAATTTTATGAAACTTTACACAGTTGTAGTACACAACCTGCAGATGTGCATGAAGGAATACCATTGCTGTCTAAAATTTAGAATGGGAGATAATTCAACTTATACTTTCATGAAAAGGGGGGTTGTGTACCTTGTAAGCGCAACTCCTCCTACACGGCTTATTGGAGTTTTGTGAAACTTTACACAGTTGTAGTACACTACCTGCAGATGTGCATGATGGAATATGGTTGCTGTCCTAAATTTAAAAGGGGAGATAATTCAACTTATACTTTCACGAAAAGGGGGGCATGTACCTTGTAAGCGCAACTTCTTACTAAACAGATTATTGAATTTTTATGAAACTTTACACAGTTGTAGTACACAACCTGAAGATGTGCATGAAGGAATACCGTTGCTGTCTAATATTTAGAAGTGAGATAATTCAACTTATGCTTTCACGAAAAGGGGGGTCGTGTACCTTGTAAGCGCAGCTCCTCCTAATCGGCTTATTGGATTTTTGTGAAACTTTACACAGTTGTAGTACACTACCTGCAGATGTGCATGAAGAAATATGGTCGCTGTCCAAAATTAGGAAGGGGAGATCATTCAACTTGTACTTTCACGAAAAGAAGGAGGGCATGTACATTGTAAGCGCAACTCCTCCTAAACGGCTTATTGGATTTTTATGAAACTTAACACAGTTGTAGTACACTATCTGCAGATGTGCATGATGGAATATGGTTGCTGTCCAAAATTTGGAAGGGGAGATGATTTAACTTATACTCTGAAATACGTTCTGTATGTAGAGATGGGCTTGTAAGCGCAACTCCTCCTAAACGGCTCATTGGATTTAAATGAAACTTTACACAGATGTAATACACTGCCTGCAGATGTGCATGAAGGACTATGGTTCCTGTCAAAAATTTGGAAGGTGATGTAAGCTAATTTTGAATCAATAACATTTGATGTGACCTATATCCTCTTGTAAAAAAGTTAGGAAATGTTGTAATCCTCGTGTATACTGATGAACCCGTATTGGTTTTAAACAATCCCACTTTGTTGAAGATCTTGTGGCGAACCCTAGATGTATGTTCTTGGGTAGTTTTTTTGGAGATGGGATGTTGTCTCCTTGACATAACTCCATATCCGTTCATTTTTCACAGGTAACTTGCTAATATACCTGTATTCCAAGGTTTGAACTTCATAGTATTGCAAGCGGGGGTATCACTCTGTGAGGTCAGTCACAGTTCTAGTTAGCATCTAAATACATTGTATGTCAACACTAAATTGAAAAACAACATATCATTCATAGTAACATGTTGAAACTGTCTAAAAGATATATATATGATATAATTCAACTTATACTTTCACGAAAAGGGGGATCGTGTACCTTGTAAGCGCAACTCCTACTAAACGGCTTATTGGAGTTTTGTGAAACTTTACACAGTTGTAGTACACTACCTGCAGATGATCATGAAATAATATGGTTGCTGTCCAAAATTTAAAAGGGGAGATAATTCAACATATACTTTCACGAAAAGGGGGGGGGGGCATGTACCTTGTAAGCGCAACTCCTACTAAGCTGTTCATTAAATTTTTATGAAACTTTACACAGTTGTAGTACACAACCTGCAGATGTGCATGAAGGAATACTGGTGCTGTTTAAAATTTAGAAGGGGAGATAATTCAACATATACATTCACGAAAAGGGTGGTCGTGTACCTTGTAACCGCAACTTCTTACTAAACATATTATTGAATTTTTATCAAAGTTTACACAGTTGTAGTACACAACCTGCAGATGTGCATGAAGTACCGTTACTGTCTAAAATTTAGAAGGGGAGATAATTCAACTTGTACTTTCACGAAAAGAAGGAGGGCATGTACCTTGTAAGCGCAACTCCTCCTAATCGGCTTATTGGATTTTTATGAAACTTTGCACAGTTGTAGTACACTACCTGTAGATGTGCATGATGGAATATGGTTGCTGTCAAAAATTAGGAAGGGGAGATAATTTAACTTATACTCTGAAATACGTTCTGTATTGAGAGATGGGCTTGTAAGCGCAACTCCTCCTAAGCGGCTCATTGGATTTAAATTAAACTTTACACAGTTGTAATACACTGCCTGCAGATGTGCATGAAGGAATATGGTTCCTGTCAAAAATTTGGAAGGTGATGTAAGCTAAGTTTGAATCAAAAACATTTGATATGACCTATATCTTCTTGTAAAAAAGTTAGGAAATGTTGTAATCCTCGTGTATACTGATGAACCCGTATTGGTTTTAAACAATCCCACTTTGTTGAAGACCCTGTGGCGAACCCTAGATGTATGTTCTTGGTTAGTTTATTTTGGAGATGGGATGTTGTCTCCTTGAAATAACTCCATATCCGCTCATTTTCATAGGTAACTTGCTAATATACCTGTATTCCAAAGTTTGAACATCATATTATTACAAGCGGGGGTATCACTCTGTGAGGTCACTCACAGTTCTAGTTATCATCTAAATACATTGTATATCAACACTAAATTGAAAAACAACATATCATTCATAGTAACATGTTGAAACTCTCTAATAGATATATATATAATGTAACTAGTAATAATGTATAATGTCAAATGTTTAAAGGTACTGTATTTATTATCAGTACATTCCACAACTGAATGCTTGTAGATTAATATATGATTTAGTATCAGTCAATAATACTTACATATCACATCTCCATCCTCACCACAAACAGATAATTTAATGTTCTTGCATCTGGAAGTTGGCTGTCAACAAATCTACATAAGAGAATCTAAATGTCAAATCTTTTTAATTATAACTTGATCATAAAGATACTCCCTGTATTTGTTTTTCTTATTTTTATCTCTTTTTATTCTTTATTTCAAAATAATACAACAATTATAGCACATCTTTGGTGATATCTTTCAAAACAACAACAGTTATAAAATAAAATGTAAAACACAATTTGGCATCTTTGGCATTTTACGAAAAATAACAAACTAAATTTTATATAAAAATATACAACAATTGTAAATAATCTACTCTGAAAGTTAACATTTTTTTTTTACAAAAAAAAAGGAATATATACCACATATATTATTTTATTATTACAAAAAAATGGAAAAAAGAACTTGAGACACATAAATTGTTGTGTTTATATTCTTAATATGAATAACAACTTCTGACTGTATTGCAATCCAACAAAAATGTTATTTGAAAAAATTGTTAACTTTACATTTAAACTATTGCACTTATCACTGGAGTACATACATGCAACAAATATAAAACAAAGCGAAATTACTACTAAAGCTAATAATATACCTAATTATTTACAAATAACAATCAAACTTATAATTCATTAAGAGGTATTCATGAACCAGGAAATTTCAAATACACCATTAAACCATCTTCTTAAACTGATAAATCCCAAAATGCTTCTCAGATTTACACATTTAAAGGACCATTATTCTAATAACTCTGTGATCACCATATCGCTACCTCAGAACAAAACATAAAACAAAAAGTATGTAAATTCCTAAATAATTACTTTCATGCACATCTCTGACTCTCCACTGTGGAATCACCATGACTAAAATCAGTGCGTCCCTGAACTCATTTGTAAAATCCTTAATCAGAACCCTGAATAATGAGGTAGAAAAGTTATAAAAAAAACATGTACCTTAACAATGAGATATACAATTTAAGTCATGAGGTAGAATTTATAAAAAAAAACTTTTCACTTAACAATTGATGTTCACCAACCAGAATTATGTTGAAAATTTGAAACTAATGATATTCAGACTAGACTAAATTATTTCAATAACTATTTATCCTTGTATGATTAACAATATGAAGATAATGAATTATTCATAGATATAGGAGCCTTAACATTTTCTCTTTTTTTAATTAATTTCATTTACCTACAAATAATGTAGGTAACATACACGTTGAGGCCCCTATATCTATGAATAATTTACTTACAGATGACATGGTGATGATGACAGTGACGAACTATAATTTGTTCAAATATTAAAATGTAGTTCCTTCCTTGTAATCTTTACAGCTTATTCAAGTTCAGTGGTACATAATACATGTACAACCTATATGCATATTATCATCCACTTTTGCACATGTACTTTCCATTTCCTTGTATATTGATAATCTGTGCAGTAAATATATGTTATCTGGATGCATGCAATTTCATTATAAATATTATTTTATAGTGTATATGATATGGGGATAATAAGCACTCTTATGTTATTCCTTGGAGTTGTTGCTGCTGTCTACATGAAATGCAAAAGAAATAAATCTAAACACATGTATACTGAAATTCCATCTTCACCGGTTACACCACCGCCTGCATTTCCTTTCATGACGCCTTCACCATCACCAACGCGCTGTCCTACTCCCACCAGATTACCCCGTGTTATTATGGAAGATGAATGCGAATATGAACCAGTGTCTAAAAGAACACGCAGTGCAACAAAGAAGAAAATAAGGTATCAAGTGGAAGAAGAAACTGAATTGTAAAAGTACATGTATCAAAGATAGGATGTTTCAATACTTTAATATATACCTATCAAAGATAAGATGTTTCAATACTTTAATAGATACATGTATTTAAAATTAAAACAGGTTTTATCTCAGTTTTGATATTTTTTTTACTGAAATAGTTCATTAATCATAAAAAGTATCAATGCATTGTACCTGTGCCTTTAATCGTTACCTATATTCATAACATAACAATTTTTCCTGAATTTTGATAGATTTACAATTTTTTATTCAGATAGTTATTTCACAATTTATGTACCTTTTTTAAATTATAGCATTTGTGGGCTTGTTTGATTGTTTTATTTACAATAGAATATGGATGTTGTGACCAGTTATCATAATGGACTGGACACAAATGTATATGGCATTTGATAATACCATTTTGTATATATGCAAGGTTGTTTTGAAAGGGGATATATTTTATTTGCTTGGAAAGTCATGATCAAGTAAAAAAATTATGACTACAAATGTTAATTATTTTGTTAGATTTCATTATCTTCATATTGTTAATTATACAAGGATAAATAGTTATTGAAATAATTTAGTCTAGTCTGAATATCAATAGTTTCAAATTTTCAACATAATTCTGGTTGGGGCACATCAATTGTTAAGTGAGAAGTTTTTATAAATTCTACCTCATGACTTAAATTGTATATCTCATTGTTAAGGTACATGTTTTTTTGTATAACTTTTCTACCTCATTATTCAGGGTTCTGATTAAGGATTTTACAAATGAGTTCAGGGACGCACTGATTTTAATCATGGTGATTCCACAGTGGAGAGTCAAAAATGTGCATGAAAGTAATTATTTAGGAATTTACATACTTTTTGTTTTATTTTTTGTTCAGTGGTAAAAATATGGTGATCACAGAGTTATTAGAATAATGGTCCTTTAAATGTGTAAATCTGAGAAGCATTTTTTCGATTTATCAGTTTAAGAAGATGGTTTAATGGTGTATTTGAAATTTCCTGGTTCATGAATACCTCTTAATGAATTATAAGTTTGATTGTTATTTGTAAATAATTAGGCATATTTTTAGCTTTAGTAGTAATTTCGCTTTGTTTTATATTTGTTGCATGTATGTACTCCAGTGATAAGTGCAATAGTTTAAATGTAAAGTTAACAATTTTTTTTTAATAAAATTCTTTTTGGATTGCAATACAGTCAGAAGTTGTTATTCATATTAAGAATATAAACACAACAATTTATGTGTCTCAAGTTCTTTTTTCCATTTCTTTGTAATAATAAAATAATATATGTGGTATACATTCCTTTTTTTTTTGTAAAATAAAATGTTAACTTTCAGAGTAGATTCTTTACAATTGTTGTATATTTTTATATAAAATTTAGTTTGTTATTTTTCGTAAAATGCCAAAGATGATAACTAGAACTGTGAGTGACCTCACAGAGTGATACCCCCGCTTGTAATAATATGATGTTCAAACTTTGGAATACAGGTATATTAGCAAGTTACCTATGAAAATGAGCGGATATGGAGTTATTTCAAGGAGACAACATCCCATCTCCAAAATAAACTAACCAAGAACATACATCTATATCTGTTTGTGGTGAGGATGGAGATGTGATATGTAAGTATGATTGACTGATACTAAATCAAATTTTAAGCTACAAGCATTCAGTTGTGGAATGTACTGATAATTAATACAGTACCGGATTTTGGAGTAACATTTCCTAAAGATTCGTTGGGACTCCTGTTGTAACTAGACACTAACTTCTGAAGTACGTCTATATATTTGTAAGTGTCGTTCTCCATAAAGTAATGATAAATTTTTGATTTCAATATTTGTATCACTCTTTCGGCATAGTTGCTTTTAATTTGACTATTTTGTGTGTAAAATACATGGATACTATGCTCTCTAAGGTATGTTTTTACGGCACCTTTGAACTCTACTCTTTGATCAAAACGAATTATTTTCGGGCGTCTATCGCTTTTAGAAAATATCGATTCTAACGCTTTTGCCACAGTTTTGCTGTTTTTATCAATTGAAGGTCTAACTGTTAGAAACCTGGAGAAAACATCAATTAAAATGAGTAAATATTTTATACCGTTATTATATTTAGAAACATTTTCCATCGATGCAAGATCGCCATCGGTCATTTCGCTTAGACCCTCTACTATCACTCTACTCCTTCGAAAATGTCTTCTTGCCGGTTGTTTAAACTGTTTGCATCTTTTTTTTCCAAGAATTTTTTAATTGTTCCACGTCCAATTTTAAATTTGCCTTCTTTTCGTATGATTTGGTATAATTTCTCGGGACCTGTAAAAGCAGCAGGGTGCTGAGAATCTGTCCATATATCTGTCATATATTTTTCTTTTTCTTTAATTGACATTGTCCTTGTATACTATTTTCCCTTATATTACTAAGTTGATGTAGAACAAAATATCTCTTATTTCATAACGAATTTTTGTTTATCCTATCAATTGTTTTAGTAATATGAGGGATGATTCTTGTAAATAATTCCATTGTCTCGTGTTCAAAAATAAACTTTTTGTCGTAGGTATCTCTCCATTAAATAAACAAAAATTGATGCCAATTTTACCTCTGAGCTTACACACTGAGATATGACATCCATGAAGGATGTCATATGCTTTTACATAGTCGCAAGTTGTTTTGTTATTAACGATTTCCATAGTTTTATATGCATATTTAATACAATTGCTTTCTCTAGGTATTTTCTGTTTCTTCCAAGAAGATAATATTCCCAACTTTGATGCAACCAATTCAAACATTACAATAGACCCACTCCATTTCATAATATTAATATGAGTTCCGTATTTATAATACATTGAATTCTTACTGGAAATCGTACTAGGTGTGTGTTCTGGGTAATAATCTGCTGTATCCATATTATGATGTATATTTTCTGCATAAAACTTTAAATATTGTTTGCTGATCATACGCCAACTGACTGTACAAGACGGTTATGTATGTTTATACATTTCTCCACATTCAATAATGAGATGTGTTAGATTAGAAAAAAAAGTTTAAACAGAAATATGAATGGGGTGTACGGAGGTTATATTTAGATGGGTTTGTAGAGATTATATTTTACTCAGAAATGTGTATATGGTGTTAGGAGGTTATGTTTAGATGGGATTGTAGATTAGATAATTGAAAATGCGATGGTTCATAACGGTATGGAACCCCATTACCCCATGAACCCTCACCCACCTTGGGTCTAACCTTGTGTATGTTAAGGAAGCCGGTATTCCAACAGACAGAGGTTCGTGGGTGAGGGGGTTGGTGTGGGTTGGTAGGTACGAGGGTTATTTAAAAGGGGGTGGGTTGGTGGGTGCGAGGGTGGTGGGTTGGTGGGTGCGAGGGTTATTTAAAGGGGGTTCAAAGAACCCCCAATGTAGTGATGGTTTATGTATGTTGGTTTAGGTTGAAAAATGCTTTGTTTTTTGCTGTGTTAAAATCAACCAACCAGTCTTCAGACTATTTAGCTTTCAAAGATCTGAATTCAGTTTAGTTTCAATGTCGAAAGTATTGGCGGATGAGTAAACCAATGATGTATCGTAAGCAAATAGTCTTGCAAAACTCGCGAAATCATTTAATATACCATTTATATAGATAAGGAAAGGGAGTGGGGCATAACCTTGTGGTACGCCTATATTTATTTGATATTCCGACGACAATCGAATTATTAATGAATACCATTTGTTAATGTTATTAACAATGTTTTATACATGCAATCATTTCGTGGTCGTGATCGTATGGTAGTTGGATTGATAACTACCTATGCATTCATTGTCCATCACCACTAACGTTGTGAGTTCGATTCCACTCCGGCGAGGTGTACTCGATACAACACTATGTGATACAGTTTGTCAGTGACTTGCGGCAGGTCGGTGGTTTTCTCCGAGCCCTCCGGTTTCCTCCACCAATAAAACTGACCGCCACGATATAATTGAAATATCGTTGAAAGTGGAATTAAACACCATTACCCTAACCTATCAGTTTAAGAGAAAATATTGCACTATTAGGAAATATATAACTAACTTACAGTATACATTTCAGGTTATAGTCTTTACATGAAAACAAGTAATTATAGGATATCACTGTTTTGGTACATACTTTTTATTATTATTAGCAAAATTAGGAGATTACGCTTCTCTAGCATAATATGTCTATATATGGCATTTTCAAAATCATGTACACATCCTGTTTTCGATCCGATACCATGTTTTGTCATATGTAGTTGCAACCATCAGTATACACATATGGAAAAATACACCGGTCTCACGTGACATCCTTTGTTCAATCAGAGTCTAAAAATTCCAATGAATGTATATGTCTTCTTTTTTTCAGGTAGGCAATTTTACTCAAGAACATCTCATACATGCTTAAAAATTCGTAGCTCGAAAATTTCCTTCACTCCACCTCTCACATTTCTAGTTTTCTTCTATCTACTTATATGTGTAGCTGTAAAAACGTTGATTCTTTACGGACTGTACCTTGACTTGATGATTTGTCGAATGTTTTACTTGTATATAGGGCTTTGTGGGTATGCTAATTCTTTTGTCAGCTATCTTATATAAAGAGAATACTGCTTTTGTTACCTATAAATAAAAATATACAACGTGACATTTAATGTCAAAATATAGCCTACATCATTATGACATTTGGAGCAATAATGCAATAGTAATTTGAATAATTAGTATATATAAAACAGGGTTCAATGGTAATGTAGGGCATATTCAGTCTATAATAAAATAATAAACACAAACATAAATAACACATGGTTCACTTATTGTAGGCCATATTCAGTCTAATTAGAAATAGATGTATATTGGATCTTTTTTCTCATGCGATCTACTACCCTCTATTATATAACAATATTCCATATTGGGTCGAACAAACATAATTGTTCGTTTGCGCAACGTGTATTGACTATAAGAGTATCATGGCGGTGTCTTGTAAGAGACAGGAACTGCTTACACTTCCCAAGCAGTGAGGTGGTGTTGCTCTTCTTTTTGAGTTTTCTCTGTTGTATATTTGTGCTTTGTTTATCTTCGGCCTATCTTGTGTGTCCAATTTTCCAGGTGTCTCTGGGATGTCCATTCATATTGTCCCTTCTGTTTTCTCTTACATTTATTCATCGAGGGAACATGAACTGCTTACCATTTGGAAGAACCCAAATTATCCCCTGTTTTAGTGGGGTTTGTGTGTCAAAATCTTTAGTTTTCTGTGTATTGTTTTGTAGAACATTGTTCTTTTAACCTTCATCGGGAGAATAACCCCATATTCAAGAATGCATCGATTTTACTACTTATAGATAAATGGGAAATTCAGAAAGAAAAACAAAAATCATTTCAAGTCATAAAACCTAGAATAGAATTGTTCTTGTTTGTATTACATTCATGATAAAGGTTTACGGTTGAAACAATTGATGATTTGTCCAGGCAATAAACTGACTATAAAGCTTCGACTGAGCCATTGTTGTGATCGGCATTGTAATCACTATTGAATGTACATGTATATCTCTGACCTGCAATCGTGAAACTGAGTGAGTGGATGATTGTTGTTTAACGCTATTTGAACACATTTTAGTTAATATATCATTATGTGAAAAAGTTACGGTTTAATGATGATGTTGTCTGTTTTGTCCTATACCAACACGCTATAGTGCTACCTCACTGAAACAACATAGGCCTTTCTTCCACTCAGACATATTATTCTGATTCTGAGTCATGCAGTTTTACTCCTCAATGCTGCGTGCTCAACGGCGAAGCAGCATATACCAATTTTTTTGTCTTTGCTTTGACCAGGCCGACGCTCGAATCCACGATCTACCACCCTCGGGTTGATTACGCTAACCATTACACCATAGATGATCCAATATTCAACCATATGTTTTGATTATCAGGACTTTCTAAACATACGTATGTCAAAGAAATTACTTGCTTAACGCTAACCATTATATCACCGATGCAGTTCCGTGATATCATAATTCCGGTAATGCTTCCGAAATAAAACGGACTAGCATGTTTTTTCATGTGCGGATGATTGTGGTAGTTGTTGCTTCTCCGCTAAATTAACATCATTATAGAGTAGGAACAAAGAATCGGAAACAGGGCGAGTCTTGCGTGGAGCGGACTCTCTCATTGTGTTGGCTATATAATATACTATATAGCGTGTTGGTCTAGGGAAGCCCGCCATCATCATTCCCGCAGGAAGTACGCCTGTTGACTACTGTCTAGACGTGTTGTTCTAGTACATCCTGGCAGCACCATTACCTCATTCAAATGGAACTTGTTTTCACTATTAAATACCTTCAAAGGTGCTCATTTATTCACTGTTTCGACACATTTATCATGCTAGAAAATATCGGTGAATTGCTACGGTAGTTGGATATACAACTACATATGCAACTAGTGCCTATCATCACTAAGGCTATGAGTTCGTATCCCGATCAGGGCGATGTGTACTCGATACAATATTATGTAATAAAGTTTGTCAGTGATTTGCGATAGGTCGGTGGTTTTCTACGTGGACTCTGGTTTCCTCCACCAATGAAACTGACCGCCACGATATAACTGAATAATTGTTGAAAATGGTGTTAAACACCATAACCCTAATCCCTAGTAACTTATTATTGTATGATTAAATATTGAATATACCTTAAACTTTGGTAATTTTCTAATCGTATATTTTGGCGAAATTTGTTTTATAACTTTAGCTGGATATCTTCTAGTAGCATGCTTAAGTTCTGCTTTAAGTCTTCTGGAAAGTTCTAAGATTAGCGGATTAACTGGATTAGGTTTTCGGATTTTTTGTTTTTTATTTTTCCTGAGTAGCTGTATAATCTGCCTCAAGATTGATTGTCGTTTGTTTGTTGTAGTATCTTGTCGCCGTCTGCTTGTTGTGGTATTTTGTCGTCTGTTTGTTGTAGTATTTTGTCGTCTGCTTGTTGTAGTATTTTGTCGTCTGCTTGTTGAAGTATTTTGGCGTCTGTTTGTTGTAGTATTTTGTCGTCGTCTTATGGATATCCGTGGCATCAGACGTTGGTGGCGGGTTGGCAGGATTCCTCTAATATCATTGGTGAATACATATCTACCGTTCAATGGCTGTAAATTCCTATAATTATCAGCAATGTCACGGAATTTGTTGATATGACGACTGCCTAACAGCCGAAATTGTTCGATCTGAAAAATAACTTTAAGTATTAATTATACGATAAGATTTCAGAAATGAGAATACCGGACTTGACTCTATATATGAGTAACATGGAGGGTGTCTTATAAGAAGCAGGAACTGCTTACCCTTCGCTAACACATGAGTTCATCCTCGGTTTTCGGTGTGGTCCGTCTTGCTCATTTATTTAGTTTTATTGTGTTGTTGTTCTGAGTTCTGAGTTCCGTGTTGTGTTGTCCGTTATGATTTCCGAATGAAAACAATGTTCGGTTCGTCTTTACCTCCAGTTGTTTGTAGGAGGGCTCATGTTTTACTTACATTATTATTGTTTGTTTGCATATAGTGGTGTCCAACACGTATTGTATTGTGTTCTGTTTTTGCTTTGTTTATTTTCGTGTTGCGTACCCTATGTTGCCAGTGATTGTCCATTTTTTATTGTCACTTCGGTATTTTCTAACGTTTATTAAGTATAATTGCAAAATTATATTGAATAGTACAAAATACGAAAGTAATTTAAAACAAAAACATAAATAGATCAAAATGAATGATAAAACTTAAAATCGAAAGTGAAACCATGCGCTTCTAAATGTTGGCTTTCTTCTGCTTAATATAGGAAGCCCATCGTGAAATCTTTATTTACAAAGGCTGTGTAAAGCACAAATTTGATCAAGACATATTTGATCCATAATATTGCAGTGCCTATTACCGCTTCCGTCCGATTTCCGGCCATGGAGAAGTGTGCATGTTACAACCTTAAAAGCTGCAAAGTTTGTCAATGACTTTTCTATAGGTTGTTGGTTTCCTCACCCAAGAGAATTGACAGCCATGGAATAACTGACATACTGTTGAAAGTGACATTCAACATCCAAATCTCAACATAAATGATATGCAATACTGTCTGACATTTTTTTGTCGTGACTGAACAAACATAACATCCCTAAATCTCCGTTCAATATGCTGCTTTGTCAGAAGGTATGCTTTGGTAACAACACGCCTACAAAATAACAATATAAAAAAACAGCCATGCTTCCTCTTATCATTCATTTAGATTAAGTGATTTACACTTAAAGGGTCTCATTAGAAACATATGGGAAAGATTCCATTGGTCACCATTGGAAGGATATCAACCTATAAGTGCATTTTAGCATTGATGCACTCGTTTTCATACTTTTAAATATGCATATGTTTAAACTAAACTTGTATATAGTTGGTATCGATTTCAAAATGAAGTTTACCTTGTACCTTACCTCTGAATTCCCATAAAATCGTATTAACTTATCACTATATATGACAGACAAGGTAAAATAGAAAGAACGAACAACATTGTGGGGGAACATTACAACACAAAATACAAAAAATTACCACACAAATACAGTCAAACCTGCCTTAAAGGGCACCTCTATATAACATATCACAGTCTATAAAGGGCAGTCTCACTTTTATCATTAATGAATAGTGCATATAATTTTGACCTGTATATCAAGGACAACTGCTCATAAAGACCATATTTCAGGTGTCCTTGTGTGGTCTTTATATATATAGGTTTGACTGTAAATAAAATCACACCAATCACAAAATAACAACAGCTAAGTTGAAATGTTTCTATTCCTTAACGACATACCTGTCTTTTTGATATAGTTATTGGTGACTGAAAGACAGTCCACAGGACACTCTCGTAACATGGTGGTGTTGTCAGACTACCGTAATATCTATAATAAACTTGATGGTCTCTTGGTATTAATGATATTAATGGAAAATTCGTTAATGTCGCATTATCATCTGGAAAAAAATGTAGAAAATATATATTATTATGCAGTGAACTTATTCTCGATAGAACAGATAAAGACAATATGGTATTAAAGACAGTGATGTTTAATTCAAGATGGCGACAATCACGAAGGCATGGTGAAACCCGCCGCTACATAAAGTACGGAAGCTATATTCTTTTTATGTAATGCTCCACCTTTCAGTTTATGTGTACTGCTAAGAATCACAGAGACATTTTTAAGTAGTAACATCATCAGGAGATAATATATTTAGCCCAGGAAACATTTGTATATGACTGAAAGTACGTTTGAATAGACGTTACAAGATGAGATGTATATGTTATCTGGATGTGAATAAGGGTAATAACAAAATTACCGAACTCCGAACAATCTTACAAAGGGAAAGTCAAAACTCATAATTATATAAACAGACAAAATCAGTCAACAACCGGAAAACTGTGAAAACCGTAATGACCCTGACTTGGTACAGGCATTTCTAAAGAAATGGTGGGTTGAATCAGATTTTAAGGCGCCAAACCTCCCGATCTCATTACGGTTCAAAGGTTCCGGCTGTCACTGTAACAGTATTTAAATACAGGAACAAAATAGGTAAAATAGTTGTCAAAGCAGTACCATATTCGGTGACGTAAATGTCAAAAATATTTTTACGTCACACATTGACAAAAACAAAATTTGACTTCTTTATCTTTATACATTTTCACTATATGAAAATGCATCGCTTATAATTTTTTCTGCAGAGACGGAATATATTTCGACAAGATATTGGTATCGGATTGATTGACACCAAAAATATCAACCTGTAGAGCCAGAATATGGAGTTTGTTGGCGAGTGAGCGAAGTGAACGTGTCACAAGCTTCATATTCTGTCGAGCAGGCTGATATTTTTCAGTATCAATCATATTCACATTCAGATGACATGTTTATCATCCTTAAATCAAACATAAACAGGATACATCTATATTTGTATTTTCGCAGGAAAAATCACATGACTCAAAATATTCAAAGCATAGTTCATAGGTAGTTTACAAATATACCCTTCATTTTTACAGGTTTATATAAATGTTAAGATTGTTGAAGTTTTCCTTTAATGGTGATATTCATTTTGTTATATTACAAACATCAAAGTCGACAATGGGATTCACCCATTTTCATTAAAGGTTTTGTTTACCAATGACGTTCCTGTTTAGAAAATACAAAGGTCACGACCTCGCTTATGACGTAAACATTATGACGTCTCAGCAGAGGTTATTAAGAATTGTGTCAAGTACATTTTTGTAGGACCATGTTTGTTGATATTGACGACAGTTCTTAATTTGATATATGCTTAAAAAAATAAAATGTTAACTAGCTAATGGTGTTGATGAATTTTATTAACTTTTGTCATCTTCACAGGAATCATTGTTTAAATGTTGGGAGAATTTGGTGATAACTCCTGCTCACTGTTGATCAGTCCAGCTCAGCTCATGTGAACTTTGATACGAGTTTTGCTTATGGAGTCAGCAGGTAGATATAGCGGGAGGGGAGGATGATAAATTTTTGATACAGTCAAACCTGCAAAAAAGGGTTCATCTATATAACAAATCACTGTCTATAAAGGACAGTCTCATTTCCCGCCATTAATGAATAGTGTATAAAAAGAGCAACTGCTGATAAAGGCCACATTTTCAGGTTCCCTTGAGTGGCCTTTATATACAGGTTTGACTGTTCATTGTCGGAATGATTGATTGGTTACTTGAATCTACACTTTATCTTTCACATGTAATAATTTCTAGTATATCGTGAGAGTCATGTTAACTAGTGATAGTGTACTCCTGAAGAACACCACCGAGACTCTAAGTAAGCGATTTTACATATGACAACTTCTTGTGTTACGAAGTGTAAATCTATTTTGCATAAAGTTCAAGATTAGAACTAAGCATTCTCTACAACAACGCTGCTCACCCAGCGAGGGTTGACATTGTATTAACATATGGAAAACACTAGCATGTTCGCATCATTTCACAAAGATTTGAAGGAGGTTTGAAACCATAAAACTAGTTTAACCCCACCGCATTTTATTCCAGTGTCTGTACCAAGCCCTGAAAGTTTGCAGTCATACATTTTTGTGTTAGATGTATCGTTTTTTCCCCTTTCTAAGATTTTGCTATAGGATTTTGGAGCTATTTCTACGGTGTGTATGGTATTTTATGTTATTCATTTTATCAGTATTAAACAAATTGTGCAAGCAAAAGGGAGATAACTCCAATTCAACAAACCTTCACGAATGATCTTGGCAAAACTGGCGACAATGTCATTAAATTTGGCATTCTCCGGTCCGATCTGTAAATAGAAATTATTGTCATAATATTGAGGATGAATTAATTATTGATGTCATAACATAATATAACGCACTAACGTTGTGAGTTCTAATTCCGCCTATGGCGAGGTGTACTCGTTACAACATTATGTGATACATTTGTCAGTGACTTGTGGCAGGTCGTTGGTTTTCTCCAGGTACTCCGCTTTCCTCCACCAATAAAACTAACCAGCCATGATATAACTGAAATATTGTTGAAAGTGGCGCTATACACCATGACCATAAACCATAGTACCATAGCCATAATATAACGCTAGTACCATGGCCATAATATAACGCTAGTACCATTGCCATAATATAACGCTAGTACCATAGCCATAATATAATGCTAGTACCATTGCCATAATATAACGCTAGTACCATAGCCATAATATAACGCTAGTACCATAGCCATAATATAACGCTAGTACCATAGCCATAATATAACGCTAGTACCATAGCCATAATATAACGCTAGTACTATAGCCATAATATAACGCTAGTACCATAGTCATAATATAACGCTAGTACCATAGTCATAATATAACGCTAGCACCATAGCCATAGTATAACGCTAGCACCATAGCCATAGTATAACGCTAGTACCATAGCCATAATATAACGCTAGTACCATAGTCATAATATAATGCTAGTACCATAGCCATAATATAACGCTAGTACCATAGCCATAATATAACGCTAGTACCATAGTCATAATATAACGCTAGTACCATAGCCATAATATAACGCTAGTACCATAGCCATAATATAACGCTAGTACCATAGCCATAATATAACGCTAGTTTGATTGATTGATGTAGAATGTATTTTAAGACAGTATGTAGTGTGTGTGTTTCTACGTAGTGTCAACAATTTAAGCTGTAACAAAGTAGCGAGAAAAGTCACAGAGGTACAGTGTACATCCTATTTAGTGCATAACAAAATCGTCTTTATATCTCATTTTATATGTCTCACGTGCGAAAAGATACGATCTAGCTCTTGTTTTATTTTGAGTAGTAATTCCGGTCTTCTTAAGACCCAGACTAATAAAGTAGTCAGTTTTACGATCTTAATAGGACAGTTTTGTCTAGGCATACCTGATCATGTACAAAACGTTCACTCTTAAAGAAACGTTCACTCCTATATGAAACGTTTACGGTTAACTCGCGTCGTCTTAGCTGCTCATGAATATCACCGTCTTTGATATTTCTTATTCCACAACCAGTGTCATCACTGACTTTCTCAATGGCAAAATATTTGCATATGCTAATTTTTTGTAACTTCCGCCATACTATATCAGCTTTTCTCTATCCATGCACTAAAACAATACTTATTCTTTCGCAACTCATCGGAATTAATTAATTTGACCTTCCCAGTCTGGCTACCTCTCACAGAACCCCAAATATTATTCCGAATTAAAAATTCTGCCAACCAAATGACATTGACCTCATCCGATAGAATCTTGATCTTTTTTTATATATACTGCCGAATTGTACATTAAATATTTCAGAAGAAATACTAATTGTCAAACTTCTACTAACCTCAATAAAAAATGACATTACAGCTAGCCCATTGGTAGAATTCATGGCCTTTTTAAAATCGTGGAATGTTGATTGGTATGTTACAATATGCATCTACAAAGAAAGAAATATATATATATATAAATATATATCAATATTACATATGGTGTGGTTTTCGTACAGTTTCATTGGCTAAATCAGTCACGTGATATACAGAATATTTAATGTATTTTTTCCACTGTGAAGAAATCAGACGTCTTGTTTCTATTTCCAAAAAAAATATTGACGCTATGTTTCTATTTTTAAGTTTATTGATGCTATGTTACTAAATTTAGATCCGGATATTGTCCGTTCCGGACCGCGTTTACACTCCACCTGTAGTAAACAATTTTCTAGTTTTATTGTGTTCTTAAACACTAAAATAATAATGTATTAATATTTTATTTTCAATGACACGAGTAATGTAAAAATTAAGAACTTTTTACTCTGTTAATATGTAATATATATGGACCTGTTAGGATTATATTGACCGAAGACGAATATTTACCTAGTAAAAAGTCCATAATTGATAAATATTACATATGGTGTGGTTTACGTACAATTTCATTGGCTAAATCAGTCACGTGATATACAGAATATTTAATGTATGTTTTCCACTGTGAAGAAACCAGACGTCTTGTTTCTATTTAATTTTTTTTTATTAACACTGTTTCTATTTTCACGTATATTGACACTATGTTTCTATTTTTACGTATATTGACGCTATGTTACTAAATTTAGAAGCGTCAGTTCCTCAGCAGACGAAAAGATAATTTGTTAATTTATCAGTATTAAAAAATTTCATAAAATTTCAAATTTTTTAAAAAATTTCAAAAATTCTAAAATTTAAGAAAAAAAAACATTAAAAAGTTCAAAATTTCAAAAATGTTCAAAAAATTTCAAAATTTCAAAAATTTCAAAAAAATTCACTATTACGTTTTCATAAGATTTCAAAATTTTTAAAAAATTTCAGATTCCAAAATTTTCAAAAAATTTCAAAATTTCAAAAATTTCAAAACATTTCAAAATTAGAAAATAAATTTCAAAAATTTCAGTTTTCATAAAATTTCAAAATTTTATTATTTAAACAATAATATTGAAAAACATGTAATATAAAAATTAAGGACTTTTAACTCTGTCAATATGTTATATATGGACATGTTATGATTATATTGACCTCGGACATTGACCTCGGACTTCGTCCTCGGTCTTCGTCCTCGGTCAATATAATCCTAACAGGTCCATATATATACACATTGACCTCGTAAAAAGTCCATAATTGATAAATATTATGCTTTACGTTTATATTTTCCCTATTTGTCTTTGTTAGCGAGCCGGTCAATATAACAGTATATTGACCGGGCCCGTCTGACAGATTTGCAAATATTGAGTATAATATAACAAATAGTTCATGGCACTTCGAGCCAAATGGCAGCTTATGGACTGGTCTCGAGGGTGGCAGATCGTGGGTTCAAGCCCCGATCTGGTCAAACCAAACACTATAAAATTGGTTCGCTAAGCACGCATCACTAAGATGATATTGCAGAGACTGGTTGGGTCTGAATCAGGATAATGTGTCCAAGTGGGGCGACATGTCTATCCACGGAATGTTGTTTCAGTGAGATACTGTAGCAAAATTTAAAAAAAATCCAACTAAGCATGTTGGTCTAGTACAAAGCGGACCTCATCACCATCTTATTGAAATTCAACTTGTAAGTGATTGTTGTTGAACAATTTGTCAGCTATACCATGTCATGATATAGCTGACAAATTGTTCAACAACAATCACTTACTCGTTCTGATAAGACAACGCTTACATCAAAGCAACCTGACAACATGCGAGCTATCAACAAAGTCGGAAGTGATAGCATGTGTTGAAGAAGAGCCATGTTTCACTCTTTATCGTTCCTTGCTCATGGACGTATAACTGAAAACACTTTTCACTCAGTACAAGTAGTATTACTATTTACCTCCATAGGATATTGTTTGCCGTTGTAATCATGTTCACTGCCTCGTTGGTCTGCTGTTCCCCAGTGAAAATGAAATTGCTTTACTTTATATTTTTCATTCAGTCCGCCTCCTACTATGAAACAGTCCTTGCCTGCTAGCTCAACTTCGACTGAAATGGGTATTATTGAAATGTTTTCAGCAATATCATACTGTGTTTATGCTGCTCAGTGTTATTTGCAATATATTGAAATAGTGACTGATGCAACTGATACCTAACAAGCAACAATTAACGAAGTTTGCCTTTATTTTAGGCTATTTTTAATATGCTTCACTTAACTCGGTTTGTGCATACATGGACTTTGACAACCTAATTGTTTAATATGAAATGAGTTGTCAGTTACTTGCGGCAGGTCGGTGGATTTCACCGGGTACTTTGGTTTCCTCAGCCAATAAAACTGACCTCCACGATATAACTGAAATATTGTTGAAAGGGGCGCTAAACGCCATAGCCCCAACCCTAACCCCTAACCCTATTAAAATGAAATCGTCTTTGTTTTTCACTTATTGCTGTTATTCCCAATTTCTATCAGCTTACTTGTCAATAAATACACAAACGATTGCGGTGTCTGTCTTAAACAAGGACCTGGATTTCCATCAGTATATATCATGATCTGTTTGTTTGTGCTCAATTATTTTAGATGAGAGGTAGTTATTTGATTTGCTGATATTTGTGGTATTGTTTACTGTTTAAACTTTCTTTTCATAATCTGGATGCAGAAGCAATTACAGACACAACGGCAAAGCGAGACTATAGAATACATTCTCTAACAAAAACGGAAAGGGGGTGAGACCACTTGCGTTTACAGAATTATCATCTCATCTGTATCATTCAGAGTAACATTTTTTTCCTTTGTACCATGTGATAATATTGTGTTGCAAAAAATATTTAACTGAAGAGACTATGCATGCTGCACTCATTCAGTAAAGAAAGTGTTGTCAATGACAAAGCTTAGATTATTTATGTTAACCCTTACTGTAGCGAGAGATCCTTCAACATGGTATTAAAACGAGACAGCACTAGTAAATTTTAAGTCGTATTTCAATGAATGTACACAGTACAAGTGTAATTAAATTAAATATGGGTATTATATAAAACATCTCAACCATGCCTTACGATCATAAGACTTTTGAGCATAAATGTGTACTCGTTCTGCAAAAAAATATCAGGATACTGTATCCAATAAATAAACAACTTTAAATGAACTACGTCAATTTATCTTTATCTGTTTATATATTGGCACATATCACTATTATTTATCTAGTAATTAGGTTTTTTTTTATGTTTTTTTTTCCTTCTCATTATTGTCTCTCTTGGAATACATAATCTCTCAAATCCAATATTATATTATGCGTATTAATAATATTAATTTTCTGACTGTATTATCTTTTATGCAATATCTCTACTTTCTCTGTAAAATGCATTGAACTTTCTTAAATAAAGAATTTATATATTTATGTTTTTAAATAACGGTACATTGTTCTGATTGGGAAATATTTTGAAAATCGTACTGAAACGTGTTATGACCATAATGCTTGAATGTATCTTTCATATTTTTGAGGTGTCGTGTGTCGTATGCTTTGCTACAATCTGATTAAAATCACATTTCTCACTTGTTCGCGGCGTGTGAGATATTAAGAAACCCTTGAAGGGTCACATGCGAGTTACCTTATAAGGGTAATAACAAAATTACCGAACTCCGAACAATCTTACAAAGGGAAAGTCAAAACTCATAAGTATATAAACAGACAAAATCAGTCAACAAACGGAAAACTGTGAAAACCGTAATGACTCTGACTTGGTACAGGCATTTCTAAAGAAATGGTGGGTTGAATCAGATTTTAAAGCGCCAAACCTCCCGCTTTCATTACGGCTCAAAGGTTCCGACTGTCACTATGACAGTATTTATAACAATACTGGAACAAAATAGGTAAAATAGTTGTCAAAGCAGTACCAAACCCCAGTGAAGCAAATGTCAAAAACAATTTTACGTCACACTTTGATAAAAAAATATTGTTGACATTTTTGTTGACTTCCCTATCTTTATACATTTTCACTAGATGAAAATGCATCGTTTATCATGAATATATAATGATATGATAAAGCGATTGTGACATTTTACAGCCAATCGGATTGCCCCTGTGACCTGTAATGGGGTTTACTCATATTTCCCACGCCGCACCATATTAGTAAAGGGGAACAAGTGAGATATAGATTAGATTAATTTATTACAAATAAGCGTAAGATATTGCATATTATATTACCTGTTTTTCCGTGATTTATTAGGGTCATCTTGGCATGATCTATCATGTTAATTTCTTTAAAATCAAATGGCTTTAATTCTGTATCCAAGACAACCTTTGATGTATCGATCTTAATAGGCGATTGTCTGGTGCCACCACATGCTGGATGTAATCTCGGCCACTCATGCGGGGCTGCAATTTAACAAAGCATTTATTAAATATTAGACAACTAACAAAAATCGTGATTTATTAAATTTCAAAACCATAAACAAACATTTAACCCCCTTGATTTCACCACTGATCTTTGATAGGGTTCTATGTTGTTCATCTTTACTTTTTGGTGTTTGTGGTTATTGTTTTTTTTTCGTGTCTTTTGTTATGCTTGGTCACGTGTTGTCTTTCTTTATTGATGACGTTTTTGTGTGTAACGTATATTCGGCCCTTTCATGAAGATAAAGGTTATATACAAATAAATATATGCAATTGGATACCACTTGATAATGTATATATCGTACAACGTTATGATGTCAAAAAGCTAGAAAACATTCATGACTTATCACTGGGTTTGTAACTAGATTAACGACGACGGGTGCCACTACTGGAGCACGAACTACCTAACCTTCCGGAGCAACTGAGTTCACTCCCGGTTTTTAGTGGGGTTCGTGTTACTAGATCTTTAGTTTTTTGTGTATGTTTTATAGATCTTTGTTTTTCCTTTTGTCCTTTTTCTTTTGTCTGTACTTCTTCCTTTTTCTTTTGTCTGTACTTCTTCCTTTTTCTTGTGTCTGTACTTCTTCGATTTACGAATTCGTATTACCCCTTTGGTATTTTCAAACTCTTCTTTGAAAACAAAAACATTCAAAGTATTTGAGAATTCTGAAACCAAATGATAAAAACAAATTAAGCAAATTTAGGCTAAGGGATACCTTGTTCTAAACTAGACCAATTGGAACAAAATATCATGATCTTCTATTCAATTTCTTATGTTGTTCTGTCAATTTCATATCTGGGTAAGAGTTGTCTTTCTTTGGTTAATATTTTGACATAATACAATGGGGGGAAAATTATGCTTTTATTGAAAGAACGAATTTTGTGCAAATGAATGACAAAGATATTCCTGATAATTAAAAAAATATATATCATCAACAAATTTGCAGATTGAATAAACGAACATCCATCGAATATCAGCTACCCCCACCCAATGTTACTTGACCTAATACAGCTACAACACTACGAAACAGTGTTAAGATATTTATAATCATGTAATAAAAGATTCAAATTACGAAATATAAGACAAAACAAGTGTGTTGGATTATATCGGCTGCAGAGCAAGCGGGAAACGAGACCTGACAAGATAATACAAACCGCCCGATTTATATTTGTGGCAAATATGTATCCCACTGATAACAGATCACAGAGGTGACATAGGTTCCTCTGTGCAAAATAAAAACAGAGAGAAAGGGAAGCATGGACCCCACTGATGCTACGCCATATAAAAAATCACCACTCCTCAGTTATTCAGATGATCCACCCCATGTTACTTGACCTGATACTGCTAAAACACTACGGAATGTGGCAAAACAGTGCTAAAATATTATCATTTAATACAAAACACTGTTCATCCACTGGTTTAATCCCACCACAGTGCTTTGCCTGTTATAAGCCAGGACTTAGATTTTCATCGCTTTTTATCCTATTTATCTTGATCTGTTTTTAGGTTCATTTGATATGAGGGACGGGTTTTTAGTTGAATCGTTCACCATCACTATGTATACTTTCTGTTTTTAAAAAAGGAATTACAAAATACTATTTAAGTTATAATTACTCACGTAAACCATCTTGATATTTGTATCCCCATGCGTTTCCTGAAAAAAAGAAAAGAAAAATAAGAATATGTGTATTCACTACCTCATGCGTAAGAATGCCCACAACGTCACACATAAGTTTATCCACCATCTTGTGAAAAACAACAAACCAGATAATGATAATTATCCTGTAATCATTACATCTCTTACATATACAAAACAAATTCTTGCTAAAGAGAATAAGCTGCACCAGTCAAATCTGAACTTGAAATATAGGGCGAACGTGGAAAAGGACACCCCATGAAATCGATTAGACCGACACCTGAATTTGCTCTTTTAGCTAATTTTTCAGTTGTTTTAGACTTATTGACACTGATGGATAAATATGATATATGTACAATATCGGTAAAAATAAAACGAAACACAGAGATTGTCGAATTTAACAATATTATTGTTACATCTCTACTGAAGCAAAATATTGGCTGTTTAGAGTAAAATACTATTGTCACACCCCTGTTGAGACAACACATGTTTTCTGGAAGTTAAGGAATAGGGTTCTCTACCAGTCGAAGGAAAATTGTAAGGTTGTCACTGAACACATCAATAATTATCTAAGGTCATGTGACAATAAACGATCCAATAGAAAACATTCAAATACATTGAGGTATAATACTATCTGATATGTCTTTCAAATAGTTTGGCTATGAGCGTACCTAATGAAGCCTTATTATAAAAACGCGTCGTGCGCGCTAAGTTTAAAAACTATGTTTTCACTACTATCACTGAGGTGGATACATCTGCCTGTGGACTTTTAGCCCCCGAGTGTATTATCCACCCAGTAATCAGTGCTTTGCCTGTAGACTTTTAGCCCCCGAGTGTATCATCCACCCAGTTATCAGTTCTTTGCCTGTGGACTTTTAGCCCCCGAGTGTATCATCCACCCAGTTATCAGTGCTTTGCCTGTGGACTTTTAGTCACCGAGTGTATCACCCACCCAGTAGTCAGTGCTTTGACAAAGACATGGTTTATTATACATGTTAGATATTGTTATCGAAATCTACAGTTCTTAAATCATGTAATTATTATTAAAACTAAGGTTCTCCTCTCTCAGGCATGGGTGACCTTAGTCAATATTTGGCTATTCTGTTTAAGCTCTTTGGTTTACTTGCTTCTAAAGACTTCTAAATTATTTGGCTTTCCAAACATTTGACTTAGACAGTACTTAATGAGGGTTATTCCAGAAATCGCGTCGGGAACACTAAATTTGATATATACGTTTTTATGGCAACGGCCAGATGTCATTGTGTCAAATATAAGTGTGACAATATACTGTTACAGAATCACATGTATTGTCATAAACAATCAGTTGATTGAATAGTGTCGTTGTCACGTGTACAAGTCAAGTGTATATTTTAATATCTTTTTGATAACATAAAGATCAGAAGAGTGAATACGTGGAAATGTTCGCGTCATGGAATAATCTTACGCTTAATTTGCGTTTCAATCACATAATGTCGTTACCACGTGTACGAGTCAAATGTCTATTTTAATTTCGTTTTGATATCATAAAGATCAGGAGAGTGCATACGTGGAAATGTTCGCGCTATGGAATGAATTTACGCTTAATTTGCGTTTCAATCAAACGTGCAAAAATAGCTATCACGATTTCAAATTGTGTCCAAATCAAAAGGACAATATTTTCGCAAAAATGACCGGATGTGAATCGCTTGTTTGTTGCTTGTTTCTTTTTTTTTTCTTTGGAAGAGGTATAAGGGGTAGGCATACAGCTGGGGTTTATGTGTCTAGTAAAATAGTGTGATATTATCCTGCAAATTCCCAGCCGGCAGTTTCAGTGGAAGCGTGCGAATAATCATCTCGATAATAGTTTCTTTTTTAAATCATAGTTATACAATATGCTATATATTTGTGTGGTGTTTTAAGTATTATTGGGATATATGTAATATTTATGTCAAAAATTAAACGTGACTTAGAATTTTGATACATGTATTGTTTACATAAGTATTGCATGTACTTAAATAAATGCATCATCAAATTTAATAACATTAATTTAATTTGAAAAAAAAACATACTAAATATGGTTACCCCAACACATCTCATCAATCTTCTGGCTAAAGACGTGATTGATACCTTTACACCAGTGTCTACTAGACAAAGCACAAGTAGTCGCATACTGAGTTTACTTAAGGGTTTATTGCATAGATAAACTATTTCATAATATAGAAAAAATGTAAGTCAAACGGTCAGATACCAACAACAAAAAATATATAGACAAAATACCAAAAATATTGGTATTCCACGTGAAACATAGTGAAATGCACTGTGAAGTTGTACTTCCCCCATTTCTCAGCTGCAGACACAAACTTTCAATATCCAAAGACGACACTAAACCACTTCAGTGGTGCAATGGTTAGCGTGTTCGCCATGAGTGAGATAGTTAGTGAGGTCGATCCTGAGTCGGGTCAAACCAAAGAGTATAACATTAGTATTTGTTGCTTCTCCGCTAAGCACGCAGAATAGGGGAACAAGAACAAAACCGGTTGGCTAGGAAACAGAATGTGTTCCCATTATAAAAATATAACTAATCGTGTTGGTCTAGTACAAAGCGAGCACCATCATCTCGTCTAATAATTTAATTTGTTCTGGCCATGATATAACTGATTTTTGTTGTTGATTTTTGGGTGTTTTAACGCCACTTATAGCAGCAATATTTCAGCTATATCATAGCGACCAGTTTTAGTGGTGGAAGAAGCCGGAGTATCTAGAGAGAACCACCAACCATAGGCAGTAACTGGTAAACTTTATCACTTGCGGCTGCGAGTAGAGTGCACCCTTTTTTGTAATTTACAAAGCTGGGCGCGAACCCACGCCGTATTGGTGATAGGCTTGTATGAGTTGTAAGGTAATCCAACTACCTAACTCATTGAGCCACCCGGGCCCTCTGAAATAACTGACAAATTGTTCAATTGGAGCTAACAGTAATCACTCACTCCCAAAGATGATACATATAAGTTATTTGTTTAGATATTTCATTGTCAGCAAGATTATTTTGTCTAACAAGATAATGGGATTACGTTTATCACCTAAAGACATAACATTGAACATGTCAGGGTACAAAATAAGATGGGTTTTTATCTACATTATATGTCTCTACTGCAATGGCACCATGAATATTATGATATTCAACTTTAAATTATTCATAAAACGGATTATCAATAAATAAGTTTATCGGTATATTGCATACTTTTCTTTTGATCTCACTGAGTGGTATTGTTGGTATCATCTTAGTGACTCTGATTCTGAAAAATATCCGTCAGTGTGACACCACATTATGATTTTCACTGTTCGTCCTATCGAACTTGCTGAGATACTAGTGATAATGTTTGTCTCGACCTTCAAAACTGCCGTTATTCTAGTGATAATGTTTGTCTCGACCTTCAAAACTGCCGTTATTCTATATATAGAATAACGGCAGTTTTGAAGGTCGAGACAAACATTATCACTTGTCTCGACCTTCAAAACTGCCGTTATTCTATATATAGAATAACGGCAGTTTTGAAGGTCGAGACAAACATTATCACTAGTATCACAGCAAGTTCGATAGGACGAACAATCTAATTCTAACACTGTTTGGTTTAATTTTCAGACGTATATATATATATATAAGGGAGTGGATGTAGTCGAGTGGTCTAGGGCGCTGGACGTAAGGCTAAGCGAATGGTGCTGCAGTGTAACAATGGTGTGGGTTCAAATCCCGTCGAGGGAAGAACAAAAATTTGACAGCTCTAAAATCTAATTCTAACACTGTTTGGTTTAATTTTCAGACGTATATATATATATATATATATATTCTAGACAACGACACCCATGGAGTAACGGTTACACTTGCATGATGAAATAGATATATAGATTATCCTTTTGTTATCAGTGGATTGCCTTCCGGAGCACCTGTGTTCACCCCCGGTTTTAGTGGGGTTCGTGTTACTCGATTTTAAGCTATATATGTAATGTTTGCAGATGGTTGTTTGTCTTTTTGCTCTTTTCTTGTGTTGTCTGTCCTTCGGTTTATTATTTTGATTGCCCCTTTGGTATCTTCAAACTCTTCTTCCTAGTATCTTTCGTGATTCAGTGAAGATATATAGTATGGTTATCACTTCCTTGAGATCATTACACATATATTATACGTACATTGTCGTATTACACATAGTTCCAGAGTTTTGTAATATATATGACATTGTCACGTGATTATAACATCGATTATTTTATCTATATTGTATTATATATGTTTTACAGCATCACATAGAACAAATCATGGACACAATACCTTATTTTAATTCGTAAGGTGGTAAATTATCGCTAAGAGGAGATATTTGGGCCAATAAAACTAGTTTAACTCTGCCACTTTTCATTGAAGTGCCTGTACCTAAACAGGAAATGGAGCAGTCGTGTATTTGTGTGGTAGATGTATCGATTTTGCCTCTTTCTGAGAATTTCTATTTGATTTTGCTCCTACAAGTGTGGTATTTTTTATTTTCATTTTATTTGAAAAAATAAACACTACATAATACAATAAAATTTCGCTTTGAGTATAACGAGGAATAATATTAACTATAAAAATGTGCATAGGTGTCAGTCATTTCCTGGAACAAGTTTGATGGGCCAGAATATAGCTATTAAATTTTCCGTATGCAGATATGAAGAACACAAAAGTCAAGCCAATTCATTGTAAATACCTGGAGCAAGTTTGATTGCCTAGAATATAGCTATTAAATTTTCCGTATGCAGATATGAAGAACACAAAAGTCAAGCCAATTCATTGTAAATACCTGGAGCAAATTTGATGGGCTAGAATATAGCTATTAAATTTTCCGTATGCAGATATGAAGAAAACAAAAGTCAAGCCAATTCATTGTAAATACCTGGAGCAAGTTTGATTGCCTAGAATATAGCTATTACATTTTGTGTATGGAGATACGAAGAACACAAAAGTCAAGTCAGTTCATTGTTAAATAGATATTGAGATAATACATTATGCATTACAGGAAGTACTTGGCGCATTAATTAATATTTAGCTTTGATGTTTTCAATTCTCATTTCTTCTCAGACATTTACAGAACTGTTTGATCCTTGCCATCAGCAATTGACTAACACACTAAGACGTGTGTTCATTAACATCTATCAATATTGTTTTCTAACCCACAAGACATGTGACATTCGCCAAAAACATGTTGCAAACACTTCCGGGTCCTTTCCTCATTCACGACTTATTACCGGGTTTGTAACTAGATTAACACGACGGGTGCCACTAGTGGAACAGGAACTGCCTACCCTTCCGGAGCACCTGAATACACCCACGATTTTTAGTGGGTTCGTGTTACTCGATCTTTAGTTTTATATGTATTTTTTGTAGATCGTTGTTTGTCCTTTTGTACTTTTTCTTTTGGCCATTGTGTTGTCTGTTCTTCTTCGATATACGGATTCTGATTACCCCTTTGGTATCTTCAAACTCTTCCTGCACTCATTTACGTCTCCTACGTCTCGTGCTTTGTTACATGGTACACCGTATTTGATTGTTCATGAACGACTCATGTTGGAGGGTTGTACCACACACGAGTTCTAAATCCCACGGTACACTAGGGGGCATACATATCAACCTTTTGATATATAACAAATGAATGTAAACTATGCAGACATCAGAAGTTTGTTTCTAAATTTATTTTTGTCTGCTGTATAAGAATTTATACCACACTCATTGATGTCTAAGTATCCTTAGCCATACCCATGTCTCTATGAGGAGTAAATTGATCCCATAAAACAAGCTTAATCACGCCACTTTTGATAGAAGTGCCTGTACCAAGCCATGAGAGAGTGAGAGAGCATATATATGTATGCTAGGATTATCGATTTTGTCTGTATTTCTACGATTTTTCTATTATTTTTACGACAGTGTGATATTTGTTTTGTTTTTGTTTTTGTTTTTTTCTTTTATCTCCTTCTAATTCATTTGTTCAAAATATAACTAAGTAGGTATAATGATATCACAAAGAACAACAATAAGATGATTCCATTGATTTAAACATCAACTTCAGATACAAGTACACCTATTTTGACTTATATTCATACATATTCTTGTCAAAGGCAATATAAGCTTATTGTAATTCCAAATAGGGCCCGGATGGCTCAATGAGTTAGGTAGTTGAATTACATAACAACTCATACAAGCCTATCACCAATACGACGTGGGTTCGCGCCCGGCTTTGTAAATTATAAAAAGGGTGCACTAGACTCGCAGCCGTAAGTGATAAATTTTACCAGTTGTTTGCCCATGGTCGGTGGTTCTCACCGGGTACTCCGGCTTCTCCCAGCACTAAAACTGGTCGCCATGATATAGCTGAAATATTGCTGAAAGAGGCGTTAAACACAAAAAAAAATCAATCAATTGATCAATCGAATAAAATGTAGATATGTAACTTAGTGCGCACGACGCATTTCTGGTATAATCATTTAAGGGACCGACCATTTAACTTGAAGGGGGGGCGGGTTATGGTTTTTTGTTTCGTTCAGAATTTTTTTTTCGGACAACACAAGAGTTAGAATATTTATTTGTTTTCCAGAATTTAACATTAGGTTATTTGTCAAAAACTCTGAATCAGATTATTTTTTTTTCCTCCACCAAAATCAGAATATTTTTTTCAGCAACATTGGGAATCAGAATATTTTTTTAGAAAAAAACCATAACCCCCCCACCCCTTCAAGTTAAATGGTCGTTCCCTAAACACTCTACAAGTCAAAATATTGGAAAGCCAAATAATTTAAAAGTGCTTGGCGGCAAGTAAATAAAACAGTATAAACAGGTATGGCAAAGTCGGCTACGGTTACTAGTGCCTAGAGGAGCTGAACCTTAGACATAGTGATATTTACATTATCATTATGAAAAAAAGTGCGATTCATAGAAACAGTTGATTCATGTAACTCGATAAATTGACACTTGTTCTTAAATGAATTGTGGATAATACGAGAAAACATCCAGATTTAAAGTGTGCAATATCTCGTATCTGCGTGTATTATTTCATAGTTCTTAGCTGTTGCTTACATTCATGTATATAAACCATGAAAAGATCAAAGGAAAAAGTTATGCATTCGTGTTACAATGTAAACATGTACAACTGTACATAACAAAAAATTAGAAAATGGGAAGAAACAAAACATAGCGGTTACATGAACAAACAGTAGTCACGATTTATCGTCGTATGTACACTGTTAGGGTCATGGTTAGGGTTATGGTGTTTAACGCCACTTTCAACAATATTTTGAGTGAGTGAGAGAGTGAGTGAGTGAGTGAGTGAGGGAGGGAGTGAGGGAGTGAGTGAGTGAGTGAGTGAGTGTTGTTTAACGCCAATTCAGCAATTTTTCAGCTATATCATGGCGAGAACACGTTAATTTTAATGATAATAACGCTTAGCTGGATTTTTATAGTGCTAGCTCACTGAAACACTAGTCCGCGGTAGAAAAGTCGCTCCACTCGGACACATTATTCCGATTCCAAGTCAACCAGTCTTTGGTCTTTCTAATAAATGCTGCGTTACAAATATCAATTTTATAGTCTTTGGCTTGACCCGACCGGGGTACGAACCCGCGATCTACCGCATTCTATATTGGGACGGTAAGGAACAACCATTTACATAGTAGGGGGCTATGCTTTATTACATTTCCTGCCTCCTTTTTTACATTTTATAGGAAAAAAAACTAAATTTCCCTGAAACATGCAAAAATAAATGATATTAACCTGCAGTTTACAAAGAGATGTTTTTGGTAATATTTGAAGAAAATACCGACTTTCATGTCCAAAGTGAAAAATAATTAAATTTTTATTTAGCGTGAAAAGAAAATGTCTGTCTTGGGAAAAAACATAGCCCTCCCCTCTTCCTAAAAGTTAAAGTGTTAAGGGTTATGGTATTTAATTCCACTTTCAACAATATTTCAACTATATCGAGACGGGCAGTTTTATTGGTGGAGGAAACCGGAGTACCCGGAGAAAACCACCGACCTGTCGCAAGTCACGGACAATCTTTTAAATGGTCGGTCCCTTACTTAGTGAACAACCTAACGTTATGAGTGAATCACTTTCCTAAAGCGTGTATGGGTCAAATTATACGTCAAATTATACGATAAATAACTTCTGGTTTTATTGATCTATTATTATCACTTATAAATAATTGACTCTTTTATTACACTTATATTTACATACATACATAAATAAGGATTAATGTACGCGTTTGGTGTCATAGATGCAATGAGTACATTATTTATGCATATATACATCTGAAAAATGTATTGTAATACAATTTTGATCTAATTGATCTTGATATTTCTTTTGTTAATTGAAATGTTTTTATTTTTCTAATCATTTTTGCAGATTATTTTATCAGTAATTTTTCAAGTGAGTGTGTGATTGTTGTTTAACGCCAACTCGTCAATTTATCAACTATATCAATGCGAGAACAAGTTAATTTTCAGTGAGATGACGAGGTCAGCTTTGTACTAAACCAACACATTTAGTTGGATTTTTATAGTGCTTGCTAATTAATTAATTAATTAATTAATTGTTTTCTATTTTCTTAAACGATTTAGAAGATTATTTTGAAGAACTAAACACCTTACCTCTTGGTATTATCACAGAAAAGATATAAAACACACTTCATATCTTTATTCAAATTTTTGTTCTATGTGCTGATAACACCGTTATTTTTTCTGAATCTTTAGAGGGTATGTAAAAAGTCTTAGATATTTTTCAAGAATATTGTAATTTATGGAAATTATCAGTAAGCTCATCAAAAACTAAAGTAGTTGTTTTTAATAAAAGAAAAGGTAGGCGAAATTATGTTGTTAAAATAAATGGCGCAGAGTTAGAAATTGTTGATTCTCTCACATATCTTGGTATAGTTTTTAAATATAACGGAAATATTTTTGATGCGAGAAAGAAATTAGTAGAACAGTCACAAAAGTCATTGTTCGCTATTTACAAGAAAATACGAAACCGAAATATACCGATCGATGTTCAGTTGAAATTGTTCGACTCTTTAGTTGAGCCTGTGTTACTTTATGGATCTGAGGTTTCGGGTTATGAGAATCTTGAGAATTTAGAACGAGTACACCTGCAATTCTGCAAACGAATACTGAATCTAAGATTGTCTACTCCAAACTTTATGGTCTATGGAGAGTTAGGCCGCCACCCTTTGAATATAAGAGTGCAGCTAAGAATGATTTCCTTCTGGTGTAAACTTATACAGAATGAGAACAAGCTTAGTGGTATTCTTTATAAATTAATGTTTAATCTACAAACGAATGATGATTATGATTTCAAATGGATTTCTCATATAAGATCTGTCTTTGACAGAACAGATCTCGGATATATATTTACAAACTAAATTCATGTTAAATTTTGGAACCTGAAGCCCTTATTATTTGAGCGTCTTCGAGATCAATTTATTCAGGTATTGTTTTCCGAAATTGAAAACTCGTCTAGAGGTCAATTCTATGCGACATTCAAAAAAGAATTTTGCTATGAAAACTATTTGTCTAGATTATCTGAGTTTGGAAGAAAGCAGATATCAAAACTAAGGACATCTAATTGTAAGATGCCGATAGAAACGGGAAGATGGCAGAACATTTCTAGAGAGGACAGAATTTGTCATTTGTGTAGAGACGGAGTTGGTGATGAATATCACTACCTCTTCCCCTGCAAAAATGAAGCTGTTTTTGAATTAAGACAATAACATATACCAAGGTATTATCATCTAAATACTAATATAAACAAAATGGGTGGCATGTTGTTACTGAGTAATGTAAAACTGTTAAGTAATATAGCTGTTTTTGTGAACAAACTGAAAAAGGTATTCTAATTTCAATGGTCGTAGTGTGCTCTCTTGCCTGTCTGCATACTCATTTTGTTATTTATATTTGTATACCCCTATATGTTGATGCATGACCTCATGTAACACATGTTTGTGTCTGAGTGTACCAATAACATCTTGAAATATTTAATCTAATTAAAACAACAGTCCGCGGATAGACAGGACGCACCACTCGGACACGTAATCTTGATTCCGAGACAACCAGTCACAGCTCTTTCCCCTTAATGCTGCATGCTAGCGGAAAAGCAACAAATTTAAATTTGATAGTTTTTCGTTTGACCCGATCGGGGCCCGAACCCACGATCTATCGCATTCGAGGTGAGCACACTAACCATTACACCACCGATGCGGTTTCAGTAATTGTTCAAAGCAGTGCACAACATATTACAGCTGAGTATTGCATCAAAAAAGTTTATTTTCGCAATCTTAAAAATAATAGAGTTAAAATTCAAATTCACAAAATTTCTTAATTAAAAATTATATTAAAAATTAAAATTAAATGATTACATTTTTCTTAAAGTAGATGTTGTAAGTTGTCTTATGGCATTCTCTAAAAACTAGACACTTATTCACAACGCGTCCAAGGCCGATTTATGTATTGGATTGATACGGGTTATCGTAAGGGTTATGGTGTTTAACGCCACTTTCAGCAATATTTCAGTTATATCATGGCGATCAGTTTTATTGGTGGAGGAAACCACCTGCCTTCCGCAAGTCACTGACAAAGTGCATAGCATAATGTTGTATCGAGTACACCTCGCCTGAGCGGGGTTCGAACTCACAACGTTAGTGGTGGATTGATACGTTCTGCACAACAAGAGAAAGCATATTCCGAAATATTTACCGTCCTGCTAACATTAGCTACATCCAATTCCTAAAATAACCCAGATTTCATCGAGGTGGAGGAGTATTGTACAATGTAGTAAATTGAAATCCACTTAATGAAGATATGCAGAAATTTGTTATTATTCAATTGAAAAAAGGACTAAGCATGATCATTGATTTTTTTTTATTAATTGTTTATTACTAAACAATGTAAAAAATATATACGAGGTTACAAATAAAATATAAATGATTAATTTTTTATTTTCATATTCGCGTTTCCTTGCATTTTATTGAACAAAACAGCAAAAAAAGAAAGAGCTTATACACTGATAATGTCATTTCGCTACTTCTTAAGATGTATTCATACGCCCTTCTGTTACATTTTGAATTTCAAATTTAAAGAAAAACGAAAAGAAAATATAACTGTTTTGAACTCAACAGATCGAATTTTTTCATTGAATCAAAATAATAAATACAATAAAAAAGAATTCTGATTTATTAGCTATGCACATTTGAGGTTTGTCCGCAAAAAAAAGCGGAATCTTGATATCACAGATGAGATTACAATGTCACTCAACAAAACAACCCACACAGTCGTCCAGAAACATATGTAGCTGGCATTTTTAAGCATTCCATAGCTTCAAATCAGGATCAAATCAATCAACGTGTCAGTTTTCTGACAACAATCAAAACACGATTAATACTGTATCTGAAGCGAATGCTTGTAAAAAAATAGTACCAAAATCAAAATGGCTGGCATCGCTATATAGTTTTAAAAAAGACGTCATTAATATTATTACTCTTTAAAAGGAGTTATAAGAATTTAAATACGATTTTATATGAGTTGTTTATCTACCTTTCACTCACAAAGCTGACAAAAAGTTCTGCGGACTTTATTCAGTTTGTGAGTGAAGCGGTCGAATTTACAAATCAATAAGCTCATACAAAATGATTCAGTTTATTCGTAACACTATGATGAGATTAGAGGTGCATGAATTGATTGCCATAAGAAAAATGAGACAATATATGATAGTTTTGGGAAATATTTTGGCTTTGAGCGTACCTGACGAAGGTTATTCTTTGAGCGTACCTGACGAAGGTTATTCTTTGAGCGTACCTGACGAAGGTTATTCTTTGAGCGTACCTGACGAAGGTTATTCTTTGAGCGTACCTGACGAAGGTTATTCCAGAAACCCATCGTGCCCACTACATTTAATATCTACTGTTTTATTACTATCACCGGGTTGATTCCTCTGCTGGTGGACCTTTAGTCCCCGAGGGTATTATTCGCCCAATATTCATAACTTCCGCGAGGGTATTATCCGCCCAGTATTCATTGCTTCGGCACTGACATGGTTTATTAGAAATCTTTCTTATCGAAATTTACAGTTTCTAAATCATATAATTTTATTAAAATTATGGTTCTCCCCCCTCAGGTATAGGTGACCTCAGCTAATTTTTGCTATCCTGTTTCGGATCTTTGGCTTTCTTGCTCCCAAGATTCTTATGTTATTTCGCTTTCAAATATATTGACTTAGAACGTACCCGATGAAGGTTATCACAGAAATGCGTTGTACCCAATACATTAGATATCTACGTTTTTATTACCAAACAGCCGACAATCAACTCATAGCCTTTGCTAAGCTTTGCTGACAAGGCAGGAGATTCCGCTATTTTTCTTTTACGTGAATAAAACTCGGTATAAGATATTTTTTGTTAAAAAACGAGCACCGTTTTAATTTGCATAACATTTGACATGGCTTATTGATGAACACATGGGTTGCAGTTAGCTTATTGGTATTTATTGTCTATTTCAACCATTTTTCAGCTATATCATGACTACCAGATATAGAATAGTAAAGACCACACACTGACCAGCTAAATTCTTGGCATATGGCGGGTAGGTGTCTGGAGACCTCAACAATTGAGGGAGGTATCCGGGTGCTGATTCATTTCACTGGTGTTATTTACGTTTTTATTACTACCACGGGGCCGATTCCTCTGCTGATAGACTATTAGTCCCCGATGATATGATGCGGGCCAGTAGACAGTGTTTTGGCACTGACATTGCTTATTAGATATGCTTACGTTTGACATTTACAGTTCCTATGATAATGTAACTTATTACAACTAAGGAAAATTTCCGCTAGACATAAATAACATTAGAAGATTTTGGCTATCCTGTTTCAACCCATTGATTTACTTGCTTCAAAACAGTGTTATACTATGACATTGCAATCTTAAAACTATGAGCATACCTGATGAATGCTTCTTGTGGGAGCGCATCGTGCACTCTAATTTAGATATCTACGTTTTTATTACGCATGTGGTCGGAAGTCGACGGCATTACAAATTCGGCTATAAGTGGGATATTCTCAATATTGATGAGTTTTTCTCTTTCTGAATTTAAACCAGGAAGAAGTTTGAACATGGTAAGCAGAGAAATTACCAAAATAAAATATTTTTTTTCCATGCAAAATATTTTAAAATTGTATTGTTAATAGTATGTAACTAAAAACGATCAAAGATGGAAAATACGAAAACGAATTTACATTTTTGGAGCTGTCTCAAGCCAGGACCTGTATTTCAACGTAATATGTCGTGATCTTTTTATTATTTATTTTTAGTTCAGTGAGTTAAGGTGATTGTTAAGTTTGTTGAACATCACTGTTTAAACTTTCTTTTCATAAAATACCAATATGACTCGAAAGTATAAAATTCACCATCCGAAAGGAAATACACATTCAAAGAGAGTCAAAGGATGCAAAGATAACACGAAATACCATAAATAAACACACAAAAAAGAAGAATGAGACTAGGTTTTTTGAATTAGCACGGTTGTCCTCTTTTGTGCGCATCGTGCGCAGAAATCAAATTTACCCAGCTGCTATATTTAGCATTAATTAAGTCAAAGAGTAAAAAGATGCCAACTTTTCAATGAGAACAAACCATGTATATAGACAATATTAGTGCAGTGTCTTATAATATAAAGTTTATGTGTACGAGGCTTCACCGAGCCTTTCCCCCAACTTTGCACCGAATACACATAAACTTTATATTTTAAGACACTGCATTAATATTGTGTTCATCCTGCAGAAAATTCACATTAATCCATCGACGTTTATATTTTAAATTAAATAACAAAATTATAAAATTATCTATTGATTGTCTCTTTTGATGTTTGCTGTCACCTGGAAGTGAACGGGATTTACAACTATAGTTTCCCAAAGTTAAACAGGTAACATGTGGCAATGGTACCAGAATAAAATGCTATATTTCGGACAATAACTGTACATAGCAAAACATTATCCAGTCAATGCAATTGTCCTGCTCAGATAGAACAAGTGCAGGATAGAACATTATAAGAAATCCTCTTATGTTAACTAGCTATATTAAACTATAGATGAAGAAACTTGTTACAGAATCAAAAAATAATTATTTTTTTTTTTATTTTTTTTATTCATTGAACTCATATTATGCATATGACTATTTCTATGTCACAGAGAAGAATAAATAAACGTTACATAATACCGAAGGGGCGATCAAAAATGGACAATCCAGAGAAACTGGCAACTCAGGGCACACAATACGGGAAAAAAACCACAACACAACACGTGTCGGACATCACCACACGCAAGCAAACACAAACAATGTAAATAAGACATGAGCCCTCCTACAAACACGTGGAGGCAAAGACGAACCGAACATAAGTAAATAAGACATGAGCCCTCCCACAAACACGTGGAGGTAAAGACGAACCGAACATCGTTTTGATACGGACATCGTAACGGACATTACAACACGGAACTCAGAACGTAAAGAGACATAATAGTACAACATAAAAGGCTAAAAAGATGAACACAAAAAACTCGGAGCTGAACTCAGGTGCTCGCGAAAAGTAAGCAGTGCCTGCGTCTTATAAGGCACCAGCTAGGTTTAATGTGCAAGATTAGGACTCAAGATTCAGAAACCGCAAATCAAACGACAGACAAACAATGATCCACAAAACACTTAACAGAGAGCTAAAGATTGAATAAACACAAGATTCAGTAAATACGGGTGAAATCACAGAAGGGTGTGTAATTCCTGCTCTACCAGTCGCATCCATCGTGTTACTCGTGTTACAAATCCAGTGATATATGATATTCAGTAATAAGCCATGAACGATGACGGGAAGACGGATTGTGACTACGTGCTTATTTGTAACACATATATTCCGTAATGACTAACAACCAGTCATAATGGTAACTATAAAACTTACGAAGTGACGACTTCAAATTTGCCGTTAAGAACCCTTTGTTCTGTGGCTTGCAAACACTCTATGACAGAAATCATGAGAGGAAATAAAAGTTCTGAAATATCGTATCAACTGAGAGATATATATTCCAGATGCAGGAACTGCATTATTTTATTCTGCCTGGGATGAGCGGTTAAGGAAAGATAAAGAAATACGAATAATCTTATAAACCCTGGCATCAATATGTTCAATGTTAGAACAAGCTATCTAATAGAACATTGGAAAGAAGAAAATAGAGCTTTCGTCAAGATATATAAAAGATCATTTTACAGTTTAAAAACAATTTGAAATGGTGATGGATGTGCAAATAAAAATGAATTGCTAAAACAATTTAAAACATCATATTAAAAAGGGGTGATGTTCTTTTCGTTTGCCAGTAACAAGACAGTTGCTACTAGTAGAGCAGCAACTGCTAGCCCTTCCTGGGGACCCAAGATCACTCCCGGTTTGTAGTGGGGTTCGCGTTGCTTAATCGTTTGTCTTCTGTGTAGTGTTTTGTACATATTTTATTGTTCAAAAAGACAAAAGGAAAAGACAAATGTTTTGTAAATCATTGTTTGTCTTTTTGTCCATTTTCGTTAAGCCATTGTCCCGTCCTTCTTCGATTTACGGCTTCTGATTATCCTTTTGGTATCTTCAAACTAACTTTAGCTTAAAAAAAACCCATTTGAAATGGGAATGCATTGGCTAAAAAGAAAGAACTGCTCAATTTAGAACATCATATTAAAAAGTCAACAAGTTGAAGAAAATTACATAAAATCTTCAAATAAAATATACATTTCTTGCTAAATTTATATTTTTAAAAGTTTTTATTCACTTACCTACATTTCCATAAACTTGGAGAGCACTGAAACTGAGAGGAACAAAGAAAAGGAGATAGTGTATAAGATTCCTCATGGTCGACCCCCGCACAACCTTAATACTGTATAAATATCCATTGAATATTGTCAGTTGTTATATACTGTCAGCTCAAGGATGTGCCAACGTAATTTTTAGTTTTCTCCACTTTACCTGACTAAATTGGCCTATATGTGGTGATGACTTCAAAGTACGCAAGTCAGAAAGCTAAATATATATATTTCAAACCATTTTCATTATGAAAGTAGTAATTATTATTAAAATTAAGGTACTCCTCCCTCAGGTAATGGTTACCTTAACTGATCTTGACTATTCTATTTAGGTCATTTGATTTTCTTTCTCCAAAGGTTTTTAAATTATTTGGCTTTCAAATCTTTTGGCTTTGAGCGTACCTCATGAAGGTTATTCCAGAAACGCGTCGTGCGCACTAAATTTGATATCTACGTTTTTATTTTTCATCAAGCAAGTATTTTTTCGCAGGATATATCTAAAAGATTTAATTGATAATAACACATTAGGAGTGACACATATAATATTATTACAGGAAAGGGGACGAATTGACACGACATGGCTGGGTCGTATCTCGACAGTCGTATAAGATGTGTATTCTTATTACACATGTATTTGATTATAAAAAAGAAATTTAAGCTGTGAAGGTCAACAATTTCACCAATATCAACAACTATCAAACACCTCTCACCTCAAACAATGGAAGACAAAAAAAAACACGATTTATGACAACATTTGGAATCCATGTCCTGGTTTGGGACAGGCACACAAACAGGGCGGGGATAAACCGGTTATACATGTATTCTATTAGACTATCAGGCGGAATCAGTTAACTAAGACATTGAATTAACTTATATTAGGCTAAAACAAATTCAAGCAGTCACAGATAATGTATGTTAAAATAGATATCACGTAAGTGCGCATCACCGGAAACTGGGTTTATACATCGGATTAAAGACAATATATCGCAAAACAAATATTTAACTAATGTCTCTAGGATCCCTATTGTCAACCAATCAAGTACACAGTGCACACAAATATAATGTTTTGTTCATCTTGTTATTTTTTTCCTTCCTGTTCATGCCCTTGGTTTATTGCTTCCAAACGCTTTTACATTATTTGGCTTTCCAATATTGCGATATTGAGCGTGCCTGATGAATGTTATTCCAGAAATGCGTCGTGCGCAGTAAATTTGATATCGACGTTTTTATAAACTGGCTATGGTAATCACGGAAATTCTAACGGAAGTGACGTCATACAATTATCAGTATCAAGCAATTTATTTTATTATGAGGCGTTTTTCAGTCTAATTCAAATAGTGAAAAAAACATATATAAGAAATAAATATATAGTTTAATAAAGTTTATACAGTGATGGGTATACAGACTGGGGTTATTACTGACTATCGGAAACAAGGATAATAGTCATGTGTCGTGTGAGTGGGACACTAAATAAACGTTAGAGAAAACCGAAGGGACAATCAAAAATGGAAAATCCAGAGAAACCGGCAACATAGGGTACACAAGACGAAGAAAACACAAAACATAAACACAACACAATGTTTGTTGGACAACGCTATACGCAAACAAACACAAATAACATAAATAAGACATGAACCCTCCTACAAACATCTGGAGGTATTTATGACAACTCGTAACGTGCTTGTTGCTCGATAAGTGTGTGGCATTCTCCTAATACTAGTGCGAATTAACATTCCGAGCGAATGATGTCTTGGTTGTCTCCTTAATAACTTACCCAACGATTCAATTTTGTTTTATTTCTATGGGAACACTACTTCGTGTTAACGTTGCAATACCTACGGAGCGAAGTTACATCAAGAATGTTTTAGCGTTGGAAGCACATCATGTGACTCCTGGACGAGGAGTATGATGTATTATTTAATTGTTACTTGAGAAGTCATTAACATTGTATATTTCTTCCGTATTTCTCATCGTTTTAGTTTCCTGTTTGGAGTTTTTTCTTTTGTTTGTCTTCGTGCTGTGTCTTTTGTCCCATTTGTCCGTGTCTCTAGATTGTCTCATTCTCTTTTGTTTGTCTTCGTGCTGTGTCTTTTGTCCGATTTGTCCGCGTCTCTAGATTGTCTCATTCTCTTTTGTTTGTTTTCGTGCTGTGTCTTTTGTCCCATTTGCCCATGTCTCTAGATTGTCTCATTCTCTTTTGTTTGTCTTCGTGCTGTGTCTTTTGTCCCATTTGCCCGTGTCTCTAGATTGTCTCATTCTCTTTTGTTTGTCTTCGTGCTGTGTCTTTTGTCCCATTTGCCCGTGTCTCTAGATTGTCTCATTCTCCTTTGTTTGTCTTCGTGCTGTGTCTTTTGTCCCATTTGCCCGTGTCTCTAGATTGTCTCATTCTCTTTTGTTTGTCTTCGTGCTGTGTCTTTTGTCTCATTTGCCCGTGTCTCTAGATTGTCTCATTCTCTTTTGTTTGTCTTCGTGCTGTGTCTTTTGTCCCATTTGTCCGTGTCTCTAGATTGTCTCATTCTCTTTTGTTTGTCTTCGTGCTGTGTCTTTTGTCCCATTTGTCCGTGTCTCTAGATTGTCTCATTCTCTTTTGTTTGTTTTCGTGCTGTTTCTTTTGTCCCATTTATCCCTGTCTCTAGATTATCTCATTCTCTTTTGTTTGTCTTCGTGCTGTGTCTTTTGTCCCATTTGCCCGTGTCTCTAGATTGTCTCATTCTCTTTTGTTTGCCTTCGTGCTGTGTCTTTTGTCCCATTTGTCCGTGTCTCTAGATTGTCTCATTCTCTTTTGTTTGTCTTCGTGCTGTGTCTTTTGTCCCATTTGCCCGTGTCTCTAGATTGTCTCATTCTCCTTTGTTTGTCTTCGTGCTGTGTCTTTTGTCCCATTTGTCCATGTCTCTAGATTGTCTCATTCTCTTTTGTTTGTCTTCGTGCTGTGTCTTTTGTCTCATTTGCCCGTTTCTCTAGATTGTCTCATTCTCTTTTGTTTGTCTTCGTGCTGTGTCTTTTGTCCCATTTGTCCGTGTCTCTAGATTGTCTCATTCTCTTTTGTTTGTCTTCGTGCTGTGTCTTTTGTCCCATTTGCCCGTGTCTCTAGATTGTCTCATTCTCGATGTTGTCTGTTAGACTTTCTCTAACGTTTGCAATTCAAGGACCAAATATAAACGAGGATGTGAAACAAAACAACACATATCGTTGGCCTTCAAGAAAGAAGTGCTATGATGACTGACATCTGGACACTATAACCTAATGCGATACAAGCAAATGTGGCTTTTTTACTATAAAATGTCGTTATTATATCATCTTTTCTATTTTCAATCATTTTGGTTTTACATCTTTTGTCAAATATATGATTGACATTTCTGTGTACTAAAATAGACATTAATACATTAATCATAATATCTACAATGACCGGTTAACCTAGTGTAGAAAAGTAGTTCACGTGACTACACCGTTTATTGAAATGATAATGAGTGCGTCATTGATAAAAATTGTGCGATTATGTATTCACTGAGATGGCTATTGTATTTGTATATGGGGAGGGGGCTTGAAAATGAAATCCCTGCATATACATTGATATTGTGTTTATGCTTGCCTGTAGATGTCTCTGAAATAAAGCTATGGACATATACTTCCTGATCATATAATATTATCATTATTTATATACAATGAGTATTATATAAAAGTAACAATACAATAAAGATGTCTTTGTATAATTGGGGTTTTGTGGTGAGACAGAGGAATCGTTCGTGGTGGAAATTTCGTCGGGAAAATTTCGAAAGCTACCGTTTCTTAATAACAAAAAACAATAATGGACAGGCGTTTTGCAGTAAAAAGCCGTGGTTATATAACCTTTGATCGTGGGGGTATGATAGCGTTAATTTATTTTTAGATGTTACACACATGTACAGAGGCACGATGTTAGTGCTAGATTTACTACCACAATTTATTTTTAAAAATCATGTCCAAGTTATTCCTGAGATATATGTATATCATACACAACCGTCCCCTATGCCCCTTACATCCAGCCACCACCACCACCACCACCACCACCCCCTCCCGTCCCCGCCCCAATAACATGTTATAGCAATGTATTATATTAGACTTGTAGACTTGTAAGAAGAAAAGATTAACACGAACCCCACTAAACACCGTCGTGTTTATCTTGCTGCAAACCCGATGATAAGTCGTGAATTTCTCCACAAAACATGTTTTCCTTGTTAAAACAGCAACAGTTTGTCATACAGTGATTATTTATCTTGCTATATGAATTCCACGTAGTGAATTTCTCCACAAAACATGTTTTCCTTGTTAAAACAGCAACAGTTTGTCATACAGTGATTATTTATCTTGCTATACGAATTCCACGTAGTGAATTTCTCCACAAATCATGTATTCCTTGTTAAAACAGCAACAGTTTGTCATACAGTGATTATTTATCATGCTATATCAATTCCACGTAGTGAATTTCTCCACTAATCATGTATTCCTTGTTAAAAGAGCATGTGTTATTTTAGTTGACGTCCACTATAGAAAGTGTTCCATACAGTGATTACATATCTTACTATGTCAATTCCACGTGTGTGTAATAAAAGCGTAGATATCTAATATACGATGTTTTTCTGGAATAACCTTCACCAAGTACGCTAATATTCAATAAAGGTAATAACAAAATTACCGAACTCCGAACAATCTTACAAAGGGAAAGTCAAAACTCATAATTATATAAACAGACAAAATCAGTCAACAACCGGAAAACTGTGAAAACCGTAATGACCCTGACTTGGTACGGGCATTTCTAAAGAAATGGTGGGTTGAATCAGATTTTAAGGCGCCAAACCTCCCGCTCTCATTACGGTTCAAAGGTTCCGGCTGTCACTGTAACAGTATTTAAATACAGGAACAAAATAGGTAAAATAGTTGTCAAAGCAGTACCATATTCGGTGACGTAAATGTCAAAAATACTTTTACGTCACACATTGACAAAAAAATTCTTGACATTTGTGACTTCTTTATCTTTATACATTTTCACTATATGAAAATGCATCGCTTATAATTTTTTCTGCAGAGACGGAATATATTTCGACAAGATATTGGTATCGGAATATAAACTTTTTAAGAGATCGAATAAGGCGAATCTTTTTATAGCCCTGGTCCAGTAGCCTGTTTCTCAGATGAAGATGACGTTTCAGGAAATCAGAATAATTGCTACTGGCCCTTGCATAGCGAATCAATTGCGAGATGTAAACACCATATGCAGGAGAAGCTGGTATATTGCTGCACATGTTTGGAAAATTTATGATTTTAAAATTGAAGTCGTCCCGCTTATCATAAATTTTAGTACTGAGTTGACCACTGTCGTCAAATTCGAGGTAATGATTGAAAACCCTTATTGGAGCAAGAACCCTCAATGTTATCTATGCCTGATGGGGAGAACCTTAGTCTTGATAATAATTACATTATTGAGAAACTGTCACATTCAGTAATAAACCATGTCATGACCGAGGCACTGACTGACTGGGTGGGTGATATCCTCGGGGATTAATATCCCACCAGCAGAGGTATCGACCTCGTGACAGTAAAACATATTTAAAAAAAAAGAGAGAGATATCTGTTTTAATGCGCACGGCGCGTTTCTGGATAACCTTCATCAGGTACGCTCAAAGTCAAAAGATTGGAAAGACAAAAAAAATAAATCTTTTGGAGTAAACAACCAAGAGGCCTAAATATGATAGTTGTAATAATAACATTGTCTATAAACTGTAATTTATATTATTTACAAGTTTTTCAATTTGATTTAATTTTCCCCTTTTGAAATATATTAAGTTTCATTTAACATATCCATTTTATCGCCTTGATATAACTGAACGTTTGCTGAAAGTGGCGTTAAGCACCAAACATCAATCAATCTTATCAATTTTACATCATGGAAAATAGGGCGCTTGTTTTAACTTGTAGTACTGACAAGGAAACGTTTAGTATAATATATGAAAACTTGTATATTTGAACGAGTGATGGGTTTGTCTTGTCACGTGTTTACTAATAATATTTCTAGATACTGGTAGCGGATAGGAGACGTCCTCTTAATTTGTGTCTTTCTTATTTTTTTTTTTTGGGGGGGGTCAATTTATGGTAAGACATGCATGACCATGGATCATAGTAGTTGGCGGGTTAGAAGAGTGTATTCCAACATTGTATCTACCATGTCTATTTTCTTTAAATACGAGTAATATAATTAATGTTCACTGAATTTAAACCTGATTTGTTTTATCATAGTATAAAAAATTAACAACAATTAATAAGAAATTAACCGTTAGAATATACAGAATGAACCAAAATTAATGAGAAATTAACCATTAGGGATATACAGAATGAACCAAAATTAATGAGAAATTGACCATTAGAATAAACAGAATGAACCCAAATTAATAAGAAATTAATCATTAGAATATACAGAATGAACCAAAATTAATGAGAAATTAACCATTAGAATAAACAGAATGAACCAAAAGTAATAAGAAATTAACAGTTAGAATATACCTAATGAATCAAAATTAAAAAGAAATTAATCGTTACAGATATACAGAATGAACCAAAATTAATGCGAAATGGACCATTAGAATATACAGAATGAACCAAAATTAATGAGAAATTAACCATTAGGGATATACAGAATGAACCAAAATTATTGAGAAATTGACCATTAGAATATACAGAAAGAACCAAAATTAATGAGAAATTAATCATTAGAATAAACAGAATGAACCAAAATTAATAAGAACTTAACCGTTAGAATATACCTAATGAATCAAAATTAAAAAGAAATTAATCGTTACGGATATACAGAATGAACCAAAATTAATGCAAAATGGACCATTAGAATATACAGAATGAACCAAAATTAATGAGAAATTAACCATTAGGGATATACAGAATGAACCAAAATTATTGAGAAATTGACCATTAGAATAAACAGAATGAATCAAAATTAATGAGAAATTAACCGTTAGAATATACAGAATGAACCAAAATTAATAAGAAATTAACCATTAGAATATACCTAATGAACCAAAATTAATAAGAAATTAACCTTTAGAATATACAGAATGAACATAGGTTGATAAGAAAATTAACTGTTACGGAATATCTGTGTCGCTGGTAATCAAGGATATGTTTTGTTTGTCGTGGTCACAACCCGTTCTTCCTGTCCTCATGCAAGCCTTGTTTATTACGACTTATAGCCAGAATTTAAACGATGAAGCATAGGGGGTGCTACCAGTGAAGCAGTTTGTGTATACTATTTTGTAGATGTTGTTTGTCCTTTTTCTTTTGGCCATTGTTCTTCAATTTACGGATTTTTATTACCCGTTTGGTTTCTTCAATCTATTCTTGACAGAATAAAATTGAAGTAAGACATGTGATATGTTTTATAGCTCCACGATAAACTGAAATATTGTTGAAAGTGGCTTTAAACGCCATAACTCTAACCCTAACCCATATATTAGTACAATAATGGTTTTAGAATCAAACGATATCATTACAATCATTCGCTCTGATCGTTTTTTAAATTTTATCCATTGTTTTGCTTCGCTTCGCTTAGTGTATTACACAAAATGTATATTCACTCTTTATTCTATGCACATATGTGAAAAATAAGAGAGATTAAGATAACAAGTAATTATTAGAATAAAAACGTAGATATCTAATTGAGTACACACGACTCCTTTCTGGAATAACCTTCATCACGTACACTCAAAGTCAAAATATTGGAGTTAATGAAATAATAAGAGTTAGGATATGCTGTTAAACGCCACTTTCAATATTATATCAGCTATATCGTGGAGGATACAGGAGAACAACCGACCTGCCGCAATTCACTGACAAACTTTATCACATAATGTTGTATCGAGTACACCTGGCCATGAGCGGGGCTCGAACTCACAACGTTAGTGGTGGTAGACACTGGCTGCACAGGTAGTTATAAATCCAACATCCATACGATTACGACCACGACGACCCCCTGAAATAATAAGCCATAGCGGTTTAGAAACGTATAAGGTATTTACGGTATTTTAAAACATGTACTTTAAATCCAAATTGTTCAGTTACACTTATAGATATTGACTCAGAATGTTTTTTTATTGCAAAATTAACAGTTCATTCTTCAATGATTAGTGAATGAAAGCCAGTTTGTCACAGTTCAGCACACTTCCAGTCACATTACAGTTAGTACCGTGTATGACCACCACTCGCGGCCAACACTGTTCTACACCTCCTCGGCATAGACTCAATCAATTCTCTAATATAATTTCGTGGTATTGTTCGCCATTCCTGATCCAACATTTGGTAGTGTTGATCGAGGGTCTGAGGTGGAGGTTGACGCTGGTGCACACGTTTATCTAAATGGTCCCAAAGGGATTCAATCGGATTCCAATCCGGCGATTTGGAAGGCCATGGTAGCACATTGATGGTATTCTGCTTAAGGTAGTCCATTGCTAAGCGCGCTGTGTGTGGCCTAGCATTGTCCTGTTGGAATAACTCCCTCTGTCGATCAATTACGTGCATGAGATGAGGTTGGAGAATTTCGTCTCTGTACCTTACAGCCGTCAAATTTCCCGGCACATGCACGAGTTCTGTTTTGCTATCATTTGAGATCGCCGCCCACATCATGACACTACCTCCACCGTAGCTATCCACTTCCTTAACACAGGAGCAAGAGAAACGTGTATTCCGGTGCCTGTATACCCGTGTTCTGCCATCTCGTTTCTGCTGGATAAAACGGGTTCCGTCGCTAACCCAAATGATGTGCCAGTTTCGAAATGTCCAGCCTCTTAATCTGTTGCATCAACGGACTGTTTCACGTCTGTGTAACGGCTTCAATACCGCTCCGAAATATGGCCTTCTGGGTCTAATGCCATGCTGTCGAAGCCTGTTGCGGACGGTTTGCGAGCTGATTCTTCACAATCCAGGTATTCCGACTGCAGTGGTTGATGCGGAAATGGTTCAATTCCGTAGCTGAAAGACCCGGATGTAGCGATCTTGCCCAGGAGTCGCTATACGAGGTCTTTCACTCCTCGAGCGGTCATTAGATGAACCAGTCTGTTGGAATATGTTCCACAGCCGGGAAATGGTGCTCTGGTTAATGTTCGGAGTTCGTCCAACTTCATTTTGTGACTGTCCGGCTTGGAGGCGACCGATAACGATATTTCCAGTGGGAGGGCCCAACCTTGGCAAGGCAGCATTTCAATTTAATGATAAAAGCCAAGCTTCAAACTTGGTTTTTTTATACGCTTTACTTTAACAGTTGAATTAATTTCAAAGTTCCTGTGAAAAATGTTATTGATTTTTCGCTGCGATACATGACACATTCATTTTTCAGAGCCAATGTGCACATTTGGCAGCGATAGTTATATTAAGAATAAACCACCGTCTAAAACCTTTCAATTAACATTGCATAATTGACATACTTTATTGTACATTGTATATTCATATATTTATTTAACGCATCCGTGTTGTTGCGATAGATCGTGGGTTCGAACCCCTGTCAGGTCAAATTATAATATTTGTAATTTCTATTTGGTGTTTTTTTTTCTCTGAGTAGGCTCTATTAAGGAGTAAGAGTTAATACACCTACCACTTCGACTGACTAGACCAGGTTTTTGTATATGTTTTGTCCTCCACATCTTGTCTTATTTTTTTTTTATTATTACTGTCTTTAATTTTGTTTTATTATTATGTATTCTATTAGATATATATATTTGTGTTGCTGTCAACTTAGTCCATGTGTGAATCACATCGTTAGTGTAATGGTTAGAGCGCTCACATCGCGCGTGGTAGATAGTGGGTTCGATTCCCGGTCGGGTGAAACCAGACTATAAAATTGGTATTTGCTGCTTCTTCGCTAAACACGCAGCATTAAGGAGTAACAGCAAAGACTGGTTGGCAAGGAATCAAGATAGTGTGTCCGAATGGAGCGACATGTTTACCTTCGGACTGTTGTTTCAGTGAGCTGGCCATTTAAAATTTCAACTAAGCGTGTTGATCTGGTAGATATCAGACATTATCTGATTGAAATCAAATGTAACTTGTTCTAGTCACGATATAGCTGAAAATTTGATCACCTGGTGCTAAAAACAATCACCCCCTCAATCACTCATTGAATAACCGCCATGAATTAAATCTAAACGGTATAAAGTTACGTGTCTTAATGACGGGTGAATATATAACTAATAGCAAAGTCCACACATTTTTTGTAAAGAACAAATTTTGTGTTACCAATATAGTATTTAAAACATTTGTTGTAAATATAATTAATTTTATGCATTATATTTATTTCATATTTAAGTTGTATACACTATTTGTAAATGCAACTGTTTGTAAACATTATAAAGTTAAAATATTGAAGATGAATGCTAATCGAACAAACCGTAGTAAAGTTATAAATAGGGCAATACACATACTCTTTCACGGTAGAGTAAACAAACTACTTACATATTATTGTCTAAATGACCTTGTCCCTAGCTACAATAAATATTAACGGTTTAAGAGACAAACAGAAACGTGACTTGGTTTTTAACTGGCTGGTAGCCAAAAAAATTGACGTAATTTGTTTACAAGAAACTCACTAAACAAAAGATGATTTGATTCGATGGCAAAATGAATGGAAAAACTGTGGGGGTGGCATTAGCTTTCTTAATTGTGGTACGAGTGAATCACGGGGTGTGGGAATTTTATTGGGCAAAAAATTTAAAGAAAATGTAGAATTCTTTTCTCAGGATAATTCTGATCGCATTTTACGTAGTACATTAAAAATAAACGACTCAACTTTTTATATATCAAATATATATGCGCCGAATAATGATAAAGAAAGAAAATCGTTTTGTAATGCAATTAACGATACACTGTTCAAATATACGGACGATTCCGATAAAAACTACAGTTTAATTTTGGGTGATTTTAATTGCGCTATTCAAAAAAACTTAGATCGCAATCCTCCTCAACAATTAGACGACATATCAGTCCGAGAATTCCAAAGCATGTTACATAGAAATGATTTATTTGATGTGTGGAGAAAGTTAAATTCAGAAACTAAGAGATATACTTTTAAACGCGGTAAATCGAAATCAAGAATCGATTATATTTTATGTAGTAACGCCGTAAGCAGTAAGGTGTTTGGTACTCGGATTAATCATTTCCCATTTAGTGATCATGATATCATAATAACAAAATTAAAAACTGAAGATATTAATAGAGGTCCAGGTATGTGGATAATGAATCTTGAAACAATAAAATCTGAGCAGTTTAGACATGCTTTTAAAATTTGGTGGGATAACTGGAAAATTGAGAAAAATAAATACAATGATATACGGGAATGGTGGGATCTTGCGAAAAACAAAATAAAATTGTTAACAATGGAAATAAGTAGAAACTTAAATTGTAAGCAAAACAAAAAAGAAATCGATAGATTAGAAAGGAAACTCGATAAATTAAAACTAATAGCGAATGAAACAGATGAAATAAACGCGCAAATAAAGCAATTAGAGGGCTTAATTAAAAACTATTATAATAAAAAAAAACAGAAGCAATGAAAATTAGATCTCGTGTTAAATGGGCGGAAGAAGGGGAAAAATCAACGAGATATTTCTTTAACCTTGAAAAAAAGCGGGGCCAAGAAAAGTTATGGTATAGGATTAAAACGACAGACGGTAATTATAAGTATGACATTGACTCGATAGTGAATGAGCAGGTTGATTTTTACTCCAAACTTTTCCAATCAGAAGGGTGGGATGAAAATAGTGCTCACGAACTTACAAGGTATATTGTTAATACATTGGACAATAACGAAAAAGAAACGCTTGACGAAGACATTAACTTAGATGAAATTAGTAAAGTTATTAAAATATTAAAACCAAATAAATCCCCAGGAGAAGATGGTATTATTTCAGAATTTTATCAACTTTTTTGGCAAGATATAAAAAAACTAATTCTTTGAAGTGATTGAACAAATTTTCAAATTCGAATATACTTTATGCGCATCACAGTACAAGGGGGTCTTGACTTTATTACATAAGGGAGGGGAACGGGAAGATATAAAAAACTGGAGACCATTGACCTTACTGAATTGTGATTATAAAATAATTTCGAAGCTTTTGGCCGAACGATTAAAAAATGTTTTAACTAAGCTAATTCATTCGGATCAAAAAGGGTTTGTAAAGGGTCGGAACATAAGTGAAGCAAACAGAATGATACAAGACATCATACAATACGCAGACGAAGAAAATGAAGAAGGCATAATAGTTTTCTTAGATCAACAAAAAGCATTCGATAGAGTTGAATGGGGGTGGGTAGACTTCGTGCTAAAAACATTTAACTTCGGTGAAAAATTTAGGGGGTGGATTCAAATGTTAGATAAAAATGCTACAACATCCATAAAGACAAATGGATTTGTTTCAAATTTTTTCTCCATATCTCGCTCATGTAGACAGGGGTGCCCCGTCGCACCGCTAATTTACATATTGCAAGCCGAACCCATGGCATGTGCAATTAGAGGAAATAATGATATAAAGGGGATTAAATTACCAGGTGAACCGGGTGGGAAGGAATTAGAAGCCAAAATAAGTATGTTTGCAGATGACACACAACTATTCAATAAAGATGAACGCTCTCTTGAGAAATCCTTCGATATACTTTCAAAATATGAAAAAGCATCCGGATCAAGAATTAATTATAATAAAACAAAAGCTATTTATATTGGCACTGCCCGCCATAGAAAACCAAAATTTAATAAAATATCATCGACCAAAGAAAATATAAAAACTTTGGGGGTACATCATGGTTACAATGTTGACAATGATATAATTTGGAAGGACATGATTGATAGAATGAAAAATTGTATACAAGTTTGGAAAAGTAGAAAACTTGCTTACAAAGGTAAAACTATAATTGTGAAAAATCTTTTGTTATCATATTGTGGATTTGAAATTGAAATGAAGGGCATTCCTGATAAATTTAAAAATGAAATTGAAACATTAATGTGGGACTTTATATGGGAGGGGAAAGTTAATCAGATTAAAAGAGATGTATGTTGTTTAGATATAGAAAATGGTGGCATGAGTATGGTTAATCTAGATTCCTACATTGACAGTAGAAGAATAAAATTTATGTATCGCATTATTAACGAACCAATTGAAAATTGGAATGTTATTGGAAAATATTGGTTAAGTAGACTTGATTTTAAATTTAATGAAACTTTTTTTATTTGCAAATGCTCAAATGTTTCATCCTTAAATTTAAACAGGTATCCCTTGTTCTATCAAAAATCAATCCAAGCATGGACAAAATTTTTACAATGTGGACAAAAGGTGGAAACCAAAACAGATATCTTGCATGTTAGATTATTTGAGAATTGTAATATAACCTTCCAAAATAAACCTTTAATATTTTCTTCATTTTTAAGAAGTAATATAAAAACTATTCAAGACATATGGGATGAAAACTCAAAACAATTCATCGATTGTGATTTATTATATTCTAAGCTGATAGACAGGAGAAACTGTATCTCAGAATACTCTAAAATTAAGAAATGTATTCCAAAAGACTACTTAAAGTTCTTAAAAAATGAAAATAATGATATAGAATACAAAACTAAAAGTAGAAATAAAATGAAATTGTTAAATAATTTAAAAATTACAGATATTAGAGGCAAAATTATTAATACAAAAGACGTGAAGATTAAAATTATACAAAAAATATTGAATAAAAAATCAATACCAAAATGTCAAGATAAATGGAATAATGTTTATAATGAAGAATTTCACTGGTCAAAAATTCGGAATAATCTAAAAAGACTGGACATCAGTAATAAAATTAAAGAATTCCAATGGAAATGCAACCATAACATTATTTACACCGAAAGTAGACTTAGAAAAATGAACCTATCCAATGGAAGATATCACCTTTGTAAAGAATCGAACATTCAAGAAGATCTCCAACATTTGTTTTTTAAATGCATTATATCTAACCGATTCATATCAAACATCACAATTTTAATAAACACTTTAAATGTGATGTTTGGGTTCAATATGGGGGGTAAACATGAACTTCTATTAAATACATTAAATTTTATATCTAAGTGGTCTATTTGGAAGGCAAGAAACAAAGTTAAATATGACAAAATTCATATCAATCAAAATGTACTTTGTAATATATGGAAACAGACTTTAAAATCTGAACTAAAAATTTTGCAAACGGCCAATTGTAATGATACAATAGATAAAGCCAAAATATTGACAATTCTATCAGTGATTAGTAAGTAGTTATAATATATGAGTACAATGCATGTATGTAAATGTTATAAAAAATTATGTTGAAGCTATCATAAAATGCCGATATAGATTGACTTACATGTTGATTTTATTATTGATAAATTTAGTTGTATTTTTGAAATGGGATCATGTGGACTCTAATAAATCTCTTATTAACCCTGGATAAGAGATCTATTGCAAAGCAGGGAACCTTAGATTATTTTTGCTTACCTGGGCATCTAAGGTGTTTTGTTAACAGGCGAGTCAAACAATAAAGTAGTATATTACTTAAAAAAAAAAAAAAAAAGTAGGAAGACTAAAAACTAGTTGGCTCGGAATCGGAATAAAATGTCCCGCGGACTGTTGTTTCGATGAGCTAGCACTATACAAATCCAACTGAGCGTGTTGGTCTCAGGGGCGGATCCAGGATTTAAAGTTAGGGGTGGCGCACTTAAAAAAATTGCGTCGAGCGGAGGGAGGCGCGAAAAATATTTGGGTATTTCGTGTGAAAAAAACCGATTTTACGCCAAAAAATCATATTCTTTCCAATTGCGGAGGGAGGCGCGAAACATTTTGGGGTATTTAGTGTGAAAAATCACGATTTTACGCCAATTAAATCATAATTTTTCCAATTTTAGGGGGGGGGGCGCGGGTGCGCCCCCCCCCCCCTCCCCTGGATCCGCCCCTGGGTCTAGAACAAAGCGAACATTATCATCATCTCATCTGAATGTAACTTGGTCTTGTCATGGTTGGCAAATTGCCTAATTGACGTTAATAGATCTCTCTCCCACTCACTCGCGTCATGAATATAATTGAAATGTTAATACCATGATCATTTGATAATCAATCAATCTACAGACAAACCTTCCCATGTGGTCACCTCTATTAAGTAGTCACCTGTATTAAAAGGTCACATTTTTCTGGTCCTATCATAGAAAATGTCATATAAAATGAACCTCCTTCAAGATGTCGCCTGTCTTATAAAGCCACTTTTCTTTGCCCCACAGGTGACCTCTTAATACAGGTTTGACTGTATTGTTTGTGGGTGTGACAGTGTGATGTTACGTTTTAATATAGATAAAAACATATTGATAATTAATTTCCATTGACGAGTACAACAATTTCAAAGTAACCATACAGTGTAAAAATTATTTTTATCTTCTGTAACATCTTTGGAAATATATATTTGTTACAAAATAATTTTTTTTTTTTATTATATTATCGAACTTGACAACACATGGTCTTTTTAATATACACGAGTGACGCTTTCCGTGTCGCTCAATGAGTTAGGTAGTTGGATTACCTAACAACTCATACAAGCCTATCACCAATACGGCGTGGGTTCGCGCCCGGCTTTGTAAATTATAAAAAAGGGTGCAGCCGCAAGTGATAAAGTTTACCAGTTGCTTGCCCATGGTCGGTGGTTATCTCCGGGTATTCCGGCTTCTTCCACCACTAAAACTGGTCGCCATGATATAGCTGAACTATTGCTGAAAGTGGCGTTAAAACAGCAAAAATAGGAAAAAATATTTCTTTTTAATAGACACGAATGAAGTTTTAATTCAGCGTTGAAGGGGATTGATAGTCAATAAACGAACATTATTATGAAAAAAAAATAAAAAATAGCAATTACTGGTAAAGTATTCGTCACAGATAAACTTGAAATATCACTTCTGTGTATTACATGAGTCTTATTGGTGTTTGGTAATTAATTGGACAATGTTTCCACTACCGTTTTCTATATATTTGACATTTTTATGATAATGATAATAACGAATCATATCATGAATTAATATAATTATCGACTCGTCATCTCCGGCGTTCCCACTTGACACATTAAACAATGTTTTTATGCTAATTCGGCATAATAAAAGGTTTATTATTTCAAATGATAATTTAATATAAATGTATGTTTTGTCAAATATGGATTTTAAATAAATCAACTTTTGTCTTCTTTCAACTTGATTTTCAATTCTTTCAACTGTAAAACGGGTGCCACTAGTTAACTAGGAACTGCTTACACTTCCGGGTCAGCTGAGTACACGCCAGGTTTTAATGTTGTTGTTTAATTTGTTGTTCTCTGTGTAATATTTTGTCGAACATTGTTTGTCTTTTTATAACGGAAGTCAAATTTGACGGACAACATTTAATAACCATGACAGTCATTTTTGACGAACAACATTTAGGAGCCATGAAGTCATTTTTGACGGACAGCATTAAGCAATAACGATTCATTTGTGACGGGCATCACTTAGAAACAACGAAAGTCAAATTTGACGGACAACATTAAGTAGGAAAAAAAAGAAAAATACAAACCAATTTTAATGTGTCTAATATATGTACTTTCTAAAAAAAATGCTGAAAACAATAAATACGACGATCAATGTTATGAAACTGGAAATAAACTGTCACAATTCTGTGAACTATTCGAATGAAATGTTAGATGGGTTCCATGTTTAACTTGTTTATATGAGTAAGAAACATTATCCCTAATTGTGGTAAATCTCCTGGTAAAACTGTTCCCTGAAGAGGCATCACTTCTGTTCAAATAAAAGCTCGGTTGATATGATTTAACAGTATTTGAAATTGGTCTCTGTGGTTTCCAATTTCTCCAGATCCTACCTCCCACACCACCTCTGTGGACTCTTACTAACTGTCCATGGTTTACATTGCATCTTCCTACCAATAAGTGATCTAATGTTTCGCCGATACACATCTTTGCATGACGCGTGTAGTCACCAAATCTATTCAATATAGAATCCTGTGAATAAACTATTTGAGACGGCCTTAACTCCATCAGCATCGTATTTTAAATTAATATTCAACTAAATCGACTTTAATCCTGTGAGTAAAATATTTCAGATTGTCTTAACTCCACCAGTACCATGATTTAATCTTAAGTATAATCTTTTTCATATGAGTATACATTCTTTTTTATGTCTGTGCATGTTTCTTCTACCCTTAAGAAACGAAAGTGAAAGTAGAACTAAAGGTAACTTAGTTTATATTGAAGATGTATTCATAATGAACACACAAAGCCATGTCTATACCTTTAAATTAAGTACCGAAAATATATTTTCAGAAAATGTTAATTAAAATCATTAGTAATGGATGTTAAGATTTATCACGCCATAGTTGAACAGTCCCTTTTACAAAAAGCACAGATTACCGATGCGGAGCATAAACATATCTTGGTTCAAATCTTTATTAACAAATTCAATAGTCACCTTGTAGACAATATATTATTATACTTATAACATGATAGACAATTAATTGTTGTGACTTGTTTAACAGGGTCGGTAACTAGAACCTTGTCTTAAGTTGCCCTTAAAACACATCTCAACATCATCGTAGGATCAAGTTACGATATAACAAAGAAAGTAACTTAAAGCGTTCTTATCATTGCCGTAGCGAGTCCCTGGTGTACTATTTGCAGACATACGACATCGATACGTTTATCCCTTCAAATTCTCCTCGCTATATTTCAACGCCAAATGAGCAATTTGTCAGCTATAGCATGACGAGAACAAGCTGCATTCAATGAAATGATGATGCTGTCCTCCTTGTACTAAATTGAATCTTTATAGTGCTAATTCACTGAAACAACAGTCATCGTGTAGACATGTCAATCCACTCGGTCACATTATTCTGATTCCGAGCCAACCAGTCTTTGCTATTAATCCTTCCTTAAATCTAGTGAATAAGTAGCAAATACCAATTTTATAGTCTTTGATTTGACCAGATCGTGGTTGGTACCAACGATCTACAGCATTTTAATCGAGCCCGCTAACCAACAGTCCGTGGGTAACATGTCGTTTCACTTGGACACTTTATCCAAATTCCGAGTCAACCAGTCTTTGATACAACTCATTAAATCTGTGTACTTAGCGAAGAAGCAGCACATTCCAATTGTATAGTCTTTGGTTTTGACCTGATGGGGCTCGAACACACGATTTACTGCATTTGATGTAATCATACAAACCATTTCACTACCGATACGGTTCCCTAGTGGTTGGAGATTCATTTCTGAATACAAGCTTAACAACACAGACATTGGCTCAGACCTATATACTCATCTCAATTGTAAATATTTCCTGGGATCTACCCAAAAGCAGGTGGTCTCAGTCCCGGTCTTTCTTCTCTAATAAATCTCGTAGTTTCAAATATGGCAGAAAAATGTTGAAACACTATTTAATAATGTATCCCAAAGAACTTGAAATAATAATTAGGGACCGAACATTTATCTTTAATGGGAGGGGTGACATGATATTACTCGGGTTTTGTGAATTGTCCCTAGTTATAGAAAATTTTTTGTGTGAATGATTGAATGATTATTGTTTAACGTAAAAGGAACATTTTTTTTTCAAGAATATCTTTTAATAAGATGGTGACGATATTTGTTTTGTACTCTACCAACTCGATGAATTAAATTTGTATAGTGCTAGCTCACTGGAACAACAGTTCATAGATAAATAATGTGGCTCCACTTGGACGCATTATCCCGAGTCGAGCTAACCATTATTTGTTCTTACTCAATAATACAGTGTGCTTTGAGTGGAGAGGCAACAAATACCAATTTCATAGTCTTTGATATAAGAGGACCGGAGATCAAACCGACCATCTACCACACTCTCACCATTACCTCACCGAGGTAGTTAACTTCATTTATATTCTACGTGTTGTTTATTATAATTTCAATGTAAACCCATCAGTCTTGAGTACAGTCGGGGATCAAACTGCCGATCTACAGCACTCTCACCATTACATCACCGAGATAGTTAACTTCATTTATATTCCACGTGTTCGTTATTATATAATATAACAATTGTTTGGTATTTTTTGTCTTAAATGTTGCTTTCTGGAGCAAGTTTGCACTAAATAAATGAACAAATATAAATAACTTCAATGTAAACCCAGCAGTCTTAAATACAGTAGAACTTCGCTGGCTATAACCCCATTGTATTGTGTTCAAGATTTTAATCACAAAATAATACAACAACACTTGTCTTCATCCGGGTCTCTGTATGAATTATATTCTATATCGTAAGTTGAATGAGCACGTGATGCAAGGCGTGTTGTTTCAACATTCGAATTAAACCGGGAAGGTTGCGCTGCAGGATGTGGTGTTTCAACATTCGAATTAAACCGGGAAGGCATTGCTGCAGGACGTGTCTCAACATACGAATTAACCCGGGAAGGTTGCGCTGCAGGACGTGTTGTTTTAACATTCGAATTAAACCGGGAAGGCAGTGCTGCAGGACGTGTTGTTTCAACATTCGAATTAAACCGGTAAGGTACCTCCTCATTCCGTTCATTATTCTTACGAACATCATATTCTACATGCGATTGATGATACTTCTGTGCAACTGTGTTGGAATTATAATTAACGTGAGTTTTAGTCGTCGAAGGTCGTTTTGGCTTCCATGTTCTCCAAAGGCTACCTCCCGGACTTCCTCCTCGGACTCTAATTGACGTCCCACCATTTTCAGTTGTGAATTTATCATCCTTTATATAGTATGTTTTATTGACATAAATCGTTTTCAGAAATCCAATTTCCTCTGCTTTTCGGAACACCCACAAGCGACGATTGTCTGATGTAAACCACTTACCGTTCCTTTGTACAACACTTATATTCGGAATACTCTGTACGTTACAATGCCCATTTAATAACTGATCTAACGTTTCACCAATGCATGTATTTCCATGTGGTGTATAATCACCAAACCTGTTCATAATCGAATCTTGTGAGTAATATATTTCCGATGGTCTCAGCTCCATTTTTAAATGCAACGGATTCACTTTAAAACGTACAGATGGTTAATAATTACACTCGTATCATTACTTCGTCATCTGCAAAATAGTAATAAAATGAAAAACAAAATATACCACACCGTTCGAACAGTCATAAAATGAGAAACAAATTATACCACACTGTTCGAACAGTCATCAAATGAAAAACAAAATATAGCACACCGTTCGAACAGTTATAAAATGAAAAACAAAATATAGCACACCGTTCGAACAGTTATAAAATGAAAAACAAAATATAACACACCGTTCGAACAGTCATAAAATGAAAAACAAAATATACCACACCGCTCGAACAGTTATAAAATGAAAAATAAAATGTACCACACCGTTCGAACAGTCATAAAATGAAAAACAAAATATAGCACACCGCTCGAACTGTCATCAAGTGAAAAACAAAATATACCACACCGTTCGAACAGTTATAAAATGAAAAACAAAATATACCCCACAGTTCGAACTGTCATAAATGAAAAACAAAATATAGCACACCGTTCGAAATATTATCAAATGAAAAACAAAATATAGCACACCGTTCGAAATATTATCAAATGAAAAACAAAATATAGCACACCGTTCGAACTGTCATAAAATGAAAAGAAAAACATACCATACAGTTCGATCTGTCATAAAATGAAAAACAAAATATAACACACCGTTCGAGCTGTCATCAAATTAAGAAAAAAAAAAACACCGTCCGAAATCTTATCAAATGAAAAACAAAACATAGCACACAATTCGAACTGTCATCAAATGTAGAGAAAAATATACCACACAGTTCGAACTGTCATAAAATGAAAAACAAAATATACAACACATGTAATTTATTTTTTAATTAACTATTCTATGAACGAAATATTACCCTTCCGGAAATCATATTACAGATTTATTTTGGCCAATTTCCATTTCATACTTAAATCTAACCAAAATTATTCCTTTAGCATAAAACTGGAACGCAAAATAATACTTTGGAAAAAAAATGTGGACCTTTCCCTTGAAAATAATACCCTTTGTCTGAAAATTGTTTAGTACAACCAATTCAGTTTTTCGGACAAGTGTATCGCATTTCACCCAAGTCCTCTACTAGGCATTGCGAGATATTACACGAAAAATCATTCACTTAGACTGGTCTGAAATACTAATATATTCTAATCCAGGGAAATATGTTGTATGTTGTGTGTAAATGTATCATATTTTCGATAAAAAAAAAAAAATCTACTTGAAAAGCAACTTTAATGAGACGTTCTTTTTTTCTTTTTTTTTTGCTTGTATTAGGAGGGGGGGTTGTAATTGCTTTAGTTTTTTATTCGTCAACTGTTTCGTGTCGTGTAAATATGACGTTTCACTTCATGTAAATTTGTAATGTTTTGTTTGTTTCGCTATTACTTTTGTGTTGGTTTGTTTCTATTTGTTTCGCCCCGTTTCGTATCGTTGAGTTTTCGGTTTAGTTTCGGTTTCGTTTCCTCGTTTAAAGTTTTTGACCTTCGACCCAATTCAAAATCATGTATCCGCGACATTGTATTTTGATCAATATATGATTAAATCACATTTCAATCGTAAGGGGAAACTCATACACAATACAAAACACTTCAAATAAGGACTGCATGTAAATAACCACTGTAGTAGTTTTTTTAAGCTCAAGAACGCAATGTATTGGTCGTGGTGGCCGCGAACGCATTGTCGTTTATTCTATGTCCTATTCAATCAGCATAGTGTCAGTCAAGTTGCGAATTCATTGTGATTGAGCATTAAGCATATTTCTAATTACCACTCTGTCGGAACATTTCCATAATCAAATAGAAAATCATAGAAAAGGTCAAAATCGCTACCCCTAAAACACAAATACATAACCGTTCACTTTTCTGGCTATTATAGGCACTTCAATGAAAAAAAGGGTGGCGCTGTTAAACTATTTTGATGGGCCCCAGACCTCTCCTCTAATTGGACCCCAAACCTCTCATCTTATTGGGCCCCAGACCTCTCCTCTTAATGGGCCCCAGACCTCTCCTTTTAATGGATCCCAAACCTCTCCTTTTAATGGGCCTCAAACCTCTCCAATTCATACTAGAAGCCATTTTATTAGATCATTTGTCAGTGACAAACCGTGAGACGGGAACGTTCCCTGGCTACCCCCCCCCCCCCCCCCCCCCCCCCCCCCCCCCCACACAAACACACACAAACACACACAGCACTGGCAATAAAACTGATCATCACAATATCCTGAATCCAACCAATTGCAATCGACATCTGTATATAATAATAGTGATTCCCCAAAACAAATTTCAGGTACATGTAGTCTGATATTATTACATTGTATGCCATTTGTAAATCTTTAATTTTCAATTACGAAGTATTTAATTGCTAATTATATTATTGACAATAGAACATTTCGTATGCATTATATCAACCGCAGATTCTTACCTCGATAAAGCCGTGATACCATATGATGTCTTGTGATAATGTGACAGCAAGGTATTTAAATAACCTCATTATGGATTTTCTGAAAATTGTAAATTCCTCGATTATATTTATAGCTCAGGTAATTTCCCAAAAAAATATACCACACCGTTTGAACTGTCATAAAATGAAAAGAAAAATATACCACACAGTTTGAACTGTCATAAAACGTAAAACAAAATATACCACACCGTTCGAACTGTCATCAAATGAAAAGAAAAATATACCACACCGTTCGAACTGTCATAAAATGAAAAGAAAAATATACCACACAGTTCGAACTGTCATAAAATGAAAAACAAGACTTAGCACATCGTTTCGAACTGTCATAAAATGTAAAACAAAATATACCACAGCCTTCGAACTGTCATCAAATAAAAGGAAAAATATACTACACAGTTAGAACTGTCATAAAATGAAAAACAAATATACAACACATGTATTTTTTTTTAAATTAACTATTCTATGAACGAAATATTACCCTTCCGGAAATCATATTGCAGATTGGTTTTGGCCAATTTCCATTTCATACTTAAATCTAACCAAAATTATTCCTTTTGTATAAAACTGGAACGCGAAATAATACTTTGGAACAAAAATATTGACCTTTCCCGTGTAAATAATACCCTTTGTCTGAAAATTGCTTAGTACAACCAATTCAGTTTTTCGGAAAAGTACATCGCATTTCGCCCAATGGAAAAATCATTCCCTTAGACTGATCTGAAATACTAATATATTCTAAACCAGGGAAATATTTTGTGTGTAAATGTATCAGATTTTCGATAAATAAAAATCTACTTGAAAAGCAACTTTAATGAGACGTTTTTTTTTTCTTGACTTATATTAGGGGGGGGGGGGGCAATTGCTTTAGTTTTTTATTCGTCAACTGTTTCGTGTCGTGTAAATATGACGTTTCGCTTTATGTAAATTTGTAATGTTTTGTTTGTTTCGCTATTACTTTTGTGTTGGTTTGTTTCTATTTGTTTCGCCCCGTTTCGTATCGTTGAGTTTTCGGTTTAGTTTCGGTTTCGTTTCCTCGTTTAAAGTTTTTGACCTTCGACCCAATTCAAAATCATGTATCCGCGACATTGTATTTTGATCAATATATGATTAAATCACATTTCAATCGTAAGGGGAAACTCATACACAATACAAAACACTTCAAATAAGGACTGCATGTAAATAACCACTGTAGTAGTTCCTTTAAGTTCAAGAACGCAATGTATTGGTCGTGGTGGCCGCAAACGCATTGTCTTTTATTCTATGTCCTATTCAATCAACATAGGGTCAGTCAAGTTGCGAATTCATTGTGATTGAGTATTAAAAATATTTTCAATTACCACGCTGTCGGAACATTTCCATAATCAAATAGAAAATCATAGAAAAGGTCAAAATCGCTACCCCTAAAACACAAATACATAACCGTTCACTTCTCTGGCTATTATAGACACTTCAATGAAAAAAAGAGTTGCGCTGTTAAACTATTTTGATGGGCCCCAGACCTCTCCTCTTAATGGGCCCCAGACCTCTCCTCTTAATGGGCCCCAAACCTCTCCTCTTAATGGGCCCCAAACCTCTCCTCTTAATGGACCCCAAACCTCTCCTCTTAGAGCCAATTCATACTAGAAGCATTTTTATTATATCATTTGTCAGTGACAAACCGTGGAACGAGAACGTTCTCTGGCTACCCTTCCCACCACACATACAAACACAACCCAGCACAGGCAATAAAACTGATCACCACAATATCCTGAATCCAACCAATTGTAATCAACATCTGTATATAATAATAGTGATTCCCCAAAGAACATTTCAGGTGCATGTAGTTCTGATATTATTACATTGTATGCCATTTGTAAATCTTTAATTTTCAATTACGAAGTATTTAATTGCTAATTATATTATTGACAATAGAAAATTTCGTATGCATTATATCAACCCCAGATTCTTACCTCGATAAAGCCGTGATACCATATGATGTCTTGTGATAATGTGACAGCAAGGTATTTAATCTAAATAACCTCATTATGGATTTTCTGAAAATTGTAAAATGATAGCTCAGGTAATTTCCCCAAAAAGTTCAATAACACTTTTAACATAGCGCGATTAAGAAATATTCATCAAATCGGTGTGTAAGTTTATGAACTACACAAAGTATAACTCCCATATCTAACCTTCATAAACTGATATAATTTATCAACTGCCTTCCTCCTTTTTAACTTTTTCTCACGATGTTATATTAATTACAATTTCAAAACGAGTCTGCAAAGAGTGTGCAAGCATCTCTTTAGCGTCGTTAGCGCGATTAAAAAATATTCATTTATCAAATCGGTGTGTAAATTTATGAACGACACAAAGTAAACCATCATAAACTGATATCAATTTTCAACTTCCTTCTCCTTTTCAATAATTTCTCACGATATTTTATTTAATTCTAAAACGAGTCTGCAAAAAGTGTGCAAGCATCTCTTTAGCGTCCTTAGCAACAATCGATTACAATGAAAGAGATATTAATAGATTGCCTACTTTACTATACTAGTAACTTAAAATCCAGTAAGACATCCTCTCGTCAGATTCCACTCGATAAAGGATTCGTATACTTCAGTGGAGGTCACCCTGCCGTGCCACACGAGTTTACCCTTGTTTTAGTGAGGTTCGTGTTGCTTAATCTTTCGTTTTCTGTGTAGTGCTATGTCGACCAATATTTGTCTTTTTTTCATTTTTTTTTCTTTTTTTCTTTTTGGCATTGTATTGTCTGCCGTTCGGATTGCGGCTTCTCTCTGCTTCTTTCGTATCTTCAAACTTTTCTTATATTCATGATTTGAAAGGTAAGCTTAAATTGTCTGCTTAATTCATGTCTTTATCCATAAGTGGCACGTGTACATCTCATTTCAGAAAATTGATGTTGTTGACCCAGAAAAACAAAATTGTTTATGTTTTGTTCTGTATGGTTCCGTTTGGTCGTCATAGAAATTGATTACATGTTTGAAATTGCCATCCACTAGATACCGTAAAGCAACCACAAAATCTCACTTAGGCCTGTATTGCTCATTTGGTTAAAATAGCTGCGGAATAGTGGCTCTTAACCGACCTCCTACCATATAAAGATTATTTTTAAGATCTACTAACCGCAGCTCTTGGTTTTTCATGCACTGTTTGGCTTCAAAAAAGTTTGTAATTTCTCAGAGATACAGGTTTGTCGTTTTTCCATAGGATCTTATGTTAAAACTTTGTTCTGGTCAGATTATATCTAAATGGGAAACTTGCACATATGTAAGCAGGAGATTTGAATGCTAAGATCCTACAACATGTGTTTGTAGTTAATGATCTTGGTTGTAATCGGTGTATCATAAGCCATTCAAAATTACAGAAACAGCCTTACATTTGTAATAAGGCAGGTAGAAGTGTTTGAAGATACCAAATGGGTATTCAGAATCCGTAAATCGAAGAAGGATAAACAATACAGTGGCCAAAAGAAAAAGTACAAAAGGACAAAAAACGATCTACAAGATATACACATAAAACTAAAGATCGATTAACACGAACCTCACTAAAAACCGGGGTTGAACTAAGTTGCTCCAGAAGGGTAAGCAGTTCCTGCTCCACTAGTGGCACCCTTCGTGTAATTTAGTTACAAATCAGGTGATAAGTCATGAATGGGGAAAGGACCGGGAAGTGAAAACTCTGTCATGGACAATATCCAAGACGATTAATGTTTACCCTTCTGAAGCACCTGAGTGAGTATGTACGTTTTTAATTTCGTGTTGTGATGTAAAACAAACTTTGGGGAAAACCGAAGGGGCAATCAAGAATGGACATTCCAGAGACACTGTTACAGTTTTGGATTTATAACTACCTATGTAATCAGTGTCTATCTCCTCTAATGCTGTGAGATCGAATCCCGCTGAGGCGAGGTATAGTCGATACAACATTATGTGCTACAGTGTGTCAATGACTTGCGACAGGTCGGTGTTTTCCTCCACCAATAACACTGACCACCACCCTATAATTGAAATATTGTTGAAAGTGGCGTTAAGCACCATAAACCCCCAACCGCTTCTGTATAAATGGTAGTTAAACATCGTAGTGTATATGTGATGCAAATTTGTGATAGTCATGGCTATGTCTACGTCCGTCGGGTTCGGGTTTGAAAATATCCATCACATTCACCAGCCTACAAGTAGGGCTTGATATAATACCTAAGCCATCAATTTTGTCGATACACCACAAGATGGTGCAGATCCTAATTCTCTTATCCAGTATTTTTCCTTAAGCCTACGAAGAGCTGTTGCTAGTTTTGGATTGTTAGCCCTATTGTATTTTATGCTTGTTTTGTTTGCTTGGTGGTGTTTAACGCCACGTTCAACTATATTTCAGTTATATTGGAGCTCTCATTTTTTTTTTGGCAGAAGAAACTGGAGGACCCGGAGAAAACTATCGACTTGTCGCAAGTCGCTGACAAACTTTCTCACATAATGTTGTACACCTCGCCCTGATCGAGATTCGAACTCACAGCATACGTGGTGATAGTCACTGATTGCATAGGTAGTTGTACATCCAATAACCATACGATCACGGCCAGGACGACTACTCATATTTTTTTATTATATAATGCGCACTTTAATTGAAAGGATTCAATGATCAGGCGGATTCAAGAGTTGATAAACTACATCGTTAATATGGTTAATGATACCTCATCGGTGATAAAATGTGCTTTATGAATTATAGGTACAAATGAATATAAAGCTGCATCATATACTGGGGTTAGGTAGTTATGATGTTTAACGCCACTTTCAACTTTATTTCAGTTATAGTGTGGTGGTTAGTTTTATTGGTGAAAGAAACCAGGGTACTCGGAGAAAACCACCGACATGTCGCATGTCACTCAAAACATTATCACCTAATGTTGTATTGAGTACACCTCGCCATGAGTGAAACTTGAACTCACAACTTTAGTGGTGATAGGCTTTGATGGCATATGTAGCTGTAAATCCAACTACCATACGGTCACGATAACAATTACATTGGATACTCCTCTGAAAGAGCAAAATTTGAAAATAATATAACACATTTTTCCTTAATATAATAATCTCAATGAAAACATGAAGATTCTGTTAATTTTTAATATTATACTGTATCTACTTGCTTAAAATATCTTATTTGTTAATTAATGAATGTTTTACATTTTAGAAAACCGTTCTTCAATAGTACAGGTATTTTATCATAAATAAAAGCATCTCAATTTTATCATAAATAAAAGCATCTCAATGACAGTGACAACGTAATGAGAGCGGGAGGTTTGGCGCCTTAAAATCTGATTCAACCCACCATTTCTTTAGAAATGCCTGTACCAAGTCAGGGTCATTACGGTTTTCACAGTTTTCCGGTTGTTGACTGATTTGTCTGTTTATATAATTATGAGTTTTGACTTTCCCTTTGTAAGATTGTTCGGAGTTCGGTAATTTTGTTATTACCCTTATTTACTAGAATTCCTTTTTTTTCTCCTTTAAATTTTTGTTAATTATCATATTGTTGTCATGACCATTTGAATCTGAGCCTCCTGCTAAGGCCATTTAACTGATTTTTTTGGGGGCAGGGTGTATATTTGTTTCTGAAAAATAAATATGTTGTTAAATTTTTATTGAAATGATAATCCCTGAAAGATGCAAAATTAAATATATAAGTGTATTCTGATCCTGCAGTTTTGAACACGATATGTTTGTAGTATTTTTCATGTCCTTTAAATAAGTAATAGTACATGCACAAGTCAACCGTCACTACCATATTTGAAATCACTCGTAACAGACAAATAATTGAATGTTAATGTTAATCTTACTTCAGGGTCAATATTTTATATTTTAGTAATGATTCGTTGACATATCTTTTTAAAAATAGATGCACAAATTATCGATCTTGATATGAATATTTTATTTATAGATAATGGTAATTCCCACGACTAAGAATAAATTAAATACATTAAATGGCTTCTGTCCAAGTTCCCTGTTATAAATTTAATTGTATGATGCGTGCTTTGTGTGTATATGCCTTCACTATCGTTGGTGTAAGCTAAATATTAGCTTAGAGAGAATATTCTATATGCACTTTTATCTAAATTTTATAATATGCAATCATTTCTTTACTGTGGCATTCATTTGTTCACATCAGTTTATCTTTTTCATCTTTTTTATCGTTTTTTTTTTTATTTATTTGTGCTATATTTTGTTTATTTATCTATTCCATTTTATATATAATAAATAATAAAGAAATTTATAAAGAAATTAAAAAAATTTAAAAATATATTATAAATTAAATTGGGGAGGAGGAGGGGGTAAAGAACCCAATGAATAATGGCGTATATAGTATATATGTATATATATATATGTATATATATGATTATTTTTGAAGTTAATAAGAAAGTTTAGAAGCAAAACAAAAACAAAGCAATAATATCCCAGAAACATATTATTTTACATTACATTTAACGTAGAAATCAATATTAATTTAATGACACTAAAGACACAAATATCAAAACACAGATATATCAAACACTAGTAGTGAAAGAATTAAATTAATTCATCGTTAATACGAAACCGGCCACACAATCTATGTAACCTCTACATCCAAAAATTGTAACGTAAATGATCTATATTATTTGATGGTTTTTTAACAATTCAGCTTAAAAATGCCTTTTACAGAAAATCATGGTTAAAATCTACTATCAGTAATTGATATTGTACCATACCCAATTAACCAACAATTAACACTTTTTTAATCCAAGTGCAAATTGGGTGGGCCTTACACTATGGTACAACTTGTAGGTCTGAATGTTCTATCATAGTTTAAGCCCTATGCCAAATGTCAAATCATTTTATTTCTGTTAGAAAACACATATACAACATGTGTTACTCATGACCTCTTTTAAACAAACTCATCTTCCGTGGTATGAAACCTAACAGTATCTCAGCTATAAGTTATTTATCATTCATCTTCCTATGTCAAGTATTATATATACAACGGTATAAGCACCACCTATTTGCATTTTAATTCAACAACCAAGTTTTAATGGCTGACTAATTTAGCATGGAAAATATCAATTCCAGATAGAGTACAATGTTTTTCTACATGCACATTTGTTAAGACAAATAATTCATAAAAACATCATTTGTGCTATAATAGTCTATATTATATATATAATATTTCAAAATGCACTATTTATTTCTTACCATATCATTAAGACCAACATGTTTTCATGTTAATGATCCACAAAGCACATTTTTCATAGATTCCATTCATATTTTTAACTCGTTTTCGTCTATCGTTGCAATCACAACCTGTGTGAGCTTCAAGTGAGTCAATGCTCTCACATTTAATTGATGACGTTGGCATTGGTTTATATTCATATTTTGGTCTGGATTCCATGATCTGGAATTCTGAAAATTTGTCATTAAGTTCCGACTTTTCTGATATCGTGTTACGTCGTACGTTGTTGCTGTTTACTCTCGCATCTTCAGATGTATCTCGTTCAAACACATTTATGTTTCTTTCGTGTGTCTGGTTTGAATGACGACGCGTAGAAGCTCTTTGTAAAGACGTACCGTATTCGTTCTTGTCAGTGTTAATGAAACATGTTCTTGCTCCCTCCATCTTTTGGAACATGTCAAGTTTCAATTGATTACGGGTGGAGCTAGACCCATAATCGGAATTTAAAACACGTGATCTACTAATTGTACTTACAGGTGGGCCTTGGACACGTATTGAGCTTTTATTCAAGTTGTAATTATATTTATCCCTTGTACTGACTGGTGACCATGTTTTCTGTATTTCACCTCCACGATCGCCTCTAGAACCAGAATCGAAATTCAAATCACGTGATCTAGCATCAGTAACAGGTAAAAACGAACCAGATGTTTCTTTTACCATTGCTTTTCTTGAGAACTTTGATGTGCGTGTAATAACAGGTGAAGACGATTCGGATATTTCATTGTCCATTACTTTCCTTGAGACCGTTGATGTGCGTGTAAAAACAGGTGAAGACGATTCGGATATTTCATTTTCCATTACCTTTCTTGGGTTTTCCCATGCATATGAAGGCGTTTTATCCATGGCTTCGTATACACATTTGGAATTAGAATGGCTTTTTAAGCTCCCGTGTACATATGAATCTGGGTCCGGAGATCGCAATGTAATATTCCTGTCATCGATGTCTTCAAATAAAGGCTTCGTTGTACGATATCTGGAACTGGTATAAAATACATTCCTTGTACCATCTTCATTTCCATCATTGTTACCTGATGTTACCATCGTATTTGTTTTGTATCTACTATTTGTACTTCCAGGTGGACCTTGGACACGTAGTGAACTTTTATTCAAGTCGTCATGATCATGTGTATCCCTTATATGGACTGGTGACCGTGTTTTCCATATAATACCTCCGGGATCGCCTCTGACTCGTATTGATGTTCCACCATTTTTTGTCGTAAACTTATTTCTGTTAAATGAACTAGTTCGAATCACGTCAATCGTTTCTAAACTTCCCAATTCTTCTGCTTTCTTATATACCCATAACCTTCGATTGTCCATTGAAAATAACTTTCCATTAATTTCTACTACTTCTATATTTGGAATATTTTGAATATATGATGAGTCTTCTAACAACTGGTCCAATGTTTCTCCAATGTATCGGATAGAACGATCACGGAATCGGTTTAATATAGAGTCTTGTGCATACAAAATATCGGATGGTTTTAATTCTAATATCATTTTGTCTGGTTAGATGACAGTTTTCTGGTATTGTTCTAACATGTTAATTAATATCAATATGTCCAACATTATTACAACAAAATATCACTGTACCTCATGCCTCGCCAGATCTTTAGTTTATTAATATTTAAACCTTAAGTATGAATGGTTAACTATGTATATACAGGTATGTTATAGATTTGTCTATTTTCGGAAAATCAGTGTCCGTGTTTATTCTTAGAATCTGTTACGTACTTTTTTATTACTATTATTGATATTTTGAGCTAAGCCATGTCATGATAGTTACAGACACGGATCCAGGATTTTACGTTAGGGGGGGGGCGCACTTGTTGGCGAGGGGTTTGGGGACGCCTAGATCTTCAGCGGGTCCAGGGCAGCGCCAGGTGGGGGACCGGTGGGGTCTAAGACCCCCTTGAAGCTCCTGGGAAATAGAAAATATAGGACCTCTTTTCCGAGCCGAAATTGATTAAAATTATACCATGTGCGGCATGATGCTTCACATCGAAGGTACGTACTATGAAGTATGTTATTTTACTCATGACGTAAGGCCTTATTACGATTTCAATATGAAGAACATACAAAGGCTTTTGCTTGCTCCAGGAAAATATGTGTGATTTTGTTCAATGCACATTACCCTATATCCCTTCGCTCAGAAGAGAACTAATTCGTATGTTTGAAATAGTATTAGGAAGAGGGAAATGGACAAGTCTCAAACAGAATGGAAAAGAACAGGTGAAAAATATTCACAACTTAACGCAGCATGCATGACTTTCAGAAAACTGTGACGTCTGCTTTAAAATTGATCAATAATTGGTAATCCTAGGGAAGATTTATATATTACATGTGCAAACAAATAGATCACGAAATAAAAAAAAAAATTTGCAACAAATGACCAAGCCCAAACTATATTATGCACATATAACCAGAACACATACACATTGTTATATCAATTGCAATGGAGAGATGAGTCGAAAGAACAAAATTTTAATATCACTTATTTAACATCAAGTGATTGTCAGTCCAGTCACGTCAATCCTTTTTTTTTCTTTTTAAGGGGGGGGGGGGGAGGGCGCACCGGGTGCACCCCGACCTGGATCCGCGCCTGAATTAGGTGGCTTTATGTAAAATGTATATTTATTTTATTAATCTCGTTGAAAGTGTTTGAAATAGTATTACCGATTCTACGTAGAAAAAACAGAAGAACCAGGAAATTCAAAGAATATATTTTAAATTAGTTGTGTCTTTTCATTCAACTTTTATACTAAGTAAAAACCATTATCATTCTTAAATACAGTTGTCTCTGCTATTAACTGTTGTCGTACACTGTTTACATTCACATTATGAAACGACAGAATAAACAGTGATTGTCAATAATTCCACCAATATTAACAAAACGAACAAAAGACCAAGACATATGACCTTATGGCACTGGAAATCCATGTCCTTAGTTGTGACAGGCACGCAAATGCTACAGGGTTAAACCGGCTAATGGGATCCCAAACCCTTGCCCTGACGCAAGGTTTAAATAAAGCAGAATATAACGAAGTGAAATCTGATTACAATAAGAATAATAAAGAGTTGAATACTATGGGAAAATATTTTTCTTCGTAACATATGGTTCTAAGAGGAGTTTTAATATACCAAAGGGGTAATCAGAATCCGTAAAAATCCATAAAAGAAGGACAGACAACACAATGGTCAAAAGAAAAAAGGCAAAAGGGCAACGATCTACAAAGCATACACATAAAACTAAAGATCGAATAACACGAACCCCAATAAAACCCGGGGGTGAACTCGGTTGCCCCGAAAGGGTTAGTAGTACCTACTAATACCATTTGCATCAGATACACCAGAAACTGAATCAATATATATGATCAAAAATGTGCAGTTTGTTTATTTTGATATTCTCGAGTTTATACAGGTACATTGGCGGCTTTTTTTTAGAGAATCCGGAATGGAATTCCTATAAATTAAATGAACAACAACCAAATGCTTTAATTTGTACAACACATTCAATAATATTGTCTTTATGGTCGATCCTGTAGGCACAGAAAAAAACTTTTTAGACTCATTTCACGTGACAGAAAGTTAGCTAGTATTGCTTCAACAACTAGAGTAACCATTTTAACGATTGTTCGCTTCACACTAACAAAGGAATAATCAGCAGGAAATGAAACACAATTAGTGTCCATTAGAATGTCAACTGTCCACTCAAACATAGCCAGCAAACATAGCAAAAATATTATCTGTGAAAAAGATTCCAGCATTTTGAAACTGTCAGTTTTTGGAGTATTTTTTTAAATCTTTAAGGTTAAGGGGATAGAATTAGTGTCATTGTGTTTAACGCCACTTTCAACAACATTATGGCGTTAAACACCAGTAGTGGTGATAGGCACTGATTGCACAAGTAGCTGTAAATCCAACTACCACACGATCACTACCACGACGGCCCCTAAGGTTTAGGGTGTGGGATTGTAATATATTGAGTGGTGCTGTCAAATACCCCACCTGTTAAACGGTGAAGCATCAGCCCAATCACTCTACATGTCTATTTGACGTCAGATTATGTTCAACTGACGTCAGAAGATATTCAACTGACGTCAGAACATGATAACTTTCGTTTCTAGATCGATAACATATTTATCTGAATGTTCACTGTAAGGTCATTGACTTTGAGGGTTCTTTCTATGTTAATTAATTTATTGTAATGTCATACAAGAGCATGTTTATAGATGCTGGTTTGTGTTTTAGAAATGGAGGCTATATTGAAAAGGCAGAACTTATACCGGGTGGCTCAATGAGCTAGGTAGTTGGATTACCAAACAACTCATACAAGCCTATCACCAATACGGCGTGGGTTCGTGGCTTTGTAAATTACAAAAAAGGTGCACTCGACTCGCAACCGCAAGTGATAAAGTTTACTAGTTGTTTGCGCATGGTAGGTGGCTCTCTCCGGGCACTCCGGCTTCTTCCACCACTAAAACTGGTCGCCATGATATAGCTGAAATATTGATGAAAGTCGCGTTAAACACCAAAAATGAAAATCAAATCAAAATCGGAACTTGTATGTCAATATTAGTGGCCACCTTGAAAAAAAAACCACATAAAAGAAATTATATACCTATTGCAAAATATTTTAACCTGCTTTGACCAACTGTATTAATGCGAATGGCCTTATGTCATGGATATGATAAACAGGTTATAACAATTTTCGGCCAATCGGGTTTCTCGTATCATGCAAACTAGTTTGTTTAGTAATGCTTTCATATTCTCACAACTGCCATTTTCAGTGGATGGTACACAGTGTCACTCCATTATCTATCCAGAGTTGTCGTACCCACTACGCTCCACCACCTCTGCAAACGCTCATTTAAAAAGATTTTTGTAAAATTTAGAAACAGTAAAACAATCTACTTAAAATTGTTTTAATTATTGTAAATATCAATAAAGATGAAAATAAATCACTCATTTCTAATCAATTCTTTCTTAAAAATGATTCCCCCCCCTCCCCCCCCCCCCCCACACACACACACTTCTCGGAGAACTATTTTGCGGAGGTAAGCATTAAAAACTATCACATGATAGACAAAATGGAAGATAGAGTGAAACATGCTGTCAACAAGTACGACGATGTTTTGAACATGTGATTGAAATTTTAATGATGGTCATGTGATTTTCGGACCATTTTTCAAGCGTTAACAGAGGTGTGGTGGAGCTTAGCGGGAACGACAACTCTGGATAGAGAATGAGTGTCACTCACGTGTTACCCATTGTAAGGTTTCTCCAGATCTCCCACGCCACGACATATCATTTATGGGAGCAAGTGAGAGAGATTTGATATTAATCAGATTGAATTTCAATCGGTCCTACATTTTGTATCTAGATATTTCCCATGGGGGACCTCAGTCGACAAACGTGTTATCGTGACCTTGTCAAATATCAAATATGGCCGATAGACGTCTTGTACACACCTGTTATATAGACAAACGATGTGTATTTACCTAATGACAAACGAATTTCGTAACCTGTTATCATTAAAATATTATTGTACAATAATACCCCTCCCAATGCTATTGTTAAAGTGGCCTCCATTGTCAGTTACAGGCCATGTTAGAGGTCGATGTTACATGTCACTGTACGAATAAGCTGTTTTATTGTAATTTGACCCATTTCTTAGACCTAATCATAATAAATGGGAAACTTAAACCGTTCTGAAACAAAACAGTTATTATTTCCAGCAACTTGGACCGCCAGCAAAAGACATACACTCGTGCGTAGATCTTGATCTGTGATTACAATTGACCAATTCAAATGACAGCTACGAATCTCGGCCTTCACCATAAGTACTCATGCTGAAAAAGAAACCTGTTATATCCAATGTGGACACCTTCTTTTGTTTCAATAGTAATGTATCTTTTTCTTATGGTTCTTGGTGATCAAACATGTCAACATATTGAGGCTGTGATGGAAGAATATCCAATACTTGCCAGATTTAACTAGTTCAATGGTATTTAATTTTTTCAGTGATGCACAAAATGTCGTAACAGTTAAATTTTTTAAATACCATAAACAATGATAAGTCAAGTACCGAATTTCATTTTTGTAATGTAATATTATACTTAAACAAAGTTATATAATATATATATAGACATAGTTACACATGTACCTTTATAATATCATAGACAATACACTTACGATAAAGTACAAAAAGCATTTTTTTTTTCACTGAACAAATTTAAATACCATTGAATTAGTTTAATCTGGCAAGTATTCGATTCTCCGTACAACATTAGGTGATAAAGTGTGTCAGTGACTTGCGGTAGGTCGGTGGTTTTCTCCAGGTATTCCGGTTTCCTCCTCCAATAAAACTGACCGCTACGATATAAATGCAAGAAGGACTTGCCGATAACTCGTGTTATTATCGACTTTGATGATACGGTCAGTGAAATAAAACGAGAGTCCTATGACATACACAGTATCGTATTTTCTATTGTATTGGCAAATAAAATATACTTAAACTAAATATGAGATAGTATTTGTAAACATTCGTAATTTCGTGTCTAATCATATTTGTGAATTGCATTCATTACTACACTTATTTGTACTGCCTGTGAAGAGGTAAGGCTAAGATATATAATTATTGTATATAGGAATGTTTCTTGACTTCTGTTGTAGGTGTCATTTTATAACTGGGTGTTTCCTGATTTTCGTGTGCAGGATTTTTTTGTACGCGGATGCTTCCTGACTTTGGTATTCATTGATGTTTTGCATCCGGATATTCCATTACTTTGTTACTATGTGTTGTTTTACATCCCGATATTCCATGACTTTGGTACAATGTGTTATTTTATATCCCAATATTCCATGACTTTGGTACAATGTGTTGTTTTATATCCCGATATTCTGTGACTTTGTTATTATGTGTTGTTTTACATCCCGATATTCCATGACTTTGTTATTATGTGTTGTTTTATATCCCGATATTCCATGACTTGTTACTATGTGTTGTTTTATATCCGGTGTGTCTTGACAAAGATCCGGTCATTTGATGATACGATTCATCTCATTTCACAGTTATCATGTTGACTAGAATGGCTTATTAGATTAATTTCATTTAACTCGCTCTCTAAGTTTTTGTTTATGTGTGGGGTGCGTTTTTTCCAGGCTTACCTACTGTCATGTTTAGTAGTACGGCTTTCGTGCGAAGAGATGTACGATTCATCATATTAGATCTAATTTATTTATTCGATAAACTATTTAAATGGTGGATGTATATCGACGATCATTTTCATGTGATTCTGCTACAATTACCTCGTTAGACAATTATATTCGTGTTGTCTCTCTACACACCTGCATCTTGGAGGGGATGACAGTCATTTCGAAGACTTGGTCTCACTCCCGACGTCTTTACTGTTTTATAGCAATGTACACATACATACCTGTTAAATTAAGTACAGGTAATTATACTAATATTGTAATGATGTACATTGTCCGAATAAGTACAGAGATACACATAAATGTTAGAGAAAACGGAAAGGCAAATCAAGAATGGACAATTCAGAGACACTGGCAGCATTAGGTACACAAGACACAGGACGAAGACAAACAAAACAATAATAACAACACAGAAAACTGAAAAGGTGAGCAATACTCAACCAACCAAAAATCGAGAATGAACTCAGGTGCTCGCGAATGGTAAGTAGTTCCTGTTTGATTACATACAAATGTACATGTCTATGACCGTTTGAATAAGAACATGTCATTATAACTTTATAGTAACCAGGTTATACAGGTAAATATCTGTATGCAATGTATGTAATCAGTATATATGTAATCAGTATATTTGTATACCACTATTGGGATAATATCATATCTATTTAGGTCTGTGTTTGTTTTGGGCATTGATAACATTGTAGAGTTCAAACCACATACGATTGAAAGAGGCTATCGAGGGTCAGTGACCTCTTTCGTATACATTTGTATTTTGAAAATGAGGCGCACCACTGTAAGCGATGGAGAAGGTTATTTTTTACGCCCATAACCAGCTCCCAATTACTTTTCCTGTTGCAGCTGAATGTCGTCCCCCAGTTTTTCCATTCTACGATTTTGAGATTCTTTTTTGGAATTGTTCTGACAGTGTGGTATTTTTGTTTTTCATTTTATCCATCATTTGTTTAAATAATTTCGATATTGTTGTAGTCAATAATATTCATGGAATATGTACCACTGAACGTTAGGAAACTAACAATCAATCATGTATGGCTGTCTCAATAGGTACAGACCATAATATCAATGTTAAACTTAAATCTGTGAATGGCTGTTTCAATAAGTACAGGTCATTGAATACATATTATGCTAAGTTTATAGTTATGTAAAGTTGTCTGAATTGGTAAAGGTCATTGGATCAATATTTGTGATACACTTTCTTGCTCCAAAGATCTTAAAATTATTTGGCTTTCAAATATTTTGGCTTTGAGCGTACCTCATGACGGTTATTCCAGAAACGCGTCGTGCGCACTAAATTTGATATCTACGTTTTTATTTTTCATAAAGCAAGTATTTTTTCGCAGAATTTATCTAAAAGATTTAATTGATAATAACACATTAGGAGTGACATATATAATATTATTACAGGAAAGGGGACGAATTGACACGACATGGCTGGGTCGTATCTCGACAGTCGTACAAGATGTGTATTCTTATTGCACATGTATTTGATTAAAAAAAGAAATTTAAACTGTGAAGGTTGACAATTTCACCAATATCAACAACTGTCAAACACCTCTTACCTCAAACAATGGAACACAAAAAAAAACACGATATATGATAACATTTGGAATCCATGTCCTGGTTTGGTACAGGCACACAAATATTGTGGGGATAAACCGGCTATACATGTATTTTATTAGACTATCATTCAGGCGGAATTCAGGTAACTAAAACATTGAATCAACTTATATTAAGCTAAAAAACAATTCAAGCTATGACAGATAATGTATGTTAACATAGATATTACGTGAGTGCGCATCACCGGAAACTGGATATATAAATGGGATTAAAGACGATATATTGCAAAACAAATATTTAACTAATGTCTCTAGGATCCCGATTGTCAACCAATCAAGTACACAGTGTACACAAATATAATGTTTTGTTCATCTTGTTATTTTTTTTCATCCTGTTCATGCCCTTGGTTTATTGCTTCCAAACGCTTTTACATTATTTGGCTTTCCAATATTGCGATATTGAGCGTGCCTTGTGAATGTTATTGCAGAAATGCGTCGTGCGCAGTAAATTTGATATCTACGTTTTTATTAACTGGCTATGGTAATCACGGAAATTCTAACGGAAGTGACGTCATACAATTATCAGTATCAAGCAATTTGTTGTATTATGAGGCGTATTTCAGTCCATTTCATATAGTGACCAAAACATACATAAGAAATAAATATATAGTTTAATAAAGGTTGTACAGTGATGGGCATACAGACAGAGGTTATTACACCCAATGGGAAGTAAGGATAATAGTTGTGTTGTCGTGTGAATGGGACACTAAATAACCGTTAGAGAAAACCGACGGTCCAATCAAAAATGGAAAAGCCAACGAAACCGGACGAAGAAAACACAAAACATAAACACAACACAACTGGAGGTATTTATGACAACTCGTAACGTGCTTGTTGCTCGATAAGGGTGTGGCATTCTCCTAATACGTGTGCGAATTAACATTCCGAGCGAATGATGTCTTGGTTTTCTCTTTAATATCTTACCCAACGATTCAATTTTGTTTTATTTCTATGGGCACACTACTTCATGTTAACGTTGTGATACCTTCGGAGCGAAGTTACATCAAGGATGTTTTAGCGTTGGAAGCAGGTCATGTGACTCCTAGACGAGGAGTATGATGTATTATTTAATTGTTACTTGAGAAGTCATTAACATTGTATATTTCTTCCGTATTTCTCATCGTTTTAGTTTCCTGTTTGGAGTTTTTCCTGTTGTTTGTCTTCATGCTGTGTTCTTTGTCCCATGTGCCCGTGTCTCTAGATTGTCTCATTCTCTTTTGTTTGTTTTCGTGCTGTGTCATTTGTCCCATTTTCCCCTGTCTCTAGATTGTCTCATTCTCTTTTGTTTGTCTTCGTGTTGTGTCTTTTGTTCCATTTGCCCGTGTCTCTAGATTGTCTCATTCTCTTTTGTTTGTCTTCGTGCTGTATCGTTTGTCCCATTTGCCCGTGTCTCTAGATTTTCTCATTCTCTTTTGTTTGTCTTCGTGCTGTGTCTTTTGTTCCATTTGTCCGTGTCTCTAGATTGTCTCATTCTCTTTTGTTTGTTTTCGTGCTGTGTCTTGTTCCATTCGCCCCTCACTCTAGATTTTCTCATTCTCTTTTGTTTGTTTTCGTGCTGTGTCTTTTGTCCCAGTTGTCCGTGTCTCTAGATTGTCTCATTCTCTTTTGTTTGTCTTCATGCTGTCTCTTTTGTCCCATTTGTCCGTGTTTCTAGATTGTCTCATTCTCTTTTGTTTGTTTTCGTGCTGTGTCTTTTGTCCCATTTGCCCGTGTCTCTAGATTGTCTCATTCTCTTTTGTTTGTTTTCGTGCTGTGTCTTTTGTCCCATTTGCCCCTGTCTCTAGATTGTCTCATTCTCTTTTGTTTGTCTTCGTGCTTTGTCTTTTGTTCCATTTGCCCGTGTCTCTAGATTGTCTCATTCTCTTTTGTTTGTCTTCGTGCTGTATCGTTTGTCCCATTTGTCCGTGTCTCTAGATTGTCTCATTCTCTTTTGTTTGTCTTCGTGCTGTGTCTTTTCTTCCATTTGCCCGTGTCTCTATATTTTCTCATTCTCTTTTGTTTGTCTTCGTGCTGTGTCTTTTGTCCCATTTGCCCGTGTCTCTAGATTGTCTCATTCTCTTTTGTTTGTCTTCGTGCTGTGTCTTTTGTCCCATTTGCCCGTGTCTCTAGATTGTCTCATTCTCTTTTGTTTGTTTTCGTGCTGTGTCTTTTGTCCCATTTGCCCGTGTCTCTAGATTGTCTCATTCTCTTTTGTTTGTTTTCGTGCTGTGTCTTTTGTCCCATTTGCCCCTGTCTCTAGATTGTCTCATTCTCTTTTGTTTGTCTTCGTGCTTTGTCTTTTGTTCCATTTGTCCGTTTCTCTAGATTGTCTCATTCTCTTCTGTTTGTCTTCGTGCTGTATCGTTTGTCCCATTTGTCCGTGTCTCTAGATTGTCTCATTCTCTTTTGTTTGTCTTCGTGCTTTGTCTTTTGTTCCATTTGCCCGTGTCTCTAGATTGTCTCATTCTCTTTTGTTTGTCTTCGTGCTGTGTCTTTTGTCCCATTTGCCCGTGTCTCTAGATTGTCTCATTCTCTTTTGTTTGTCTTCGTGCTGTATCGTTTGTCCCATTTGTCCGTGTCTCTAGATTGTCTCATTCTCTTTTGCTTGTCTTCGTGCTGTGTCTTTTGTTCCATTTGTCCGTGTCTCTAGATTTTCTCATTCTCTTTTGTTTGTCTTTGTGCTGTGTCTTTTGTCCCATTTGCCCGTGTCTCTAGATTGTCTCATTCTCGATTTTCTATTTTCAATCATTTTGGTTTTACACCTTTTGTCAAATATATGATTGACATTACTGTGTACTAAAATAGACATTAACACCTTAATCATAATATCTACAATGACCGGTTAACCTAGTGTAGAAAAGTAGGTCACGCGATTACACCGTTTATTGAAATGATAATGAGTGCGTCGTTGATAAACATTGTGCAATTATGTATTCACTGAGATGGCTATTGTATTTTTATATGGGGAGGGGGCTTGAAAATAAAATCCCTGCATATATATTGATATAGTTGTTATGCTTGCCTGTAGATGTCTCTGAAATAAAGCTATGGACATATACTTCCTGATCATATATTATTATCATTATTTATATACAATGAGTATTATATAAAAGTAACAATACAATAAAGATGTCTTTGTATAATTGGGGTTTTGTGGTGAGATAGAGGAATCGTTCGTGGTGGAAATTTAGTAGGGGAAATTTCGAAAGCTACCGTTTCTTAATAAAAAAAAAATGGACAGGCGTTTTGCAGTAAACAGCCGCGGTTATATAACCTTTGATCGTGGGGGTATGATAGCGTTAATTCATTTTTAGATGTTACACACATGTACAGAGGCACGATGTTAGTGCTAGATTTACTACCACAATATATTTTTCAAAATCATGTCCAAGTCATTCCTGAGATTATGTGTATATCATACACAACCCTCCCCTATGCCCCTTCACACCCTTCCACCACCCAACCCCTGCCCCACTAACATGTCATAGCAATGTGTTATATTAGACTTGTAGATTTGTAAGAAGAAAAGAATGACGCGAACCCCGCTAAACACCCTCATGTTACTCTTGCTACAAGCCCGATGATAAGTCGTGAATTTCTCCACAAATCATGTTTTCCTTGTTAAAACAGCAACAGTTTGTCATGTAGTGATTACATATCTTATTATGTCAATTCCACGTGTGTGTAAGAAAAGCGTTGATATCTAATCTAATGCGCACGATGTTTTTCTGGAATAACCTTCACCAAGTACGCTCATATTCAAATGATTGAAAAACTCTTTTGGGAGCAAGTACACTCAAGGTGAGCTATGCCTCATGGGGGAGAACCTTGGTTTTAATAATAATTACATTATTTAGAAACTGTAGCTTTCAGTAATAAACCATGTCATGACCAGGGCACTGACTGAATGGGTGGGTGATACCCTCGGGGATTAATACCCCACCAGCAGAGGTATCGACCCAGGGACAATAAAAAATATTCTTAAAAAAGAGAGAGATATCTGTTTTAATGCGCACGGCGCGTTTCTGGATTACCTTCATCAGGTACGCTCAAAGTCAAAAGATTGGAAAGACAAATAATTTGAAAATCTTTTGGAGTAAACAACCAAGAGGCCTAAATATGATAGTTGTAATAATAACATTGTCTAGAAACTGTAATTTATATTATTTACAAGTTTTTCAATTTGATTTAATTTTCGCCTTTTGAAATATATTAAGTTTCATTTAACATATCCATTTTATCGCCATGATATAACTGAAAGTTTGCTGAAAGTGGCGTTAAGCACCAAAATTCAATCAATCTTATCAATTTTACATCATGGAAAATAGTGCGCTTGTTTTAACTTGTAGTACTGACAAGGTAACGTTTAGTATAATATATGAAAACTTGTATATTTGAACGAGTGATGGGTTTGTCTTGTCACGTGTTTACTAATAATATTTCTAGATACTGGTAGCGGATAGGAGACGTCCTCTCAATTGTTGCCTTCCTTTTCTTTGGGGAGGGGTCAATTTATGGTAAGTAATGCATGACCATGGATCATAGTAGTTGGCGGATTAGAAGAGTGTATTCCAACATTGTATCTACCATGTCTATTTTCTTTAAATACGAGTAATATAATCAATGTTGACTGAATTTAAACCTGATTTGTTTTATCATAGTATACAAAATGAACCACAATTGATAAGAAATTAATCGTTAGAATATACAGAATGAACTAGAATTAATGAGAAATTAACCATTAGGGATATACAGAATGAACCAAAATTAATGAGAAATTGACCATTAGATTAAACAAAATGAACCAAAATTAATGAAAAATTAACCGTTAGAATATACAGAATGAAACATAATTAGTGAGAAATTAACCATTAGAATATACAGAATGAACCAAAATTAATGAGAAATTAACCATTAGGTATATACAGAATGAATCAAAATTAATGAGCAATCAACCATTAGAATATACAGAATGAACCAACATTAATGAGAAATTAACCATTAGGGATATACAGAATGAACCAAAATAATGAGAAACTGACCATTAGAATAAACAGAATGAACCAAAATTAATGAGAAATTGACCATTAGATTAAACAAAATGAACCAAAATTAATGAGAAATTAATCGTTAGAATATACAGGATGAACCAAAATTAATGAGAAATTAACAGTTAGAATATACAGGATGAACCAAAATTAATAAGAAATTAACCATTAGAATATACCTAATGAACCAAAACTAAAAAGAAATTAATCGTTAAGAATATACAGAATGAACCAAAATTAATGCAAAATTTACCATTAGAATATAAATAATGAACCAAAAATAATAAGAAATGAACCATTAGAATATACAGAATGAACCTAGGTTGAAAAGAAAATTAACTGTGACGGAATATCTGTGTCGCTGGTAATCAAGGATATGTTTTGTTTATCGTAGTCACAACCCGTTCTTCCTTTCATCATGCAAGCCTTGTTTATTACGACTTAGAGCCAGATGTTAAACGGATGAAGCACGGCTGGTGCTACCAGTGAAGCAGTTTTTTTATAATATTTTGTAGAAGTTGTTTGTTCTTTTTCTTTTTGCCATTGTTCTTCAATTTACGGATTCTTATTACCCGTTTGGTATCTTCAATCTATTCTTGACGGTATACAATTGAAGTAAGACATGTGATATGTTTTATAGCTCCACGATAAACTGAAATATTGTTGAAAGTGGCTTTAAACGCCATAACCTAATGTACACTAATGGTTTTAAAATCAAACGATATCATTACAATCATTCGCCCTGATAATTTTTTAAATGTTATCCATTGTTTTGCTTCGTTTCGCTTAGTGTATTACACAAAATTATATTCACTCTTTATTCTATGCACATATGTGAAATATAAGAGAGATTAAGATAACAAGTAATTATTAGAATAAAAACGTAGATATCTAATTGAGTACACACGACTCGTTTCTGGAATAACCTTCATCAGGTACACTCAAAGTCAAAATATTGGAGTTAATGAAATAATAAGAGTTAGGATATGGTGTTTAACGCCTCTTTCAATATTATTTCAGCTATATCGTGGAAGATACGGGAGTATCCAGAGAAAACAACAGACCTGCCGCAATTCACTGACAAACTTTATCAAATAATGTTGTATAGATTAGACCTCGCCATGAGAGGGGCTCGAACTCACAACGTTAGCAGTGGTAGACACTGGTTGCACAGGTAGTTGTAAATCCAACTTCCATACGATCACGACCTCGACGACCCCCTGAAATAATAAGACATAGCGTTTAACATAAACTCTACAAAAAAAGAAACGCATAAGGTGTTTACAGTATTTTAAAACATGTACTTTAAATCCAAATTTTTCAGTTACACTTATAGATATTGACTCAGAATGTTTTTTTATAGTAAAATTAACAGTTCATTCTTCAATTATTAGTGAATGAAAGCCAGTTTGTCACAGTTCAGCACACTTCCAGTCACATTAAGGTTAGTACCGCGTATGACCACCACTCGCGGCCAATACTGCTCTACACCTCCTCGGCATACACTCAATCAATTCTCTAATATTATTTCGTGTTATTGTTCGCCATTCCTGTTGCAACGTTTGGCAGAGTTGATCGAGGGTCTGAGGTGGAGGTTGACGCTGGTGCACACGTTTATCTAAATGGTCCCAAAGGGGTTCAAT